>NAJL01000006.1:18496-622526 GCA_005059885.1 Salinomyces thailandicus | reverse complement strand
CCCTCCCCCCCCCCCAACGGGAACGGGGAGGAAGGAAAAGCCACACGCCATCTAGCAAGATCAGCCACACAAGAAAGGCGAAAGTGCATCGGTGTAAAGTAAAAGTATACAGGCTGGAGGGGGGGAGGGGGGTATATCGAACTGCTTCCCTCTCCTCTAAACGCACGCCTCCCCACGAATCCCAATACCATATATACCCAAAAAGAAACCCCCGCTTGAACGCGTACAAACCCGAGCCGAGAGACGAAAGCCCCGGTACACCCAAAAGAAAAACAACAGCGGCAAAATTCAAATCACCAGCATTTTAACCTCGACCAGAACCCTCTCTTCTTCGGCCTTTGCTGTGTTGGGGGCTCCGCGCTAGTGGGTCTTGCAGGTAGGCTCTTCTCGCTCGTTGTTGCGGCGCCGCCGCCGCCAGCGGGTAAAGGATCGAGGGCTTGTGTGCGGCCCATGGAGGTGGGGAGCGTAGGTTGGATGCCGGACTCGTGTTCTTTGCGGGAGAGGACGACTTTGCGGACGAGAACTACCAGAGAGGAAGAGTATATATGTGTAAGTCATTGCGATCGGCCCGAAAGGATGGCTAGTTGGGAGGGTGTGGTGGGGTGTGGTGTGGTGTAGTGTAGTGTAGGGCATGGGGTGTACTCACGAGCAAACGTCTCCTCAATATTCACCATCTCCCTCGCACTCGTCTCCATGAACCCATACCCACGACTCTTGGCCCACTGCAGCCCGTCCTTGGCACTAATCTGCCTCATACCCTGTAAATCGCATTTATTCCCGGCTACGATACACACGGGCATGACCTGACCCTGCTCATACCGCGTTTCGCGCTCAACTTCTATTAGGGTGTTGAAATGCTCGAGAGCCTCGAGCGAGTTTGCTTGCGTGATGTCGTAGACGAGTAGGAAGGCGTTGGAGTAGAGGTTCGAGGAGGACCAGAGGCCGCGGTATTCTTCTTGCCCGGCTGTGTCGGTGAGGTTGAGCGAGTAGGTTATCCCGTCGATGGTGCGCGTTACGGAGTAGGAGTCTTCGATTGTTGGGTCGTATCTGTGTTGTGCAGGTGAGGAGGAGTTGGTGAGCGCATGTGGAGAGGTCACGTACTCATGTGTCCATTGGCTGCGCACCAAACGCAGGGTGATAGAGGACTTTCCGCAGCCTCCATCGCCGCAGACGGTGATGGAGATCTTGTTGGAGCCGTCCATGTCCGTCCTTCGTCCTTCGTCCTTTGTTCCCGGAGTAGTCGTGTATCCCGCGCCGCGCCCCGTGCCTAGGTAGGAATGCGATTCCGCCCCAATACGGCCTCTCAGACACCGGCCGACGCCGTGAAGAAAGGAGTGAGATGAGGGAAGAAGCGGTTGGAGAGGGCAGTCGCAGTCGCACCAGACCCGAATGCGATCGCACAGGTTTGTCGCACAGACACCGGTTCGCAGCAGGGTAAGCGATCTAGACGTGCATATGTCGGGAATATAGTATCCAACCCTGACTGATGAGCGCGAAGAAGCAGAAGCTTGCCAGTAGCCACCAGAGCGTACCTAGAATAAGGTCTAGATATATGTCTTGCCGTCAAAAAGAACGAAAGAACGGGGGGGGGGGGGGGGTCTGGGCAAGGAGATGATGGGATGGGCTGGAAAATAGTCCAGGACCTTAAAAAAAAACTGTCAGTCCCCCAGCCGTTAGCGATCTCTCGAGCATAAAATATAGAATTAAGAAGAGACTCCCAATAATCACCCGACGTAGTGGAGTTGGACTGGACCATTCTGACCCATGGGTACGGCAAGCGCAGAACCGCAGAAACCTTGGTCGGCATCGATCTGGTCGCATGGCACGTCGTGTTGGTCGTATGGAAGGGGCCAAAGGCGAGTAGACTTTCAACGGACCCGTCGGCTGCGTGAACTGATCGGCGGTAGGGCCAGCAGCCACCCTAACGACTAGTGCAGACTGTGCAGCCCGTGGCGTCCCCTTTCACTCTTTTCCCATTCGTCGCTGTCTTCTCGCATCCATTATTTCTAAGTGAGAGATCGTGGAACGTCGACGCCAGACTTCAGGGTTTAACGTCTCGATCTCTCGTGGAACAATCATGACGGGTGACGAACTGACAAGGACTAGATCCTGAGAGACCAGACTTTCGGCACATCATAGAATGTACCAATCGGAGGCGATGAAGTAGTGTTGTCATGATTGAGATGAGCCTCGGTGACAGGTGGGGAAGGGGGGTAAGGTAAAAGAGCTGGAGGCATCTTCCTGGCTCGCAAAAAACCCTACGTACCTTACTTTACCCTACCTTATCAACTACACTACGAACGACGAAATGCATCCATCCTCTCTCCTCGTAAGAACCCCAGAACCCGACAGCCCCCTTCTTGGTTAGAAGTCTTCATGGCAGGTGTCTGGCAAATCAGTCAATAGCATAAACAGCCGCAGACGCTGCAACGTTAAGAACCCCAAGTTTACCTGGATATATACAGTACCACATACCTGTACAAACATACCTTGGGCTCCAAACCGTCTGCTTTCATATGTACAAATCATCTGCCTCTGCTGCGGGTGGAACAGCGACGACTCAAAAAGCAAACTGCAACACCGCCACCCTGAGGAGCCCCTAGCCCCCGCCTCCTTGCGCCTCTCCTATCGCTCTCCTCTCCTCTCATCACCAAGCAGACTCGCGCAAGAGTTGCAAAAATCCCGCATGTGCGCCATAGCGTGCGCAACGGAATCATATCGCATCGCATCGCATCGTATTGCAACGTAGAAGTTCTTCAACCCCATTCCAAAGCATCCGCCATCCAAATCCATCGAAGAAAAAAAACAACTAATACGTAGGCGCGAAGAACAACGATAAAACTCATTTTAGGGGGGTATCAAAGGCAAAGAAAAAGCGACATCGGACAACAAGTCCAAGCAAGCGAGCAAGCGAGCAAGCAAGAAAGCCCTCCAACTTCTTACTCCGTCGGCTCAATCCCCTCCTCGATTTTATCCGGCACGCCCGATGCTCCCTCCATACTCGCCGCATGGCCGCCTTCGGTCTTGGGAACCTTCATTTTCGGAGACTCTCTCCTCTCTCCCCCGGGAGCTCCGAATCCCGACATACCCTGCTGGTGCTGCTGATGCTGCTGATGCTGATGCTGTGAAGCGAGATGAGAAGCCTCGCCTTTCAAAACCCCCTGCGCGACGCTGGGGCCCGTAGGGTTACGAGGAGACGCAGAGGCCTTGGATGCGCGGTCGGACATGCCGCCTGAATGCTGCGAGGAGGTGCGGGGGGAGACGCGACCGTTCTGTAAAGGGAAGAGTCAGCGTCAGAGGTCATGATCGCTTTTCGCGCGCGTATATTGTTGTTGATGATGGCGATGATGTTGATGACTTACCAGCTTGGCCCACCTAAGACCACAACTGTTACAAAGATCTCTCTGCCCACTCGGCCCCCTGCGCCACTCCGGCGTAACTTTCGTATGGCAATTCGCGCAATCCTTTGTAGCATTCCCGTTATTCTTCCTTCGCTTCCGCTTCTTTTTAGCGGCGATAAGCGATTGGACTTCTTCCGCCAGCATGCGATTGCGCTTCTCGAGCTGGCGGATTTCATATTGCCAGGAGCTGGATTTGGTGGTTTTGAGCTCGTCGAAGAGGTTGTCTTCGGAGGCGAGGGAGACGTCTTGGCGGCCGAGGACGAGGCCGTTTTGGCCTGCGTAGGTGGCGACGGCGCCGTCGGTGCCGATGAAGCGACTGGTGGATGTTCCGGACATTGGAGTCGTTCCGCCTCCAGCTCCTTGAGGTGTGCCTGTGCCTAGCTGTTGTGCAGCCGTGCTGACGGATTGGATGGAGTCGGACGACATGCGTTCCAGTTTTGGATAGATGCTTGGTCTGACTGGCGTTGACTGGTTGCCTCGTGAGAACTTGATCAGCCTGGTCTGAGCGACGATGAATGTGGGCTTTTGACCCTCCGTAGCATCGCCCGGGTATAGCGTCGTGAAAGCTGAAAGGACTTGACCTCTTCTGTTGATCATCTCGTGCTTGACCGACGCCTTCTTACCGGTCCTAGCGTGCTCCAGGATCCGAGCAAATTCGTTCTTGGACTCCGCACGCATCAGCGTCTGAATACTCACCCCTACCAGCTCATCCGGCTGTCGATCGAGCAGCTGCCGAACACTTGACGAGACGAACAGGAACATTCCCGACGTCGACATCTTCGTCCAAAGCTCATTCTCGCCAATGCCTCCCGCGTTGAGAATGTCGGCATTGCTGAGCGCGTATACAGGTCGCTCACGGCCGACCATAATGATCGACTTGCGACCCTTGCCTTGCTCGGTATGTAGCGAGCCATGGCCTTCGAACCACATGTACCCGCTATTCTTCCGCCGTATCCGGAAGACGACATTGACCGACGCTCCCGTTGAAGTATCCTTAAGCTCTCGCGTCACCGGGACAATGTCGCTAGGGTGGCACACGGAGCTGAGCGCAGTGCCAATGATCTCACCAGGCTCATACTCCAGTACCTTGGCAGCCGATGGTGAGATCCATTGGAAGAGACCCTTGAGCGACAAGACGTGGATGACATCGTCTGTATTCTCTAGAAGTACCTTGTCCCACATGCGCTTGGCATAGTCGGACTCGCCAGTCCCAAACGTCGAGAGTATCGCGGACACATCGTCACGTGGCACCGTTTGCCCCAGCTCGGCCTTGTTCTGCTGCGTCTCCGGCGCTGGGTTGACCATGTAGCGAGGCATAGTCATTGCCCGCTGGTAGTTGATAGAGTAACTGCCGTCTACAACAAACACAAGTCAGCAAAGTGATCAAACGCCTTCATGCAGGCATGCGTCGG
The DNA here is from genome assembly GCA_005059885.1 of Salinomyces thailandicus. Taxonomy (NCBI): domain Eukaryota; kingdom Fungi; phylum Ascomycota; class Dothideomycetes; order Mycosphaerellales; family Teratosphaeriaceae; genus Salinomyces; species Salinomyces thailandicus. The sequence goes on along the minus strand of NAJL01000006.1, from coordinate 617,713 downwards.
AGCAGTGGTCTGGGCCCGGCTAGCGGATGAAATCGTCAGCCTCATCGGGCGATCCATGCACATACCGGGGTTTTTATTCGTAACCGCATTGGGCTGTTCTACCAAGTCAACCTGAAATCCTACGAAGAACTTGACCTGTTCGGTATCCCATGTGATCGGAATCATCGTGAGTAAGTTCATAAAAGGCTGGCCGCCGCGCCGGTAGTTGATCAGGGAAATCTGCGCCTCCCGCCGCTGATTGATCATGTTCTTGAGATATAATACGGAATCGTCGTCGACATACTTCCGTCGCACGCCGGTTGCGACGTTGCCGTCGGGCGACTGTAAGAAACGACAATTTCGTCCCAAGATCATATGCTTTGTGTAGCCGGTCAAACGCTCGAAGTTGTCGGAACAATAGACGATCGGTATGTCGTCTTTCTCCGCATCGCACACCACAAAGGCGCACGACAGGTCGACGGAGCCTATGCTGATTTCAGGATTAGGTCGTGTAGCGACTCGCATCTGTAGCAGGTCAGCGGATCCGCGCCCTCTCCCATCCTACCAAATTCTACACATACCAACACGCCCAGCATGTCAAAGCCAGTCGAGGAATAAGCATTCTTGTAAGACGACTGCATGTGAGGCTTTCCCACCATGGTCGACGGCCAGCCGCCTTCATTCGGTTCCCACGGAAAGCCCTGGTTATTTGGATTGTATATTAAAGGCATCGCGAGAGGCTCGCCCGTGCCACTAAGACCATTGCCTATCCCCCGGTCCTGTTTCGACCCGGGCACAGGGTATTGCGGCTGACCGCGAAAGCCTGGATGGCTTTGCGGCGGTGGACCGGACGCCGAAGCGGGTTGGCTAAGAGGCGTGCCAGCTTGTGCCGCAGGACTCGCAACTTCCGACTGTTGCAGACTGTGACTGCGCGAAAGCGGATGTCGTGAGTTGCGGCCAGAATTGCCGAGATTCGACGCATACGGAGTCATGCCGCCTCCGCCGCCGCCGCCGCCCCCTGGATCATGAGATTGGCCTCTACTCGTAGAGGCAGACGAGTCCTGCTGTGCACTTGGATGTATCGGAGAGTTCATCATCGATGCGCTGAAATGAGGCTGGTTGTAGACGTTCACGTTCATCGGGTCGTCTCTCATTTGATTGCCCATTCCCTCCATAGACATGCCCATGTTAGAATCAACATATGGGCTACTGATGCCCATTCCGACATTGTTCTGATGATGCACAGGCGAAGCAAACGCGGAATTTGAGCCCATCATATGCCCATAGCCTTGCGGGACGTTCCCAAAGTTGGTGTTAAGCGCAAGATCATTCTCCCCGGATTGTCGTCGGCTCACACTCGCGCGTTGCTGGTCACCTCTCTGCTGCATCTGCGAGGGATGAACAGGTGAGGTTCCCGGCATCATAGAGCTCCTGTCCATACCAGGATTCGGGCTGTAGCCATAACTGTTCATAGGCCCAGCCGGTGAGCCCGCGCCATAGTCCATCATGGACATCCCCCGCATATCCCCGCCCATATTCTCGCCGTACTGCTGCTGCGCGTCCGGCCGTCGCGTTGGCTTTGTATTACCGCTCAAGATCTCGTCTAGCGACTGTCCTCCAATCATGCCGCCGGGCATGCCGTCTTCGCCCATCATCATTGCGTCTGCCGACGCATACTGGTCTTGATCGTTCTGATCCATCCCGCTGGCGTCGTAGCCGCCATTGTAATCATACCCGTTCATGCCCGGCGTGACCCTGCTTGAAAGCAGGCCAGGCTACCACGCGTTGGAGCAAGCTCCGTCTGCAGTCTCGAGGAGGTAAGTGTTGTGCAGTGGCAAGGCGTGCCCGTCGTCGTGGGCATGCAATGCCGTAAGCATCTGTCGGCAATGTCGGCTGAAGAGGCAGCAAGAGACGAAGAGGGAGACGAGGAGTCGGTGGTCTGGCGTGAGTATATGCGATACCTTAGACAGCGGGAGGGTGGAGATGGACGGTGTTGATGATGTTTGTCCTCGCGTACAGATACACCGATTCGACTCCCATGGACAGTAGTGAGGTGCTTCTACTCCCACAAAACAGAAGACCAGCTGCCGACGAGATCGCGCATTACCGACTTGCCGGCCTGAGAAACGCTAAGGTACTGTATATATTGAAGGTAACGAGCCGCACAACCGTCTAAACGCCGTTTCGCGGAGAGCGGCAGATCCTGGGTTGCTCGATCCACCCGTTTCAATCAATGTTTAACCAATCAAGGTTCTGCATTGGCCGCGTCTCTGTGCGACACGGAGGTGTTTCCGGGTCTTCACCTTTGATATTTCAATGCCGCAGTGACCAATTATTACATCGTACCTTGACTGACTGTTGCAAGAGCTACAGGTATAGATCAGTTAGCCGTATCATCTAGCACAAAAAAAGGCGTTACGCGACGAAGAGAAGGAGGATCTTCGGATGTGGACACGGACAATGATCTGCGACCGGACTCCCCTCCGGCGCCAACCCGACTCTCCCCTACGCTGTCTACCTACAGTATATATAGGTACCTTACTCTACCAAAAATCTACGAACCCTCGATCAACTATGCAAGGTATCCTCCACCAACCCCGACAACATAGTCGTTAACAGCACGACTACCACTAAACCCCCATTTCAAACCGCATTCATAAACTGCACATGCTTCATGACAATCCCCTTCGCATCCCCCCTCAACAGCCCGATATTCGTCCTGAAAGCCTCCGTCTCCCGATACTCCATATGCCGCTCCACCGATTGCCACCCGATCGTCAACACCAACGCCTTGCCCTTCACCCCCTCCCGCTCCAGCACCTCATGCGTAAGCCCATACGCCGCGGCCAGAAACCCTTCGGGCTTCTCCCGCTCCAGCGTCTCCGCGAACTTTCCCACGTTCTGGAGGTAGTCGGCCTGCGGTGCGCCTTCGAAGTAGAAGGTCGCGAGCTCGGTGACAGGGGCGCTGAGGGTTTTGGTGAGGGAGGTCGGGGGTTGAAAGTCGGCGTGGCAGAAGAGGGTGGGGTCGCCGTCGCAGATGGTCATGAAGGTTTTGAGGAAGGGGTTGTAGGATTCCGAGGCAATGAAGTCTTCGTGATGTTTCTTGGTTTCCCAGTCTTCGGGGAGCTGTTAGCTTGCGTCTCAGGGGAGACGATTTGGGGGCGTGAGGGCAGGGCGCACTGATCATGAGATACATTGTGTTTGGGTTCTCGACCTGCATGCCGAATTGCAGCTGCTGCATGCCATCTCGAGCCTGGAGCGTGTCGAAGGTCGACTTGGTGATCTTGCCGGCCTCTGAGTTGGGGTCGCCCGGGTTCGAGCCCGGGGTGAGAGGGAAGCAGGCGACTTCGGTTGTAGGCATGACTGACTAATATACACAGGCAAGATGAATGCTATACCTCAAGATGATCAATACTTAGGTTTGCAGTGCTATAACAAGCGCCTACTCGAGTACGCCTCGCATGCATAATAGACGACTCCATCTCGACCCCTCCATACCCCTAACGTCATGACCCCACCATGGGACATCCAGGAGCAAGGGAGCAGTGGAGGTTCAGGGCTGCCCTTCAATAGCTCTACCGCACGGCAATCAAGACAATTCCCTAACAAACAAACACAATCTCAACCAACAACAACCCCGTAGCAATCATCAGACCTTAGGATACCCGACTAATTACCAAAATGGTGGGAGACGACGAGCAACGCTCCGCCCTCCTACGCGCCTCCAAGCCCCCAAGCAAAGACCTCTTCAGCACTCTCATCACCGCCAACCATATCCTACACAACCAAAATGTCGTTGACGCCTACGGCCACATCTCCGTCCGCAATCCTCAGGATCCAAACACATTCGTAAGCAAGCGCCTCGCGCCATCTCCTAGTGACAAACCCCCTACTAGATCGCCACTTTTCCCATCCACTACAAAGGTAAAGTAGGTACCTCTTCACAGTCATTTATACAGCGGAAGACAGACAAAGAGATCAAAGAAGGCTAGAGGACCCTCTAACCCTTCTTCTTCTACCACCTTACCCAGTTCATCTCCAAATCCCTCGCGCCCGCCCTCGTCGCCAGCCGAGATGACCTAGAAGAATACCACGTCGCGGACGCCAGCCCCGTGAACGCCGACGCGCCCAAGGGCTTCGCCGAACGCTTCATCCACAGCGAAATCTACAAGAAGTACCATGGCGTGCAGAGCGTTGTACACGCGCACGCTGAAGCCGTGCTGCCGTTCAGCATCAGCAGTATCCCGCTGCGGCCAGTCTTCCACATGGCAGGCGTCATGGGTGCGTATAAGCAGACCCAATCTCACGTTTTTGGCTTGCCGCCGAATGGGACCTGCCGACCCTCCCCATCCGTCTTCTAACGACGATACGCGAATGTAGGCCCGCAGTGTCCCGTCTACGACATCGCCCAGCACTACAGGAACTCGGATTCCCTGCACTCGATGCTCGTAACCAACGAGCACCTCGGCGCCAGCCTCGCCGCGGGCTTCAGCCCCTCGACCATGCTCTCCAAAGGCACGAGTATGCTCCGCAGCTTCGTGACGTCGCAGCCGGACGTCGCGCCCGACATGCCAGCTTGCCCAACCATCCTGATGCGCGGACACGGCTTCACGTGCGTGGGCACGACGATCGAGGAAGCCGTGTACCGCGCAGTGTACACGTGCGTGAACGCGCGGGTGCAGACGCAGGCGGTGCTGATGCAAGGGGGGTTCAATGTCGGGTTAGTAGGCGAGAGATTTGGGGGTGGGGAGAAAGAGACCGGGCCGGCGAAGCACGAGGATGTCAAGTATCTTAGTGAGCGCGAGGCTAAGGATGCTTGGACGGTGAATCAGGGGCATGCGGAGAGGCCGTGGAAATTGTGGTGTGCGGAGGTAGAGAGGTTGCCTTTGTATCGTAACGAGCTGGGTCCGCCACCGGGGGCTTAGGTCTGCTAGCAATGGCAAGCTACGGTCGATCATCCCTGAGTACGATAGCGCTGTGCGTCTGTGACGTTCCTCGGATCCGGGTAGTAAGTCGGCGTAAAGCTCACGTCCGCCATATCCTGCGTCGCCCCTTGCATCTGAAGCTCATTCGGAATCGCATCAGCCGCCATAGCAAACGTAGCCGAGTCCAACGCCGAACCACTGTTGAACCCTCCTGTGAAGTTATTAAAGTCGAAATCCGGAATATTCAGCTCGCCCGTGTTCTGCTCAATAGGGAAGTACTGATCCCATTCCGCCCAATCAATATCATCCATCAACATGGCCACATCCGCGCCCTGCGCCGCGCTCGGCTGCCGACTTCCACTACTCGCCGACCCATGCCTCCCCGCCGGCGGCGGCGGACTGAAATTCGCCGGCGGCATCGCGGTATAGTCCGCCAACGCCGCCGCAGTCGCCACGCCTTGCTGCGGCACGGGCACAGCACCCTCCGCCTTCTCCTGCAGCGAAGACTTACTCGACGACCCCACGCGCTCCTCCATTTGCGTCGTGGCTTTCAGCTTGCGCATCTGATGGTACACCTCCATGCGATCTCTGAGATCCGTAATCACCAGCTCCGCCTTCTGCTTCGGCGACAGGTGCGGCGGGATGTCAAAGATGAAGTCCAGACACGTCCAGATCTTCGCTGCGTCCTTGCGCATCGGGTAGGCGTAGACTTCGACCATGAGCAGCAGAGCTGAGTGGTACTGGTTGAAGGCGCCGCGGTACCAGGCCCAAGGGGCTAGCTCCGCGTTCGTCTCCAGCGCGATGGCATTTTCCATCTGCGTCAGCCCGGCCTCGATCAAGATCTGGCGGAGCCGGTCCGGCATGCGCTGCGACGTGCTGAAGAGGTAGCGGTGCAGGACCTGAATGAAACACCCTTGCAAGCCTAACGTTAGGATGTGCTTGCTCAGCACATGAAACGGGACCGCTTCGTTCATCATGGCAAAGTAGCGCGTCGTCATTGTATTCCACGTCTTCTGCACTTTGACCAACACGGATGTTAACGACTTCTTCTTCTTGTCGATCTGTACCATGTCGAACCACAGTGAGCGACGAAGATCCACCGCCTCGCAACGGATCCGCATGAGCGTGCCGTCCGTCCAGTATGGCCTGTCTTCCGTCGGCGCTGTGTCCGCCAGGAGCTCCGCGTCGTCAATGTTGAGCGGGAACCGCGTATCGTAGTCACCCGGGCGGATCTGTGGTCGCGGACCCGTCGCCTCGCACGTCCGCATATCGAGGAAGCATAACTGATGCCATACTAAACGCCGAACGTGGACCTCAACAGGCGCCATAGAGTAGTAGAGCCCATCGCGATGCAGACCCATGCACTCGGCCAGCCGAATCGCCGTCCCCACCAGCGCCGAGTGCGCCCGCGACACTTCCGCCCGGATGAGCGGGATCAGGTACATGACAAAAGCCTGCATGACATCGACCCTCGTGGTACGCAAAAAGTTGGCTTTGGCGAGCGCCAGCTCCGCTCCAGAACGCAGACTATCGACCAGCGCCGCCCGGGACGTGCCAAACCGCTGAACCACCTGCGTCTCCTCCAGACTGACAGCGGCGGAGAACATGGCGGCAAACATGATAGCCTGAATGGATGGCGTAGGCTCGTTACCTGTCGCGATCTGGCTCCAGAATAGTGTATACTGTGCCTCGAACGTCGGACGATGTACGGTACGGCACATGTAGTGCACAGCGACAAAGTACTGCGCCACCAGCTGATCCGCCGCGCTCTTAGTCGGCAAGTAATCGATCCAGCTCGTCTTCACATCCGTCCCGGGGAAGAAGAAGCTCGAAGCAGGCGCAATGTAATCCGGTCCGGGCCCAATATACGACTTAGGACTCGCCTGAATCCTCGGCCCAGGGTTCGCCGCCGTCGTCGTCGCCGCTGCAGCCACACCAGCCTCCCCTCCCCTAGCACCCCCGCCCTCAAGCTCCGCCCCACCCCCCGACGGACCCGCCCTGCTCCCCGCCGACCACCGCGACCGCCCACTCATGACATCCTTCAGCGTATCATTCAACTCATCCACCAGCTTCGGCCTAATCCACCCACCCACCCTTTCAGAAATCCTCATCTTCCCCATCTGCACCCCTAAATCCATCAACTCATCATCATTATTATCCTCATACACATTATCCAACGCAGCCAAAGGCGTGGGCTCCAGCAACGCCTCATCCTCCTCCTCCTCTTCCACGCCAACCTCGTCCTCCTGCGCCTCCACATGCGTATGCATCGACTCCCTCCCGCCCCCCTCCGCACCAACCCTGCTCCCGACCCCCGACGCTCCAGACGCAGAGGAAAACGAAGAGCCAGCTCTCGTGATATTCGCGCCACCCCTATGCGCCTTGCCCCCTCGCCCTTTAACTTCTCTCTCCAATTTCCGCTCCAGCACCCCAACCCTCTCCTTCATATCCGCCAGCCTCTCCCTCCCCACCTTCTCATCCCCCGCCGCGCCAGCTAGGTACAGGCAGTCCCGGCTAAAGCGCAGACAATTTGCGCAGCAGGGAGAGGTCTTATCGCATTTCAGTTTGCGGCGTCGGCATTCTAGGCACGAGGTGATCAGGCGGTTTCGGCGCCGAATGCGAGGGTGGATGTGGGCGGAGTCGGCGGGGGAGTTGGCGAGGGCGGAGGCGGAGAAGGAAGTAGTGTTTGTTGTGGTGGTGGTGCTAGGGGCGAGTGGTTGTTGTTGGTGGGTCCAGGCGTCAGCCATGGTTTGGGGTCGGGGGAGGCGAAGTCGTGTTTGCTGACAGGTTCCGGCGCGCCGTCAAGTAGAAAGCGATAAGCGAGCGTCCGGGCTGAATACCTCGACCGCCCGCACAGTATCGTGGCGTCAGGTGACCTTGAAAGCAAGTAGTGGGCAAGGTGTAGCTCAGGGTCGCATAAGGTCGATAGCCCAACTTCCTTTCCAATCCCGTCACCTCCTCCTTCTTCTTCTCAAAGCCTCAATCCACACTTCCCCCGTCCAAAAGGCATATGGTATAGACCTTGTACAAGGTACGGTAGATGTGCGGAGAAAGGACAGCTGTATGGTCTGCTAATTACATGGACAAAGTAAAGTAGGCAACATCAGACCTGGAACCAATGACGAGGTAATCAATCCTTCGCGGCGCGACTTGTTGGAGCGATCTGATTAAGGTTTAGCGCCCAATACCTTCCCCCGTCCTACCTTGATATGATGTGTATAACATCAAGATATCAACATGTCGTTGGTCTAAAGACGATAGAACGAATCGAGATTCTACGTGTCTGGTCTTTCCGTGCGCAAGAGACACGGAGCCTGCGATGGTTCAGGTAATAGAGGAGAAAGCAACTCGCGAGCCTATTAATGTCTCTCTTCCGGCCGTAAGGCAAGACTGTAAGGGAAGGCAAGGTAAGCTACGTACAAGGTATGACTACCTGCAATCCAGAGGCAGACTCCCACCCACGTCCACTCGAGATCTAGGCCTGAACACAGAGCGCACCTGACTTGAGTAGTGTCTCCATCACTAGATTAGACACCTATACTCTACTAATCCTGTACCCCCCACCGCCCCACCTCCTCCATCCCCCTCCTGCCCCCCTCCCTAACCCTCTCCCCCGCCTCTCCACCCAAAGCCCCCGCAACACAAGCCCAACCATCCCTGCCCCCACCATGCCTCAACACAGCCTCGCGAAACCTTGCACCAGCCGCGGGATCCACCGCCCCTCCTCCAGATCCCTCTCCGCCCACCTCACCCCGAAAGACCTCCCTCCACACTTTCCCCGCAATCGCCCGATCAAACAGATACGAATAGTACGTCCCGCCATACCCGACCAAATGCCCAAAAAACCCCTGCCAGCTCGTCTCCGCCGGCTCCCGCGTCGACGAGTAAGCCGCCATAACCTCCTGATACACCTTTGTCGACACACCTCTGAACCCTTCAGATGCTGCCGGCGCAGAAGAATGTAGCCGCTGGTCTAGGACCCCAAGGATCACCTGCGACTCGACCTCAGCGCCGACGTGTCCGCGGCGTTCGAGCTTGACGCGCTCTTGTACGCGCGTGGGGTCTAGCGGGGCGTCGGTTTCCCAGTGCCGCGCGTAGAGGGCTAGCACCTCGGGGGCGGAAGCAAAGTTCTCCATGAGGACGGAGGGGAGTTCGGCGAAGTCGGTAGCGCAGCGGGTGCCGGCGATGTTTTGGAGGGCGGTGCGGCCGCAGAGGGAGTGCAGGGCGTGGCCCATTTCGTGGAAGAGGGTTGTGAGGTCGCGAAGGGAGAGGAGGGTGGGGCGGGTGGTCTGGGGTGGTGGGAGGGGAAAGTCGCAAATCAGGGCGATGGTCGGGAGTTGGTAGAGGCTGTTGTTGTCCGAGGGGTTTGCGGCGGTGGCAAGACCGTCGTTGGCGGCTTCGGCGGGGGTAGCGAAAGGGATTTGGTGGGTCGTGGGGAGCTCGGCGGCTTCGCGGAGTTCTTCGTCTTCGATTCGGCGGGAGCAGCGGAGGGTGAAGTGTGCAGGGTTTGGGCTCTTGCCGGCGCGCTCGAAGAGGTCGCAGTAAATGACGGCGATGTGGCCTTCGTGGTCGTCCATGACATCTAGACGGCGCACATCCGGGTTCCAGGTCTCGCCAGGCTGAGGCTCGCGAGGTACGAGGCGGATGCCGTAGAGACGGTGGAAGAGGCGGGAAAGGCCTTGCATGACGGTGCCGAGGGAGAAGTAAGCGGCGAGGAAGTCGGGGGCGCGGCTTTTGCTGCGCTGGTTCGCGATGAGTTGTGAGGTGTAATAGTCGCGGTCCCAGGCGTTGAGGTCGGCGGGATAGTTGCCAATGCGGGCGTCGCTCTGCTTGAGCTCGAGGAGCTCGAGAGTTTCTGTGCGCACCTGCGGTGCGTTATCGCGAGCTAGCGCATCGAGGAAGGAGGTCACGGCCTCGGGCGTCTTAGCCATCTTGTCCGAGAGTGTGAGGTGCGCAAAACTCTCGTACCCGCTGAGTTTCGCCAGATCAGCTCTTCTGCTCAGTAACTGCTCAAGACGTTGTATGTTCTCCTGCGAAGACGTGCGATTCGCTAAGTAAATCTCCCGCCGCGTCTCCGCATCTTCCACCGTCCTCAATGCCAACATCGCCGGCATGCCGACCGTCGGCAGCGTCACAGATCCCCATCTTGTCAGCTGCCGCACCACTGTCGGATCCATCCCCTTCAATCGCGAGCTCTCCTTGAACACCAACGTGCACTTCTCCGCCCCCATCTTCTCCACAAACTCATTCCCCACCTCAGCAACCTCGTTCGAAATATCCACAAAAGCCTGCCGATCCGTCTCGCTCAGATCAATCGCCGACTTCGCAAAATCTTTCGCTAGTATGGCGGCAACCGTCTGTTCCTGCTCGGACCAGAAATTGTAGATTTCCGGGATGCTCATCGCCTTCTTGAGCTGCGAGTTTAGGCCGGTGGTCGTGTTGAGCACATTCATATACTCAAACATCATCGCATACGCCTGCGTCGCCGCCATCTGCACCTTCCTATCAGGATGCACGGAGCGCACAAAGTCGCTTAGATCGATCACACGGCATAGTAGGTCGCTAAGGCGGTCGAGGTCCTTGGCTACGCGCTTTAGGTCGTCGGTGGTCTCGTAAGCGAGGACTTTGTCGACAATGCGATGGCATTTGTGCAGGGTGACGCTGGCGAAGTCTTGGAAGCCTTCCGGGCGAGTGAGGTAGCGATTCTGGAAGAGGCCGGCATTGCGGTTGCTATGGGGGTGTTTGGTAGGCGAGGAGAAGTCGCGCCAGAAGGGAGCGGAGTCGAAGATTTGGCGCAGAGTGCGGTCGTCATGGCGGAGGCTCGGCGCTGCTTTCGAGATGGGGCGGCGGAGGTGGTTGTCATCGGGGACGGCTGGTGCTGCGGCGGCGGCGGCGCCTTGGGTGTTGGCGGAGGTCACGAGACATCGTTTGGCTATGCGCTGCTGTTGCCGACGTAGACAGCTAGAACACGTCCATGGCCGCCGCGTGATCGGTGCGAGCATGCCGAGCTGTCGACACAGTCGTTGTGGTTCACTGTCCGTAATGTACCTGAAGTATTTATCTACGGTACGGCGCTGTTCTCACAGACCACGTGCACATGCATGAAGCGCGGGAGTTTTGACTCGGGCCGGACACCGAATGCCGGCACGGGAGAAGGCCGCGGCTGCTCACATTCAAGTTGATCTCAGAAAGCTGCTGTGGACGTGACAGCAACGCGCCCAGCCATTGCGCCCTTCGTCCACTCCTGATGTCCTTCCAACCGCTGCTCCGGCAGGTAAGTACAACCCAGTCACGTGGATACACACTTGTTGACACCACCCAGCATCTCCTGCCCATCGCCGGCCTCACCGCAGCCATGGCCCTCTACCCGCGCACCACCGCCTTCGCCGAGCAGCCAGTTGACGAGCCCACCAAGCAAATCGTAAGCCTTCCTTATCCCCACCCCTCAGCACCTGAACCCCTACTCACCCACTCACCTCCCAGCGCGCCCGCAAACCCATCTACGACGCACCCGGCCCCTCCCCACGCGACATCCACGCCACGACCCCCCCGGTCCCAGCTTCCGGCATCACCGACCTACCCTCCACCCCCACCACAGAGCCCACCTCCCCCAACAACACCCTCACCCAACTCTTCCAGGGCTCTAGCCCCACCACCACCACCACCACCACGCCCTCCTCAACCCCCACAACCCGCCTCGCCGCGCAAATCAAACGCGCCCGCCTCGGCCTCCACACCTACGCCCTCGCGACCGAAAACGCCCTCAACCGCACCCTCACCCGAGCCCTCGCCGCCGAAACCTCGCTAACCCAAACCGTCGCCTCCCTCGCCCCACCCAAATCCTCCAACGAACAACTGCTCCCGGGCACCCTCTACGTCCTCGTCGCCGCAATGGCCGGGTCCATCCTCAGCCGCAACCGCAATATCCTGGTCCGCTTCGCCACGCCCCTCGCGACGGGTGTCACGGCCGCGCACTATGTGATTCCGGTGACGACGAGGAATGTTGGGGATTTGGTGTGGAGGTATGAGGAGAGGTTTCCGGTCGTGGCGGATAATCATTTGAGGGTGAGGGAGAGCGTGAGTAGGTTTGTGGAGACGGGCAAGGCGCATAGTCAGATGGGTCTGGCGATGGCGGAGGAGCGTGTGCAGGGGGTGAGGGAGGCGGTTGAGGAGTGGGTGAAGAAGGGGAGGTGAGGAGGATGTGATGGGGGATGTCTTTGTTTTGTTCCTGGTGTGTTCCTAAAAGAAGCGCTGTGGTGTACGGTCTGCCTATACATTGAAAAGACCTATGCGCTAAGAGAGGGGGAGGGGTGGGCAATTGTTGTGTATAGCAGCCTGCATCCCTAAAAGCCATCCATATTCTTCTACTCTCTCTCACAAGGCTGGTCTACACACGTTCTCGCGCGGGTCTCTTCTGAGCTGTCTCTGATTCCCACCAAGCTTTAGGAGGCATTGGCGCTACTACACCATTCACGCCCCCCGTTCGAGCCATGAGACTACACACCCCTACCTCTCTCAGACAAAACTCACTCCCACCTCAAAACCTCCGGCCCAATAACCCCCATCCCCGCCCCGCTTCCACCGCCCCTTCCCCTCTCTCCTCCACTACCACCATCACCAACACCATCACTTTGGACTTTACCCGCACCGCAAACTCCGCATAATCCCACATCCCCCGCATTAACGTACTCGCTGCCTTCGCATGCAGAGCTCCCGCAACGCCAGGTGGATTTCAAAAGGCGTGGGCGTAGGACGTGAGCGCAGGCCGGGCAGGTCGCTGGGGTAGGGGTCGGGGGTTGGAGGGTGCAGATTGGGCAGGTTAGTGCTGGAGGAGTGGAGAGGGAGAGAGCTCGGTCGGTCGCGCAGTGAGGCGGTGCTGGCTTCGGGGCTATGGGCGAGGTGGATTCAGAGAGGCGCGGGGAGACGTTGGAATTGGCGACGGGTTCGGATTTGGATGTGGGGTCTTTGGATCTGGTGGCGTTGTTCTTCGTTCTGCGTCTCTGTCGTTGCGGTTGCGCCGGGGAGGGTAGGTCGGGCTCGCTTTCGGTGGAGGAGTCGTCGACGTTTACGGGCCGAGCATTGGATTCAGAAGACGCAGACGGCGCGCGAGTTTTCCTCGTATCGGGCTCATCTTTTGTCTTCTTCCCGCTGAGCATGCGCAGCTCGTCCCTCTCGCCCATACCGCCCTCGTCCTCGTCTCCTTCTCCGCCGCAGACGCGGATCATGTCCCTCCCATCTCCGTCCTTGATTCTACTGCCGTGCGCGGCTTCAGCTGGGTCATCGTCTTCGCCAGACCAGTCATCCGACTCCGTCTCGCTATCCTCCTCCTTCACCGCTGGAGTCTCTTCAGGCTTCGCAACAGCAGCCGCAGCCTCAAGCCTTGCCAACGCCGCACTAGCACGCAGATCCCGCCCTCGCTTACTCCCCGCCACCCTCGGTTTACCCGCCTGTCGTTTGCCCCCTGCCTTCCGCTCCAGCGCTCCCCTCACCAACTCATCATCCCCCAGCGCACTCCCCTCCCCATGCTTCCCAAACTTCCTCGCGAGCCGCCTCTGCTGCCTCTCCGCATAACTCACCTTCTCCCTCACCCCACCACCAGCACCCCCACGCTTCCTCTTCCCAGCCCTGCGATAAGTCCCCCCACACAATTGCTCCGGAATCACCGCGTCCTCCGGCATTACCCCCCTCGCAAACGCACCCGACGCCAACTCCACCCCTCTTCCCCACATTCCCTCCCCCCGATAACCTCTTCCCCACAATCCCTCCATCTCAACCGCAAACCCATTCCTCACCCCCCAAAACGCCCGCGAATGATTCATCTCCCGACAGTGCGCCAGCTCATGCACCATAACCATAACCACAAACCTCTCGCCCAACCACCTGCCCCTGCGATCCTTCAGCACCAACTGCACGACCTCGCCGGCGTTGAAGTTGCGGCCGAGGAATTCGGGGTTCGGGGCGTGTTCTTCGAGGCTCATGATGGAGAGGTGGTGGGCTTTCATGATGGGGTAGGTTTGCGCGGCGATGCGGTTGAGGAAGGTTTCGGCGTCGGCGGCGTCGGAGGTGGGGAGGGGCTTGATGAAGTTGATATTGGGGTTTGGGCGTTGGGTGCGCTCGTTCAGGCGTTGGAAGCCGAGGGGCATGGTGGCGGTGGTGGGTGTAGGGGTGGTGAGTGGAGGAGTGTTTCAGCGAAGGCGGTTTCCTTGAGCAAATGACTGGATGGACTCAGGGGAGGGCGATGTGTCGGGAGTGGCGCGATTGAGAGTCATGGCAATAGGTGAGGTGTGTTTTGATCAATCACGCAACATTTACCTATGTATTCACCTCCAGCTCCAGGTTGCCGTTGCCATCTCGGCGCTTGCGGACTTAAGTCGCGTTGTAAAGGACGCGCTAGCATCTGCAAGCTTTACCGAAATCTGGGGGATGTCGATCATCAAAATTCGATTCAGCTTCCAAAGGTCTCTCTCTCTCTCTTCTCACCACCTGAGTCGCCAGAACATATGGTGTGCACGAGATGCCGCCACCTTCAACAATGGCTGTCTCACAGCAATATCCCAACATGAACCACAAACGAAAACGCCAACCGGACAAACCCGCCCAAAACCCCCTCCAGGCCAAACGCATAAAGCTCCTCGAGACCCGCAAGCACCTCCCCATCTGGCCCAAACAATCCGCCATCCATACCGCCCTCGCCCACCACGACGTCCTCATTCTTTCAGGAGAGACCGGCTCCGGCAAATCGACCCAGATCCCGCAATTCCTCCTCGACCAACCCTACTGCAAGCCCCGCAAAGGCTGCGCGGGCAAAATCGCCGTCACGCAGCCCCGGAGAGTCGCTGCAATCAGTCTGGCGAGGCGTGTAGCGGAGGAGATGGGCTCGCCGTTGGGCTCCGCGAGTCCGGGGAGTCGGGTGGGCTATAGTGTGCGGTTTGATGAGAATACGAGTCCCGGAACGAGGATTAAGTATTTGACAGAGGGGATGCTGTTGCAGGAGATTCTGAGGGATGGGGCGTTGGGGGAGTATGGGTGTGTGGTGGTGGATGAAGTGCATGAGCGGAGTGTGAACGTGGATTTGTTATTGGGGTTTCTGAGGGGGCTAGTGAGGGGAAAGAGGAAGGGGGGACTGAAGGTCGTGGTTATGAGTGCTACAGCGGAGGTGGAGGCGTTGGCGAAGTTTTTTGATGAGAGTGCTGGAGAGACGGAGGCTATGATTGGTGGTGAGGGTGAAGTGCCGCAGGTGACTGACGAGAGTGGACGAGACGACGATGAGGTGTCGTGGAACGGGTTTGAAGACCCAGATGAGGCATCGCAGGGTACCGGTGCCATCAACGGCACTCACAATGCTGTTGCATCGTCTCCCACACAGTCAGCGAGAATATACGTAGAAGGTCGCCAGTACCCCGTAACGACCAAATACCTAGACACACCCGCCGACGAGCTCGAAGAAGCCGCTCTCCAACGCATCTTCGCCCTGCACACCAAAGAGCCCCTTCCCGGCGACATCCTCGTCTTCCTCCCTGGCCAAGACCGTATCCATTCGCTGCAAACGCTCGTGGAAGAATTCGCTCAAAGCCTCCCCCCCGACATTCCCAAACTCCAAGTCCTCCCCCTCTTCGCCGCCCTTCCACAAAATCAGCAGCAGCGCATCTTCCAACCCGCCCCGCCCCGCACCCGCAAGGTCATCCTCAGCACCAACATCGCCGAGACCTCCGTCACGGTCCCTGGTGTCCGCTTCGTAGTCGACACCGGCCTCGTCAAAATCAAACAGTTCCGCACCCGTCTCGGCCTGGAATCCCTCCTCGTCAAACCCATCTCCCGCTCCTCCGCCGACCAACGCCAAGGCCGCGCCGGCCGCGAAGCCCCCGGCCAATGCCACCGCCTCTACACCAAATCCGCTTACGACGCCCTCGAGTCCCACTCCGCCCCAGAAATCCTCCGCTGCGATCTCGCGTCCGCTCTCCTTACGCTCAAAGCTCGTGGCATTGCGGATCCCTTGAACTTTTCCTTCCTAACACCGCCGCCCCTCTCTGCCCTTCAGAAAGCCCTCCTCCACCTCCTCCATCTCTCCGCTCTCAGTACGACCGGCTCCCTCACCCCGACCGGCCGCCAGCTCTCCCGCCTTCCCCTCACCCCGGCACTCGCCCGCGTAGTCCTCGAAGCCGCCAAACCGTCCTTAAACTGCCTCCACCCCATCATCGACATCGTCGCGGCACTCAGCGTGGAAAACCTCTGGCTCAACCCCGACACAGAAGAAGGCCGCGAGCGCGCGGCAGAAGCCCGACAGGCGCTCATGAGTCGCGAAGGCGATCACCTGACGCTCTTGGCGGCCGTGAGGGGCTACGTGGCGGAGGCTAGCGATCGCAGGCGCTGGGCTGAGGCACATATGATTTCGCATCGCGCGATGCAGAGTGTCATGGATGTGCGGAAGCAGCTTCTCGCGCAGTGCCAGCGAGCTGATCTCTTCCGTCATCAAGATACTGTCGCCGCAGAAACCACTTCCAGTACCACTATGGAGCTATCTCAGACCGAGCCTATCCTCCGCAGCCTCCTAGCGGGCTTCGCAGCCCATACCGCGCGGCTCTGTCCGGATGGGAGTTATAAGACTTTTGTTGGTAATCAGACCGTAGGGATTCATCCAGGGAGCGTGCTGCAGGGCAGGAAAGTCGAGGGAATTGTGTTTAGTGAGTTTGTCTATACCACAAGGGCTTGGGCGAGGAATGTTTCGGTAGTGCGATTGGGGTGGGTGGGGGAGGTGTTGGGGTAGGCTGAAGAGACAGGATCGAATAGCTTACGTAGGCCTGGTCTAACGTGATGGTCCCACATATATCAACAGGTGGTAAATTAGGTCACCCTCATTCCTCAATCAATTCATTCACCCTCTTACTCCCTCCCCTCCTCATCGCTCTCGCGCTCTCAGCTCCCCAAACCGGCAACTCTTCCACCCCCCTCTTCTTCCAAGCCTCCGGAACCATCTTCGGACTCAACAACCCTACCTGCACCAACACGCTCGCCTGATCCCAATAAACATGCTCACTCTCCAACTTCCCGCCCACCATCCTCACCACACTCACCATAACCACCTCAACCCTCTTCTTACTCGCGGGAATCCCCGGCAAAATCCAGGCCAGCGGCTGCGAATGCGTGAAAGTGATCAACAGCTCATCGACGATCCGCGAACCATCATTACCAACCGTACGGCTAAGCAGCCGCGCGCGAAAATCAGGAGGCAGCGGCTGGAAATGCTTCGTATAGAATTCCGACAGCTCTTTACTATCCGTACCACCCGTGAGCGTAGGCCCATTCAGCACATGCGCACGCGGCCGGATCCGCGTCACCGCTTTCTCCGTATTACCCGCAGCAGTCAAGTCGACCAGCTCATCCCGCGCCGTCTCGGCATCCGAGTCAAGCCGGAAAGCTTTACGCAGCGTATGCAGACTCCGTGTGAACGCCACGCTTTCCGCCACGGGGTCAAACTCATCGAGGTCTCGCTCTGCGAAGCCCGACTCCACGCCCGCGTAGGTGTAGGCCGGAAACCCGTATTTCAAGATCTCGCCGTAACCGGCGCCGGGCGTGAGAGTTTTGTGGATGGTTTTGGTTTTGCCTTGGATGCCGAGGACTTCGGGGTGTTTTTGGACGCCGATGTCTTTGCCGGCGAGGTGGGCGAGGACTTTGATGCTGGGGGGATATTTGGAGTGCGGGGAGGGGATGGTGGAGGGGTAGTAGGCTATTACTGCGCAGAGCTTAGGGTGGTTGGGTTTGAGGTGGCCTTGGAGGACTAGGGAGGCTGCGTCGCCGTAGGCTGTCGGTGGGAGAGGGGGCAAGTCTGTCAGCGTGGGTACTGGTGGGCGGAGCGGGTCGCGGTCGTGGCCATTTACCTACGATGGCATAGTATTCGCTCACACCGAACGCGTCGCCGGCGGAATGTAGGCGGTTGATGTATTGGTTTCCGCCGTTGAGTAGAGGTACGTAGGCTGTATCAAAACCCTCGTCTCGCCATTGCTGGATCGTCTCTTCATCGAAGTCTTCGGTCTCCGCTGTCAAGAGCAGATGAGGGGTCGTCGTCTGATTCAGCGAGTTGAAGAAGCTCTTGTCCTGCCTATTGAACCACGGCGTATCGAAGGCCGACTTTTGCGCCATCTCTTTGCAACAGGATCACCGTCTGCGCAGAGGGCAGTAGGTCACGCGATCGCAGGTGTGCATCGTCACCCTCGTGTCAAGAGTAGTACCGTAGGTGGATCTGCTCGAGCAACGCGGGGGAATCAGGGCAGACGTGGGGTGAACCTCACTACAAAAGCTTGGCCTACGTAATATCTCTTCTCAGACGAGGTTTAGAAGTAAAGTTTCCTGTCGTTGCAAAACCTATAATACAACCATTGGGCACACAACGGAAACCGAGGCAGAAGGCGGATCGCAAGAAGAAGGGACACAGAACACAAGTCTACGTTGCACAAGCCCTATCTACCACTACCGACCGCTCCAGGACTCTGCGGCACCTTCTCCCTGCTCTTGCTCGGCGGACCGATCGGTGCCTTTAGCTTGCCAGCCGGAACAAAGGGTTTAGCGTCCGGACGAGGCGAGTTGGACCCGGTACTACCGTTCGTCAGCGAACCCGATCCCCCTCCATCACTGCCCATCCGATCATCGTGCATGGCTGCTCCGGCGGTGGCCACAGGCTGCATGGGCCATGGGTACTGCTGGCGGGGCTCGGGCTGTGGGAAGATGTAAGGGATGTCGTTGCCATCGTCCGTGAAGCCTGAGTACTGGCTGAGCATAGAGGAGCTGCGACCGCGCTGGACCGGCTGCGGCTGTGAATGAGAGGTCGAAGGATGCGAGGAGTGCATGGGGGACTGAAAAGCTTGGGGTCCGTAGGAGGAGAATCCGTTAGCTTGGGGGCTGAGCGCGTCGGTAGTGCCAGGCAGCACGCCTTCTGGCGTTGGCGGCGAAGAGTACGAAGGGAAAGCCGATGGGCCAGTATTCCAGCTCTGCAGCAAGGCAATCTGCTGATAAGCGTCCTGTGCCTTTGCCTGGAAGCTAGCCGCCTCGTCTTCCGTCTTCGCAATCAAGTTGTGACTATCATTTTCGGCCTCCCGCCGCTGCTGAGCAAGCTGCGCACGCTCAAGATCTCGCTTTTGCCTGGCTGACATTTCGGCTTGCTGCCTCGACTGCAGCGTTTCCAGATCCTTCGCGCGCTGTGCATGGCGGCTGGCAAGCTTCTCACGTCGCGCCTCCGCTGCAACAATCTCGGCTTTCAACGCGCTGACTTCTCGGTCTACTTCAGCCTTGGCATCGTCGTAGTCCTTTTCGGCTGCCCGCTTAGCATCCTTAGCAGCATGCCATACCCGGAGCTTCGCATCAGACTCGGCAATCTCGTCACCGGAAATGTCACCGAAGGCCTCAATTTGGTTCTTGAGCTCAGCGCTGGCCTCCTCTGCCTGGTTCTTGTGCTGACTGATCTGTGCCAGCCTGCGTTCCTGCTTTTCGTCGAACCCTCCCGTAGACTCCAACTTTGATCTGAGCATGTTGATCTCCTTGCGGATGTCCGAGTGCACGCCACGTTGGTCCTTCTTCGACTTCCTTGTGCGGTTGCGCGTTTCGTTGAGCTTGGCCTCTGCGGACTGGAGTGATTGTTTCAGAGTTGTGGTTGGCGAAGATGGCCTGAGTGCCGGATGTTGTTGCTGAGCAAGAACAGACGTGGCCTGTTCTGCGCTTGGCGCAGCCTGGGTAATCAAGCTGACAGAGCACAAAACGTTGCCAGTAGCGATGCCGACAGTCTCACAGTGGTAGCTGCTCAGCGGCGCAAGCCCAAAAATCTCGCCATCGTAGCGAGACTTGCCGTCGGCACCTTCGCCAGTCGCACTCGACATGATACGTGTTGAGCTCCAAGCGGCGCCGTTGACGCGGACATAGAACGGCTTCGATTTGTCAAGGCTAGCGCTCACGTTTGTCCCATCCTCCATATTTTCCGCAGTCTCTGCTGCGGCCTCGGCAGAAAGGTCTACGCAGAAGAAGATGTCGGTATCACGTACCTCCGAAATCCAGATGCGATTGGTGTTGGGGTTCAAGGTGCTTGCGAAAGTAGGTCTCGTGTTAGTGTCCATTGCAGCGGCCTCACGAGCATCATCTGCCGCGTCTCTCTGTTCCATCTCTTTAACGAAAGTGACTTTGGTGCTAGCAATAGCGGCCCAAAGTGGTTGCTGACTTCTGACCTGGTTGGCCTGTTTTTTCTTTTTCTTACTACTCGACTCTCGCTTGCTGCCTTCACGCTGCGAGGGTGATAGTCCTGGGGGACGTCCATCTATGCTAGACGCCGCGTGAGGTGATTGTGGACCATCAGACACGCCTGTGGGAGTTCGAGAGTTCGGCTCGGAGCCAGCAGCAGCTTCGGGATCAGTCTTTGTGATCGCCGGAACAGTCTGATCCCGTTCGTTGGCCTTGACCAGAGATCGGCGGATGCAGGTTGTGATTCCTTGTGAAAGGATGTGTATTCCAAGAGCGGTCCGAACGACCGTAAATATCCACCCTCGGTCTGTGGGTGGCGTTGGTGAAAGAAAAGAAGACGCAAAAGGCGAAACATCAAGCTGTATACCGATGTTCATCTTATGTATTACGGAGCGGAGGTAGTCCAGAGCGGTAAGGTGTATTGCTTTGTACCGTAACACGTGGACAACGAAAACGATCAAGGTGCAGCTCGCAATGCTGTATGTCGGCCCGCCTGAACTCGCCGCAGCACCACTTAGTGATACGGCGACGACAGCTTGCGAGAGGTCCAGTAGTATGCTCTGTACGGGTTTCCAGACCGGTAGCCAGCATACCCAGAATAGCAGGTCGACGATCAGTATTGTCGCCAGGGCGGGATAGCCCAGGTTGGACGCATTGAACATTTCCTTGAAGTTTGGGAGGGTGGAGAGAGATATGCCGGCGGTAGGCGGAACGAAGGTCAGCGAAGCGAACAGCGTCTGAATGACCAGGACAAGCGTAGGCGGCAGAGAGAGCAAGAGGATCAGAATGGAGATGGCATCGCGAAGCGGGTAGTATGTCAAGATGGTCGACACAGCGGAGAGCGTCCCTGGGGCATGCGATATGCCTGGCTTCGAGCATGCCGCCGGCGGCGTCTCTACGCTCTGAGCCGCAGAGACCGCTGGCTCACTCATAGTGTCCCCCATCTCAGCACCTAGACTTGCGTCCTCCATTGAAGTCTCTGAGGCGGTCCGATCTCGTCTCTTGCCCTCAGTTGCCACTTCATCGTCCTTTGCAGCAGGCTGCAACCCAGTCTCGGCGGCCTTCGTAGTGTCAGGCGGCCGCGGAAATCGCAGTCCCTGGTTTAGACCCGTCGAGGGCAGCGCTGGCGGGGTGACGGAAGCAGCAGGCTTGCCATTGGTCTGCCCGTTAAGCTGACCATTCGAACCTTTCTTCGATATCCGCTTTCCCGGCGCTGCGAGTCCGTTTTCGTGGCGTGTGTCTCTGGTGTTTGGTGCGTTCTTGGTCGACTTTTTAGGAGGCATCAAACGCCCAGGAGGAGGCTGAACGCGCAATTCCCCTCCTGGCTCGTCTCAATCCCGGACGGCGAGCCAGCGGGAGTCGGAAGATGGACGGAAGAATAAACGAGCTCTGGGCGGTGGTGGTAGTGGTGGTGGTGGGATGCTGTGTGCAAGAACCGATAACTCTCTGCCATGAAACCGCACGTCGTTAGCTTCTCTCCCCGGTCCCCGTCTGCAGGAGCAGCGCCGGGAAAAGCCGGCGCCAGCCCGCATGACTAACAGCCTTGCAGGCAGTCCACGGATTTTCCCAAAGCTGCGCAAGCTTAGGTACCTTACCTTGCCTTACCTACCTCGGAGTACCTGAGTGCTGTCCAAGAACTACCGACGTGGCTAAGGCGAAGTCTATCGTAATCAACGGGACCATCAACCCACGGTTGCGCGTAGTCACCAGTCATTGCATCAAGCAGCATTACTACTGTACTACCCGAGTCACTGCACCGACTGGGCGAATTCGGCTTTCTGCACCGTCGATCGCACCTCCGCATTGTTACCCACCCACACACCGTTACGAGACCTGACGAGGGGCCGCCGCAGGCAGCACAACACACTGCCAACTACGTATCTAGCTCCCCTGCCACCGGTTCAGTGCCGACCTGAAGCCCGCCCACCCCATCCCACAGCCGGAGGTGTGGTCTGCAGTAGCTGCGCAGAAATTGGTGTCACCGCTGTTACGCGGCTGCGCGTTGCGATGTCCACGACAGAAAACCGTCACAAGGCCCTTTAGCTCAGCTTCGCCTAGCCAATGATAGCTACAAAGGCTTGGTGGCGTGCGGAGAGATTGACCAGGTCCGTCCCGCGTAGCGCTCCCATTTCATATCAGATTGGCAAGGCTCTGCAGCAGTCTTTCTGCATGCAGGGCGAGCAGTCTTACTACCATGGACCTTCCTCAGATGCCGAGTCTGACGGTCACGAGGACGACTTACTCAAACACACCGGCAGTGACCGGCCAGCAGAGAAACATGTCTTCATCCTAAGTACCTAGCAAGGTTATGTGCTACGGATATGCGCCGGAAACGACGAGCTGCTCGCCCAGCGTATAGACTTGTACTCGTGTCACTTTTGCAAGGCGGCCAGCGGCGACGATGACTGCATCTGTGATCGCTGCATCGTTGGATGCTAATAGGATCATCATAGCAATTTTGAACAGCCGACCTAAGCTTAGATTGCTTCGTTCTAATCTTGACGGCTTCCCGATCGAGTTGTTTGCGTAGCAGCCATCGCATCGAGTAGGCTTCTATTATTGCCCTAAGTCGGCTATGAGCCGAGAACATACACAGCTATTAATTGATATGGTTGCGCAGCAGCCGTCGTGTTGTCCAGTGTTTGATTCTTGCTATGTTGACTGAGAGCTGAGATGGTATGCATATAACCTAAGATCATCTGGCGTTGTTGAGAGATCAAGACAACATGATTCTGTGCAGTCGTTGCTTCTGCACAGTGGCACACTGTAGACGTAGGTGCCAGACGACCCATCGAAGACCTAAGTCCAATGCAAGAGGTGAGGTCAAATTTGCCTTTTTGTGTGCCTTCCACATTCGTCTCTTACGCATCCATGTTCGTCGTATCAGCACAAGGCCCTCAATTGCTGTGGACCATCACACACATCATATAGTAAGCACACTTGCGAACTACATGAAGTAGCTATCTCTTCAGTCCCTCTCTATGCTCCAGATCTTCTACGCACTTCACCCATCGCCACCGCCCAGATTTTCTACCGCATCTGCCCTATCCCAGCTTTCCTGCTCAAGCTGGCGAACCCGCTCAAGCACTCCAACGACCCGTCCACTGTTCTTCCGCTTCGTCTCTTCCTGCAAGCGCCAGGTATCCTTGAGGACCTCCAGCATAAAAGGTTTCAGCGCCGTCTTCTTGCCAACCGTGTAGTCGTAGACCACAATATCCTCAACACACCTCGCTGCTGGCCTCTGATGCAGCTCAGACATGATCATCACATCGAGAATGAACGAGTCGGTGCCCTCCGTTGGCTCGGCTCGTAGTTTATGGTAGACCGATATCCGATCCGGCCATTTCATCGGCTGCCTTCTACATCAGCGAATGCCCTCTCCCAATACCAATAAAAACAAGCATACAAATTTGAACTCAGTCGTGATCGCCCTCAAGATCAACCCAGCGCTCGTCGGAGCAAAAAGCTCCCGCCACGCCTTCCTATTTGCCGGGTCCAGCATAGCAAGTTTCTGCGCCCAACCAATCCTCCCAGACTCGGTATAGCGGTTATACATCACGTTGTTGACATGCCCCTACAGCCTTTCTCAGCCCTGCCGTGGCATCTTAGATGAGGGAGTTCGCCTTACATCAGGCTGTGAGCGTGCATACCATGCTGTCCATCTCCCCCCATACGACGGCTTGCCTGTGCAGGCCCCGCCGGCTTGCGGATGTCAGGAAGCCCTCGCTACCTGCTACTAGCTCTCGCCAGTCGCGTGCTATCTCTTGTAGTATCTGGCCAGCTTGGACGGTTTGCGAGGGACTGAGACCGAAGGCCATGCATTTTCCGATGCGCTGTTTGACTTCTGAGAGCCATCGTGGGCTTAGGGACGCGGTGGCTGCTTTTTGGTCGCTCTCGTGAGAGGTTGCGGACCGGTGTCTGCATTGGAATGAAGCTGGAGCTAGGATAGGATGGGCAGCATGCAGTGTCAGTGCGCTCCGAGCGTTCAGACTGCAAGAGCGCATATCGCTCGATTTGAGTCTGCGGCGCTATTGATGCCGCTTCCCAGACCACTTCGTCCTTACACAATAACCGGACACTGTCTGTTGCAAGCTCATTGTTGTATGGTCGGCCTCGGTAACGCCTCGCATTGGCTTCCGGGCCCCTCAATCAGAGAGAGACATCCAGATGTGGGGGCCATCCGTCGACGCACCTTTGTCTCACACGCCGTTACTGACAACGCCACAGCCATTTGCTCATCTCTTCATCAGGAGCATTATCACCTGTCAAATACAGTTCAGCTCGCAGGAGAAACAATCTGCTCGAGCGGTCTTCCATCCCAACTCCTCGAACATGGCTTCAGCGCCGCTTCGAATGGAAGTGATTAGGATCTACAGAGGTATACCTATTGCTCCTCACTCATCACTCACTCATCAAAGACGTACCGTCTGACGTCTCCTGCAGAGTTGTTGTACCTAGGACGAGAATACCCACTAGGCTACGACTACTTCAGGCCGCGTCTACACAAAGCCTTCATGGCGAAAGCTTCGCTGCAAGATGAAGAGCAGATTCGCAAAGGCATAGAGCAAGCTGAGTATGTAAAGAAGGGTACGTTGATGTCGTCCTCACTCGCGAGAGTCATCTGTTCGCTAACACTTGATATAGAGGTCGAAGCACTGTTAGTCCTACACTGTCGCTGTGTGGTATTTGCAGAGTATCGTCATCATTGCTAACGCCGATTCTCAGTTACTATCTGAAGAAGTACCGGACGCTTAGGAAAGCGTATGCCTGATTCGACAACGTCCAGCTACTCTTGTTCGATGTGGAGGCCGTCTGAAATTTAGATCTTCAAGCCTCTCGACGCTTTGTGCTCAATCTTGGCACCTCGCAGTCGCCACAGCCTCAATTCCGCCACCCAACTTGGTCGCCCACCACGCACCCATCTCCAAACACTCCCCCGTTATCGCCCCCCGACTTGGATCCAGCAAAGCCGACATCATGGAAGCCCACCAATGACTCCACTCTTCGCTATTCTTCCCGCTCACGTCCTTGAGCAAAGGCTCCAAGCTCTCAATCTTCTGCAGCACGGTCATGAGCGCTGTCTGCCTCAGCTCGTACTGCTCGGTCGTGAGCTCGCCTGCCTTGCCCTTGCGCTTGGGTGACAGTAGCGGCTCGGTCCCGGACTCACGTTCCCAGCGTAGCTCACCTAACGGGACTGCTACACGTCGAACGCCGACATTCTCTAGTAGCTCTGGCTCTTGGTAGAGAACTTGAGCGATCCTTGCGCACGGGGATGGCGGCAATTGTCGGCGATCGAGTGCCTCTTGCATCCAAGTGTTGGCTTGTTGAAGGTACTTGCTTTGGGCTGGGGCAAAGGGTGTTCCTGGAGCAATGAGAAAAGTCGCCGTCTGATCGGCGATGTCTTGGTCTAGAGGCCTTTTGGAAGGTGGCGGTGGCGGATGTGGTAAGAGCGAGCGCAGCATATGGTCTGAGTCCCATATCTCCAGCGTGCCACCTTCACCCAAGATCCTCAACACCTCATCCAAGAACGTCTGGAATGGCCCGCCAAGTGTGAGCACGAGGCTGAGATCTTTGAGCATGACGAGGTCGAACTCGCCGTCGTCGAACGGGAGAGGTATTCTCCGAATATCGTGCTGTACAAATTTCCAATCTAAGCCGCCTTGTTTGGACCAGTCTGGAGCCAGCGGAGCCAGGTCGAGGCCCGTGAACGACGCCTTCTTGTGCCCTAGCGAGCAGAAGTATTCGTGGCACGAGGCGCTCCAGTATCCGCTCCCACAGCCAACCTCGAGCACCTTGCGGGGCGCCTCCTTCGCCACTTTTGGCGAGCATACTGCCCGGCCGAATACCTTGCAAAAGAGCAGAGTCCGGAGATTCTGTCTTTGGATCTCAGGTAGGTCGCAAGGTAGTGGGTAAGGCACTTCTCGAAGATAGCGTCTTCCGTGGCGTAGCTCGTAGGGATTGCTCAGAAGCGCTTGATAGGCGTGCAGCGAATGGGTGGAAGAAGCGCCAGAGCTGGAGGAAGTTCTAGTGCGAGCGGCCTCCATAACTCCATAACTACTGGTGGCAGTGTCGTCTCGCTGATGCTGATGACCTTCGTCCGCACCCCCTGGCTTCGTCTTTTGATCTGAAACCGAACGCTCAATGTACTCAGTCGAGTCACGCGACAACTTGGCCTCCTTGACCTGCTTCCGCTGTTCTGCAAGCTCGCTCCGCCGCTCCTGGATGAAGCGCTGCTGTTCGGATGATTTGGGAACATAATAAGCGTAGACGAGACCGTCCATCTTTTGCTGTACGTAAATTGTTATCATCTGGAGGTGTGATTTCTAGCACGTGGGTCCAGGACGCTAGTAATGTCTCGGGTCTCGTAGCCGCATATTGAGACAACTTTACTGAGACGATAAGCAAATCAGGTGTATAAGTTCAGCAAGGTTGTTTAAAGAGCATTTGCGTCTCCAGCAGGCATTCGCAAAAGTAAAGAATACTGCTGTGGCTGTGTCAATTGATGGTATAGACGAGTGTAGGTAGAGGTAATGGAAGAGGTCAACCTTAAGGTCGGGCCGAGACTTAGGTTTCAAAGCCTGCAGCAGAAGGGAGGGTGTGCTTCGACAGGAACACTTGCGACAGGTACGTACACGGCATGTAAAGCCACTACAACAGGATGCGGCTTCGAAGTACGTATCTTGTACGAGCGAGATGGCCACGGTGGCAGACCGGGCTACTTGCCGCGACGATGTGGAGGGTGGGAAAGCACGCAGCGGTGATTGCCCTGATGCAACGATGGAGATCATCTGTCTCAAGCGAATCGACAGGGGGGCCGGGGGTGTTCCATATGGGTTCCCACACCAGGTCGCTTGTCTGTTTCCATTCGAGTCTGATGTGTGAGGCCGTGAGGAAGAGGCGTACATATCGTGGCAAATGGGGAAGACCGTGACCGGACCAGACACGAATGCTTGTCTGCCACATAGAGTGTGGCACGCCTAGCAAGTGCTGTGGCAGTGCCACGTCAAGCCTGGTATGTAATGGCTGGTATCGTAAGCAGGTATCGGATCACGTGCAAGCTCAGCTGCTATAGCGCTTCGAATGTATGCTGATCGATACACACACGTTCCATGGTCTCGACGTCGTTTCCCATGGTTCAGAAATTGAGGTGGTGGGAAGTCCGTCCTTGGGCTCCGCCAACGGCCCCAGCCCGCATCACGTGCACGTGGGCTGTCGGCTGTGTCCTCAGGTCTCCACGGGTGGCCTGTGCTTTGCGGCGGCTGGAGAGCTCCGGCGTCCATTGCTTGTTGCATCTTCACATACGTCGTCGCGCCGAGTCTGGCACATCACCCAGCATTGACTTCGCCATTGCCACGCCGTGCCCGAGTCGTGTAGCTGCTCTCGCTATTTACCCTGCGCCGATAACCATACAGCGTGTTCGCGCATCACGGACACCCTAGCAGCGCCTCGACACCGCCAGAGTCGCACCTCCGACACTCGCGCATCCTCCATCCTCCTTTAACATTTCACTGGGCGTGGACAAGAGCGGAGTGGGCCACCCGAGCGGCGCGCATACGGAAGGGGCGGAGAGCACGCTGGTTCATGAAGCGCGGCGGCGGAGCTCATGCACAAGAGAAGAAGACAGCGCAGGCTAGAACGTCCCCCTCCGTGAGATCAGACAACATCACCTACAGCGCAGCACCATCCGCTATAGCGCGGGAAGAAGCCGCACCCTCTTCGAGATCACCGGCTGGTGATGGCCGATGGTTTCAACCGGTTCAATACCGGAGGCCCTTATTTCTACCCGAACACATACTCAACCCACGCACGCAATATTCATCACCGCAACGGCTCGCCGATATCCAGCAGTAGGGGCTTATTCCAGCCCTCCACAGACACGCCATCGCCCAATCGATCGCCTGGCACGCACTCGCCAGCACACAATCCTTACAACATGTTCAACCACGGCAACCACCGCCAGAACCATGGCCTGATCAATGGTGCCGGACACAACTATCAGACCCAGATGGGATTGCACAAGGGCTTCCAAACCCAAGGTCACGGGCACCAGACTCACCATCTGAGCAGCCAGCACCAAGAACACGGTCTTGGCGGGCACGGAGGCACGCTTGGGAATCATCAACACACGATATCTGGAGGCGCTTTGACGAATACTACTCCGCACTTCACACCCGCGCACCTTCAGAATGGCACACCCGACAACTTTGCTGGTTACGGCAAGCCCCCGAATGAGCATTGGGCGGAACAGATGAGAGAGTACACAAAGCTGAAGATGGCCGAGACTAACATGAAGCCACACTTCTACGCAAGGACAACTCCACATGTCAGTCGCCTGCCCGGTGGACCCGTTTCGGCGGCCACTGCGCGCACAGACGTAGATGAGCATGGTGAGCGCAGAAGATTGCAAGCCGCCGATGGTGAACCCGAGGAAGCTGGTGCGTGGGACGCGATGGACCTTGGCGGACATGGTCTAAAGAGCCTGGGAGCTAGCATCTTCCGCCACTACCCACACCTACGCAAGATCTACTTCAACCACAACAAGCTCACGTGGCTGCCCCCGCAGATCGGCACGATGCGATCGCTGACCGTTCTGGACCTCTCCTTCAATGATCTGACTAATTTACCACCGGAGATCGGCATGCTCACGAACCTGAAACGCCTCTTGCTCTACGAGAATCATCTGGACGACTTGCCTTTCGAGATAGGCTCGCTTCACCAATTGGAGATGCTTGGCATCGAAGGCAACCCAATGCGCCAATGTGACTACAAGCAGCTTCTCATGGACTCGGGCACGAAAGAGCTCGTGCGGTTCTTGCGCGAGCACGCCCCTCGTACGTACCATCTGATCTTTCATGCATCGAATACATAGCTGACAATATCCTTAGCTCCCGAGCCTCCTGTTGATCGCGAATGGATCCGTCTTGTTGACGAGGGTGATGTTGAGTCCGAGCGATTTTCCGTGTTCAGCTGGAACACACTGTGCGACCGCGCTGCGACACAAACAGCATATGGCTACACGCCGTCCGAAGCGCTGTCCTGGGATCACCGGCGTGGCGTCATACTGGACGAGCTGCGCAACCGTAACGCCGACATCCTCACGCTGCAAGAGGTGGATATTGAGAGTTACAACGAGTATTTCCGTCCCAATCTGGCGACGGAAGACTACAAGGGTATCTTCTGGCCAAAGTCGAGAGCGCAGACTATGGGCGAGAAGGAGGCGAAGATCGTGGACGGGTGTGCGATCTTCTACAAGAACACGAAGTTCATTCTGCTCGACAAGCAGCTGATTGTATTCGCGCGCGAAGCAATCAACCGGCCGGACATGAAGGGCGAGCACGACGTGTACAATCGCGTCATGCCAAGGGATCATATTGCAGTCGTAGCGTTCCTGGAGAACCGCCTGACCGGTTCGAGAATGATTGTTGTCAATACGCACCTGGCGTGGGAGGGCTGGTTTGCGGATGTGAAGGTCATTCAGGTCGCTATTCTCATGGAGCAGTTGGCCAAGCTGGCGGAAACCTACAGTCGTTGGCCGCCTTGCAAGGACAAGGAACTTTTCCGATTCAGCAAAGAGGACAGCGCCGAGCTTCTGGATGGTCCACCGCCCGAGCCTGCACCATCTCTCAAGTATGACGATCCCACGCAGATTCCGCTGCTAGTGTGCGGCGACTTCAATTCCATGAGCGATTCCGGCGTGTATGACCTCATAACACAAGGCTCCCTCTCCAACTCGCACGCGGATCTAGGCACGCAAAAGTACGGCGACTTCACGCGCAATGGCATGAACCACCCCTTCAGCTTGAAGTCAGCCTACAGCAACATCCGCAACTGGCCTTTCACCAACTGGACGCCCGATTTCCAGGAAGTCATCGACTACATTTGGTACAGCACCAACGCTCTGCAGGTCACAGGCTTGCTCGGCGAAGTCGATCAAGCTTACATGCGGAAGGTGCCCGGGTTTCCAAACTGGCATTTCCCTAGCGACCACCTGGCGCTGTGGACGGAATTCGCCGTCAAAGGCCGCAAAGAGCGCAAGCAAGTCGATGCTGATTTTGGTAATGGCAGGCGGCGTAGAGGTGATGATTGAGGGAAGGACTAGGGACTGACGGCGCTGAGGAGGAAGGTGGCTACTTTGTACAAATCCTCTGCTCGAGGGTGTTATTGATCAGGGAGCGGTTGTGGACAGATTTGGAAAGAGCTTGCGCTACGGGTGGTGAGTAGGGGGTCGGTCTCGGTCTCGGTCTCGGGCACGGGCAGGGGACGGCGCGTATGGGTGTTCCAAGCGATGAGGCGACCAAGGCTGCAGGTGCGAATTTTGGGTTCTGCAGGCTGGGCTGGCGTCACGTGAGGGCTTGGGTCTACACTATGAAGATGCATCTGGTCGCCTTATTTGCCTTCCATTGCTTTTCGCGGGCGAGGGGTTTTATGGACGATTTGGGGCACTGTGCCCGGCGAGGTGTTGTATGCGTGGCTGTCGAGACCTGGTGACCGGCCTCACGCTGGGTTTCAGGCGCTTACGATGTCATGGGCGGCGGCGGCGCAAATCGATGTAGTTGGGTGGGTAGGTAGTCTTTTTTCTGCGGCCCTTTGGAGGCTGTGGCGATGCTCTTCATCTCACCTTCTAAGTCTTCCTCCTTTGCGGGTTTGATAACGTGGCTGTTGCTGTTTGGTATGTGGTGAATTGTGGCGTAACTCTGTGCTGTTACTGCACAGCCAACGGATCCCGAGCCACTGCTTCTGATATTGCCGCACTACAGCGATGATTACTTCAGCTGGTGTGTTCAGTGCTCTCGACTGCCTTTCCTTACTCGGTTCGGTACTAAAGAGGCAAGCACGCATGACGCGGAACGTCGAGACGTCTTTGAAATAAGGACGTCCCAATCGGGAAGGTACGTCACACGAAGACTTCAGGAAAAGCACGAAGGAACGTATAAGAGCCATGATATCACCAGCAGCTGTGGAAACGTTATGAGGCTTTACGGGTATTTGGCCTCTAATGGCGAGGTTGCGAGGAAGGTACAGTGATACGCGGTCGTCGTGTGTGGCCCAACCTCAGCTCATGGCCCTCAATCTGCTACGACGAAAGCGAGACGCTTTTGCCAATCGTTGTTTGTATCAGTGCTTGTATTCGTGTACTGGCTATCGTTGAGGACTGATACGTTGGGAGTGCGACGGTCTATCGGTGCTTCAACCCATTTGTCTCCCACGCAGTAAGTCGTCCCGTATTCGAATACAGATGCGCTCGCTGCACCGGAGATGTGAAGGGATGCTCGATCGCAGCTATCTCATTCGAGCATCTAAGGTAAGGCGGCTCTAATTCCAAGGCGCACCTGCAACGGCTCCTCGTCGCTATCGCGAAAGAGGCAAGCAAGCGGCGTCCAGGGAGCTCAGGGGCCCCTTCATCCTATCGCACCCATGGCCAGCGCCAGCATTGCGATCGGCGCTGCTCCTCTTGCATCACAAACCAAGACCGAGCCCGTTGTGTCGTATGCGCTCGGGATGATCCCCATTTTGAGCTGCTCCTCCTCGTCCTGCGTTGTCATCGTTCGCTACCTCCTGATCGCATTTTGCCGGTATCATGCTTGGTCTCCTGAGCAGTCAAGATAAGCAGGTGCGACCACACTGCGACCTCAGTCCAAAGCATATTCGTACAAAGCCGTCTGCAGCCAGCCCCTCACAAGACCAAAAGAAAGCTGCCATGACACAGCACTCAGTCGAACCCAGAACCTTCAAGATCAATCACTCTTGAAAGAGAGCAAAAGAAATGCCACCGCACCGTGGCGAGACCCTAGTTAAACATCTTTGGGTACTTTAATCAAATCTAATTGATTGGCACCAAGTAACTTTCAACGCTTAGAGCGGATGGTTTGCTTGTAGGTCGTGAGGTACTGCTAAGTTCTCACAACCACCTAGCCACTAAGGCCGCTAGGCTCGATCGTTGCTCTATGGTAGGAGTTCGATTCGAATTGATGGTGTAGAGTCAGACTTTGCATATATGCCCGGCTCACGAGCTACCGAGGTCGAGCCGGTGGTTTCGATGCTCGGAGAATCGATGCTCGGAGAAATGTTGTTCTAGCAGGCCACGGGCATATCGCTCTATACGGCGTCTTCGTTTGCGTGTTGAGCCAAGTAGGTACTTCATCCTTACGATAACGTCGTGCACGTTCTGTAGGACCTTTGTTCACTGTAGTAGCGAAGGACCTTGGTCCATTTGCGATGATTGGTCCCTGTGGTTTAGCGAAGCTGATTTGCGCCATCTCAGCTCCAGAAACAGGGCAAAAATCCGGTGTCGGACGATCCGGGGGCTGCTGCGCAAATGTCTGGCAGAGAAACCGCCAAGACCAAGTCGCTCGAGCACGACTCAGCTTCACTCGCACCCACTGCGCAGGACTCCCCGAGAGGTAATCGCCGGTAAGGCCTTTGCTGTCACGGACGAGGTTCATTTGGAAGCAGACTACGGATAAGAAGGCATGAACTCGGTTCCGATGTCCACCCTGGCCCCAACTCGAGGCAGATCACGCGACCGGGCACATTTATGGCAGTCGTCTTTTGCTAGTCACTCTTGTTCCCGTGCCGAGCTTGTCACATTCTGGGTAGACACTCCGTTCCTGTGACGTTGGATTGTTTCGCTGGCCAAGGATGCGCTTTCCTTCTTGCCTCTCTCTACATCGACGAGGAACATAAGCGGCATCGGCAAGCCTACCAGTACTGCCAAGAAGAAGAACGTCGGTCTGATTTCCCCTGTGGCGTCCACGATGGCTCCGACGATGGCAGGCCCGAAGACACTACTTCCCTTGTCTGTGATAGCATACAGTGCGTAAAAGGCTGCTTCGCTACCCGGCGGAATGAGTTCTCCGTAAAGGCTCCGGCAGTAACTTGAGAGGCCACCAAGTACCAGACCGTAAAGGGCCCCTACTGGGTACATTTCCCACTGCTGCTGCAGACCAAAGGAGCCAAGGCGTCGAACGGCCGGTAGATAGCCGAGCAAGCCATACAAAGGGATGAGCTCAAAAAGACAGATACACATCAGAATCGTCTGACTAGGCGTGAGTCCCAACATCTGGGAGACCTTGGACCATGTGAAGGCGCCTGCAATACCGGACAGCGTGACGACGACGTTGATCAGAGCTAAGGCTGAGCTGTCCATTCCCAGCGTCGTCTTAGCGAAGAGCATGGCTGTACCAGAGACTGTAGCGATGGCGTCCGAGACAAGGAACCACGCTGCTAGGAAAAGCACGACATCCCTTAGCCTCCTGGCTCGG
Organism: Salinomyces thailandicus; assembly: GCA_005059885.1. NCBI lineage: Eukaryota > Fungi > Ascomycota > Dothideomycetes > Mycosphaerellales > Teratosphaeriaceae > Salinomyces > Salinomyces thailandicus. Next base: position 584,328 of record NAJL01000006.1, on the reverse strand, counting down.
GCAACAGTCTTGCCTAGGTTGACCCACGAGTAGGTGAAGTACGAGAGCCAGGAGCGGCTCTCACCACCTTTACCAACGGCCAATGGAGGTCCTGGCCGAGGTCGAAGCCACAGCGCAGCTGGGAAGGTGAAACACAGCCACCAAGCGCCAATGACGAAAAGTACGAGACGAAGGGAGAACAACGGAGGGCTTTCTGTCGTCAAGATGACGAGAGACAGTAGTTGGACCAGGATCGACGCGATATAGCCTATGCCGACTCCGTACGAGGAGATCTTCGTGGAGAGCTGCATCTGAGCCGAAGGAACAGCGGGGAAGGGCGGATACGGGGTCGTCTGCCCTGCTGATGGGAGCAGTGGGGTTGCGGCGTCGACGACGCAGTCTTCAGCAGATGTGCTCTGAGACTGAGGCTGGCTATCGCTCATATCCTGTTCGCAAGCACTCAGTCGGAATTAATGAGGACACAAGGGATTTGTTTCGACGTGAAGAAATTCAACGTCTAAGCGCGAGATATGTGACAGAGCGACATGTCGGATCGCCTCGCAGATGCCAGATCACGCAATAGCGCATGCAGTATCCCAAGCATCTGCATACAATGCCTACACAAAGGTCTGCCCGCTCAGGAAAGCGTGAGGTGCTTTTCTCAAGCAGACAAGCTTTTGCGAAGAAATTTGTATTCGTCGAAGGTGTAACGAGCGAAGTCACTCACCTCGGTCCCTCCAGACGAAGCCTCTCTATTTCCGTTCGCAATGTTCCGCACCGTCGCGTGATGTCTAACCATCAGTGGAAGAAAAGAATTCAGCAGCACGAAGCTGGCTCCAATGCAGACATTGCCAATAATGGCCCACAAAGAGCCGAGCAGGTACACGGCCGGCGTGACTGCTAGGAAGAGCATTGTGGCAATGGATCCAGTGACCGCGAAAGTGATAAGAAGCGTTTTCCGATACCGTCCATGGTCTGCGGCACCAGACATCGTCACCACGACAAGTGCCTGCAGCAGGACAGAGATTGAGAAGGTGTACATAGCGAAGCTGGCGGTATTGATCTCCGTTCCCGAGACGTTGATCACGCATTGCTTGCTGGAAGCATTCGACTTGCTGAATGTACTGACGCTTGGGTCTAAGAACGCGATGCTGCGTGTTTGGCATGGCCTGCTATGGTCGTCCGCTCGGACCGCCGTGGGTGACGCCCTGGCTAGCTCTTCCAGAGTGATCGGGACGAAGGCCCCGAGTCCGCAGACAACAAAGACCTCAGCGGCGAAGCCATACGTGTAGAAGCCGAGAAGTTCTCGTCTAGAAGTCGGCCTCGTGTCTTCGCCTGGATATGCTGGGTGCGCAGACTCCGCTGGATCTTCCTGAACTCTGATCGATGCCATCACAGAGCAGAAGAATGTTAATGAAAAGCTCTTTCGCCTGCGATATCTATTGAATACGGCAAAGATGGTCTTGAGGGGCCATCGTAGACCTCAGCCAGTGAATGAAAGTACCGTCGAACGCTGGATCGGTCAAATGATGTTCAGGTCCCTCAGTCTGAGACATCGCTTCGTGACCATGCAAATCATTAAGATACTCTTGTGACACCACTGACTGCTGACATGGATGGAGGTACGAGACTTTGGCGAGAACGTGACGAGCACCGTCACGTGGTCAGCGTCGGCTACGCGGGTCGGAGGCAAGCGAGATGCCCTACCTTTGATGCGCTGATCAGCTGTCCAGCCGCATTCCCCATTATTCCAAACCTTGGAGCTCTTGACATTGATCTGCTCGGCGAAGAAGATCCTCTCTGCACGACTGAACAGCGCTGTACGAAGAGAAAACGACGCCGGCCCCATCCATACCGCCACAGACACCTGCTACGCGAGAAACTCGAGCCTCACCTCTGAACATCAATCGCCAGCAGCAGTCCACGGACGTCTCAAGACCTGCTTCCTTCGCCCCAACTGCGACGCCAGGCACGTCTGGATGCGCACGCGACGCTTTACCCTGCACCACCGACTTCGATAGCAGATCTTGAAAGGTATTGCCCCTTGGCGAAAGGAATTAGACTACTCGCAAAGGTCTCGTCTGCCGGCGCAGACTGAAGCGAGAGCAGCAAAGTCAGGCATGAGCGAACAGCAGCAACAACGGTCACGATAGAGTCGAAACACCGCCGGCGCGACGGCGACACTGTGGAGGCGACGGGGAGTGGCGGCGGGCGGAAGGTGCGAGGCGAGGAGGTCGGTGATGGTGCAATGCCAGGAAGGATCAGCATGGATCACCAGGCCTTGGAGGGATCACCGGGTCTGAAGAAAGACCGCAACAATGCGCAACAAGGTAGAAACAGCCAGGATGCGCAAATTAGTGCAGCACAACCGCCTGCACAAGTCAATGGTGCTGCAGACCAATCACAAACTGGCGCGCAGCTGAACGCAGTGGCCGCACCCACGAGAGATACCACGATGGCCAACGGCAGCTACTCAGAAGGAAGTACAGATGCCGCCGAATCTTCATCGATGCCCGTTCTAGACCAATCCTGGCGCCAGGGCCCTTCGAACAAGTCAATGGGGACGCTCGTCGACCGACTGGCCCAGCAATGCTACCACGACTTGAACAAGACACTCCAAGATATGGCGGAAATTGGTGACAGCCAAGATGCGCCGCAAGCGAACGGCGTGCTGGCATCTGGTCCGCAGGACACATCACAGGCAAGTATCGAGAAGAAGCAAATGCTCATGACGTTTGCAAGCGATCAGCGCGATCGCTTTACGAAAATGCTAGTTCTGACAGACTGGTCGCGTAACGAAGAGGAAATGGCGCGTCTCATCGATGTCAAGGTCTGGCAGGACGCGCAGCGGGCGGCGTACGCGAACGCGGCGCATTCGATCGGCGAGATTAAGCGCGCCATGATGGACTTCAAGGTACCCGCGCCGAACATTGAAGGTGCGATGGAGCTCCTTGCAAGTGGAAAGGCATCCTGGATCCCTGATCTAGGCTACATTCCGCCTAAGCGCTTGACAGCCACGCAGCTGCTCAAGACGCTGGAGGACATGAACGTGGCGCTTGCTACACGACTGAACCTGCACGACGAGCTACCGCCGTACATGCGGGATTTCGACGTTGCGAACGGCCGCGCGACATTCAGCGTACCGACCGAGTTTGAAGTCGACCTATCTGTGGCTGACGAAGACCCCTCAAGTCCGTTCTACTTCATCGATCTCCGATTCCTCTTTACGCCAAGCTCGGACGGCCTCAACGAGCAGTTGCGTGCCCACATCGAGCCACGTGTCAACGCAGCACTGGCAAAAGATGGCCTTAAAGGCTGTTACGACTTCCTGCACAACTTCGTGCTGACTCACAAAATCGTCATCTTGGCCGACCAGGCGAGGCAGCTGGTCAGATACGGCAAATGGGTAGATTGCGTGAAGTGCGAGCATTTGCGGCGGGTTTTGACCGTACAGTATTGGACTACCATGAAAGGGCCGAAGCACTGGTTCGAAATTGGGATTGAGAGTGGGAAGCAGAAGCTGGGCTCAAGAAGGAGGCCGACGCCAAAGCTGTCAGTGAGATGGTTTCGGAAGGGCAATGAAGTCAGAGATGAGGAGTTGGACTTCGACTGGAAGACGCTCGACATTGAGGCCTGTTTGCTGCACGTAATTGGCAAGCATTGCCTCGGCAAGTTGAGTGCAGTGCAGGGCGGAATCAAGGCTCTTGCAGCCAATTCACAGGCCTTGGACGTCCAGATGACCGAGCCAAGCACGCCAATCGAGGACTGCAAACTGACCATCGGTATGCCAGCGATTGGTGCGCCTCTCACTGTGCGCATAGAGCGCATCACAGGCAGGGTCAACATGTCACCTCCATGTACAGCTACCCTTCAGCGCGAGCAAGCGCTCAACACGGACCCGAGCGCCGACATCCCTCGCGTGCTTGCGTTGCTTGTGTGCCAAATTCTGCAGGAGCAGGTGCGGAAACAAGCAGAGGTGTTAGACTGGCAGGAAGTGCGCACGCCGACGACGTCACGAGCGAAGTTCGGGACAGACGTCTGGCAGCGTAGCGTCTTTCTGGTTCCAGGCTGGGGCCCGAAGTGGGCACTTGCTGTCAGCTTTGGCCTTGTTGGCGAAAAGTGGTGGGTCGCGCGGCTCACCGACTTTCAGCCTGGCGAGCGCACTCAAGCGATGAGGGATGTCGACAGCCTCCGAAGAATCGGCGTTGAAGGGACATCCAGTCTGAATCCCACAGTCCAGGCCGGAGTGTACTCGCGAGAGCTGCTCTTGCGGATTGAGAGAGCAGCAGTCGCAGAGGTGTCGTACAGTGTGCTCTCCAAGGAGCTTGGCGACCTCAAGATTCTCCACCACTCTGAACTTCATCACGCCGAGAATGAATCGACTTCGCTAACAGACCATGTATCCAGCGTCAAGAAGCCGAGCTGGATTGTTTCCGCGCCAACTTTCGTGCAATTTGCGCCGCTGATGCAGCCAAGGCGCGACAAGTTGTGGAAGCCCTGGGCCGCTACTTTCATTCGCTCAACGCAGCACGCCATCCGGATCTCTAAGTCACCCGCAGCCGACCAGTCTGGCAGCATTCGCCACGACATTCGCTTGAGTTTGGAGTCCGGAAAATTCAAGACGCTACAAAAGGCACTCAGTCGTGCTCGGGATATCGGCATCGCTTTCAATACTACTGGCGGTCTCGCATTGCAGCTGCGAACGCCTTTTGGCGAACCATTCCTCAAGCACATTCAGAAGCGTTTACGAAGCATCGAGCGCCTTGATGGCTATGTGACCATTCTGCAGGCCCTCGGCTTCACCTGCACGACTGTCACTCCGGCCAGACTAGCGTTCTCATATAGCTCCGCACCGCATCTTAGCGCCCAGCTCTTCTTCGCCGCCGACGGTGGCCTCCCCGTACGCCTGAAGCTGCAGCCTGCCGACAGCAATCCTCATCTGCGGATTCAGATCAGCTTGGAGCAGGGCCTCAACAGCGCAGAGCCGCGCGCGTTCGAAACTTTTGCCCACCTTTTGCCGTTCACCCTGCCCTTCTTGCAAGCGACCGACCGTCTAGAAGCTGCACATTTGTCTGGAAGGTCTTTTGCAGTACGTGTTCGTTCGTCGACGTGGTACAGTCTAAGCTTCAAGGCCCCCCTGCCTACCATGAAATTCGACGCCCTTGTGCGGAACGAACGAAAGGGCAAGAACAATTCGGTCAAATGGCATCTCACAGAGTCCTCTCTCGGTGGAGGCAATGGGTCAACGACGACGGAAGCACTGGCTGAAGCACTGAAAACTTTGTACCGGGCTCGCAGCGATCGCTGGCAAGGTATCAACAACAGTGTCGTTGCTGACAGCGTTGGTATGGGGATGGTGCTTGAGAAGCTGAACGAGCTTATGGAGAGCCTCGAGAGCGCGAAAGAGACGAACGACCTGCCTACACAGGGCACACCGGCTCTTGCGTCCGCATCCATCACAGCAGCAACTGCCCCGACTCAAGCTGGAAAGCAGGGTCAGCAACACCAGGCTCCCCTAAGCACACAGGGGCCTGCAAGAGAGCAGGGAACAGGGCGGAAGCAGGGCCAGAAGCAGGATGTGATCGAGCTTGACTAGCGGTCAAAATCCCGCACGTCGCCGTCCCATGCCTCGCTGGACCCCTTCTCGGTCCTCATGACATCTTAGCGTGGCGTTTGGGTATCGGGCTCGGAACCGGCTTTGATTGCGGTATTGATGATTATTGGTGCGGTCTTATTAAGAGGTTGTCTTCTGCTTTCTTGTTGTACGCTACTATACCACAGGTGCGCGTCGATTTTGCTGGATTGCTGCGTTGCGGGTGACTGGGTAGTTCGTAATGATCGTTATGATACCAGTAAAAAACGCAAAGTCTATACGAAGGTCTAGTCTCCCTCCGCTCCCCATTCACAGGCAAGACAACTTTCGATCAGGAAGGTGCGCATGCATCGCGGTATTGGCGCCCAGTGTCTGCCGGGATTGATCACGTGATGCTCGCTTAAGTTGCTGGTGGGTTCGACATGCTGACCTCAACTCATTAACGAACGTCCTCTACCTGATGTACGGCACCCTTTTCCTGCCCTCACAGACGACAAAGGTCGCCTGTCGTGGGTTTCGCGGTCTCTGACGAAGGGGTCAGTATCTGCACTGCATCAGGAAAGAAATATGCGCGGTACACGAGGACGTAGGGGACACGATGGAAGACATCACATTCTTCCACTGACCGGGCAGCATCCAGTATACTCGGTTGAATCGCCAATATCATGAGCACAATGAAAACTCACCTGCAAGCATCGGCGTGCAGGCTGCATAGGCTTTTGACGCGAACTGTTTCGCTGTACATGTCTTGGGAAGATATACCGGCCGGCGGTCGAAGAGGCACGAGACCAGGAAGATCTGGACTTCTTCCTGCCAGACGATAATCGTACCCAGGCGTCGTCTCGATCTCGTACTGGCTCTATAGAGCCAAACGAGATAATCTGTGTCGAGAGCGGGAAAGACTTACCGAACTTTGGCGCTCGTCATCGTTCAAAACGGGCCCGGAGAGGAGACGATGTAGACACCGACGAAGATCTCGTTGGAGCTCAACACATCACAAGTCCTGCAAAGACATCATGCAATAAAGAGACGAAGGTCCGCGGGACGAGAAATCAATCCTATGCAAGCATAGACCAGGCGACAAAAGATGAGCGCGACGACTATATCGACGCTGTCAATCAGAATTGGATGTACCCGGCTCTGTTCTGGCCAGAGCACCTCGTCCCTAGAGGTTATACGTTTGTCGAGAGTACACGGGGTAAGAAGCGAGCCAAGGTCGATTCGAGGCCGCTACAACCTCGAGATGTCTCGTCTAACCTGCTCGCCGCTGTCAAACGTTTGTCTAGCGAAACCATCGATCGTCCGACTCTTGCGCATCAGAAAATGGCCAATGCTTACACGCTGCGCATCAAACGCAGTGGCGGCCCAGAGAGACTCATGACACAGGACGTCGACAGCGCGCGCTTGGCATTGATGCAACAGATATCTATCCGTGGCATGGACGCTGGGAAAGCGATTGTTTCTTCTATCGAAAGCCCGTCGGCGCGTGAGCGGTCGCTGGACCGCAATGACAATGGCCCTCGGGAGCAAGCACAGCCAGGCAAATCTCTCGCCGCTGCTTCAGTACAGAACACGACACTTTGCTCCGACGCGGCACAGCAGCCGCCGCAATCCAAGACACCTGCGGCTCCTGCACAAGCCTCACCACAAGTAGCCGAACAGCGTCCTGTGCAGGCGCCACCTTCGCCGGCTTCTTCTCCAGAGCTGGACTCTACACTCGTCGTGCGTACGCCGTCGCTAGCACGCGCAGATGTCGGTCTGAAGTGGTCAGCCACGTTTAGCAAGGACTCCCAATCCCTGTCGTCCAGCTTTGGCTCAACCCAGCTGGAGAACATGTACTCTTTTATGGCTAAGCAGGCGATGGCGCTGGACAAGAATATGACCGTCAGCTTCGCTCTGACGGCGTGAGAAACCAAAACAACGGTGATCGCGAGGGGACGCGTGGTGATGGTCGGGAAAAGAACGAAGACAAGACCGGACCGAAAGAATGGGATGTCACTACTCACTTAGAATAAGAACCACCGCGCAGACTGATCCCCAACGGTAGAGAGCTTTTCGGATTAACGTCATGGGAAACGAGGTAATGCGAAGTCCATTGAAGGACGGGACAAAAGACTGAAAGCAGACTGTGCGAGGCCTGAGGATCGAAAGGGTCGGGACAGGCGTCGGTTGAGGGTTCTCATCTGGCAGGTCTTGGGTCTCCTAGGCAAAAAAATCTAGATCTACTAGATAGCTTCATCAGTAACGAATCACGATAAACCCATGGGCCCACAGCTTTCAACCGGTGTCTCGTCTTGCTGCAATTGCTGATCATGATATTTGTTGAGGTGATCCTGCCGTCGATACCTTTTTGAATAACTCCAAGGTCTCCCTGCCATTTTGTTCACACGCAGCAGTCCCTTGTCCAGACCTCCACTGCTTCTCGACTGTAATTCTACTTCTTTAGCCTGTGGGAAAGTGGTATTGTGCCTCTACTAACGTCTGTTCGCGCAGAGACAGTGTGATGCTCCTTCCATTGAAAGCAGACACTACCCTCGAGGTGGTTGGCTTGCTGACAATGAGATCAGGAGGCAACCGCGGGGCAAAGGTGAAGTCCGCGAAAGGAAGTGTGGTGGATATGTTAGGCGAAGCCGAAGCCTCAGTATACAGCAAGCTCTACGAAGTGATATGAGAATGATTCTCTGGGGTTCGTATCCGGAGCCCAACGATATATGTGCCCAGCGAGCGCTTTCGTCGTTCTGCAACGTGCTTGATTCCTCACTCCACGCCCCTCGGCCTTTTCCCCGCCTTTTATCATACCACAGAGGCGCCCTTAACGCCACGCTAGTCTAGTGAGTAGGAACGACCGCCCACCCCCTCCACTCCGCTCTTTTCGCGCTCGGCCCCTCGCTCTGCACATGCGCGTCAGCACGCAAGCCCCTGTCCCTCGGCTTTCTCGTGCGGCCAGGGGCAACATCCGCTATCCCCTTCACCCCCTTGCGATCCCGTGCCTGCAGAGCAGGCGGCTTGACAGCCCCCTTACCCTCCTCCTCAACATGGCTGATCTTAGTCTGAACGCCCAAACCCAGCAATCCGCCATCTGTAGCAGTCTCGCGATCCTAGCGCGCGACAGCAGAGGAGAGGACCTGAGTGCGGAAGAAAGCGCCTTTAGTGCGTTCGATGACCTGCTGGTAGACGGACATGGGCGGGTGGTTCATGCTGACTGTGCCGGCTTTGTAGTCGATTTTGGCGTCGACCCGCGTGTCGCGGATGAGATTGACGATCCACTTCTCGCCTTCGTCAGAGGAGAGGGCGAGGCGACGGGAAAGGTCTCTGTGGGACGCGGTGTTAGCTCGGTTCTCCAATACCTGACTTAGGATTTCTCTGTTTCATTTTGAGGTAAAACTCACTTGATGTCGATGCGCTGGTGGATCTTGCAGTAGGATTCCGAGATAAGATGGCGAGCGCAGTCGAGGAAAGTGTCGCTGGTCGCGACAAGGAAGAAGTCTGAGCGCAGAATCTCGTCGGCCTCGCCTAGTCGCTTCTGTGCCTCCTCAAAGTCAAAGTCGACATAGAGGGCACGTACGAAGCCAGTCACGGGGTCCTTGTATTCGTACCCTTCCTGCCTCACTACCCGCACCAGATCTTTCAACTGCTTTTGGTAACCGCCATACGCGTATCCGCCACCGCCAGCGAATTTGGAGCCTGGGCGATTGCGATTTGTGATGACGGCCGCGCACAGGTAGCGCAGAATCCAAGGGCAGGCGGTCTGGATAGTGTTGATGTAGGTTGGAGAGAAAAAGAGCTCAGTTAAAGTCTCTCGCGCGGGCTCGTGGTTGAAGAAGGGGAAGAGGGACCAGTGGATGAGCCAGGTGCGGTGCTGCAACTGGGCCAGCGTGTTGTTGAACAGACGGGTATCGATGCTCTCGCGCAGCTTCTGCACCTCCTCCATGGCGGCTTCCCAATTGGTAGTCAGGATGTCGCTGGCCAGCTTGCCCCAGGTGGCGGCGTTGACCTTGTCGTTGTCGGTGGAGAGAATGCGGTACTGGTAGAGCAGCTCTGAGGCGGAGTGGTAGTCGCCGCACGAGTACTGGAACTGGCCAAAGTCATACAGCTGCTCAACCATGGCGCGCGTAACGCCGTGGGTAGAGGTGAGATAGGTCATGTTGCCCTCCTTGTCGCTGCGGAGGTTGCCAACCACCTCGGCGTCGGCGAGCAGGTCCTGTAGTTTCTGGGTGTCCGCCTCGTACTGTTCGCGCTTGGCCAAGACCTCCTCCCTCCGCTCGCCAAACTCCTTGGGCCGCTCGGGCAGGCCGTGCAGCTGGGCGTAGAGATCGCCAACAAAGTCCTGCATGTTGGTGTGGCGCAGCAGCGAATATTTCAATTGGGTGATGTCGCTGGTGTCGGCATCCTCAGGCCTCTCCTCCTCTTGGAAGTTGAGCAGAGGGAAGACAAGATGGCGGTCGAGATGGGGGATGAGGTGAGGGAGGAGTGAGTACTCTTTAGCCATGTCGGAGGATTCGTTGGAGTCGGCCATGATGGCGGTAGTGAACGTATTGTTGTGATGATGTGGTACTGATAGCCGTGGAGATGTCGTGTGATCGAGGGCGGTGGTGTCCACCTGGCCGTGATGCGGTCCCTGTCGGTGGTGAGTAGTAAGTGGTGAGTGGGTGGGTGCGACGGGGGAGTCTGGTTGGGTCGCAAGTGCGAGGTGCGAGCGAACATGAAGGTGGGGCCTGATTTGGTCGTGGGAAACTTTGCCGCCAAGACTTTGACTGCGGAGAGCTCATGAGTTCGGGGGTGTCCTGCGTCAAGATGCCGTCCCTGTACGCATCGCAAAACAACATCACGAAACGCTACATCACGACATTTTGCAGGAAACAAGTGTGAACGCAGCCATGGCCACACCCCTCTCTTTTCTCCGCCCCCTCGGCCTGCCACGCCCGTCCACCCTCCGCCATTTCTTTCGCTTCTCCACCCGCTCCCCTACCCATGCAGCCACCCAGCAGTCTACCCGCTCCTCTCCCCCATCACCACGACCCACGGAATCCGCATTTCCTCACAGCGAAGGTACATTTCCTTGCCCTTCTAGCAGCTTCTTCAAGGTGCCCCTCATCAAGACTAACACCACCTCTACAGACCCCAACCTCATCGCCTCCCAAACAGCGTCTCCCACCTACCCACCCCCAAGCATGAAGTCTCTCCCCCGCCCCATAAATTCTCGCGCTTCGCACCGCACAAACCACCCTCGCCCTCCACGCACCTATCCAACGCGGCACCCAACGAACACTCCTCCACCGTCGCCTCCCAGCCCCCTCACCCTCCTCCCTACCCAGGAAAGCGCGCCCAATCTCCCTTACTTCGTAACACGAAGCTCCAAAAACTCATTGCCTATCTACACGCTCCGGAAACGCGGCGGTAACTTGAAGATGACGAGGGTGAAGAGGGTTGACGGGCGAGCAGAGGTGCTAGGGGAGGAGTTGCGCGGTGTCTTGGGGTTGAGCGCAAAGGGTGAGGTGGTCGTCAGTCCCGTCAATGGGCATGTGATGCTTAAAGGGCACCACAAGGAGGCCGTGGAAAGGTTCCTAAGGGAGAGGAGATTCTAGGGAGTGATGGCAACGGAAAACGGAGGCGAGTGGTAATAAGCTCGAGGTGGACAGTGCACGATGCTGCTCGGTGTCAAATGAGGTGCTGGCCCACAACAGCCTTCAGAAGGATTAAGAGAAGGAGAAATCCGTGTCGATATCGAGTTGCGCCAGCTTTGGCTTCCTATCTTGCGACCCACAGATGGCAAACAACGTACAGCAAAGAGACACGCACAAGATCAAGACTTCCCGCGTCTCTCCATCTTAGTCGCATTAGCAGATTGCGGTCATTCTCGAGAGAGGCGCGTTCGATCTCAGACCTCACTACTTCCACAGATCTAAATATCGCCATTGGAACCCAGCGTCACCTGAAGCCCAGTACCGGAAAAGGAAATAAGCAGGAAGACTGTCGCTTAACCTCACACGACACTCTTAGTCCTCTTTTCCTCTCTCCGTCTGCCACTGGGAGACTGAACCTCTCAACCCAAACAGAGAAGCAACACAAGAAAGCAGAGCCGCAGCGGAGGGGAAGAAGGACCCTACAGGAGCCCCGAGACGCAAGGGACGGGAAATAGTTAGTAACTTTCCACCGCTGTTACGGATTTGTAAGCGGTGGAGAGGGCGGCTGTGTGAATGTGGTGTGCGTGTGTGGAGAGGAAAGCGAGCGCTCCCGCCGTAGACTACAGAATGAGGTTTGGATGTACGACGAGCTTGTCTTACACTTCACTGTGTACAAAGGGCTGTTCTACTTGGCCGGGCAGATAAGCTGGAATGGATCGCAAAGCTACCTCTCTCTTAGCCTCTGAGAGAGAAGTTTTGCCTTCATAAATACATGACCTTGTCTTGTGTACGGTGTACATACGTTCAGCCGTAGAGATGCTTAGTCACTGGATTGAAATCTCTTACTGTGGTGACTGACCTCTCTGACCCTCAGAAGCTGCACACAAGGACAACAAACACGGCTGCGTCACTAGCACAATCAGCTACTGAGCGTCTCGTTTCAAGATGTGTGCATGTAGCCTACAAAGACTTCACGACGTCGAAATCAACCTGGAAGTCCAGCAAGGTGAAGAGCTCTTACGTCGAAGCTTACCTAAGCTACCTACACTGGTTGCCCCTGACGACTGGCTGCAGTAAACAGTCCCAATCCTGCTCATCTTCCCTTTTGCCATGTCACGTTACCTCATGCCAATGAGCCTTACGTTGCCGTGCTAGAGCTGAACACCCCATTACTATCGTGACAACCTAGGTACGCAATGGCTCGCTTGCGTCGAAAAAATTGCGAGAGCTTCCACGAGAGCGATTCCGACCGGCAGGAGGTACGGAAGCGGGCAATATCTAGGACGCATGGCGATCATATAAGGAGATCTCCACGAAAGAAGACAATCCAGTCCTATGATGAGGCCGGAGGGAACAGGGATCCAGCATCACTGCCTCCTTGCAATTCGACTCCCAAGCCACGACTACCCGCTACACGTCAGAGCAAGCAGGTACGGCTTCAACCACTTGGTGGGTTCCACAGTGCTGCTGCGCCACCGGCACTGCCATTTGATCCGGAGCCTAGGAGAAGACGTCCTAGTCCAAAGAAAGGTCCACCGCTGCTGCAGCCTGAGCCGGAAGAGCAAAAGCAGCCAACCGTCCACCTCTCGCCACCAAGCCTCCGACCCCTCTCGCCCGCACAGGAAGCAACGGAGGAGATTGAGGAATCCGACATCGAGGAAAGCGTGTGGTGCGGCTCAGATGCTGGGTCAGATAGCTCTGACGGGCTACCAAGCCCGAGCAAGCTCATCAAATTTCCGCCTCGAAGACTGCCCTCAGATCTCCCGAGGACCCTTGATCTTGACCTTAGTGACAAATTCAAGACTCTATCGCTGGCTGAGCCGACCACAAGAAGTCTCGGTCAAGATAGAGGTGACAGCGACTCATCAAGACCCACAAGCTCGTCAGACAAAGAGAACGACGACAGGGCCATCCTGCGTTTCTCGCCACCCCGACTATATAGTCCTCGTAAGCAGTTCACGCCTAAGCGTCAAAGCACACCGCCCCCTACGTCGCCATCAAAAGGCAGGCTGCAATCTCCGTCAAAACGCACAGCGCGCGTACCAACACCGCCACTGCGGCCTAGCATCGATGCTTTTTGGAACGTCGAGAAGGTCAATGAATGGAATGATCAATACTCGCCGCGCAAAGAATGGAAATCTCCCAAAAAGCATGGTGCTATTGGCAGGGATAGGTCGTCCTCGCCTACAGCCTCTCCCCGGAAACCACAGAGTCCGACGAAGCGAAGCAAGGCCGACATCGAAGCGAGAAAAGACTGGGAGGCGCGCAAGCGCCAGATTGCGGAATCATTCCTTGCGGAAGTCGACCGAGCTGTGACGAATGGTCAGGTACAGCAGCTTGCGAAGTCGACTGGCGGCGTGCGCTTCATATGGAGCAAAACATTAAACACTACAGCAGGCCGAGCGAACTGGAAGCGCGAGACGACCAAGACCAGACAACCGGACGGCAGCGTCACTGTCGTGCATAAACATCATGCTTCCATCGAGCTGGCGGAAAAGGTCATTGACGACGAGGAACGACTCCTGAACGTCATCGCTCACGAATTCTGCCATCTCTGCAACTTCATGATCTCCGGCATCAAAGACCAGCCGCACGGCAAGCAATTCAAAGACTGGGGCCGTAGGTGCACCGACGCCTTCAGGCATAGGGGTGTGGAGGTCACGACCAAGCATTCGTACCAGATCGAGTATAAGTACGTCTGGCAGTGCTCGAATGAGGAGTGCGCCGCGAGGTTCCAGCGCCATTCCAAGAGTATTGACCCGAAGCGGCATAAGTGCGGTAACTGCCGGAGTAATCTACTGCAGATCAAACCAGTGCCGAGACAAGGCACGGCTGCTGGGGGTCCGGCGACGGGCTATGCGGCGTATGTAAAGCAGAATTTCGCGATGGTGAAGGCGGGCATGCTCGGTGCAAGCCAGAAAGAGGTCATGGAGGCCTTGGGACGGAAGTATCGGGCGGACAAGGCGGCGGGTCTACCAGTTCCAATCAAAGGTGCCGGAGCTCTGAGCTCGGAAGGGAATGAACCGACGGCCAGTCTGTCAGAGATTGAGCTGTCCGATTCGCGAGAAGCGGCGACGGATGAAGTTGAGAAGGTAGCCCGGGTGCTGAAATTTGTGACGCTGGAAGAGAATTGAGTCCTGGAAGGCGAGTATTTCAGCTCTTTGCACATGCTGTAGACTTGATTCCGATTTTCTGTTGGCCAAGTTGTACATGGTCGTTGTTTCGGCTTCGTTTGGTCTCGCAGGAAAGCCGTTGCTTCGTGACCAGCCCAGATTCTCATGTATTGGACACGACCGTCTTTGCGATGTGATTTCCTTCGCGAACACGCGAACCCTTTGAGTCCGTGCAATCTCACTCTTCCTGCACGAATAGGCCCCAATCTTTGATCTGGAAACTCTCCAACACCTTCCCCCTCAAGTCCATCCCCTGCTCCAGCAACCTCCCATGCTTCCCACTCGCCGGATCCACCTCACCCTCGTCATAACTGCCAGAAACATGCGGCACATTAATCACCATCAGCAAGTCCGTCTTCTGGCTCTCCAGTCTCACCATCGTAAGCAGAACTCCCACGAAATCTGGCTCGTTCCGCCTTCCTCGCTGCTTTTCGCCTGCGGGGGACGTGGCAAAGAGCGTGTACGCCGGTGTGCCTTCCCTAAACCCAAGTCAGCACCAGCGATCCCTCTCAGTCATCAATCGAATCAGGATTAAACCTACGGTAACATCCGAAAATACACCTCACCACTCGTCCAGACCCTCGTCTCACCCGCATCCTCCTCGACAAGATCCTGCAGATGATACTTCAAAGCCTCTGGATCACTCATTTCCACGCGTTCGAGGATTTCGAAAATGATGCTAGTGAAGCCATCTTTGTCCAACCAGACTTCTTGATGGTCGGGCACTTGCCGAATATCACTTACATCGGCGAAGGTGGAGGGTAAAGCGGCGTTGAGGGCGCCGCCGAAGAGGTCGACGGGTGTGAAGTCGGTCATTGTGTGCACAGTTGATTCAAGTCCGAGTAGGGTTGCAATCTCATTGCATGAATGAAATATGTAGTATTGTACGGGGCCTAGGTAGCTAAATGTACCGCCGCATAGGGCCAGCACCAGGTAGCGCTAGGCTCTCACTACCTAGGTAGGCAGGAATTTCGCCACCCGATATTCTGCCGGTCGACCTGCAAGTGAATGTCTATCGCATCCTGAGGCAGTCTAATAAGGTAGATACCTTTCTATAGGGAGAGTGGTCGAGCAAATATCTGCAGATAGATCACAGGGTCACAACGGGCCTCTCTCGCCAGCGGCACCATTTACACAGCATGAAGAGTGAACTAAACCAAGTGTACTTCAAGGAGACTTAGGGAAGAATGTAAAGCGAAGGTCCATTTCGGACCACGTTCATACTGTATAGTACATGTTGGTACGCGTTTGTTGTAAAGCCCGGTCGCAAAGAGCTCTCCTTCTTTGCGCGGCACCGCCAACACCAAGCTATGCTACCGCATGAAGGCACATCGCTTCTTTCGCCTTCGCTCTCGCCCGCGCACGACCCGTTTAGGCTGCCCACACGTCTTGGCCGACGCCTTCGATCCCTAATGAGAAAAAGGTCAGCATATGGTAACTTTCAACAAAGGATCAAAGGGAGCACAAACAGGTGCCTAAGCGGTTCACACCGCTGTCCCACTCCTGCAGCCGCGTCCGCATTCCTTCGATCCCCTCTCTCCCAAGAACTTTAGGCTGGACCCAGCTGATTCTCGCCACCTCAGCCACTTGGTCGATCTGTCCCTTCAACAGCCCTAGACTCAGCGCCTTCATGATCAGATGCTCAATCTCGTCTAATGCCACCTTCGTCTCCTCGCTGATCGTCTGGAAGGTCATAGATCTGTCTTGAGGAGCCCTGCTGAAGACCAGCTGGGTGAGGGCCGACAGGCTGATCTTCTGGTATAGGAATGACTGGTGCTGTTGCAGCAAATTGTTGGCCTGACAGTGCTGCTGCAGGATCTGATATGCGCCGAGATCACCGCGGTTGAATGCGAACAGGAGGTCGCGCAGCCAAGCGTGCTCAGTCTTAGTCAAGCTGTCGAGGATGGGGTGCAGGAGAAGCTCGCCGAAGTTGTAGATAGTCTCGCTAACAAGCGCCGCGATGCTTAGATCGTACGCCAGACGCTGTCTCTCTCTTTCAGCCAAGTCGTCTACGTCCACGCAAGCGAGGTAGAGGAGCGTGATGCGGTAGTAGTCGGCGAAGGAGTTGGACTGCTGGTAGTAGTCTGCGCTGATGCGGTAGAAAGAGGCGTGGACCACTGTCTCGACGGAGTCGAAGGTGTCAAGGATGGTTTCGCACTTGTCAAGATCTTTCCGCGCTTGTTCCTTTTGGCTCAGGCGGAGGCGCACAGAAGCGACGGCTGTGAGGGCGAAGACGTAGGCATCCTGAGAGCCGGCTTTGTCGACACGATTCGCGAGGTTTGTGAGGAAGGTCAGACGCTCGTGGTCATCTATAGGCCAATTGTATCAGTATACGCTTCGTCTCGTCTCGTCTCTCCAGCCACACTGCTCAAGCATGAAAGCAATAGTAGTGCGAGTATCATACCTTTACACTGCCCCGCAGCACTCAACCCAATCTGCACCAGCTTCAACTGGTTGATCTTGTCTGCAAACCCCTTCACGAAATTCTCGTACAGCTGTATCCTTTGCCCTGCACTCTGTGACTCTTGGTAGAACTCGACCAAAAGATCAGTCAGCTCGTGCCATAGCTTGCGCTCCCAGTAGTCCTCAAATGAAAGAAAGTAGTGCTGGAGGGCGTCGGGGGCGTTGTCGCGGGCGTCGGACAGAAAGTCTGAGATGGCTTCGTTGTTCATGATGGTGGAGTTGCTGATGTTTGTTACAGTGGCGGTAGAGGTGGATGTAGGTGAGGGAGTCTGGAGGGTGGGGATGTAGGGGACGAAGCCAGTGATGGCGGCGTTTGGTAGCGGGCCTGCTATGCCGGGCTGTCAAGCGTCGTGTTCGAAGGTGGTAGTATTGGTATGGGCGGAAGACGCGTCGTGAATGGTATCGCAACCGGTGTGCTGGACAATCCAGAGTGAACGCGGCGAATGGGATGAAAGTGGAGGTGACTGCTACTTGCTTGCGATGCTCGAGCAGCCATCTATCTGTCGCCGTCGAAGTTCAAGACAGCAGCACCGGGCCTGTGCTTTGAAGCTTCCACGCTTCCACCTCCGCCTTGGCGCGACCTCTGAGCTTCACTCAATCGCAACTCCTCTCCGCATTGTACCTCGATGCACCACTAGACCGCAGTCCACGCACGACGCCCACCCCTCGACCCTTCGCTCTGCTGCACGGCCATGGCCGGCCTCCCATCCAGCACAATGGCCCTCAACCGCCACCTCTCCCGCTCCACCGCCCCCGCGCTCACCACCTCCTTCGCGAAGCCCGCGCTCACCACCCCCGCAACACGCCGACATCTGCAAGATGTCGCCATCACACGTACCGGCAAACCCATCCTTCGCATTTCTGGCGGCCGCTCATCGCTGGGCGGCCACACGGCAACCGTCTTCGGAGCAACGGGCTTCCTCGGCCGCTACATCGTCAACCGCCTCGCTCGCGCCGGCTGCACCGTGGTGGTACCCTTCCGCGAAGAGATGGCCAAGCGTCATCTCAAAGTCTCTGGCGATCTGGGCCGTGTAGTATTCATCGAGTACGATCTCCGCAACACAGCCTCCATCGAGGAATCCGTGCGGCACTCGGACATGGTCTTCAACCTGATCGGCCGCGACTACCCAACCAAGAACTTCGACTACGAGGACGTCCATGTTGAAGGTACATCTCGGGTAGCGGAGGCAGTGGCTAAATATGATATTGACCGCTTCATCCACGTCTCATCGCACTCGGTGCACCCACAGAGCCCCAGCGCCTACTTCCGGACGAAATACCAATCCGAGCAGATTGCGCGCTCCATCTTCCCAGAAACTACCCTCGTGCGTCCGGCGCCGATGTTTGGTTTCGAAGACCGCCTGCTGCACCGCCTAGCGCGGGCAACCAACATCCTCACTTCTAACTACATGCAGGAGCGCTTCTGGCCGGTGCACGTCACCGACGTTGGTGAGGCGCTGGAGAAGATCGGCTACGATGACTCGACGGCCGGTCAGACATTCGAGCTGTTCGGGCCCAAGGAGTACAGTCTAAAGGAGATCAGTGACCTAGTCGAGAAGGAGACGCTGAAGCAGCGGCGCCACATCAACGTCCCGCGCGCTATTATGAAGCCGCTTGCGGGCGTGATGAATAAGCTGCTCTGGTGGCCTGTGGGCTCCTCCGACGAGGTAGAGCGCGAGTATCTCGATCAATTCATCGACAAGAACGCCAAGACGTTCCAGGACCTGGGCATCGAAGCTGGCGACATCTCCGCCTTCACCTTCAAATACCTAGTACGTTTCTGCCGCACTTCCTCCCGCCGCTGACCTTGTCTTTCCTACCCCTCTTCTTTAGTTCCCCACACGTTGAATTGTAGGCTGACTTAGCTACCGCGATATAGCAACATTACCGCAGCGCAGCCTACTACGACCTACCGCCCATGACTGAGCGGGAAAAGCGGGAAGAGAAGAAGTACCTCCACGTCCTTGACGACCAATAGACACACCTGTTCTGGTCCTCTCACAGGGACCTATAGCGTGTAGCTAAGTGGCGTCCTGGAGATGGCTCTGCATCTGCACAATCTCAATGATCAATACATACACTCTGTTGACTCTCCTACAAGCACCCATGACGTGTAGGTGGACTGGCGCTCGACATGGCGAATTGGACCCTTGCATGTCCTCAACGACCAACAGGCAAACTCCGTTGAATCTAACATCAGAAATTGTATCATGTAGGTAGATTTACCGAGGTGGACATGGCCGGCGGGCTGTGTACTTGTCATCAACACCAAAGCTCCTCAAAAGCAGAACCGCTAAATCACCAGTCATGCACGCCGGCTTCACAACAGACGCTCAACCCTTTACACCCACACCCCCATGGACCCCCTTGACCGAGCGCCTTGCCACAGTATATCCCACAAAGTATCCCAACAAACCCTTGAAATCATATCTCAAACGTCCGCGCCACATAAAACAACATATACGCCTCAGCACCCAGAACATCCCTCTCATCTACCTGCACGACCATACTATCATCGAACCGAAACCACTCGCCCCCCTGCCGGCTATAATTGACATAGTGCCCGTTGTCGATCTTACCCTTGTGCACCACGACGCTATTCAGCTCATAAACAGGCTCAGAGATCGTGTAAGCGGGTGCTTTGTCGACATTCTCGTCATCCTCTTTGTTGTTAGTCTGCGAAGCGCCGCCAGCTTTGCCGCCGCTGCCGTTCGCTTGGGGCTTGTTGCTCTTCGCCTTCTTCGCTGCCGTGGTGTAGGGTGCCAGGTCTAGCGCTAGCGGGAAGCGAACGCGTGTATCTACTTTGGTGCTCTCCTTTAGCGTTTTCGAGTGGCTGAAGCGCTTGAGATGTATAGGCATGACGGGCGGTAGTCGTTCCAGGCGTAGACGCTTCCGGGCTTCCTGGGCGGAGTCGCATTTGCGGCAGCGATACTCGTCTGCGGAGAGCGTTTCGGCGCTGGTGAAGCGGTCGAGGGCCTCTGTGAGATCCATGGGAAGGTTTTCGCGGACGGTGGTCGTGCCGTTGGTCAGGGGTAGTTTCTTTTTCTTGACGCCGACGGTGGCTTGGCGGATATCTAGGGAGAGGTCCATGAAGGGGTCTGACGTTCCTGTTGTGGTTTTGCAGTTTGTGCAGGTTACCGTGCTGCGCATCATGCCCCCGAAGGCTTGGTGGACGATGCAATCGCAGTTCTTGGCGTCTTTGTTGCGGCCTTCGTCGTCGTCATCCTCGAAGGTGGCGTTGTGCAGGCTGTTGAGGAAGAAGCCGAGGAACTCGTGCGCGTCCTGCTGCGAGTAGCCTGCGAGGCCACCGCCGCCTTTCCAGCAGCCCTGTAGCATGTGTACGGCGCCATAACCTTCGTGCTTCTCCTGCCCGTAGAAGTCCGTGAAGATGTCGTCTAGGGCACAGCTCGTGCAAGCCTCTCTCTCGCATTCCTCTCGCTTGTGGCCCTCGCTTAAGTACCAGTTCCGGATCAAGGGATTGTGTATCAGACTCTGTAGCACGACGCTCATGAAGCATGTCTGACCCATGTTATACAGACCTCTCAAGCCGGTCGCCGCGCAAGGCGTGCCTGAAGTGTTTCCGGCGACCAGTTTCCGATCCTCGGACTGCAGTGCTGTATGCTTCCTCTTCCGACTGTTGATGTTGTTCGTCCGGATCTCCTCGAACGTAGGGTCATAGACAAAGTCTCTGCAGTCATGGCAATAGACGAAGCCTGCCGTGCTCTCGATGGAGAAGGGGTGGTCCTTGCGGTGCTTCTCGCGCGTGTTGCTGACGTTGGAGCATTGGAGGCAGAGATAAGTTGCTTCGCCCGTGGTCTCGATGGTGTTGGACGCGGTCTTGTGGGTGCGGGTCGTGAGGTTAGAGGGGGAGTGGGGCGGAGCGTGGATGGAGCGGACGATGCGGGCGTAGCCTTCGGTTGCGCGGTCGCGGGCGGCCTGGAGGAGGGCTTTGATATGTGCTGTCTTGTGTCAGTACCGAGCATGGCATATGCCCTTGGGCAATACATACTGCATCCGAAGGAAGTCTGGACAGGCGTGCTGGGGCTATTCGCATCGCTAGACAGCTTCTTGACTAGTTTAGGCGTCTCCGTTGCCGGTGTAGGCGTGAGTGTCGTGGTCGCCATCGTCTGATAATTGAACGACAGTGTGCTGCCGCTATATGTAGTTCGGACAGCTGCTACATTCTCGTGGTCGTACGGTGTCAATGCCAGAATGATATGTCAGTGGCACAGCGTGAGGTTGACATCGTGTGAGCTTCAGACGTCGTTCCTGAGTCGAGGCGAGTTGCAGGGATGCGCCAGTATACCGAGAGTCCGGGGTAAACTCTATGTAGCAAGCGACGGCCCGAAACCATCCCGGTACATCAATGTCGATCAACGGCCTTGGTCATGAATAATGACGCTACACGCACATTTTGCCCAAGACAACGACAGAGAGACGTTAGACCTTTCTGCCATAGATCTACAGGGCAGGTCATCGACCGAAGTCTCAACATTTATCCATTGCCTTGGCGCAATGTCAAGTCATTGGTGTCCGTCGAATGTAATTCTGTCTTAATTTCAGCAGCAGCGTACCTCTAGTGATCCAAAATTGCTGCGCTATTATCTGACTAGGTATCATTACTTTCTGGCGGCTTCTCACTAGGTGGTTGGACACTGTCCAGTATGTATACCTAGGTAGGGAGGCCAGAATGTTTCATGATCGGCTCCCACCCTACCGGCGCCACTGACTTCATCCTCCATCAGCCACCATCCTATCGGCAACGACGTGCTCGGCGGACATTTCTGGTGTTAGCAGATCCAGAGCCACTCTCTTGCACCGCAGCTCATCGTTTACCACTGCATCCGGCAACTTTAGCAGTCAACATTCATCTGCGTCCCATAGTGTTGACCTCGAGCGTACCGTGAATGATCGTCTTCTTTTGGCAGCGCCTTGCCATAAGGAAGCGAGACCGGTAAAGAGGAGCACAATCAGAGCGCCGTTGTCGAGATTACGGAGCCTGCTAGATACCGTGTCCTGACTTCAATATTTTACGACCAACCGATGTTGTTCATAGTTCGGACAGCGAGGTCTGAAACAGGGATGACCGCACGGCGCTCTAGCATTGTTACGACGTCTTTGGCGTTGACCGGTTTGCTCATTGTATCTGTTCTGTCGCTGCCTCGTTTCCTTCATCTTCATCTGGGAGGGGCCTTTTTTGCTTCGCGAGCGCTCCAACACGTCTATCGCTAAGCCAGGACTGATGACGTGGAAGCCATTGACCAAGGCCTATGGTAGATGTCAGGCGGCAGCCAATGCCCACGGAAGAACCCTTTCGACTCGGTCGTACCCAGTGACAGCGCACTGGCAGAACATGAGCTCATGTGGGCGCTTTCGCTTCCTGATAAATCTGGAGCATCTCATAAACGGCCAACCTCCCACTGTTCTCAGAGCTTTCCACGAGTGCCTTGACCGCCTTCGATTTCAACCTCAACGGCGACGCAGCAGCTAGCCGCAGATAATGATGCAGGCTAGCGACCAGAACGGTCTTAACATCCTCATCCAGTCCCTCTTGACTTTCAAGGTAGGGTAATAGCGTCAGGATCGCCTTCTCCGACAGCGCTTTCGTCTGCGTCTCTGGCAGCGAAGCAAGTCCAGACTTGACTCTCGCCAATGCCTTGCTCAGCGCCGCAGGAAACTCAGCAGAGACCCCATCAACGCCAAGTAAGTGTAGACGTGCTTCGCAGATCGTGGTCTCAGCCGAACTGGGCAATGCTGACTGCAGATGCACCATGATGTGCTGGAGGACCTGAGCAGTACACGGTACACTGTCGAAAGTCGCGATCAATTCGAAAAATGCCTCTGCAACCTCGGGACTGCCTTTGAACTCCTTCATGGCCGCATCGAAGATAGCAAGCGGTATCGCTCCGGTGAACGCAGGCGCGTTGGCCAGCCTCTTCAGTGCATCCTCATTGACTTCCTCAACTCCCTTACTCGCATCTGGATTAATGTCGGCAGCGGTCACGGTCGGTAAGCTGATCATGTTTTCGTCTTCCTGCACTTCCTCCGGCGCCTTCTTCTCCTCATCTAGACCCAAGATCTTCCGTCTCGCCGCTAGTTTAGCAAGATATACCATCTCCAGCTTGCAGTACTCCAGCCATAATTCTCGCTTGTCTTTACAGAAGCGCAAACCCCGCTGCATGTACGATCGCGCTGTGGTCATATCACCCTGTTGCTCCGCGTACCATTTCGCTGCCACCACCCACAAGCCCCAGTCTCTCGGCTTTAGCCTCAGCACGCTTGTGAACACCTTGGCGAGCTTCTTGTTCGCCTTCTCGTGTTGGCAGAACTGTATGTACTGCATCCACAGACTCATATCGCCGGGAAACTTCTTCGTCCCTCGGTCCATGATGAAAAACACGGTTCTCTGCCCGCTGTAACCCTTGGTACCCTTGATACCGAGTCGTTTACACCGCTTCTTCCGTAGACTGTCCAGATTGATCTCGTATGTCGCGTAGCGCGCATAGTCAGAAGGTTTAGAGCCTCGGCCATTCAGAATGTGCTCAAAGTCACTGCGTTTGGCAGCGATTGCGCTGATCTCGTCGCGGTTGAAGATCTGCTTGCGCTCGTACTCCTGGAGCTCCGGAACGTACTGCTCGAGATAGAAGCGGGCCTTGTCGCTCGCACCGGCCATATTGACAGCAGCTGCACTGGAAAAAGGAAAGATGAGGTGGAGTTGATGTCTCGTGAAGGGCTCGCGCAAGAATTCAAGGTCGACTTGCGGCTCTGCGGACCGAAGCGAGTACTAGCGTCTCGGAAGCTCGGAGGTCCGACGGGTGCTGCAGGGAGAGCGCGTCGACCAGCGATCCCGAAGGTGAGCTTTCGTTCCTCTACCTTACCTTGCGCACCTCACTACTTCTTGTCCTTCTCCCTCCACCCTTGCTGGCACTTTGAACAGGGCTCGGAGGAGCGACTATGCCTCCCAAACACCGCGACGGCGATGTCGTGGCCGTAGTAAGGCTTCTCTCACTTTCAGGAATCGACATCGGCTGACACGCGACCTCAAGATTCCAGGTCAATGGATTGCCCACGCCCATACCATATCCGCATATGCCGCTTTCGTCGGCGCCTTCATAGTCGGCGTAGCGCTTCACTACCAGAAAATCGTCCAGAACGAGCACTTCGGCTACCCGATCGAATGGTTTCCTTCTGTCTCCGCGACCATAGGGGATCGCTACCCCGAGCGCTCTGTGTTCCAAGTCTTCATTGCGATATGCTCGGGTCCTCGTTTCCTACTTGTGTTTCTCTTCTACTGTCTCGTCAATAGGAAGGGCGAGAACGGTGCGAAATGGGTTGCGGGGATTGGCGTGTTCAGGACATTGACATGTGGAGGGTGGACGTATGTCACTAGCACGGATGACCATGATTGGCATGATATCTTCATGATCAGCTACTTGGTCGCAACACTACCATGGACAATCGGATGCCTGGTAATGAGTCCGCCAAACCCCATAACGATCAGGGCCAGGAAGTATCTGGCCAGCGCATTCTTTGGGACCTTGGTGCCGTTGGTATATTTCTTCATACAGCACAAGGTACACCGCGTACCGGGAGGTAAGCAGCTATTTTTACAATTGGCCCGATCGCACAAAGCTGATCCAGCGCTAGCCTACACGATCTACGCCTTCTTTGAGTGGTCTCTTGTCCTCCTCGACGTTGCCTTCGACGCGGTCACCGCCTTCGACTTCAGTAGCTTCGAAGTGGTCGTCAAAGACGTCAAGGGTCTGAGCAGAGGGTATGTGCAGCGGCTCCCGAAATGAGATGGTACGCTACGCAGCATGGCAGACGTATATTGCGACGTGAACTGACTATTGCGTCTCATAGCGACAACAAGCGCGTGCAAGACGCCGTGCTTGAAAAGGAGAAAGATAAGCCGGTCGGGCAAGTCTTCGGCACCAACGCAAGGTGGGAAGAAGCATGCGACGCACTAGCTGATGTCTACCTTGGCGTGAGTATCGTTCGTTGCGCTTGCAGCATCGTCATGAAGCTCACACGCATTGTAGTTTACCTTCTGGTCGATTCTGACCTCCCTTGGCGTACTCGTATGGTACTTCCCGCTTTGGCACATGGGGATCTCGGGCTACGAAGTCGCCGTCATGTCCACCATCTCACCATTCATGCTCGGCATTTCGCCTCTACGACGACTCTTTTTCAAGAATGCCTACGTCTTGCACCTTATCTCAGGAGTCTCCGGCTTGTTCGCGTACCTCGTCCAGATGCCTGAACTGAGATTGGGCGCGGTCAGTCTTGCAGTCTGGACCGGATGCTTGGCCTGGGTAGCAACATGGGGCAGAGACCGAAGTGATGCGAAGAAGCTGGAAGCCAGAATCTCCGCGTGGCTGATAGGATTGATAGCGAGTAGCGCTGCCAAGTACGCCTTCCAGACCAACAATCCGCTCTGGCCTATTATGAACGAAGTGAGTGGCGGTTGGAACAAGACTGGCATATTCGTCTTCACTCTTGCCATCTGCTGGTTGCTGTACAGGCAGCAGCGCATACCGGACGGCACGCAACAATTGCAGGAGAAGCCGCAAGGCAGCTCCATGCTTGCCGGGCTCGGTATTGGTGGGCTAGTGTTCGGCCTGCATTCTCTTCTCTCGGACTCTAGCACCATCATTCTCTGGGTATGGGAAGGCTACCCTGTCCGTGGACCTCTGGCTGTCCCGCACGGTGCCTGGACAATATTCACCATGGGATCCGGCTTGGTCTTCGGACTCTTCTATCCCAATATCGCGCGCAGTTGGAGTTTCTACGGCGTCGGCTCAGTCGGGGCAGCTGTGCTAACGTGCTTCAGCCATTGGTTTGGCTACTATGGCGGACTGGCCCTGACCTTCTACCTGTGCGCCGCAACGCCAATCCTTATAGGCAACGCCACTCGCTTCCCTCCCGCCCGTACGTTCTTCTTTGGCTTCTTCATGTACAACTTCATGGTCCTATTCCATGTGTGGGTTGTTGCGTACGCCTTTGTGCCCGGTGGGCCGCTGGTCAGAGAGCACACCGACTGGGTCATGGCCACGACCATGCTGATGATCGGCTGCGGCGTATTCAGTGCGTTGCTGAACAGCGGCGCGCCCGCCAGGCAAAAGGGTTTCGAGCCGCCCCCCAACCCGGCAGCGAGACGGCAGCGCAGCTATTACATATACATCTTGCTCTTCCTCCAGCTGCTCTCCGCCAGCATCGCCTACCTCCGCTTCCCCTCGTACGACTACACCCCTTACCACCCGGACAACAAGCTCATCACAGCCGGCATCTGGACAATCCACTTCAGCATCGACGACGATCTCCGCGCTTCAGAAAAACGCATGGAGTCCCTCCTCCAAAACGCCGAACTTGACCTCATTGGCCTTCTCGAATCCGACCAGCAACGCATCATCATGGGCAACCGCGACTCCACTCAATACCTCGCCGAAGAACTCGGCATGTACGTCGACTACGGCCCGGGCCCCAACAAACACACTTGGGGGTGTGCCCTACTCTCCAAGTTCCCAATCCTCAATTCCACCCACCACCTTCTACCATCGCCCGTCGGCGAGCTCGCCCCAGCCATCCACGCCACAGTCGACGCGTACGGCACCGCTGTCGATGTTTTCGTCTTCCACTCTGGCCAGGAAGAGGATCCCGAGGACCGCCGCTTGCAATCCGAGTACCTCGCCCGCCTCATGGGCGCGAGCCCAAGACCTTCTATACTGCTTAGTTACCTCGTCACGAAGCCTGGAGAGGGGAATTATAATACGTATGTGAGCGAGCGTAGCGGGATGATGGATATCGATCGCTCGGACTGGGATCGCTGGTGCGAGTATATCCTCTACAAGGGCCTAAGAAAGACAGGATATGCGCGTGTGAGTCGCAGTACTATCACGGATACGGAATTACAGGTTCGTCCCTATCCAGCGACGTTTGTCGGTAACGCATTTGCTAATCTTTCATTGAACCAGGTCGCGAAATTCCAAGTCGGAGCGCCTGACGGCTCGGGCGAGTTCGTTCACGAAAGCCAGGTCCCGGAGGATTTGCGGTTTCCGCAGATCTTTAATGGTCAGGGCGTGCGAGGACATCGGTATCATGTCTTTAATGAGCCG
Organism: Salinomyces thailandicus; assembly: GCA_005059885.1. NCBI lineage: Eukaryota > Fungi > Ascomycota > Dothideomycetes > Mycosphaerellales > Teratosphaeriaceae > Salinomyces > Salinomyces thailandicus. The sequence continues at coordinate 557,381 of NAJL01000006.1, read as the reverse complement.
CGGTACTTTGCCTGAGGCTGAGTAAGGCACCTAGCTATGCTGGCGAGCGATGACGGGTTCGAAGATCCTCTACGCTGCTGCAGAGCGGAAGGGTCCAAGAGGGGTGGCTTCTGTAGGATAGCGTGTACTGTATGTACCTTTTGGAAGCGTGACGCTCCTATAATTGTCTTTGCTCTTCTCCCCTCGTCAATCATCATACGTCGAGACCGCCGGATCCTTAGCCAACTGGATAGACGGCAAAAGCGAAGAGTACCTCATGAAGCTCACTCCTCCAGTGCCTCTCGGGAGCTTCGTTCACGCTCGACTGATCCACCCCGCTCGTTCTGCAAGATTCTAAGCCTTGTCGTCACTTAGGACTCAAACGTACACTCCCCATCCATACTCCATACCAAACCACCGCCGAGCCAGGTGCGCTCCGCTTTCTGTTGGCTGGCTGAAAGCTACGAGAGCCTTGCCGCCGAGCTTCTCGCTTGCCTCATCGCTGCCGAGCCGCTCCTTATCGTCCGACAATACCTTGCCCTTCTTCGCCGGCTGTGGCCCCTCCTCACCTCCCCCTCCCTCTCCCGTGCCATCCATGCCATTGCCACTCCACCCGCGCTCATGATCCTCCAATACCACATCCAACAGCCGCGACGCAACGCCCTGACCTCTATGCGTACTCGCCGTCCAAACTCTCGATGTCCCAAGCCGCGCCGGAAACGTCTCCGCTGCAAAGCAGAGAGGCTTGTCCGCACCTTCCCCCAAACCCTTGGGTCTGGTGCTCTTCCTCCGCGCCCTTAAAGCTTCGGCGGCCGACTTTGCCTTCCTCGCAGCTTCATCCTTGACAAAGCCTTGACACTCTTCACCCATAGCCAGAGGCTCAGACCCATTGACCACCCTCCTCGCCTCCCGAATCCTCTCCATAAGCAAGAAGCCCACACACTTTGTCTGCTTCACATACAGATAAGCCCTCCACCTCACCAAGGGCCCCTTCTTCGGAACCTCCCACACTCGCTCCTTCTCTAACCCCACGGCTCCTAGATCCGCCTGTACAACATCCAGTACGATCTGCGCTCTCCGTTTCCGCGGCGCGGAGTCAAAGCAGTCGATCGCGCACACCTTCTCTCCGTCTTTCAAGCCTTTGAAAAGCTTTTCTGCTGGGGTCTGTGAGAGGAAGTCCCGGCTGAGAGATGGGGTCTTGTTTTGGATGGTTTGCGCGTGGAAGGTGGCGTGGAGGCGGACGTCGGCGGGGCAGGTGAGGGTGTAGGACATTTGGCATTCTGGACAGTGGTGGTGCGTTTTTTGGCCGAGGGAGAGGTGGGTCTGCGTTGGTGTTGAGGATGGTGGGGGTGTGGGTTTAGTGCGTTTGGAGGGGACGTTGGCGAAGAGTGGTTTGAGGGATGTTCGTTTGCCCAGGACGGTGAAAGCATTTTCCGTGCGAGTGGGAGTGTCGGAGGTAGTGACGACGACAGGCTGGGGCGCGTGGTCCCAGGGGAAGCCGGGTGGAGAAGAGGGTGGGCTCGAGGGAACGGGTTGAGAGAGCTTGGTGTTGTTGCCGCGTGGAGGCGTGCTTGACGGCGGAGGAAGGGGTGAGGAGGAGGACATGATAGAATCGTTGTTATTGTATGCGGAGATAACGATGTGGTGTTGGCGATTCGTTACATCACTTTGGTGGTCACGTCAAATGTTCAAGTTGCTTCGAGGAAGACGCGCTTCTTTACGCGTCGCGCGCCTACTTTCCCTATCCGGCCAAGCGTCTGCCCCGCGTCGCCTATCTCCCGCCGCTTTCACGTGCCATCCCACCGCCCGCTTTCATCTTCTCCCTTGCCATGCCATGACCTCAGGCTCCCGACCCTCTTGCTCCAACCTCACCCTCGTCTTCCGAGCCTTCTTCCGCCGTATCTTCGTCCGCGATGCCCACAACCCCCAGCACCTCGCCCTCGACCGCCGCTCCCACTCAGATACTCCTTGAACCCCTCACCCCGCACGCCTTCGCACCCTTCGGCGAAGTTATTCAGAATCCGCGCACCCACCACAATAGCCCGACCCTCGCCAACACCCAAGCCAACCAAGGCTCCGCAGAGAAATGGCTCGACATCACGAGCATGCAGGACTGGTACGGGCGAGGCGACAGCGGCCAGCCTGCGAGTCTAAAGTTCAATATGTTTGTCTGCTACCCACGATCTCTCGAAATATCGCCGCGAAGTCAGCGGAGCGCGTTCTGCGTTAGAGTACTTGAGCGCCATCCATTCACGCCGCAGACGTTTATCCCAATAGGGCTTGGCACAGAGGACACTGGGACGTGCTACCTGGTTATTGTTGCGCCTACACTACCGCTTGGCTCGGAGGCCAGGCACAGGGAGGATGGGAAAGTGCCGGGACCCCAACCCCAGGGTCCTGGCCTCCCGGATCTCACCCGCCTCCGCGCTTTCTTCGCTCGCGGTGACCAAGCGTTGACGTACGGCGCGGGAACGTGGCATGCGCCGATGGTTGTGGTGGGGGTCAAAGCGGTGGAATTCGTGGTAGTGCAATATATGAATGGTGTGGCGGCGGAAGACTGCCAAGAGATGGAGGTAAGGGGCGGCGTGGAGGTGGAGGTGGGAGATGTGAAGGAGGTAGCTAGCGGGAACATGGGAAGGGCGGAGGGGAAAGCAAGATTGTGAGGCAGACGCGAGGCTGTGGCAGCGAGCCACTCAGGAAGTACAAATATTACGCATTGAGCAGAGAGGAATTCACCAAACCTGACGCTCAACTGCGAATGCGCCCAATGAGAAGATATGTCAACGGCAGATACGGCCGGCAGAACAACCTGTGAACACGGGCGCTTTAGCTAGCCACATCAGTCCAGGCGACAATGGTATCCGACGCCCGACAACAGTTCAGCCCGGTCTAGGTGATGGAAGGACGCAGTAGCCCAACCATTGGGGAGACCACGACCCCTTTCAGGCCACCTTTCTGCCGACTTGGCATTTTTCTAAGGCCTCGAGCCGTTGATCTGGAGGGAAGAACGCAGAACCGGGAGTAACGAGTCACAAGTTCGAGAGCCCGTCTTGTCCGCTCCATCTGGAATATGCCTACATCTTATTGCCGACCTCCCTGCGAGGAAGAGTCTCAAGCGGAAGATATATCGAAAGATCAGAACGATTGTAAAAGTCTATGAGCGGGACCTGGCAAAGTGACATCGAGACGGAGATCTTAGGCCTTCCCAGCTTCAATAGGAACATGTCCCTCTTCTATAAGGCAAGTAGTATACATATTCGTCTTCCACGTCACATATGATATAGAAGTAGATTTGGTGAGGGGATGGCATGCTATGTACTGCGCGACTGGCCTTATCTGCACGTGACCTCGCGTCTTCCAAGCAAGGAAAGCCTCCGCTTACCTCACATGCCTGAAAGTAGATGACGCCGATCATCTCTCTGAACTCGGCCTCTGGCTCCCATTATCACCAGTCCTCATGAGATGACATCAAAGACGCCGGCCAGCTGCCTGCGCGCTGTCTCCGGCCTCAGTCCCATTCATCACCCTCTCCTCCGCGTAGCGACCGCGCAATCTTATCGCCCGATCCGCCGCCACTATGCCCAACACCGCTTCGCGCGGCCCGACGAGGAGACGAAGAAAGCCATCGCCGAGCACTACTCCGCCCAAGCCGCCTTAACGGCCGTGCAATCCCAAACCTCTATCGACGCCCTCAATCCGCCTCGCAGCACACTCCCGCCTCCTCTCCCTCTCCCCGAGCGCGGCAACGCTCAATCGGCCGTGAACTACTGGTGGCGCATTGGCAAAGCCTACGGCACCTTCTACAAGGATGGCGTTAAAGCCGTCTGGTACAACAGCCGCGCGGCCCAGACCATTCGCGACCGCGTGACGAAGGACAAAGACGCTCGCACAGTTGCTGATGCTGCGTCCAAGGCGCTCATCACGCGCTCGGAATGGCAGATCTTAGAGCGCAACCGGCATGATATTAGTAAGCTGCCGGTATTTGCGCTGCTCGTCCTGGTGTTTGGAGAGTGGCTGCCATTGTTCGTGCCATTCATCCCTAAGGCGGTACCAGGGACGGCGAGGATTCCGAAGCAGACTATGGGAATGCGGATGAAAGCGGAGGCACGGAGGAGGCGAAGTTTCAGGGAAGGAGTGGCGGAGCCCGCGCGCGAGCAGCTGATGGACGACAGGGTTGTCGTGGCTGGGAGGCCAGCCCAGCGGGCGGAGTGGCCGATGTCCGATAGCGATTACCTCAGGGTGATGCTGTTGCGGTTGCGAGGCGACCAGCTGCTTCATCTCTCAGCCACACTGGGCCTTCACAGTACACTCTGGGACCGCGTGCAACTTTCCCCGCCATCTTTCCTCCTCCGCCGTGCTTTAACGACGCGCCTGCGGTACCTTACGGTGGACGACAAACTTCTGCTCCACCACGGCGGCGGCACTGCAGCAGCAAATCTGCTATCGCCTGTGGAACTAGAAATCGCGTGCGAAGAGCGCGGGCTGGACATCCTAGGCAAGCCAGACGCCGCGTTACGCGAATCGTTGTCGTTCTGGCTGAAGCAGCAAGGCCGGGACGAGGGGCGCGGGCGTGCGGTACTGGCTATGCTGTTTAGACGGTTAGCCATCCGCGATTGGGTTACGCTGAACCTACCAAGCTGACATGTACATGTAGGCCAAACGTCTGGGACCGGATAGGGGGCTAGTCACCCTTTTATTCTTACTACGAGTCTGGCGTTTAGAAACCAACTTCCAGAGCAGACTGAGTACCGAAAAGTCGACGTTCGGACCTTCGGCAAGCATCGGCGGCTTCAAGGACCGCGTCACGCGATGTATTGGCGTAGCTTCATAATCTGAGCATGCTCTTGAGCAGCGATTCCCGTTGCCTAGGTCCTGAAGGAGAGAAGCGGATGCGAAAGCAATGACTACGTACCAAAGCTTACAACGCCCATCGGAAGCCTCGTACCGCACCGAGCTTGGGGCTGCACAGGACTTTGGGCGGGTCAGCGTGTGTCTGACAGAGAGTGCCCTCACGGCCCGCGGCTTCCTTACTAAATCTCGCCCAGTTCCCCGCCAGACCGTTGGAACCCTTGCCTGCCGGAACTACAGACGATGTTGACTTCAATGTAAACTCTATGTACGATAGCTAAGTAGTACATAGCTATAGAAATATCGTGTCAAGAACCCGGCTCACAAAGATTTACATACATGTAGCTATGTACAAATATCGACCCATGTCCCTTTTTCCCGAGTCTGTTATTGGAAAGAGAGACGGGGCGGGGATGCTGGATTCCGAGCATAGTAGGCATATCGCGCCGGGTATATCTAGTCAACGACAACTCCGTCCTTCTCAGCTCGCAGCACAGCATTCTCCCTCACATGCCGCCCTCCCTAGTAAGTGAATCTAAAGTGCGGATGATCATCGCCAAGGTTATCCCGCTCCTCGGTCTCCAGCCTCCAATCCCGCTCACCCCTCTCCCTCTTCCCATTCTCCCTCCACAGAGCCCAGAGCAACACCGTACAAGCCAACGCACACATCCACACCAACCCCAGACTCTCGCCATACCCGACAGGATACTGGGGAGCCTGACTAGTGATAAAAATATTGCTTGCCACGATTCCCCCGGCGTTGCCGAAACCTATCATGATGGCGCTGCTGACGCTGCGCTTGTAGTGCCCGGCCATGCAATTGTTGACCCAAGCGATGGTGACGGGCTGGCACATATAGCCGCCGGAGACGATGAGGAGGATCGCGGCGTAGCGGACGCCCACAGGGACGGAGTCCTGGTTAAGCAGGATAGCGTAACCGGCGGTAGCAAGGGCGATGCCGGCGATGCAGAAGGCGAAGCGGTGGCGCAGCCGATCGGTGCACCAGGCTGTGAGGGCGCAGACGAGGGCGGCGACGATGAAGATGGGAATGCTGCGGACTTGGGCGGCTTGGGCTTTGTAGCCGAGCTGGGTGAGGATGGTCGGGGTGAAGAAGGAGGTGGCGTAACCCGTGTTGACGATGCCGAAGTACATGAGAGTGCCGCAGTAGATTTTCCAGTCGCGCAAGATGCGTTTGAGTGCGGGTTTGTTTAGGCGGTTCATCTTGGCATCTGCTACATCCGCTGAGAGGCGTGCGATCAGCAGTCTCTTTCGTCCTCTGTGAAAGAAGTCGCTGTCTCGGGCCAGTCGACTATGAACGCTTTGGAAGCTAGCGCGACGACGGAGGTTGCAAGGCCTTCAATGATGAAGATACATCTCCAACCCGCGTAGCCACAGGTGCCGTCCATGTGGCTAATCGCGTAGGCAAGGAGGCCCGAGAACGAACCCGCGAGGATCGACCCGGTGAAGAAGATGTTGTACCGCCACTGCAATTCGTAACGCCGATACCACATCGAGATGAGATACGTGCAGCCGGCGAAGAAGCCGCTCTCAAAAAGGCCGAGCAAGAAGCGCATGGCTTGCAGTCCGCCATTGGTGTGCACAAGCCCTTGACCGATGGTAATGACGCCCCAGCAGAACATCAGGCCGGCCGGCCAGCCAGGTAGAAGGCGCGACGCGCTTGATCATGATATTGCTAGGGACTTCGAAGAGAATGTAGGGAATGAAGAAGATGAAAAGAGCGATGTTGTAGTCGTTGCCAGTCATGTCTAGGTCCTCGGTCATGCCTTGTATCTTTGCATTGCCTGACCAACATTATTAGCTTGCGTTTCTGGCCCGCTCAACGAGCGTGACAAGTACCAATGTTGGTTCGGTCAAGGAAGCTGAGCATGTACAAGCACCATAGCATAGGCACCACCCTGATGTCTAACTTCCACAGCAATTTCTTCTCTGCGGTTCAATCTCGAACTGCTCAATGCTTCTATCATTGGCATTGGCAGTCGCTTCCTCGACGTGCAACTGCTCAAGCTTGTCGTCCGCGAGATGGGAGTGCATGCTGGCTTTGCGAAATCTGGCACCTCCACGGACTTAATGCCAGCCGAAATCTCACTCACGAGCTCTCAAAGTGGCGACTTCCACTCCTCTTGCATCATCTTCTAGCTGCCCCGGCGACCCTGTCATGAAGGATGCAGCTTCGGCTCATCACTGACCGGAACTGTACCTGTGCTCCATTGAGACCCCTGTCTTCTCCGCCAACTGACCCCACCATCCATGGGTGATTAATGCCGCAGTGCTCATGTACCGCCCATGAAGAGCAAAAGCGCACAAGCAGCCGGCACAAGCAATACAGACCGCAGATTTTGCTTGCCGTCTATGGGGATGCTGGCAAAGGTCGGTAATAGGTAGGTAGCCGAGCAGGTAAGGTGTCCAGCCAGCTAGACCGCCATGCGGGCCGAGATGTCGTACTTCCAGCAGCCACATCATCTAAATGTCTCCTCTAAAGGCAGGACATCTTCCCTTAAACCACCTAACAAAGACAGCGTCACCCGCAGAAGCTCCAGACCCAAGCCTATGCCGAGCAGACAGAAAGCATCGAAGCACCACCTAGACCATCATCCGCCGCCCTGCGCTCTCCTCAACGCATCGATCTCGTCCTGAAACGCCTGCATATCCGCCAGCACGTCCCGTTGCGACGCCTCTGGCGAAGCAGTCGGCGGTGGTTCGGCCGGCTCATCCTCACCGACCCGCCGTAAGCTGCTCGTCTCGCTACCGAGACTCTGCCCGCTTGTTCGTCGCTCGGCGCTGAAACGTCTATTTGATAGCGCATTTGGCGGGCCGTCCATGCTACTGCGCTTGCCGCCACCGCCCCCTCCGCCTCTTCTTGGTGGTGGGGCTGGTGGAACTTTTTCTGCAGGTGTTTTGCCTGGGCTACTGCCTGGAAGATCGTTCGTGAAGGACTCACCTCTCGGCAGGCTGCTCTTGGAGGAGGTCGAGGGTGAACGTCTCGGTGTTGTCGACTGCAGGGCCATCTTCGACGAGTGGCGGCGTGGAGGCGGCGGGGGCATCGTCTTCATCGGATCAGATGGCGTTCGGCTCGGCGAAGGTGCGGGAGGCGGCGTCTCGAGAGCAGGAGAAGCGGCCTGCTGAGATCTTCGTGAAGGCGGAGGGGGCGGTGCTGCTTTGGAAGTCCCGTCGCCGCCTCGGATGGAGCTGGTATCACTTCCGGCTTGCTGCGTAGAGCCCTGCGACAAGTTCGACGCGCTACGGGCCCTTCCTTGAGCAGTGGCGCTCTGGCCCGGACGTCTTGATGCCGGAGGCGGGGGCGCGGGTCGCTTTGCATGCTGCTCCGGAGTGTCTCGCTGCGGAGGTGGCGGAAGCGGCTTGTTAAGATCGCTTGGGCTCCTCGGCGTGCTCGGCCTCTCCGATCCCTGTCCTGAAGAGCCGAGCTGTTCGCCAGCACCCACCGGCAGGGTTCTTGGGCCCGGTGGTAGGTCGGTGTCGAAGTCGGCGAACGACACTGTCTGCGGGAAAGGTCGGCCATGGGTATGTTTAGGAGGTCTAGGTGGTCCTTCCTCCACCGGCCGAGACGCTGCAGGGCCCATGAGCGAAGATTGCTCGGTGTCCTCATCGTCGCCGTCGTCACTGTCAGAGTGCCGGGGATGTTCGTGCTCATCAAAGCTCGTCCGCGGGCTCTCCGGATGCGGCACCTCATGCGGCTGATCAAACATACTCTGCCGCGAGATACTCGACGTATCGGTAGAACTACTACTCGTATCCTGCCCGCCCACCTTCTGCTGTTGTCCTTGACCCCCTGATTGTCCGACCGGTGGAGAAGGCGTGGCACTTCCGGTCATCAGGATGTTCTTGAAAGCATCCACATCTAACGTCTGCCTCCCTTGTCTCCCCCGCTCATCCTCCACCTTCTCGTCCTCCTTCGTCGGCTTCTGTAGCCCAAAGGCGGCTTCCTGCGTCTCCAGCGTCCGCGCGAACGGGTTGTACGGCGCTCCACCGCCAACGCCGGCCCTAGCTCCAGCCTGAGACCCAAAGCTCGAGCTCGTCCCAGGCTTGTCGATCGGCCTATTGACTCCGAAACTGACAGCAGGAGGGGGCAGCACACCCGTGCCGCTGTTCTTTCGAGTGTTCACGAAAGCTTCCTGCAGGTCCGAGTCGGCACTCGTGATGCTGTCCGCGTCCCCTTCCTCATTCTGTAGCTTTGTCACGGACGTGGCTGGGGCCATTGCAGCCGGCGGCGGTGATCCAGTGCGGCCATCGGAGACTCGCCGTGGAGGAATGCGCGGGATTGGCTCTTCCGGCGAATGCGGCGGTGTCTGGATCACGACCTTTTTCTTCTTCTTCGATTTAGGCGGTGGAGGTGTACTGGGTCTGTAGGGTTCTTCGCCGCGTTGCTGCTCATACTGGAAGGTCGCTGATGGCTCGTCGGGCAGCCTGCTGCTCTGCGGCGGTCGGCGGAAAGGGTTGCCGGAGGACATTGTACTGCTCGATGTGGTATTGGCAATGGCTTGCAGGTGGTGGGCTTTGGCGTGACGAGACCGGCTCAGTCACAGATGCTGAAGGGCGTTCGGAAGCGATGCTACCTACATAGGTACGGCGCGGTCCCTGTTGATAGAGGTACCCAAGGTATCTACCATCGTGAAAGGAATTGTAAGAGAGGACGATCCGCCAGCCTTGTCCCTCTGGTGATCTTCAGGCCCCAATCCGTCACGGCCGTCGGAAGCTCGAAGCATCCGACCCCACATCGTCTTCACGTTCGGCTTCCACTAAATCCACTCCTCGAACAACGCAAGGTAAGTGGTAGCCACAATGGTGACTGAGGCTGTCTCTTTCGACGACGGGTGGTCAGGTTCTTCTATGTTCGTTTATGGTACTTCAGCATCCTCCTCTCTGCCACCTGCTCAGCGCCATCACAGCGCCGGCGTCACCCTGCTGCCCACCATGCCTATCAGCGCCCACCAACGCCTCGCTAACTTCACATCACTCCACATCACGCCTACCAACCACTCCACCGCTTTATGTACCTCATGCCTTCACAAGCAAACTGTGACCGCTCATCTCCTCCGGCTGGGCAAGACCCATAACTTCAAGCACCGTCGGCGCCACATCGCCCAACACGCCGTCCTTTTTCTTGAGGCTGTAGCCTTGCGGCGCGTTAGCCATAACGAACGGGACTTTGTTGAGGGTATGGCTGGTCTTCGGCCCCTTCTCCTCGTTCAACATCTCCTCCGCGTTACCGTGGTCTGAGGTAACGAACAGAGTGTACCCCTGCTCCTTACAGCACTCGTAGACCTTGCCGATCGCAGCGTCTGTCTCAGTGCACCCCTCCACTGCGGCTTCGTAGACACCCGTGTGGCCCACCATGTCAGGTGGAGCGAAGTTGTTCATCACGAACTCAAACTTGCCCTCTTTGATCCGCTCGCACATGCGATCCGCCACTCCCATGGCGCTCATCTTTGGCTGTTTATCGTACGTTGCGACCTTGGGAGAGGGAATCATGTCACGATCCTCGCCGTCATATTGAACCTCTTGCCCGCCATTGAAGAAGAAGGTCACGTGCGCGTACTTCTCGGTCTCCGCAATGTGAGCTTGCTTGACCCCCTTCTTGCTCAGCCAGTCGGCGAGAACATTGTCCATGACTTGCGGCGCAAAGGCGAGCGGGAAGTTGAAGTCGGTCTTGTACCGCGTCATGGTCGTAATGTGCGTGTTCTTTGGGTAAGGGAAGTCGGGTCTCGGACTGCGGTCCTGGTCACCCAGAAGTTGAGTTACTTCACGTACACGGTCCGAGCGGTAGTTGAAGAAGAAAAGCGTGTCGTTGTCTTGAATGCGAGCTTCTTTGCCGTTGACAATGATAGGCTTGAGGAACTCATCGGTTTCGTCCTTCTTGTATCGCTCTTCGATCGTCGCAACGGGATCGCTTGACTCCTCGCCTTCACCCGTAACGAGTCCTTTCATGCCAACTTCCACCCGTTCCCATCGCTTGTCGCGGTCCATGATGTAGTACCTGCCCACGACCGTCGCAATCTTGCCGAGCCCAAGGTCTTTGCAGAAAGCGAGCAGGTCTTTCATGTGTCCCAATCCACTGTGCGGGTCCGTATCGCGGCCGTCGCCGAAAAAGTGGATGTAGACTTCCGGCACTTGCATCTCCTTCGCGACCTTCAACAAGGCCTTCAAGTGGTTGATGTGGCTGTGGACACCGCCGTCCGATACCAAACCGCACAGGTGCAGACGTCCATTACCGGACTTGGCGTTGTTGAAAGACTTGACAATGTTTTCCACCTTGTTAAGCTCGCCCTTCTTGATCGTCTGGTCGATCCTGACCACATCCTGCCACACGACCCGCCCTGCGCCAATGTTGAGGTGACCGACTTCACTGTTGCCCATGAGGCCTTCCGGGAGCCCAACGGCGAGAGAAGAGGCCTCGAGCTCGGTGTAGCCTTCGGTGATCTTGCTGCCCTCCTTAGCGAACTCGTCCATCCATGGCGTCTTTGCGTTCAGGATAGCATTGCCTTCCTTCGGGCTCTTGTCGGAGGGTATGCCCCAGCCGTCGATGCAGATCAGGGCGCACTTCTGCTTGACCTGTGCCTGTGCCATGTTGCTAGTGTTGGGTGTTGTTTCGAGGTGGTGGAGAAAGAGTCGAAGACCATCAATGCTGGCCTGCGAGAAATGTTGACGATGCCCCCACCAACCCCACCAATGCGAGTGAGGCTGGGGTACCGTCATTGCGCCGGGATCCGAGGATGATGGAATCATTGGAGGGGAGCATTACTCAGGTAGCATGTGGATTTGATGCAGGTCCCATCAGTGCGCGCGTGTCTTTAATCAAATGCGCGTAACTCCCAATTCACTTCGTGTCCAAGCTTACCACTCACTACACACCTGCACCCTACCTCATGGTACGACAGACGCCATAAGCTGAGCAAAGCGCACACGACCAAAGCAACCGAGATCATGGCCGCCATCCCACCGGCGGCCTCCAGTGCCTCCCACACCCAAACCAACGTCACCATCCGGACTCCTTCCGAACCCCAAACCACCCAACAACCCACTCTACCCCTTCCAGCACCGCAGCTCTTCGACATCCTCCCCGCTCTCCACGAGATTCTCGCTCGCATCGATCACAGCTCGACAGACCCGACAGGTCTAGCTCCAGACGCACAGAGCGACGTCGGAACCGGCTACTCCGACCTACAGCCTCTCGACCCAAAGGACCTTCCTACTGCTGTCCTGCCGCTCAAAACGCTGATGCGGAAGGGGCTGCGGGAGGTGGAGAAGCTACCGGATATCGAACGGAGTGTAGAGGAGCAGGAGACCGAGATTCAGGAGTTGGAGGACAGGATCAGGCGGCAGAGGGCTGCGATGACAGGGCTGGCGGAGAGCGCGAAGAGAGCGCTTGAAGGACTTGCGGGGTGAAGTACCCTGGATGTTCAGATTGTAGGCCACTGGATCATTGATGCAGGACTGTGGCAGATGTCCCCAGCGAAGGGGCCATGCCGCTGCAGCTTTTGGCGAGAGACTACACTCGAGACTGCTGCTCTTTAGGTCTTGCCCCGCGTCACTCGAGTCACGCGAAAGGATTCGATTACGAGATGCAAGCGTCAGCAACTTCTTCTTCATCCAAGCAGTATGATCGACTAAGGCAGCGATGCCGTCACCCGTCGAGGGCGGTCTTGTGCTGTACGCCCCCTGCGACCGCCCGAGCAACGATCGATTCCGACACACTCAGGAACATCAGAAAAGTGAACGACGCATTCAGAGAAAAGGAAGCTCTGCTGCACTTTCCTGGCTTTTCGGCGTATTGCATGCTGCCCTGGAAAAGACTAAACGATACGACCATTGCAAAAGCTGCGCGAAGCCATCTGTCTCTGCACTGCTCAGATGAAAGCTCACTTTTCAACCTGGGTCCGATCGTTCCCACAGCCAGTCTCGAGTGCTTCGTAAAACAATTCCGTCTGTAGCGCCGAGGCGATCGTGACAGAAGTGATCGGCAGCGTCAGTCGCGCGACCCAGATCGAAACATTGGGGAGCGATTGCAGAAGCGAGCCAAAGCAGAGATGTGAACGTGCATTTGCCCGGCGGTCGCGACGTGTAGGCCTGCGTTTGTTTATCGAAGCAGTTCATGAGCACTCGCGGAACTATTCCTGAGACTGACATAGGTCATCAGATGCAAAGAAGCTCAGTAGAGGGCTTGGGAGAGCTGGTGGTAGTGGCAGTGGCAAAGGAGACAGTCGTACGCATAGCTTCATAACCCGCCCGCTCGCACGGAGCGAGCATTTTCTAAAGATACACAGCACAGTACAGTACAGTAAGCACCAAGCTGCCGCCCACTCCCTCTCTACTGAAACCCCCTTTGCCTCCAAACAGCCACAAGGCCACTCGAACCAGCCATCTAAAGCTCATCGTGCTCCTCAACCGAATCATCATCAACCATACTCTCCTTAACCTTGCCGGCCGCGCGCGCAACCTTCTCCTTCACGCCTTCCTTAGCCGTTGCGGCCGGCGCCTGCTGCGGCATCCCATCCGTATCAACGCCTTCGGTCTTCTCACCCTCAGCGCCCGACACATCCACATGATGCGAACCATTATCGCGAACAAAATCCGCCAAGTCCTCTACAGTGCGGGAACCGGCGTAATCAACTGGCGCGTCCTTGGAGCCCGCTTTGTACAGCTTGATGGTCGGGAACCCCTGGATCTCATCTGGGATGTCATTGGCAGTGGCGTCGACCTTGGCGATCGTGATTTTATCGGCATGAGGCTTGAAAATGGCGGCGAGTTCGTCGTACTTAGGGGACAAAGCCTTGCAGTGACCGCACCAAGGGGCGTAGAATTCGAGCAGGACGTCCTTGGAGTCGTCCATGACGACGTCCTGGTAGTTCTTGGCGACGACGATGGTGGTAGGGCCTTCCTGCTTGTCCGGAATGGGCTCAGACTTCACGCTCGGCTCGACCTTGCCGGAGACGTAGTCGTTGACGAATTTAGCGATCTTCTTCTCGCTGAGGTCCTTGATGGAGCCTTGGTTCGGGTAGGGAAATTTCTGGTTCTTCTGCGTGTCTTGGATGGCGAAAGCTGGCCATGTGCCGACTTCAAGGTTGAGATTGCCGGCGTGTTGGCCAAAGGCTGCCGCGTCGATGGTGGCGAAGTTGACTTTGCCCTTTTGCTTCTCCGCGATGGGCTTGAGGGTCTTCGAGAGGTCGTCGCGCTCCTCGGGTGTTTCGGCGAAGATGTAGGCGAGAGGGATGCCAGCCTGTGAGAGTGTTAGCGGGGCTGTGTCTCGAGCAGGGATAGACGATCGTGACTTACAGCCATATATCCAGCGTAAGTCTCTGGGCCCACCTCGCCGATCAGCGGTGTCGAAGCCGTCTTAGCGAACTCAGCCAATGCCTCCCTGGTGAAGCCCTCCTCAAAAGTGCTCTTGCCCTCGTCAAAGGTCTTGTACAGCACGACAGCGGGCTGCTTGACACCCTCGGCCTTAGCCAGAGCCTTATCAGATGTAGCGCCGAATAGAAAGGTATCCCGCATCTCATCCGCCACCTCTCCAAATGTAGCATTGCTGCTCTTATCATCCTTATCAAAGAACCCCACCAGAACAACCTTATCAGCCGTCTTAAAGTCCTCAAGCGTGTCCTTGCTCTGCAGCAGGCTCACACTCGGCATGCTCTGCTTGGTCATGTACGAGACAATAGCCTGGGCCTTGCGGGCGCCTTGGTACGGCGCGACGTTGGCGGGGCCGCGGAAGACCTTGAGGGTCGGGTAGCCCTCGATGCCATACGACTGACAGAGGTCCTGCTCGGCGGTGCAGTCAATCTTGGCGAGCGCGATCTCCTTGTCTTTGAGGGATGTGGCAGCTTCTTCGTACTCGGGCGCAAGGGCTTTGCAGTGGCCGCACCACGGTGCGAAGACTAGATGGAGACATGTTCGTTAGCGCGGTGTTTGGGAGATGGTCGTGGCATGCGCACTTACACTCGGCGAGCACGAGATCGTGCTCCTTGACAAACGGGTCAAAGGTGTCCTTGGTTAGATCGTGGACATCGCTCGCAGCAGCCAGGGCCGCCAGCCCAGCGAGGGCGAAGGAGTATTTCATCTCGACAACTCTTATCCGGATCCAAGAGGTGGTTGTCCTGTTATCCGATTGGTGTGTGGTTGGTGTAAGGAAAGTAGATGTCAAGGTCCTCGAGACTCGAACGCAGTAGGTAGTAAGATAGAAGTCGTAGTCCCGGGTGCAAGGTGGAAGCTAGAGTACCCCAGCCCGGAACCGAGACTCTGCTTGGAAATACAGGGTCCAACCAGCTGTCCTCTTCTTACAATAATGCCATCACCAATCACGCCTGGACAAGCAGACACATATACCCTACCATACCTCATGGATCTCTTGACTAATCCTCAGCTGCGTCCACAGTACTCCTACGCCTCCTATTATAGACACAACCAGGCAGATCAGCTGACACGCGAGCCATCGCTCTGAGCATGTATGCCTTTCGCAAGCCGCTGCCGCCAGCCGACAGGAAAGGTACTTCTGTACATGTGCACACGAGCATGACCCCGCGGCGGCGACAGCAGTAGTGAACCGCATCGATGCAGGAACGAATACCTAATCTGGAACAAAAACACGTGACCTCGTACAAGTCTGACTGATGTGAACCACTTCCCGTCTCTTCTCAGGTCGCATAGATGTAATCCAGTGTCAAGAACACGTACACATGTATTTTCCTAGCGGAGAGATTGGCGAGCCTTGTGCTGTATGCATATAAGCTTTCTGCCTGTGTCTTACAGGCACATTTCATTCCCGAGGGCGACCAGAGCGTTTCAGCGGCGTGAGAGAGTGAAAAGACAACCGTCTCAACACCACGCGTCTAACGCGAAGTGCCTACGCGTCTTACCTCCCTCACAAATCCCAAAACCCCAAACACGTGCATTCCCTGCTACTTTCCCCCGGCCATAGGCGGGTGTCTCAACCGCCACACCGCGCCCTCGATCCCCACCAACTCCTTCCGACTCACCCAAGGCCGCTCCACCCCGCCTCTCCCCCCTTCCTCCTCGCGGCTGTACAGGTCCTCTAGCAAAGCCCATTCAGGAGCATCGAAGCTGCCGCGTACCAGCACAATGCTTTTGTGTGCGAGCTCCGCAGCTTGAGTTTCGGGCAGTGGGGTCACGAGGTGAAGTTGCTTGTTTTGGACGTCGATTGCGCGGATGAGTGCTAAGGCTATGCAGGAGCTGTGGCGGGGCTGAAGAGGGTGGCTGAGGCCGTGGTAGTCGGCTTTGATGTATGGAAGACCCTCTCGTGCTCTCCTGATCAGCTGCTGTGCAGAAGGGTGGTCACCAGCGGTATTCGGCATCGGGGCTGCCACTTGATCGTCGGGTTCGGCGTAGGATTCTGTCCCTAGTGCTTTGTCAAGGTATTGGTCGTCCACTGTCATGATGGCGACTAGTGAGCCGTCAAGGACTTCAGCGAGGAACTCAGGCTGAGGTGATTGTCCATGCGACAGTATTGCTAGCATGCTAGCATCGGAGCCATCGTAATTAACCACCCAAGGTCTCAACGCGCTTATACTCTTGCCAGTATATCTCAAATCAGTCCCAGCTTCCGTCGATCGGGAATGGAAGTAAGCCATCGTCTGCATAGCTCGCATCTCCGCCGGCGTTCGCGGGCTAGGTCGCGGCGCTTGACGCGATAAGCGGTGCAAGTTGAACCTGGAGGGATGGCTTCGCAGCCATTCTACAAAGGGCTCCTCCACCGGTTCGAGAATCACCGCATCGCTGAGGCCGATCATCGGCACAAGATCCGCCAGTACATTGGCACCTAGCCCGCTCACCCAGCCAGAGGAGTTGATAACAAGCGGCGCCGGAGACATTGTATGCTTGACGAGGTCCTGCGCGCAGGCTATGTAGTGCCCTGGGTCGTCCTTGAAGCTCGTCGCAGCAATCGTGTGAGACCGTATAAGACGATAGCTTCTCGACGACAGGCTAGCCACGTGCGTGAAGGCCGGGCCGAGGATGGACGCTGTCACTTCTACCAGCGATACCTGACCTGGTGGTCCAAATTCGGGCTGCCCGGGGTCCAGGTCGAGATAGAGCACCTTCTTCACAGAGGGCTGGCTTAGCAGGGCATTGCAGACGATGCGATTGAAGGTAGATTTGCCGGAGGACTTTGCGCCTATGGCCATAATCCTCGAGCGCTGTGTTGCGGCGGGCACAGTCAGTCTGGTGAGGACGGTCTGCGTGGGCTTGTCGATCTCTAGCGGAACGACACTGCGCTGCAACTCGTCGTCGGCGGCAGTATGTAGCAGTCTGAAAGTCCTAGTATTCCAATTGCCATCATCTGCACTCCAGATGTTCCGGAAGAGAGGCGAAAGCCTTTCTAATTTTCGAATGCTGGGTTTCACACTTGCTATTCGAATGACTGTGTCATCTCGTTTCGCGATGATTGCTGGCAGTGCATGAGTACTCGGAGCATGGACTTTCTGCGCGCCAGACTGCGGGCGTAAGACCGCGCCATAGATCGTTGCCAGACCTTGGACAGCTTGAACTTCATACTCGCCGACGCAAGTGATTTGCTGACCGTTCCGGAGTGTCAGATTTAATACGCCATCCTTGGACTTGTCCACCTTGCTTGTCTGACGATCAATTGTAGACAAGACAACGCTGGAGCCTGGTTTCGGAGTGTCTGCAAATGCTAACTGCTGCGGAACACGAGATTCTTCATCAGGCGTCGGCAAGTCTTGCGCATGGCCATTGTAAGTCTCGTTGGCAATCGCAGTTGCTACAAGTGGAGGGGTGTTTGCGGGTTGAGGTTTGGGTGGCGCTGCAATGTTCTGCTTCGCTAGCCGAGCAGCAGCAAACGCACTCAATTGACCTGTGAAAGTCAGCCCAGATCGATTCACATGTCACGTGTCCTCGCATACCGTTTGGCGGTCCAAAGGCCTCCTGTACCTTTCTCTTCGGCGCCATGAACAATGTATTATATCAAGACCGCACTCGGAGTTAAGCGGTGGCTGGACAAGTGAAGGGGAAGTTTTTGTTCCGCCGAGATTCGCCCAGCACAGAAGCTCAGATCTCCAACTTTTTTTGTGGCCATTGTCGCAACATCTTTCACCGTGCAATTTAAACCCTTCACGTGTTTGAGACCGGATCAAAGATGGCGAAAGGGAAAGAGAAGGATGTAACCAAGGCTTCTCCAAAGCCAAAAGCGAACAAGAGCGAGAAGAGTGCGAAAGCTACCAAAGCTCCCGCTCCCAAAGCTCCCGCTCCCAAAGCAGCCAATTTGAGCCAGGAATATGTTGCAGATTCCGATGACGAGGATGCGCCGGCAGAGGCGAAGAGAGTCAAAAAAGTAAACACCAAAGCCTCTACACCTGCGAAGACACCCGCAACCCCCAAACGCCCTGCGATTAAACCCGAGCCTGCATCAGAGTCGGAGGTTGAGAGTGCGGAGGATCTGCCGAAAGATCCAGTGCCACGCAAGCCTGATCAGCAACCAGCGAAAGTGAACGGTGTAAAAAGGAAGACGGAGGATTCTAGTTCGTCGGAAGAGGAAAGCGAAGAGGAAGACTTAGGACAGCCCGAGGCGAAAAAGACCAAGCAAAGTGCTGCTGTGAAGAAAGACAGTTCAGCGGAAGAGAGCGAAGAGAGCTCTGGAAGCTCTGAAAGCGAGGAGGATGAGATGGACCAGGAGGGAACGAAGCCACAGTCAACCTCAAAGCCACCCTCTCCGCCAAAGTCCCGTCCTGTGGCTCCCACGCAAGTAGTCGCTCCGCCGATAGTCCCCACGCCATTTCAACCACCGTCTGGCTACATACCGGTGGACCTCTCTAGTGCAGCTACAAATACAGATTGGAGCCAAGACTCGCTGCAAGGCAAGCAAATTTGGCATATCGCAGCACCCTCCGATGTCCCCATCTCCGCCATCACCGAAGTAGCACTAGACGCCATACAGTCCGGCGTCCCCGTGCTGAGCCACAAAGGCGCCGACTATGTCCTCAGCGAAGACACTCTCGGAACGGAGACCAACTTTGTCATGCAGCCTGGTCGAGAGGGCTACAAGCCCATCCAGCAACGAGTGGGAAAGTCACTCCATCTACAACAAAAGATCAACTTGCCGAACCTGAGCGCGCGGCAGAAAAGCCTGGCGACAGGAAGTGCGGCTGCGGGGGATATTGCAGAAGCAGCTGTCAAGACGGTACGACCGCAGCCGAAAGGGCTGCGCATGCGATATACGCCTCTCGGGTCTGGATCCGGCATCCCTGGCACAATAGGCTCGGACTCTGATAGCGATGAACAAGACAACGCCACGGCGGCATCGAAGGCTTTCCAATTTCCGCGAGCGCTGGGCGCACACGGCACATCAGGACACTCTTTAACAGCAAAGAATACCGCTCACGACGCCGAGACATCCTCAAAAAAGGCGAAGAAGAAGCGGAAAGAGAAACAGCAGGATCTTATCGCACACCGCCCCATAAATGACCACCGCGCTGGCGCAACGAATGCAGATGCGGGGGCTGCGCAGGCCCAGGCTGCCACAGAGACTGTTGCCGCCGCGCCGGAGATGAAGGTCGTAATGCCTGAGGTTGCAGCACAGACGCCTGTGACGAATGGCGGCGGAGGGGATGAGGTTAGCGAAGAGGCTAGGGCGAGGCGGAAGGAGGAGAAGCGGAAGCGGAAGGAAGCGGCGAAGGGTGCGGTGAAGGTTAAGAAGGAGCCTGTGAGGGTTAAGGCGGAGCCGATAGGCTGAGGGGCCGAGGGGAGAGAACGAGGGCTCCTTGTAGAAGGCGTATCACTGGATTCCTTGGGTGGGGAGGTGGTAGTGATGGAGCGTTACCTGAACGTGCTTTGTACACACGATTTGAGGTCCCCTGATTACCTACCACTTTCCCTTCTCACCTCTTATTCATCCTCGTCTCTGGAGGTCGTTGCTAGTGGCCTATTTTTTTGGCAGAGTCGATCAGCTGAAGGGACGATTTTGCATCCTCTACTCATCAGCCTCCGTGCGTGAGATCCTGCCATTCTCACAGCGCGTCTCAAGACCACCTAGCACCCAGAGAAGCCATACCGCTCTCCCTGTATATGACAGCGGTGGAGATTCACACTCACAAAACGATGGCTTAAGACCAGACCGTTGGGAACGCAACATGTACAGGACAGCCTGGGCAAAGGCGCGGCCCTCGTACATCGCTAAGTTGTCTCTTGACTCAAGACATTGCCGGTGTCCGTACTTCTGTTCGTACCTTAGTAGGGCGAGCCCAGACCGTCGAAACGACAATATTGTCGACAAGATACTGAACCTTCAGTAATCGGTGGCTTTCAAAAGCGCCCAAGTTAAGGTACCTGTGGTACACGTAGATTATTGGTATGGCAGCGTCCCAGCTACTTGTACATACCTTAGGGGAGCAACTGCTGCTGTGTGGCGACTGCCTGACTTCTCGTCAAACAGCTTTGGAACATGGCAAAGACTTATCAACCCAAGAATGAGGTACGCTACATAACCCAGGTACTGTAACTCTATTCACTGGTCTTCTCATTCTTGTCTACCGCTAACGTCCGTGGATGCTGAGGCTTCCGCGCTGTCACACTCTGCCGGTCGGGGTTCCAGCAGTATGTGTGCCGGTAACACCAGCAGCAGCAGCCGCCACGATGCAGCCAGGACGTGACGCTGTTGAGGCCAGCCTGTTTCAAGCCGAAGCACCGCGTCCACCGTTGTGTCGTATGAAACGATCGTCTGACTAAGATCCACGTGACACAAGGCGTTGGGATGCAGGGAGCTTTTCGACTTTACCGCGACTCCAATCTGCTACTATACCGCTAGGCGCCCTACTGCTGCGAGTATAAAAGTAGGTACAGGGCATTCACATAAGAAGCAGGGGTGGGCATCAAGAGGTGAGGTTCCCAGAAGCCAGCCCGTGATCGTCGTAAGCGAGTGGCCGTGTGGAGGGAGAAGGGGTGTTCCCTGTTTCTTTGCAAAGTGAACCATGGACGTGCCCACCGTATCGGGTTACTTAGACTTTGCTCCGAGTTGTTGTTGCTCTGCTGTTAGAGAGCTTGGGAGGAGTACTTGGTGCACCCAAGATATCCGGATGGTTGGACTCTCCCCTGCCTAGCTTTCGACTCGCGTACTCCTGTCTGGACTGTCTCGAGCACGCATACACACATACGCCCTGTTTCATGTACCTCTCGCAGACTCAGAGTTACAAACTTGGCAGGTGTAAGTGACTTCGGTACTTCGATACTAGTAGTCGGTGATAATGACGGAAGGGAAAGTAGTGCTGGCGCCAACATGGCCCCTGCACTAGTCATCATCCCTGTCGTTAGATCTGGGGTTAATTCATTTCGGTCGACGGCTGCATCTCGAAGGCGGAGAAGCCCCTGACCGGCGCATCGACCAGCTGTACTGCCGCTGTATACCGCAGCGGCAATATTCTCAAGGGTGGAGCTTTGGCTCGGCGTCGTTCTCTCTCGACTCGATACCGACTATCAGTATACCTCTGCTACCCGAGTCGGAGCGTGAGAGAAAACACAAAAAGGCAACGCGCGCGGCATATGTCCATGCTAAGCACCCGCACCCTGAAGTTTGCTGTGGCCGTCACGGGAACCTAACACTGTGCTAAGGCAATCGGGCGGACCGCCGAGCTCCAGCTGCGACGATCGAGTTACCGCAGCCTGTCAGACTTCTGATTGGAGCGACGGAGGCGACGGGGACGGGGACGGGGCCCTCCTTCAGTGGTGCAGTCCATGGTCGGTCAGGCTCTCCCGCACGCGCGCTGCAGGTACAGCAGCGTCCGCAGGAAGCCTTCTCGCATTGGCGCACTTGCGTGCGGGTGCATCTTAGCTGCCTTCTGTTATGGATGGCGCTGCAGGTTCCCCATCGTACGCTTTCTCGTCGCCTGCCGGCCATGTCACCACCACCACCACCGCCTCACCGACCGTTCCGCTGAGCAAAAGGACCAGCTCGCGCCGCGCCCTGAGCCGCCTCTACCTGGACGGCGTAGGCCCGACCCCCGAGACGCCATCCTCGAACCGCCGGTCGTCGAAGAAGGGCAAGCAGCCTGCGTATAACCATCCGTCGGTGCCGAGCAGAAGCGATCAATTGAGAAGGGAACAGAGGGCGGCGGCGGACAGTCACCGGCATTCGCATGGGCTGTCATGGTCGAGCACCACCAGGGATAGCGTGGTAGACAACTTGCTGCTGTCGTTGGACAATCTCCCATCCCAACATCCCCCTCCTGGCATTGACGACGTCCGTGACGACGACTTCGACCGGGAGAAGTACAGGATGCCCGACCTGCCGCAGCTGCCTGTCCTGCTTTCGAGCAAGCACGACCCACGAGCGCGGGGCCACACCTACTCCTCCTCGCTTTCCTCTGGCTACGACGGCTACGGCACGGTCGCTGCTGACTCCCCGTCGAGCAAATACTCGCAGTCAACGAAAGGACGGCGGAGCAACAGCAGCTCGAACTTTGGCTTGAACGGCAGCATTGCTGGGAAAGCACAGTCGGCGAGGAAGATGCATGGCATAGGACGAGTTGCCTCAGACACACAGCACAATGTTGCCAATGGTGGGAATGGCAAGAACGCAAGCGGCGACATTGACAGCGTGGAGAATGGCCGCAGTACGGGGTTGGAGAATACTAAGATGAATGTCAATGGCCGAAGATCCTTGAGCCTGGACCAGATCGACCAACTCTTCACCCGCGCCAGCGATGCACCTTCGGTGATTGGGCGCGGCAGGCCAGTCCCCTCTGCGTATAGCATGTTCGAAGGGGACTACGATGCCGCGCCTGAGCCAGCCATACCGGCAGGTCCGCGCAAAAAGGACAATCCGAAGTCCAAAGGAGCCGTGTTCGTTGATCCCGCGCCGTCCGAGAACGTGCGCAAAGTGAATACGCAGAGCGATTTGCGTAACACTAGCCGATCTATTCCCACGATTCCACAACACGTCCAAGAGCAGGCGACCGACTTCGTGCGTCTGAACAGCATGCGTGGCACTCCGTCGTTGCAACTGCCGTATGACAACAATACCCCAACTGCGAGCCCCGGGACCAAAGCAGCGCGGAGGAAAGACGTGCCTTCACCCAACCGCGAGCGACCTGGGTTCTTTCGACGGGTCTTCGGGAGTGCCTCTCGCGCGGCCTTGGACTCGCAAGAGACGTTGAACTACGTCGAAAACGGCGTGTCGCCTTCGCGCTCGCCTTCGAACGGTCCTGCGACGACTCTGCGACAACCTTTGCAGCCTTCACATCAAGCGCCAACACTGAATAAGAAACCCTCTTCCTTCTTCCGCCGGCGGAAGAAGTCCGTGTCAGAGGATGCGCCAGTGCCACCCTTGCCGCCCAGCAGTAACTTGAAGGCGCCTGTCAACCCTCCATTACCGAGCCCCTCGGTCAGCAGCTTGCGCCAAGTCATGGACTCATACCTTAGTAAAGATGACGCCGCGGCGGCAACGGATGCCGTTGCTCGCGATCGGGCCATTCCTGTCGCAAAGTACGACGACTCTTCTAGACCTACTACAAACGAGTCGGCTGGGGACTCCGATCTGGACATGTTCCACTCAGGTTATACGCCACCTCCAGATGCCTCACTCGGTCGCCGCAACCCGCTCGATAGGATGCAATCGCGCTCAAGCAGGGAAATGCAGAATCGAAAGATTGAGGGAAGCCCGCGCTTAAAGGTCAAAAAGCGGAAGCCTGATGCGGTTGACCCGAAACAACAGCAGCCGCAGTATCCAAGAGGCAGCAGTTTCTTGCATGATGCGAGTAGAGAGCAATCTACGGCCACCATCGGCGAGCACTTTACGCCTCCGATCGACCAGTCAAGGATATCACCACTGACCGACTTTGCACCAAAGGACGCCCAATCTCAGGATGACGAGCGGCCCGTCAGCCGCGCGAGTACTGGTGACAGGATTATTGCTTCCCGAGCAGGCGATCTTGATGAGCCTTTCTCACCAATGCGAAGCTTCAGCGATGGCGCAGATGTCTCGACGCACGAAGAAGGCTGGGTTGTGATGCATCGACCAAGTGGTGACCCTCATACTAGGCCGGGCTCGAAGAGATCTGACCGCCTGTTCCTGCAGCCAACCCAGTCGGAAGAGAGTACGACAGAGAGTAAGGAGACGGTGACTCCGTTGGCGGACTCAGTCAGCGAGTCTCGACGCACATCGCTGAGCTTCCCTGCTATGCACACAGCAGCTACTTCTGCAGTACCCTCAATCACTAGCCCCAACGTCTACTATTCGGCAACGAGCTTGCCTCTACCCAGTGTACGAGTCGACGGCAGAGACCCACCGAGGAGATCGACGGATACAGAAACCGCCAAGTCTCCAGCAACGATAATAGATGCAACGGCGGAGTACAAGGAGCGAGCCCGTAAGATCTACGAGGGCCACGAGGATGACGTGGCGAAGCTGGAAGCAGCCTCCTGGCTCGGTGCGAAGACTACCTTGAGCACCAAGACTCTGCAAGCGTACATGCAGCTCTTCGACTTCACGGGCATGAACATACTCGGAGCCCTGCGTACGCTATGCGGTAAGCTTTTGCTGAAGGGCGAGACGCAACAGTTCGACCGCATCATCACCGCTCTGTCGGCGCGATGGTGCGCTTGCAACTCGCATCACGGCTTCAAGGCGCAGGATGTGGTGCATACCATTTCGTACTCGATCATCCTGCTGAATACCGACTTGCACCTTGCGGATATCGGGGAGAAGATGTCGAAGAACGCCTATGTCAAGAACACGCTGCCGACTATCAGGCGAGTTGTCGCTGATGCTGTACCGAATGCTTTTGGCGACAACTCGATAGGGCCGATCCCGAGTGCGTCGTCGAAGCCTTTCCTGCCGTGGACTGATTCCCTCCCGTCGATTTCGGCGTCTCCGGCCACCCAGCAGCAAGGCACCTCTGGAGAACGGACCTCTTTCGAACAGCAGAGACCGAATGCCAGTAAGCGCCTTTCCATCAGGCCTGGTGTCTTCAGGGCAGAGTCAGACGGATGGACACCAGATTCGGCAGCCAGCAGCTCCTCAAATGCTCTGGTCGATCAGCCCTGGACCGGCACTATGAGAGCATGGGAGTTTGAAGTGGAGACAGTACTCAAATCCTTCTACAGCTCTATCAAATCGGAGCCGCTTCCTCTCATGGGCGCCACGACGTCTGACACGCAGCCTGCGGACCGTACCCTCTCTGTGGCCAATTTCAGCAGCAGCCTGAGAAGATCTGGCTCCGTCGTTAGCAAAACGCCATCGGATCACATGTCCTCCCGTTCCAAGCCAGGCTTCAGAGCGATGACCATGAGTTGGCAGAACCGTGCGAACCGATCCCGCCCGAAACTGTATCCGGCTAGCACCATTGGCTCTTCACGTACTAGCTTCGACGATGGCAATAGCGTGTTTTCGCCAGCTGTCAGCAGCAAGAACTCATTTGCAAAGACGCTGACGTCGGCTTCGGTCAACAGCTTGAGCTATCGCACGTCGCCTACGTCGGCGGATTACAAGCATTCGATTGGCTTTGCGAACGCATTGTCGCAAGCCATTATCCGCGAGGAGAGCCAAAGCACCTACACTGGTGATACGGAGTCTTTGTCGGTTCCTGGAGGTTTGTTGGAGGATGACGCTCTTACTCTTGAGGGTGCGCCATGGGCAAAGGAGGGCCTGGTGAAACACAAACATCATCTCGAACAACCTGACCGTAAAGCCAAGGATCGAAATTGGAATGACTGCTTCGCGGTGATCAGCAAGGGCAGACTTACCCTTTTCGCCTTCAACACGTCCTCCACAAAGTCGCAATCAACGGGACGCAGAGCCTTGCAGAAGCACTCAGCCGGCAAAACTGGCAGCGTCACTGCCACCAAAGTCGGCGGGGGGGATTGGATGGAGAATGCCGAGCAACTAGACGTCTTCATTCTCCGCCAGACCATCGCCTCAACCCTCCCGCCTCCCGGTTACAGTAAGACTCGACCTCATGTATGGGCGCTGAGCCTCCCATCGGGCGCCGTCCACCTCTTCCAGGTGGGCACGCCAGAAATCGCGCAGGAGTTCATGACATCGGCAAACTACTGGTCTGCGCGCTTAAGCAAGGAACCGCTGTCAGGAGGCGTCAGCAACATCGAGTACGGCTGGTCGGACCAGATCATCAACCCGGCCCTCCTCGACAGATCGGAGAGCTTGAGTAGCCCGCCTCGCAGTCTCGCTAACCATAATAGAGGCCACATGCACTCGTCCTCGGGAAGCACGCACGTCCCCGGCCAAGGCTCGGTGAATTTACCCAGACCTAGTTTCCAGTCTTCGCTGCGCGGGAGCTTCGACACGGGGTTTGGAAGTGTGAGGACGCGCGCGCATAGCGACAAGGTGCAAATCGCCGAGTGGCATCCTCCGACGCAGAGTATGATGGCGAGCCAGCTGCTAGAGGTCGATCAGCTTAAGGCGTTGACGACGTATGTGAATTTTGTCGAGAGCGAATTGGCTAAGCATAATGAGCTGAAGCATGGTATCGAGCTTGCTGTAAGTCTCCAACCCCTCCCCGCAGCACAATCTTACCAAACCCTCGTTCGCTATGGCTGACGACCCTCGCTGCAGTACTCCCCTCGTCACACAAACTACACCAAAACCCTCGCCAATTGGCAGCGGAAATCGGATTACTTGCTTCGCGAAATTGTCAAGTTTCGCACATATATGGATTCGTTAGCTGCGGCGCAGAAGGCGAAAGAGGCATTCTATGCGCGCAGGTCAGGGCAGGAGTCCGCGGACATGGGCGCTAAAGGGGCTGTGAGTCCGGTGGATAGTGGGAGAGTGGGTGGGGAGAGGGAGGGTGTGGGTGTGGGAAGGGTGTCTTAGCAGGGTGCCAACGTGGTGTCGGATGGGTTGGAGGGATGTACGACAGGACACCAATCATCCCTTGCGTTGAAGTGCCCTTCTTTACCTGGGTAGTGGGTTTGCAGGTCCATGTGCAGCTCTAGTAAACGGGTGTCGTGTCACAGCCTAGGCGCCCATCAACAGAACGACCCAGCGTTCGAGGTTGGCGACTGGTGTCGCGTGCGAAGGAGTCTAAGCCCACTAGCTGGTGTCTGCGTCGGCTTCCTTGGACAGCCATTGGCTTTGGTAGTTCGTCTTCCAATCTCCCTCGTGGCGGCCAGAACATGATTGACTGCATCGTCGACCCAAGAGCAGTAGGAATCTCAAATCTGCCAATTCAGGCATCGTTCGGCAAGTCCAGATCCGCATGTCTGCAAGAGAGAGAGTAGCTGTGTAGGTTGTTCCGTTGTCGTGGGTCTCGAAGGATCACCAAGGGCGTTGAGGCGTTGCTGCTAAGCATCGTGATAGGTTACCCACTGTGCCCACATAAGCCGATCGGAATTCCCAGGGCGGGTTCGGGGGGGCGGGCAAGCGGGGAGGTCGGTGGGAGTGGGCATGCCGGCTGGGTACCTTACCCTTGGCTCTACTACTGGGTAACCTTCCACATAAGATACGCAGGTACATACCCTGCTGCTGTGATGGATCAGCGGGATCGTCGTCCGCCCATCCTTCCGGCGTTCCTTTGCCGTGCTTGGACCCTTTGATGCCAAATACCTTACCTCAGTGCTTAAGGTACCTAGGTAGGTACAATGCAACCTGTGGAAAGAATTCATTAAATGTGGGTTGCTGTAGATTGTGGCCTTACCTTACACATCGTCGTACGTACCGTGTTTCTGTTTAGCTACCTAAACTAGCTTAAGGCGCATTCAAGGGAGGAGTGTAGTGCTCTTTGCTTGCCTTGCCTCGGTGCTGTCGAGCTGTTGTTGACTTGAGCAACCTTAGATGTGCCCAGCTACTACCTAATTCCCCCCCTCTCCCACCGACTTCGCCTTGCTTTCCCTCGTTGGCATTGTTCCGGGAACGCTCGAACTACTACTGTCAACGGGAAGGGTCCTAAGAGTGTGCGTCAGCACCTGAAGGTGGACAGGCTCGTCCATCTATCCATGCTACGCCGCCGATGAGCTTCGTCTTTGTCAACTTCAGCAACCCGGACGAGACTGAGCATGGCTCCTTCAAAAAGCAGGTCCGGTCGGCGGCGGCGGCGTACTCGCACCGCGCGGCGCCTCGCAAAGGACTGAAGGCCGCGCGGTATCGACAACGAAGGGAAGGAAAGACGACGACTGCGGCCACGCAATCTTCTCGGAAGCGTTCGACGCAGGAGGAATCTGGTGATGCGCCGACCTCAAACGAGTCAGCTTCGACTCGACGATCGTCACTCGTTGGAGAGATGGCGGATCAACGTCTGTCGGCTCCGCCACAGGCCGGTTCGTCAGGTTCCGCAAGACGGATCAAGGGCGAGTCTATATCGGATCAAGGATCTTCGTCTCGAAGCCCCTTGCCATACCGTCTGTCACCCTCACCAGGAGCGGTGCAGAGATTCAGAAGTCCCATCCGCGGCCAACACGTAGCGAGCAAAACGGCGGCCCCTCCCATAGCCAACATCGGTAGGAAGCGGTCCCGTGGCCGTTCGGTTCTACGAGATGGCGGCAGCTCACAAGCGCTCGTGTCTGCGAATCTCTTGCCGGATCCTTGCTATCTCGACGCTAGTCAAAGAGACCCTTTCGACACTTACCCAGTGGCATTTGAGCCATGGTTTGGATGGTGTGAGTCGAAGCTCTATACATGTCTTTCAGCTTTGAGCTAGGTGCTGATAACAAAACTTTTTGAGCACAGTGCTAGATTTCTGGTACAAATACACCCTTCCCCGAAGCCAACGACTGATCAAGGTCCGGCAGCAAGACATCCAAGTCTACGTTGTCTGGTCCCGTAGCTTCGAGCTCACAGAGCCAGCGCTCTTCTACACCAGCCTCTTCCTCGCGACAGGCATCCCCGTCGCCAACGGCCAAATGGACATAGAAAAGGCCCTATGGCTCCGCGGCCACGCCATCCGAGCCCTGAACGAAGCCCTCGACGACCCCAAAAGAGCAACAAGCAACGCCGTCATCTCCGCCGTTGGCAAAATCGCCCTGCACGAATTCATCTACGGCGACCGCAAAGCTTCGATCCGTATCCATCGCCCTGCGCAGCAATACATGATTGCCATGCGTGGCGGGATTGAGAGGCTCGGGTTGCCGCCGATTACTCTGCAGCTCATGACGTGGTACGATGCGCTGATGGCGGCGGAGAGCGGGACGGTGGCGTATTTCAAGGATGTGCCCCGGAAGATGGCGTTGGTCTCTTATACGCGCGAGGAGGCGGTGAGGGTTACGGATGTGTCTTCGCCGCATCGGTCCAGGCATCCGGGTTATGGGACGGTGGAGACGCCATAGGGGTTTTTCTTACGGAGAGGAGACTTGTAAAAGGGCAGCGCGACAGAGGGTCGTGTGGGAGGACTGACTTCGTCAAGCCCCAGCAACGTCTTGGGCGGGAACAAAAAGAGAACAGGCTGGTGCATGAAAGGCAGATCGCTGACACTACCGGTTCGCACGAGGACTCTATGAGGCGCGCTCACTGCTTCGATGAGTAATGACATAGTGGACAAACGGAAACGCGAGCTGTCTAGATTTGGGACGAAATGGTGTTACATCGGTGGTTTCACATTATGTGCGCGCCGTGAGGTCGCTGCATTGCCCAGCTGAGTCGTCGTCGTAATGTGTTCGTTGACCTAGAGAGTGTACAGAAGGTACCTTGTGTAATCAATAATGGAGGAGCGCTTGGAGCAGACTGATGAGATGTGGCTTGGTGGCACAGTGCCCGCGCTTGGACCATGGAGGAGCGCGTAGTGGGGTTGGCGTGGTTGGCTCGGCGAATTCGGAGACCGAACATTTTCTTGTGACCGAAGCTTTGGGGTCAGGCTGAGGTATCTTCGCCTTCCATTCGTCTCTACAGTCGCGCCATCTTCTTTTGCAGTCGAACACCATCCGCCAGAATCGAAGGACGCACCTGCAATCATGAATGGTACCATGACCAACGGAGCCAACGGCACTCACGCCTACGCCCTGCCGCAGGCGCACCAGGACCTCATGGAGAAGTCCCTGGTCGAAACCGATCCTGAGATCGCCGAGATCATGAAGAAGGAGGTCAAGCGCCAACGTGAATCCATCCTGCTCATCGCCTCGGAGAATGTCACGTCGCGCGCCGTCTTCGATGCGCTGGGCTCGCCCATGAGCAATAAATATAGTGAGGGCTACCCAGGCGCAAGATACTATGGCGGTAACGAGCATATCGACGAGATTGAGCTCACGTGCCAGAAGAGGGCGCTCGAGGCCTTCCATCTGGAGCGCGAGAAGTGGGGCGTCAATGTGCAGTGTCTGTCAGGCTCGCCGGCAAACTTGCAGGTCTACCAGGCTATCATGAAGCCTCACGACAGGTTGATGGGGCTTGACCTGCCCCATGGCGGACATTTGAGTCACGGCTACCAGACACCGACGAAGAAGATCAGCGCGGTGTCTACCTACTTCGAGACCTTCCCGTACCGCGTCAACCTCGAGACCGGCATCATCGACTACGAGCAGCTCGAGCAGAACGCCCTGATGTATCGACCGAAGGTGATTGTGGCGGGCACGTCTGCATACTGCCGAACCATAGACTACAAGCGCATGAGGGAGATCGCGGACAAGGTTGGCTGCTACTTGATGGTGGACATGGCCCACATTTCCGGCCTGATCGCTGCGCAAGTGAACGACTCCCCCTTCCACTACGCCGACATCGTCACCACCACCACCCACAAGTCCCTGCGTGGTCCACGTGGAGCCATGATCTTCTTCCGCAAGGGCGTCCGCAAGACGGAGATGAAGCAGGGCAAGGAGATCCAGACCCTGTACGATCTCGAGGGTCCCATCAACTTCTCCGTCTTCCCCGGCCACCAGGGTGGTCCGCACAATCACACCATCACCGCCCTTGCTGTTGCGCTCAAGCAGGCGCAATCCCAGGAGTTCGTTCAGTACCAGGAGCAAGTCATCAAGAACGCCAAGCAAATGGAGCACTCGTTCAAGTCCCGCGGCTACAAGCTTGTCACGGACGGCACCGACAACCACATGGTCCTCCTCGACCTCAAGCCCCAAAGCCTCGACGGCGCGCGTGTAGAGGCCGTGCTCGAGCAGGTCAACATCGCTTGCAACAAGAACACCACGCCAGGTGACAAGAGTGCCTTGTCCCCTTGCGGTATCCGCATCGGTGCCCCTGCCATGACTTCCCGCGGCATGGGCGAGCAGGACTTTGACCGTATCGTCGGCTACATCGACGCATGCATCAAGCTCGCCTCGCAGATCCAAGCTTCGCTCCCCAAGGAGGCTAACAAGCAGAAAGACTTCAAGGCCGCTGTGGCTAAGGGCGAACAGGACGAGATTAAGGCTTTGAAGGCAGAGATTGCCGCATGGGCTGGCACTTTCCCGCTGCCGGTATGAGATGCTTCTGGGGTCTAATTGACGAGTATGCATTTGGGTGGCGAAATTCGCGCGCGAAAGGGAAAATGGGCAATGACGGTTTCAACAAGGCAGCGTCGGTGTTCGGACGGCGTTGCGGACTTTCTTGCGGCTTCAACCTGCTGCTTTGTTGGGGAAGTAGGTGGGTAGGTAAGGTAGGTAAGATTGCGTCTAGGCCTCCATTCGTCAAGTGCTTGATCAAGCACTTGACTGTATCGACTCTTGTTCTTCGGCATTTTCGCAGACACAGCATCGCTGTGAGTCAAATAGAGCACCATTCTCAGCTGTGAGAGGTCCCGTCCTTTGCGCTTGCGACAATTGAAGGTACCTAGTATCCCATCTCTTCTACCCATGTATAATTGCCTTCCAACTTGCCAGCGACCATGTGCCCTGACGTGACTTATGGCGAAACATCCAGCATCACCACGACTGCCCGGACGGTCCTACCATCTAGCGGGGAGCCATGATATATAAGGCGTGCGAGGCGCTACGACATCGCGTAAGTGGACTCACCAACTGCCCAGCTAACCGACCACGCATGCCATGAGAATGCACCACCGAAAATATGGGAAGGTCGCGGTACAGGGCAAGACAGGTAAAGTATCAAAGTTCCAGGCATGGAAAAGGCCCCTATATCCCAGCTCGCCTTGAAGCGGCTCTACGATATCATATATCAAACACCCAACGCTATGCTACAGAAAAGCAAAACTACATCCGTCGTTACCGTCATCTCCGTCATCAGGTGGTTACATAAGCCAGTCGGGGGGAGGGGGGCAAAATTGCAGGCTAGGTATAGATACCTTACCACGCCCCGAATGGATGGATGTACGCGTCCCACTCCAGCCCATGTGGGCAAGCGGACGTCACACAAGCCAGGATGGCCCGAACACCAACCATATGAAAAGGGAGGGTTTCCTCATGGCCCGCGCTCTATGCTTCGCCGTCGTGCAGCCGTCCGTTCGTCCGGTGCTCGCTCGCGCGCCATGCGTGATCGCGGTGGTGTTTAGCGCTTGGAGCTCTTGACAGCTATGCGCCACCAGTCGCACGAAAGGCGATAGCGATGAAATCATCGGGACGTTACTTGACTCAGCGCACGCATGGCAGTCGTGAGATCTCGGCGAGCGGCAAGCTCATCGCCGTCTTCCGAGGGGCGGTAGCAGTGCTTGACGACTGTTAGGAGGGAGTGGTAGAGGACGTAGCTGGCGGAGCGATCAATGTCAGCGAGATGTCTTGAGACAGCTTTCGCGGGGGAGGAGGCAGGGAAAGAGTGAATTACAGGTACTGCCGAATTCGCTCTTCTGCGTCACCATTCGGCAGCTTACCGAAGCCTTCGGCGAAGCTGGCCGTAGGCTTGTAGAAGCAATCGGACATGTAAGGGTCGCCCCAGAAGGCGGTCGAGAAGTCTAGCAGGCCCGTGACGCGGTGGTCTCGGACGTCTACGACGACGTTCTCGTCCGCTGAGAGCTCGAGGATGACGAGTCGCGGCACTTTGATCAGGTCTAGCGACGCGCGGTGTCTGCGCGCTACGTCTCGAATGCCTTCGTATGGGAGGTTGATGAGCGCGTCTTCGCCGTCACGCAGAAGCGTCTCGAGCATGGCGATGAATATGCGTGCCCAGGAGGGGGAACCGGGGTAGCCGTCGCTTCGGCGGAGTCTGCCAAAGGCTGGCCCGGTCACTGCGGACAGTCGTCGCACATACCCACCAAGGCTTTTGTCGATGCTGGCTAGAGCTTGTCGGGACAGGGAGGGCTCGACGTCGGCGAAGATGGAGCCGCTGAAGGGTCCGCTGATGAGATAGAAGCTACCGAGGACGACATTTGTGGATTGATACTCGATGAGCCGAGCTGCTACCAGGTCCGGCGCGCGACTCAGGACTTGCAAGGCGCCTGCTTCGGCTTCCAAGCGCCCTTCTTCACGTTGTAGAAGCCGGACGTTGTAAGAAGGTCGAGTTCGTAGGATGTAGAAGAAGCCTTCCGAGGTCGTCAGACGGTAGGTGCGGTAAAGGTAACCGCTAATCTTTTCGACCTTGACCGCCTTCGCTTGCAATGCGTTGCTGGCTGCTCGTTGTACTGCTGAGAGGTCCGGTGATCGAGGTGGGTGGGCAGGCATCATTCGTGAATGGCGGTAGCGACGGTGCTTCAAAGCAAGGACCCTGACACAATGCTGATAGACTTATTAAAGCGACCGTGTCTCAAGCGGCGGCAGCGGTCAGCGGAGAGAATAGGCATCAGAGGCGCCAATGCTGGCGCTGCATGTGTGCTGCCATTGTTGTTAAGTCGGCATATTGAACTGCGGGATGTCTGAGCACGCCGAAGAAGACCGGTGTGGCTACCACGCAACAGGACGGGCCCTGCTGCTCTGCTATTAGTATCCCGGAATCCTCCTCCACGCCGCAAGCCATATTGCAGCGTCACGTAATGTAGCGTGCGTGGTTGGAAACACGGCATGGTTGGCAGTGGTAGGCAGTGAGCGGGCCGAGAAGTCTCTTGAGCGGCTGCTAGCAAGACGTATAGCGTAGCGGCCGATCCTGGCATGAGGCTGACGAGTGCAAGGTCTAGTGTGGCGGATAATCTCAAATTCCCATCGCCTCCCTGCGGCGGAGGAGAAGGTCGACTGACGCGATGTGCGTCGGCGCTGCAGATTAGACTTGGAAGTAGGCGAGGGAAGCCGTCAAAGATCGCCTATCTGGGTGTAGCCCTTCGCTAAACCCGATCAAAGCTGGCGAATCACCGTGTCGGGCGCATCTACCCAGTCACCACGCTGATCCCCACGCGGTGTGAGCAGCACCGCAGTAGCGGACGTGGCTTTCTTTGATTTTGACCTTCTGCACGCCTTCATGCACGTCGGCAAGATCGCAAGACGGAAGGTCCTAAACAGGTGAGCGCTGCATTGTATACATCTAGGTCTAGCGCCGCGTAGAGGACAGTCATGTTGCGTGGGAACCGACATGGGACGAGCCGCAGAGGCGTGAGAAGAAGCGAGGTCGAACGTTATTTGCTAGCATCCCGCTCGACCGCTGCGCCGAAGTGCGCTGTGCTTCATCGTCGTGTCCACATACCGTTGTAATTGAACGGCGGGACTTGCATCGAATAGCGATCATCAATCGCCACAGTGATGCTGAGTGGAACTGTAGTCCCCATGTTTACATGTGAGAAAGAGCTGCATGAGGTGGTAAGGTAAGGTAATATTGGTGGGGTGTGTTTGGGTGAAAAAGCCTCGGCGACCCGCGTCGAATCGAGGGGCGACCCAGGGATCTGGTCTGGCAGATCCGCGAGCCAGGGCAGCGGGACGGCAGATCCGTCCTGGGCCCGATTAGACTTCGCCTTCTCGCCTCAAATAGTCTGGACTCTGCAGGAGGTCTCGAGCAGCATCTGCAGCATCTCTAGTCCGAGTCGCATCATCGCATGCGACACTCACCGACAAGGACATGATTGGAGAGCCGAACTTGCGTGCCTCATCAGCTGAGATCCATCGTTGCCGCTGGTGCATCTTCGTGCTCGTTGGTTGGGCCCTTGGCTGTAGCCTGACTCGCAGCGCCCGCAGTCGCGTCGTCATCTGCTGGCTTTGCTAGCGCCTCCCTGACATGTTTGGCGGCATCGCTGGGCGTGGGATCGTAGATCTCGGTAAGATCTGGCCCGGCGATATTAGAACCAATTCTAAGGTATAGCCCTGATATCCAAAACATCATATCACTTACTGAAGCGCTTCAGATCCTCAAAGGTATTGTCCACGACGCTGATGCCGCAGATGTTCTACTTGAAAGTCAGTGAGCCATGCGGTGTGGAAGCAAAGGACCACTCGAACCTGGTATACTTCAACAACAATCAACAGCTCGTAATTCTTGAGGTCCACTACGTGGCCCTGGCCAACGATCGACGCGATTTGCTTGATCACGGTGTCGCGAGTCAGGACGTTATGATTGCGAAGCGTCGGTCGAATGGCAAACTGTTCGACGTCAGCTTCCTCGCTCTAGCCGTGTCTCTGTTGTCACCAAGCCTCGGGGCAGCTATTTCCCTACCTTGCGAGGTTCCAATGGTTGCTTGTGGAAATGAGGTGCCAAGACTTCTTTCGCAACACTTTCTAGACCCTCTGGCGAGGCTCTGCCCATCAGCGTCATGGGTGACAGGCGCTTGACACATCTGGTCCGCTTGCGAGCCGGGTCTCTGATAGCATCTTCGCAGATCTTCTTGACAAAAGAGACAGGATCCACGGGAGACACGGTCTTGAAGAACACCACTGTCACGTGTCAGTCCCGGATCATCGTCTCGCCCGAGGTGATGTTCACTTACCGCATTGCACATCGATCCGAACAGGCGTAAACAGCTGCACACTCGCTGGCTTACGAATGCCTGCGACCTCGGCCTGAATTTCGCTCTCAATGTCGAAAGCATCGCCCGCGTCATCTGGGCCTGCAGAATCGCTGGCCGTGTCGCCGTAGAGCTCCTCTGCATACTCCGTGAATAGATCGCGTAATTCGCCGACGCATTTGGCTTCGCGGCCTTTGTTGCAAGTGGCCCAGATGCCGCTGTCACCGGGCTGGATGGCTTTCGCCTGGATGGCACCGCGGTCGTTCTTGCGCGGAACCCGCCACTGCTTCTTCGTCTAGCATTTCGTTAGCACGGCTCGTCCTTCACTTGACGGTGGCCGTGTATTTCGTTGACGACACACCTTCGTTCGTTTGTCATCAGATCCTGCGACATCAACGCCTGCTTTGCGTTTGAGACCTCCCTCCATTTCAGCCATACTGTAGTAGTCTTTCAACGTCGCACGTGATGTTGATCGATGGCCAAGGTGCGCCACTATGTGAGAGCGGCGAGGTTGGCAGCTTCGGCGTGCGGGAGAAGCTCGGGAGGCTTGGCACGGCCGACTTTCTTGACTTCAGCGAATTCGGAGGCCTACTGCAAGTGATGATAGATGTCAACAGGGACAAGTTGAGTGCACGCCACTGCCACGCTCCCAAGTAACTTGAAAGCAGCAAGGTATTGAGCTAGGTCTGCAGTGTTAAAATTCTATCGGAACCGCGCATCTGCAAGACTCAAAACCCAAGAACCGACAGCGATCTACCGATATCACAGGGCGTGCTCTATCAATGGCATCTGAAAGTACGCCGTCCACAATGTCACCGACGGCACCATTCTTCTACCCGTCGCCGTCAGAAGCAGCCCTAAAACTTCACTATATCGGCAAAAGCATCCAAGACGTCGAAGCACCCGCCCTCATCATCGACGCAGCCGTAGTCCGACGCAACTGCCGGCTGATGCTTGAAGCAACCGACGCACTCGGCCTCTCCTTCCGCGCGCACGTGAAGACTCACAAGACTACGCAGCTCTCCAAGCTACAGGTGGGCGAGGATGCAAAGTCTGTCAAGCTCGTGGCTTCGACTGTGTCTGAAATTGAGAACTTGTTGCCGTGGCTGCTCGAATGTAAAGCGGACGGGAAAGACGTAAATGTATGTACGCCTTATTAGAAACTTTGCAGGAACGATTGAAGCTGAGAACTTTAGATCTTATACGGGTTGCCCGTGACTCCTTCGTCCATTGCGCGGTTAGCGGTCGTTGCGCGTACGTTGGGCGAGTGCTCTGTGGGAGTATTTGTCGATCATCCGGATCATGTCAAGTTTCTGGAAGCAGTAGACGCTTCCACATGGCCTGGTCATATTCCGGTCTGGATCAATATTGACGTGGGCTACCATCGAGAAGGCATTCCAGCTCAGTCTGCACAGCTTGCGGACATCGCTTATACCCTCACTTCTGCGAAGAGGACGCATCTGGCAGGCATGTACACCCATATGGGTCATTCGTACGGCGTGAGCAGCCCGGAAGAAGCGCTTAAATCCCTGTCACACGAGCTTGAAGGTTTAGAGGAGGGAGCTATTGAGTTTCTCAAGATCACGGGGGCACATAAGACCAGAAGCGCCAACGCCGAAAAGGTGTGCTTGTCCATCGGAGCGACTCCGACTGCGACATCTGTCCAGAATCTACTCGAAGATACTGAAGGCGCCAAACAATACCGCGCGATGATCGAAAAGGTCAATCAGTCTTTCGCAGTGGAACTACACGCCGGCGTATACCCGGTCATGGACATGCAGCAGCTAGCAACTCGTGCGAGGCCGTCTCAATCTCCTAGCAGCCCTACCAAGAGCTTGCTATCGTTCTCAGACCTGGGAATGCGTACGCTCGTCGAAGTCGCAAGCCTTTACCCAAAGCGGACGGAAAAGCCAGAAGCCCTGATAGCAGCCGGCTCAATCGTCCTTGGCCGTGAGCCATGCAAAAGCTACCCCGGTTGGGGGGTTGTGTCTCCGTGGCCTTTGCAAGATGGTCCGCATTACGACCCCGACGGTTCGCGGACAGGCTGGATTGTTGGCCGTATTAGCCAGGAGCACGGCGTCCTCACGTGGGAAGGACCTCAGGAGCAGATGCGCCCTCTTGAGCTTGGGCAGAAGTTGCTCGTCTGGCCCAATCACGCCTGCATTGCCGGCGTCAACTTCGGCTGGTATCTCGTAGTCGACTCAGACAAGCCAGACCCGGAGACCATCAGAGATATTTGGCTAAGGTGGCGCGGATGGTGATGGGGTCGTTTGAAGTAGCGGCCAGCAATGGCCTACTGGGAAGGTCCATCACTCGTTGTTGTAATCATCATCGTCATCATCGTCGTCGATATTGATCGCCGAATGGCGCGGTTGTCCGAGCTTTTTTCTGCTGTCATGCGCGCGGCTGGCCTCCATGTTCAGCTCCGCGGTCAGTTGTGCTCCCAGGCTAGCCTCACGGTCTTCACGATCGCCGTCCTTTTCGACATCGTCAACATCAACTCCGTTCGCTTCCGCGATCTTCACCAGCAGAGTGCGCTGCTTCTGTAGCTCGTGGTCCAGCCGTTTTTCAGCAGCCTCGCGATCACGTCTTGACTGGTCGTGAAATGTGGCGCTGCTAGATCTCCACTTTTCCTCCCGAGCCTGCACTCTTTCGGCGCCAGTCTTCCGGCAATTCTCGAGCCAAGGAATCAGCTTGGAAATACTCGCAAGCTCATGCATCGTCGAAGCACTAGCAGCGTTGATGCTCTGACCGAGCACATTCTGAACGTGGTTTAAGCGATCCTGCAACGCCTGGCTGTCTTGTTCCTGTGATTTGGTGACCTGGTTGAGCGTATCGAACAGCCATCCGCCTTGCTTCACCCATTCGGAATGCCACTGCTTCATAAAATCAAGCGTTTCATTAGAGCTCCTTTTCCGGTGCGCACTGACCATCTCTCTGACGACGGGCTGAATAGACGGTTCCGTCGAAGGGCGAGAAGACCCCTGACCGTTTGTCTCGGTCCTTGCCCGCTTCGGGGGTCGAACTTCTGCAACGTCGCCATCGACTTCGTCGTCAACAATGGCATGCGACCCAGAGCGCTGCGGACCGCTTGTCCGATCCAGAGAAGCACGGACGACGCCTGCAGTCGACATCACGCCGCCAGGGAGCTCATCGTCGAGCGAAGACGGCACCTGCCTCGCGGTAGCTTCTGCGTTTTGCACAGGCGCGTTGACAAGCACCGTGTAGATGTGCTCTTTGGCCTCAGGGCCAGCAATCTGCATCTTGATCTCGGCGCTCACCTGCACTTGCGCGCCTTCACTCCGTTGCAAGGCCTTTTGCAGGTGCGTCAGCGCCTCGCGAATATCTAATCGGCTGTCGTAAGTGCTGTTGAGAATCTTGGCGTCACCATTGAAGCTGTGCTGTATTTGCGGCTCGCTTCCGTTGGCCGTCGATCCAGACGACATCACGCGCTACCTTGGAAAATGTCTTCATGCGATCGCAGAGTCAGACCAGATGTCGTAATTCAGACTGATGATCCCCTTTGCTCGAAGGTGGACGCTCGCTGGGTGGAGCTTGACAGTCGCGTAGCAAGCCACGTGGGCAGTATGCCCGGGACGGAAGCGATCCACAGACTCGCCGCCGCGTTGCAGTATGCTGCTGCTGCGAGCGTGGTGGGAGGCCGCTAACTCGGGTCCCCGGGGATGGTGCTGCGCGTTGTTGTTCGCAAAGTAGAGTGGTTCTAGCGAAATGCGAAATGACGAGAGCTTTCGTTACACGGGCGCGAGCGGGCGGGAGTCCGAAGCGTCGGAGACTCGGCTGCACGGGGCGCCTGCCTCTAGTGCAGGTTGCCACAGACGGCAGCGCGGTCCGTGAGTTTCATCAATGCCTCCCACCATTTGAAGCACGGTGCACTCGTTTCGAGTCTGCCCACCACCAGCAATCGACGGGTCACACCGATGCCAATATTCGCTGGACAGGACGGTAGCTGGACTGCATCTTCTCATACCAACTCGCTCCTCGCGATGTCGTTGCGTCTTTGCCTGAGGTATGCGCCCTACCTGCTGGTCCAGGCCTCGAGTCATGTGCTGCCAATCTCTCTCTAGCCACTGCCAGACTTAGACTTTAGACTTCGACTAGCCCAGCCCAGTTGTCCCATTGGCGTAACTGCAGGTGAGGGACCAAGACCTCCTCACTGAAGTCTTACAGGAGCCGTTTCAGGAGGCCGGGCGACTTCTTGACCCTTCGCTGCCCCGTTGCAGACCGGGTCTGCACAGCGTGGGTGAGTGAGCCATGGCCTTGGAGCAGGTGTACGAAAGCGACGAGGAGGAGTTCCACTCGATCAAGAGCCCCGGAATACCCGACACCAGTAATGCCTTGGACACCCAGGAAGACGAGGGAGAGTCCGTCATGGAGCCTCCGATGCATCCGGTGCTCTCGCTGCAAGGCCCGTTCGAGGAATCGATCATCGAGTCGACACGGGAAAGCGAGGTGAATAAGGCGCTCGCAGGTACGAATGCTGAGCGAAGGAGGCAGGAGTTGCTGGACGCGCAGCAGTATGATGACTCGTGGACGACGAGGTGGAGACAGCGTACTAAAGCGCGATATCATCCGCTACTGAAGCTCATGGCGCAGATCGTCTTCGGCATGCACTTGTTAGAGCAACAGCAAGCGAAGTCAAACGAAGAGGTGGTCAAGATCTTGCAGACGCATGTCAACGAGGTCGACAGCTTCCTGGAGCGTACAGCAGAGGATTTTGACCTTGCAATTGCGGATATTCAAGAGCGGATAAGGCACCTCAAGCTGCCAATGGAGCATGTCGATGTGTTCAACATCATGCTGGACGACAAAAAGTTCCGCACCCAACTCCTGGATGGCAACGACAAGATCGAGAAGATCATAGATCGAACATCGAAGGCGATGAACGCCGCGTTGGTGGACGTCAGGCAGGGTGCGCAGGCCACTCAAGAGCTGGGCAAATACCTCGATAGCGTCGGCGACAGGTGGCCCCGGCTCCAGAAAGACATTGCCGATGTCTATGGGGCAATGCGCGGCAACCAGCAAGGTTGGAGCAAGTACCTAAAGGATCTGAAGTTCAAGGGCGACAGCCTAAACAGCAACCTCGTACAACTCGGCAAGGTCATTGGTGAAATGTCAAAGGTGGCGGCAGCAGCGAGCAGACGAAATAGGCCTTCCAGTCGACCTATCTCCGCGTCGCGATCGGAACCTTCGACTCCCGCCTTGCGTTCAAAGTTCTCACCAGAAGCTCCACCTCTGCCGATGCAAAGGAACATGTCTTTAAACAAGCCTCTGCCGAGAGAGCCCAAAGTCATGACCACAGTTACGCCGGCCACCGAAGACAAAGCGCATCCTGTTGCATTCGCTCAACGATACGAGGAACCACGGCAATCGCCTCGGTCACCAGCCAGACACACGCAGAGGATGTCTAGTGCGCAAAGCGATAAGACCGTTCGTCCTAAAACGGCAGGCGCGCCTCGTGAAGCGCGCAATTCGGAAAATCGCACGTCTGAGCTCGCCGAGTTCTTAAAACACTCTGGTCCCTTGCGAAGCAACCCTCCGGAGCCGGAGTACGTAAACGGCGGCGACCGTCAGCGTCACGACGAAAAAGCGCCGACACGTTCGCACAGCCAGAGAGCCAACGGTATCCTCGACACGGCCACCACCAGCGAACCTCAGAGTCCGAAGTCGCGGGCCAAGACTCAAGGCCCTACGGCTGTCGTGCTAACGAGTAGGCCACGGAGCAAAGGCGCGGACATGCTCATCAACCGGCCAGAAAGCAGCAGCGCGGACAGAGCAATGAGTGTGCGATCAATGCCAGCAGCCAGGAAAGATTCCGTGTCAAGGTAAAGCCATCCCGCTCGATCCCGCACATAAGATCAACCCAAGCTGACACATCCACAGCACCGGCTTCGCTCGCCGGCTCTCAAAACGGATGAAGCACCACCCGCCCATCGACAGCAGTGCCTCAGCCAGACCAAACCCAGCAGCAGACGAGAAACCCCAAGCGCCCGACTCGGCCTACTCATCCAGCACAGACCAACACACGACGCTGCCCCATAGGTCCTCAATCGCACAAATATCATCATCGTCTCCAGCCTCTGCTCGCCCTCCCTCCCGCTTCGCCCTCTTCCCGCGCACTACTCCCACAGAGCCCAGAACGCCTTCGATCGCGAGCACGCGCTTCGACGCCGCGTCCCTGCATACCGTCGACGGCCGCATGCAGCACCACTCACCACATCTCCACCACCACCATCATCATCAACAGCTGAGCGCGCCACAACCATCTAGCGTATCGCAAGCCTCGAAGAGTCGGGGCCTAGGTCTTCGCAACTTCTTCCATCGCAAGCAGAGGAGTCAAGTGGCCTAGTCCCTGATTCTCACCCCTGGGTGTGCGTTCTTATATGCCTCTTTTCATCCTGACTTGAGCAAAGCGTTCTGGATCGATCACGCTTTCTGTTCCACTTTTCTCATCGAGACGACTTCACGACCCGCACAGCTTGGATGACCTTTCGGATGGGCGACTTGCTAATCTTCCTTATACCCCCTTTTGCAGACGTGTATGTAGCATGACCTTGAGAGGCAGAACCGTAGATAACGACAAGTACCGGTACCTCGCTGTCTGACCTCTCCTTTAAATGTTATCCATGGTTTATATCTTGAAAGCAGAGAAACTTATATACACACGTGCTTACTACCCTAGCTTCACGGAGAGGCCGCTCTTCCCTCGGCGCCCAGAGTCTCCGACTGTCCACGCTCGTTGATTTTTTCCAAAGCCCGACCGCATGCAAAGATAAGGCAGGAATCCCATATATGACAAGAGTACAAGTACGAGCTCAGCCCTGTTGCATCGCCATCTCGTGAAGACCGCAGAGCAAACCGAGCGCCACTTTATCCGTGTTAGGCATCATCAGAGCGCCCAAGATAGCGTGACCCTGCGGGATGCCCTCCCATTTCGCCGCGTGATGCTCCTCCTCGAACCGGGACTCTCCATCCGCACCGCCGTTCGCCATCCCGTTAGGTCCATCATTGCGTGCCGGAGCGCCTTTGCCGGCCTTTTCGGCCAAGCGCTTCGTCATGGACAGGGCGCGATGTGTGATGAGCTTGAAGCTTTCCATGTCGTGACCTAACTGCCCTTTGCCAGGCCCAGTAGGCTGGGAGCGATCGACGGAGAGCAGAGCCGCAAGGTTCAGCAGGCCGACGGCCCAGCCGTCTTCGCTCTCTGCCCATGCGCGGGCTAGCTCGGTGTCTGTGCTCGGGGCCAACGAGGCTAGAATGTCTGCGGCTAGCATGCCTTGGCATAGGTATGACTTCCGTGCCTCGACA
The DNA here is from genome assembly GCA_005059885.1 of Salinomyces thailandicus. NCBI lineage: Eukaryota > Fungi > Ascomycota > Dothideomycetes > Mycosphaerellales > Teratosphaeriaceae > Salinomyces > Salinomyces thailandicus. Next base: position 514,563 of record NAJL01000006.1, on the reverse strand, counting down.
ATACGAAGCTGTGTGGCGTTGGTCAGGGTACCTTTCGAGCGGTCGGGTAGAACGGAGATCGAAAGCGCAAAAGCACGCGTCAGAAGATCTAGCGGCGCTTCCGAAGCGGCTAGCGATGAGCTTGTGGCCGTGAAGATGCTTTTGTACAGCATTCTGTTTGGATCTTGCCTCGCTAGAAGCTTCGCCAGACAGTCTACAGCAGGCGGCAAGAATCGATGGATCGCGGGTACAAAGCTCGTGAACCAGATCTTGCCACCGCTCTCAGCATAGCTAGGCGCGGGATGCGGCGCGAAGGCGAGTAGGAAGTGCAGGACATGTAACGCATCATCTCTGCCCGGCAGCTCTAAGCTCTGCGTGATGTTGGAGAGGAAGGTGATCATGTCCTTGTAGAAGTCGAGCGTATTGTAGAATGTCCGAAGAAGCATGTTGCGCGTGCCGAGCAGCCTGATAGCATTGCTGAGCCACTTTACCAGCGGCGCTGACGTGAGGAGCACATGATTGTGTTCGTAGAAGGAAAAATTTCGCATGATGGTCGTTATTGCAATGAGACGGTCAGCAGATCGATTGAGCTCGTACTCTCGGGAACCGAACGCGGGTGCATCTTGCAGAGTCTCCGTCTCGATTCTTGCTCCTCGCATGATGTCTTCGTATGAAGCAAGATCCAGGGCATCGGAAACCTCGGCGGCTTCATCGGACAGCACCTCGACCTGTTCTTCGGCGCAATCGACAAGCACATCGATCAGATCCTCGCATTTCTCAAGCTCAAAATGTATCCTTTCGTCTCTCGAGATGATGGTGAGAGCATCCAGAGCATATCTTACCTCCCCATGGATGCCGGACTCCAGACTTCGCGTGATAGCTCGCATGTCAATTACACCCATTTCATCTATCGAAGGCATGTTTGGCATTGCTCTGGCAATCATGTTGCCAAGCTCGTGCAGTACAGGCACGTCATAGCCTCCATCGAACTCTATGGTCCTTGTGTTTGGTTCGTAGTTGGTACTCTGAGGCTCGTCGCTCTTCATCACTGCTGCATTTGCCTCTTGCTTGACGGAGGGTGATCTCTGCACTTTCGGTCCAGCATGAGGAGAGGATGCAGTCACGCCCTGGTCGGCAGCCTGAGGCGTTGTCTGTTCTGGCTTCTTGACACTGCTATTTCGTCGGTGATGCATCATCTGCTGTGGCGTCGCCATGCCGTTCTGCAGAAGCTGCGTGTGCGCTTGGACAGGCGTGACCTGGGGTGGCTGCTGTGGGGGCTGCCCTTGCTGAAAGTGATTGTATTGATTTGGCTGGCCTTGAGGCGGCATCATTTTGGTCGGTGAGCTTTGCGGTGGCCCGCCGAGGCCAGCCATCTGGTGAGCATGCACTCGGGCCTGTTCTTGCTTTTGTTGAGCTTTCATTTGAGCGAAGCGTTGCTCGTATCCAGCAATGTACATGATGAAGAGATTTCTGAGCTCATCAGGCGCCGATGCGAACTGTGGCTGCGCGAATCCAAGTTTATTCGCAATGTTCTGCCAGAGCCCTTGCCGATCTACGACTTGCGAACCGCCAGCCTGCATGATGATGGACCACAGCATGAACATGTCCACTGTTCGGCCACTGATCATGGGCGCGGGATTGAAGTGCTTGCCTTGAGCCTGCGCCTGCTGCTGCAGGCTCCGGAGGAAATTGTTTCGTTTCTGCTGATTCGCAGCCATGGCCATTGTCTGAGCATTAATCTGTTGACCATTTGCCATCTGCTGTCCAGCGCCAGCTTGTTGACCGCCAAAGTTCGGGATTCCGCTCGGCTGCCCTCCGACGTTGCGCGGCTGCATGGCACCGCTGCGGCGCATCTGTTCTTGTTGTTGCATGAGCTTCATCTGATACTGCCTCTGGACATTCTGAGGTGCCATCATGCCGCCCATTTGCGGTGGCATGGACTGCGCTGACATAGACGGGTGCATGTTCGGCAGAGACATGTTGTTCGGTGTCATGCCCATGCCTTGGTTCCAGCCACCCATCTGTCCTTGTTGTGGTATAGCACTGGATCTTCCCGACTGTTGCGGCGTGCCAGGCGGTATTGAGCCCCCATAATTGCCTGGCTGCTGTTGCGGAAAGGGACTCGGAGAGGCATTGTTCATTCGAGATGGCTGTGGTTGGGGTTGAGGTTGGGGTTGAGATTGCGGTTGCGCGGGCTGCCTGAACTGCTGGTTCTGCATGGTCGGCGATGGTGTGGCATGGTTACTGGGTGGCTGCTGCAAATGCTGGTAGGGGGTCGGCACGTTGGAGAATTGCTGGGCCCCTGGTTGCTGGGCCGCGAAAGGGAAACTGGGTGTCTGTGACCGCGACGGCTGCGGTGGCTGTGGTGAGCCATCGAAACCTCGCTTCTGAGGCACGACGCTGGCAGGCGGCTGGAAGGCCTGGTTGCGGAAGGCCGGGTTAGGTGTCGCGCTGTTGCCGTTGGGGAAGCCCTGCTGAAACGGGCTGTTGAGGTCGAACTGTGGGTTGTTGTACATGGCGGCGGGGTTCATATGGCCGGAGGCCGCTTGGGGGAACATGGTGCCATTCGGTGCTCCTCCCGGCCATTGGTTCATGTCGTTGCCGGACGGTGGCAGAGGCAGCGGCTAGAGACAGCGACATGGTCAGCATCGGCAGCAGGGTGGCGCGGGTCGGGCAGTCAGTCACGTCGCATGCGACAGCGACAGCGACGGCGACGGCGACATGGGGGAGCGAGGGTGAGGCGCGGTAAACAAAGGCGACGGTCACGCGCCTGGCCGACGCGTCGAGACTGGCACGACGGGTGCGGTGAGCCTTGGATATCGCAGCCCGAGGCGCTCCACCAAGCTCGCTCAAGCGGGGGTTTGACGTGCAAACGCGCAGGCACAAGCGAGAAAGGGAAGGGTCGCATCGCACGTGTCATGCCGGCGGACGAGGGAGGGACATGGAGGCTCTGGACGAGCGCGGTCAGACTCACCTAGCGAAGTATGCGCGGCAAGGTCCCGATGAGGCCCGCTGGATTCCTGGTGTCCGGTCGTTTCGTTTGCCAGCGAGAGGTGACTGGGAGGGAGCGCTCAGCGGACGGCGGCGGCGCTCAGCAGGCTCAGCTCAGGCAGGCTGCAGCACACCTCACGCCGCTGCTGGTCACGAAGGCGACGGGCCCGGCCGCGCCCCGTCCGCTTACCAAGCCGTTCCTCTGCCATCTGGGGCGTGGGCGAGGCCTGCGACGAAGACGATGTTCTTCGGACTGACTGGCGATGTCCACGCTGGGCCTGCAGCACCGTGAGGCATACAGAGACGTCGCCAGGCCGTGACACATTCCCAAAACACCCGCCTCGTTTGATTGGCAGCTTGGTCATGCTGCCCACGATCGTGGGCGATAGAATGAAAGCCTGGAGGCCCGTGCGCCCAGCCTAATGCGGATCGAACGAGATGACCTACCGTCACCTCCCAGGTTCCACCGAAACGCTATTCGGAACACGCTGCGGTCATGAGGTAGGTGGTATCGAGGAGGGGCAGACGGTATGAAGGGAAGCCTGCCGTGCTCCTCGTGTGCGCCGAGTATGCTGCCCTCCCGGCCTTCTCTGCGTCGTCCTTGGCCCGTCTGAAAGTCTTGGACCCTGACCGCGGATGTGGGACTGTACAAATACTCGCCGTAAGGTAACTAGGTAAGGTATTAAGGCACGGTACAGCACACACAAAGAACAGAGCCCAAGGCGTCCTCTCACCTTCTCTGCTTGCTCTCTCCATCCAGTCAATTGCTGCCGAGGACGAAAGAACTACCTTTCGCCTGCTGCGTAAGAGCCAGAGTCAGCTGCCGCCAGGCTGAGGCCAAGCTTCCCAAGTGCATGCCGACCAACCAAACCACGCGGCGGCATCTAATCCCCTCTGCACAACAGATACATAATAAGCGAGCGCTGTACCGTACCTCTTTATCAGCTCACATGCCGCTCGCCGCGGACAACGGAGCGACTTTTGAATCGCGTGTTAGCTCTAAAAGCCACGCGGCGAATGTCTTGGCCGTCACTACTGGAGACGCCCGAGATATGGAGACTCTACCAGCCAAGCTCTCCAACACGCTCACCTAGATCACAGGCTTTTGGGGATGTTCATCGGACACAAAGCTTTCATGCCTTTACGATTGACAAAGTCCCATCAGCCGGGTTGCAGCCCCAAAAAGCTCAAAGGGTGCGAACTAGTCCTATAGGTAGACATATCCAAGATAATGGAAGTGAGATAGGTTAATACACTTCGTACGGTCTTCGATACGGTACGGTAGTGAGCTCGAATTAGGCCCCATCCCCAAGCTTTTCACGTAACAGCATCCAATGTAGGAAGCAAGTCTTTGAAACATGTATGTAAAACATAGCGCTTCTCCCGACCGAAAATTATGGACACGATTCAAGCACCACGACCGCCACCACCACCATTCGAGATCGCTCAGTTCTATTGCCTCTGACTGACCCCAAACTCCAAGACCCCTTACAGCAATGCCCGCAGCGCCGTGAACAAACTGCTCCCATGCACATCAACCCGACAGTCTTGACTAGATAGCACCGTACTCTGCAGGCTCCTCCAGATGCCACTTATCTTCATGCAACGCCTGCATGACCTGTTTACCCTCCCCGGTCAACTGCGGCTTACCGTTATCCTCAGTGACCTGAGTGAAGAAGCGCGGCTCCCACTCCTTCTGCTGCGCCTTACGCTCGGCCGCTCGCTCGCGCTGCCGCTCCTCGAGCTCCGTTTTCCTGTTCGTCGCCTCGGTGAAGCGCTTAGCGCCAATACTCTCCGACACGCCTTGCCAGAACCGCTGGCTCTCGTTGCGCAGCTGATCCTCCATCGGCGGACAAATCTTGCCAATAGGCAGGAGCGGGTTGACGTCGATGAGCAGGACCTTGTCCTTCTCCGGAACCTTTTTGAACTCGGTCGAGCCGTAGGAGAACCAGACTTTGTCGATCCAGCTCCCATCTATCCTGCCCAAGACATCCTTGTCAGAAACATCTTTTATACGGGTCGTCTTATCCTTCGTGACATCGCACTTGTAGACCACACCCTCCACCTTGTTCTGCGTCCTGCCGAAGTAGCCTTCTTCTAGGTAATGCAAGATGACCTTGATGCCAGTCTTCGGGCAGGTGACAAAGCAGGTGTCCGCTACTGAGACATATAAATTGCCGCGTAGAAAGCCGCCCAGGAAGGCAGCAGGGTGCGTGAGCTGGTACTGCTCGTCCTCACGACGGTGCAGCGTGACAAAGATGCCCTGGTTGTAGTGGCCTGGTGTCACTTTGACGCTCGTGCCCGTGAATTTGGCGCTGAGCTGGTCATAGCCGCAGGCGCTGATCCCTTTGTCTGGACAGTCGACCCAGTAAGCCGACACCGGCGGATGATGACTCGTCTGCTCCGTCAAATACGAGACCTTTACAGGCTTGTTCTTGGTTGTTGCCCCTTGCGGCGCAGCGACAGTCTGCTGCAGATTCGGCTTGCTCTCCTCCCCTCTGAGCGACTCCGCGCTATCCTCCACCTCCCATTGACATCTGAAGAATTCGCCCAGTGTGCTGTTGTACGGCTTGCACGGCTTGCCGTGCACATACTTCAGATCTTTGGTGAACCAGAAGCGTAGGCACCCTAACATGCGTCCCAATGCATCCTCGCTGTCGCCAATAGCTACGAACGTCTCTGGCCGGTCAATGTAGTGCCAGTACTCTAGATTCGGGATCGGCTCGAGCAGCTGGGCGGGCAGCGAAAAGCGGACGGCTGCTATGTCGGTCACGCCGATGAAGCGCTTGAGGATGGAGAGGAAAGTACGCAATTTGCTACTATCGTCCGGCGTCTTGCCATCAGGCAGTTTCTCTGCGTCTTTTGTGATAGCGGCTGGAGCAGGCGAGCTGGACCGCGAGGCCGGCGTCGAAGCTGGACTGCCTTGGGTGGGCGTTTGACCGCTGATGGTAGGAGAGGGTGGCGCTGACTTCTTGAACATTGTCTGCGCTTGGCAGCAAAGCGCTGCGATGGGAAGATAGGCTGTTGAGAAGCTCGTTGCTGCCAGCAGCTATCTCGATTGTATCAGCGTCGGTTTGCTCCTGCTTGGAAACCGTTGTTGCTCATGCCCTGTGCACCTCACGCCAGGCCTCAGGTTCTTTGACGCGGAACCCCTCCTACGTCATACCGTCTCAAGACTTAGCCCGATAACAGCATGTGAGCACGAACCTGACTTGAACACGAATGCATCCTTACCTTACGTAACGACATCAAAAGCTTTGAGGATGGCGTCGCGAGCAGCCCTTGGTCACTTCACAATCAGAGCAGCCTCGCCTCGCAGGCTTATACGTAGGTATTTCTCCACCCATTCATTCGTGTGCAATCAAGACGGGGGCAAGGGGGATCGATGGACGGTACGTACTCTGCACGTGTCTATCTTGTTGGTCCTCTCAACGAATCGTACAGACACGACAGGAATGGCAGTCAGCTTCTCCACTCGACACGTCTCCGACACGGTACTACGGTTTCATCGACGCATCACGCAAAATTTTGCATCGCCTTTCGTTCAGCGTCATGTGGTTGTTTCAGGTGTTTCTTACATAAGGTAGATATGATACAGTACAGCCACGGTCTCAGGAAGCAGCCTATGCTTCACCGTACCTACACGAGACAGCGTGTGGTGTGCCTCAAATTTTGGATCTTGCAGGCTGTAATCCGACTCGAGTAGATAAGCCTCCTCGACTCCTTCCTACTGACCACGCCGAGTGATTCGGTTGTGTGTCGCAAGGCAAGTTGTGTCCCAGATCGATTAGCAAGCGTATCGCTATGCTGAGCTAATAGGCCGTCGTCGTCTTCGATACTGTAAATGGCTTGTGAAATTGGTGCCTAGTCCGAAGGACCATATTGACAGACCCAAGGCAGCTCACTTTCCACTTAGAGTAGCACTGCCAGCGCCGCCAGCAGTCGAGGAATCCATCGGCGTTGCGCCTTCCGCGCTCAGCTTCTTCAGGGTTAGGTCTCGTTGGAACTCCATCACTCGCCTCTTCTTGAAGTATGTCACCTGGCTTCCGTCAGCTATCTTTCATTCCTGACCTCTCGCTGTAGCTTCTTCTGGTATAAATCATCGACCTACCCAGCTAGCAGCACAAGCCTCCTCGAATTTTTTCAGCTCCGGCGCGCAAACTGTCTTCGCCTTCTCATCTTCTTTGACGCTGTCTATTATGCTGTTCCGGTCCAAGCATTTGAAGAAGCTATCTCTGCCTTCCCAACACACTGCTCTTGCTGATCGATCCGGCGCGACGTAGCCTCCGTCCCGCGAAGGCTCAGGTTGTGGAGGCGAAGGCTGTGAGCTGCCGAATAAGCCCATGTTTGGAGGTCCTGTTGCGGAAGCGAGAAAGCAGCCTGGTAGATGAATCGCGCAATGTAATTGCAATGTTGATTGAAATACGGTGCAGTCTATGAGATCAACGAAATGGTCTTCTACAGTATATGTCCCGTGTCACCATTCCTCGCGTCGTCCCTCTGCGTTCAGACGAATGTATGACCTCAGCCCTACGCTCGGCCTCGGACTCCCGACGCGGACGGCATGAACGGGCCGGGAGGCTTCCGACGTCACTCTAGGTAGGAGGTAGGTAGAGCTTGTGCCGTCGCGACAGGTCACACCTGCACAGACCTCATTCGCCTCCGACAACACAATCGTCGCATTGGGTCGCCTGTCACCACAATATCACCACCACTACTATGGGTGTTCAAGACGTTCCAGCAGCGCCAGCGTATGGCAGTCACAGCGCGTACGCTTCTTCATCGGCATATCCGTCGCAACCATATGCTCTGGACACTTACGCGACCCGGATGCCGGCGCAATCGGGCTCCCGAAAGCGCAAAGCACCTGACACTGGCCTAAGCAACCGAGGAGCAGTCATCGATCTGACGCAAGAAGGATCACCTAAGAAGCGACGCAGCCACGACTTAGTTGTGGACGAAGACCTCAAGTCCAAAAAGAAGGGCAAGAGGTCGCAGGACGAAGAGAGGCGTCTGCGGAGGTGGCGAAAACACGCACCAACCTCGTACCTAGAAATAAGAGATCGTGCCTTGACGCAGCGAATGTTCGCCCTCGATCGCCAGCGCGACACATCCAACCCCATGCATCCGACTGAGACCGTCACTCTTGCGGGCACCACAGGCAACGTCTATAACATTACCATCGACAAAGTTCCCTCTTGCGACTGTCCACATGCGAGAAAGGGCAATCAATGTAAACACATCGCCTATGTTCTGAGTAGAGTCTTGAGAGTATCGGCGGAGCTAGAGTACCAGCTTGCTTTTACGTCCTCTGAGCTGAAATTGATCTTCGCCAAAGCGCCGCCGTTACCGTCCGAAACAGCTGAGGCAGACGGAGACAAGCAAGACGGAAATCGAAAACCGCTCGAAGGCGAGTGTCCAATCTGCTGCGTAGACTTCGAGCCGGAAAGTGGCGAGGCCACTCTATACTGCAAAGCAGCGTGCGGCAACAACATACACAGAGAGTGTTTCCGGCAATGGGCTGCGACGAAGAAGGGCGGTAGCGTACCTTGTCCTTTTTGCAGATCGCCGTGGCAGGATGACGGCAACGATGTGAAACAAGTTGCAAGGACAGGCGCAAAGAACGCAGAAGGGTATGTCAATGTTGCTTCGCAGCTTGGACTGAATGGGAGACGGGATTACTCTAGCTATCACAGCTATTGGGTGCGGCAACAGGCGATGAGGGGAGGGCTTGATTGGGATGAGGATGGGGTTATGATGCATGGTTCTTAAGCGCCTCTTGCTTGAATGCTTTCGTCGTAGCGTAATTGCGATCGGATCTCTTGGGCTTGCTGTTTGCTGGCTGCTGGCTGCTGGCTGCCGAGTTTGTATACCAGGCTCGAACCTTATGCGGATTCTGTTGGCAGACTTCGCTGCGCTGTACGAGCAGACCTGTCAATGTCTCACGAATGCCTCGCAAGCTAGGCGGTTAAGACTTTGATCGACGGTTCAGTCACTACTCACCCGATCCGAACATTGTAGGCATGAGTTGAACGCGTGAAGAAGTACAATGGTCAGGACAACCCACGCAAGACCATTACCCGCCGCATTGGCAAGTCATAGTGAGAGACGTTCAAGGTAGAAGAAGGCGGGACGAAGCTATTGTCGAGGGAAAAACGGCTCTGTCGTTGCAGTATGGTACACATCAAATTTTATGGATTTGGTGGAGTCGGGTGCCAGACAAACGGTTGTGAGAAGTTAGGCGTCTGCCTCCCCCGTCTGTCCAGAGACTCCCGAAACGTCTCTAGATTCCTCAAATTGTACGCTTCATAGTCTGCGGGTGACTTGATCAAAGAATGTGTGCTCGGCGTCGTCGACCTGGGCTCGCGGTCCTCTTCTACTTCCGAAAGCTCTGAGCTGACTGTTACGTCGATTTGCTTCTGGTAGTGGCGAGAACCGAAGTCGCTGCGCTGGGTGTAGGCGTCAATGGGCTCGCTGATGCGTCGGATGCTGAAGCCTGACAGGCCGGACTTGTGGCCACGGTCGCCGTTCGGCTTGGACGTGAAGGAGCCTGTGGCGCTGTGAACGGCGCGCGACATGGGCTTATGGAGGTACGCGCGGAAGAAGACTCGAAGGGCGGGAGCGGAGGCGCACATGATGCCGAGTTGTAGTTCCAGCTGTGCCCAGATGAAGACCTAAGGGGACGGGTGGTATGTTTAGCTAATGCCTTTTTGTCTAAGAGGGGGTAGATCGTTTGGCTCAACGTACATCGTAGATCAGCCAGCTGACGTCTGATTTCTGGCCTACTTCGTACAGATAGTACGTCCGGGCGATTCCAGCGCCAACGCATAGTAGCCCCATGCAGAAAATGATGTTTAAAGCCAGCTTTTGGTTGGCAGGCAGCGTGATCGATCGAGTGATTAAACAAGGTAGGATCACGCTGTAGAAGTCGCTGATGATAGCGAAGATCCCAGCAAGCAGGTTGATGAAGGTGGTATCCACGCAGCTGTAGTCGTGCGCCCAGGTCGGGTCGAAGGCTTTCCAGTACGCTTCGGTAGGATTGCAGTTGAGGATTAGACACAGCATGAAGGCGACGGTCCAGGCACCAGTGAAAATTATAGATGCAATCACAGCCCACTTCCATCTCTTGTCATAAGAACAGTCGACGAGTCTTCTGTAGAACAACAGGACCGAGATCTTTGTACAGCCACCGCAGAAGAGGAAGCTGAACTCGGCCAACCAGGTGACTTCGGCGATACGCTCGTAAGAGCTTACAGGAACGTCCCAGATGTGTCGTCCGAGGTTGAATTGTAGTGCACCAACGATACAGAGTGCCGACATCATTGTCACTGCAAGCCACGCTGCGAAGAGCAGGAGCTACAACGGTCAGGCTCTTGGTCTGCGTTCGTGCAAATCACTCGTGGGGCTTACATCGTCGAGACCGAGACTCCCGGCCTTTTTCATGATTCGAAGCCAAAGGCGTAGTCCGACCATGATTGTACTGGCGGCCCAGAAGGTGCACACATATGCTGGCATCCATGTTCGCTCCGTCGGATCGACCTGACGAGTCAGTCGCGGGTTCGACCAAGTCGAGATGCAGCTAGGCTCACATAGTTTGGTGTTGGCCAGGATGCAATGGCTCCAGGCGTAATCGATATAAGATTTCCAGGCATAGCGAGTACAACAGCAATAACGAGCGGCTGGCCTGTTGATGTAAAGAGCAACAGCAAAGAGATACTTAGGATGAAAGGGCAGCGGTTCGCCTCTTGATATCACGGTGCTCGCGTGCAGTATTTCCCTTTCGCTCTGCCGCGTGCATGCCTAGGACCATTGTCGCTGCTCCGACCATAGTCGCCCTAGTGTCGCATTTCGCTAGGGTGCAACGGCAAGGGTTGTCTTCGTCTAGGTATGTTAGGCATAGCGGGTACGGGTCTTCTAGGCCGCCTGCATAAATCACCTCCCGATTGCGCTCTTCAGCCAAGCACCCTCCTGACAATGCCTTCGAGTGGCCAATTAGAACCCATCACCGGCTGCCAATGGCCCCCTGCGGACCTATTACAGCCTCACAAACTATCAAAGTATCCGTGCCATTGGGGCCGCGTGGTATGATTGGAACACGGAAGTCGCCCATGTGGCTGTATTCTAGCTGCAGTTTTCGGCAGGTGATCTTGGGAAGTTTGGGCTACTGCAGGTACTCATAGCTTCACAGTGTTTGAGCGTGGCTTACGCCTCTTTGACGTCTCCGCGAAGTGAAAAGCTTGCCAGAGCTCTCAAAGAGCACCGGCATTTGCTGCCGTAGGCCTCGGTGGGCTTACGGGACTGCATGTCCATATCGGTGCCCAAGATGTCGGAATGCACCGTCGGTACTAGGGGAGGAGTTCGCCGACCGCGGTGCCTTCCCGGGCCCGTTCTGTCGATGTGCTCCACGTCGTAGACACTACGACGGGAACCGGCGGATTGCTGATCTGACGATGAGGATTGAGGATGGGGGTTGCTGGCCGGGAAAGTGAACGAATTCGGCATGGTGACTCTGGGGGCCGCCACGGCAGCGCGATACCAGTCTACTACTGAGGAAAGTGGACTACGTCGGCACGGCATGGTGATTTCCGCGGTACTAGTCGCTCCGCCCAAGCCGTGTCAGTGGATGTGTTTCGCACCAGCCATGGCCACCTCACGCACTGTCCAAAGGCTGCATGCACAGTAGTAGCTGTGGTAGGAGACTAGTAGGAGGTAGTGCGTGGCCATGGCTGCCGTTCTTCGAAGCGGCAGCGTGGTGCTCGGGCCGTACGTAGCTTGCAGAGGCTCAGGCGGGTGAAATGAGCCTACCTGTATACACCTAGGTTTAGAGTAGTGGGGCCTGGGGTTGACAGTCGTTCGTGTCGCAATAATCTCGCCATGGCAAGTCGTAGCGACTCGGATTAAAGGTCAGCCGTGTTTCTCTACGATGGAACACGCGAAGGATCTAGCAGCCGTCTGGCTAGACGACTTGACCGCGCAACCGCGGCAGATGGGGCACTTTGAGGTCACATGTCGCTCCGAAAGCCATCATCATCAACCGCTGAATGAAAGCCAGCTACCTATCCAGGTACATGTAGTTGTCTGGATTATGAACTCACCTCCTTAATCACGAGAATGATACGATCATGCGGTCGGAGCATCTCATTACCAAGATGACTGCCACCCTGCCCTGCAGCCAAAAGGTACAGGTGCTGGCTACAGGAGGAAACAGAGAACAGACGGCGAGGCGACGGATTCATCGTCCCAATGATCAGAAACCAGGATGAGGGAATAGTCTGTACCTAGGTCTTTCGCTTTATACTTCGTCCTGGCATGCCCACTTTCCCATCACCCAATCTGCTCCCGTCAATGCTGAAATTGTCGAACGTTCAAGACGTTATCAGAAGAGTCTCAGGGTCTTGCCCGAGCGATACGAAAGTCAGTCCGTCCACCTCGTCGAGACGCCGTGTGAAAGGAGAAGTCTTCATCAACATGACTTCTATGGCGCTCTCCCTCTTCTACTTTCGCCCCGCCTGCAGCGGTCGGCCCCGTGAACATGACTCAGCGTTGAGTATTTCTTTTTTACATTTGCCTAAAAGCGTGCTGCATGCCGAGAGCGTTCAGCAGCATCGAGCTGCTCTCGCCTGTGGAGAAAGACATGGTCCGTCTGGACTCATGTCATACATGAACATTGACGACTCCCAGAACCACCTGTACAGCAGTAGTACATGACAACCGCGAAAGACTAGGTACACGCTCTCAGCCGCGGCGCCTGGATCGTCATCACTGCCAGTACAGATGATCCCGTACATACTGGATGCCGGGGCAGCTCACAACTGATCAAGTAGCACGGACTGTTGCAAGACCCACGCTCGGTGTTGGTGACCATGCATCCTTGCGTAGAAGCAAATACCAGCAAGAATCGCTTCCGTTCGGCGGATGAGCAGGAGGCAGAATTCTCTGTAGTCTTCGCTATGACTTGAACATCGCGTTGCATTGCTTTGGCAACCGAGAGCATGCTATTGAACGCATGAACGATGCGAGACTCGTCAAAAGTGCTTGACGAGCCGCAGCTTTGTCACCCCAGCACGTTGAAAGTGTCTGGACATGTGCGGTCAAGTAAGTGTGACATCCACGAACGTGTATATCTGCTGGACGGCCACAATCTACACCTGACGATGACTAGTGGACCACGCGGCAGTGATGTCGCAAGAGGCCCAGCTGGCCGACTAGGTAAGGTAGTCAGCCATTGGCACGTGGCATTGGAGCGGTGTTCCGGCTGAACAGTGGCCAAATGAATCGTCTATACACGCTCGACATGTGAGCTGATAAGCACGTGCTGGCACAAAAGATAAGCAAAGCACGCATTCACGCCTCACCCCCAACCATCATGCGCCGATAAGGCGATAGGCCGGTCACGGACCTTGGCGATAGCAAACATTCATTCAGTGCTATTAAACTGGCTTCGGTCTCACATTTCACGACGTCCTCCTACTAAACAACAGCTGGAGCGAGGACTTCAACAGCACTGTCTCGTGCACCAACATGGCACCCGTTGCTATCACACCACCCGCTGATGAGCCTGTCGGGGACATCAAGAAGCTTCAGTCAATCCAGCAAACAGATTCGCACGACAGCAAAGCCGCCATCGAACACGCTCTGGAGGCAGCCAAAGAGCGTTTCGTGGTGCGGAACCCAACTTCTTTGAAGCTCCATCTCGAAGCGGAGCAGTCCTTGCCAGGAGGCAACACACGGAGCCTTCTTCACAATGCGCCCTTTCCAGTATTCATGCAACGAGGCACCGGCTACATGGTGATTTCAGAGGACGGCCACGAGTATGTCGATCTCGTCGGCGAGCTCACTGCTGGTCTCTACGGTCATTCGAGCCCTCTGATCCACGCTACGCTCAAGTCAACACTGGACAACGTTGGGCTCAGCCTGGGAGCCACGACTCGCCTTGAAGCCCAGCACGCACAGCTGATCTGCAAAAGATTCTCGCTGGGTCGCATTCGCTTCACAAATTCGGGCACCGAAGCCAATTTGCATGCCATCCAAGCAGCTCGTCATTACACAGGCAAGAGGAAAGTCCTCGTCTTCACAGGCGGCTACCACGGAGCAGTCTTTTGCTTCTCCTCCGGTAAGCCAGCGGCCAACAACGTCGATATGGACGACTGGATCATGGCGGAGTACAACAACATCGAGGATGCTCGAGAGAAAATCTAGGTACGCCAGACTTGGCCGCCGTCTTGGTTGAAGGTATGCAAGGCGCCGGACCCTGCATCGTCGGCTCCGACATGTTTTTGCACGCGGTGCAGAGGGCAGCCGAACAGGCGCGTGTTGTGTTCATTCTCGACGAGGTGATGACATCCCGGCTAGCCCCAGGAGGTCTGCAGTCTCTGGTAATGCCCTTGAAGCCCGACTTGACGACCTTCGGCAAGTACCTCGGCGGCGGCATCACCTTCGGTGCCTTTGGCGGCCGCAAGGAAATCATGGCCGTCTATGACCCGCGTAATGGTAAAGGGCTAGCGCACTCCGGGACCTTCAACAACAACACCTTAGGTATGGCCGCAGGCTACGTTGGGCTCTCCCGGATCTACACCCCAGAGGTCATCAAGGCCTTTAACCAAGTCGGAAATGACTTGATCGCTAAGTTACAAGCGGTGTCGGAGGGCACGAAGATGACGGTAACAGGGCGCGGAAGCGTCATCGGAATCCACTTCTTGCATGATGGGTGCAAGAAGCTTGCGAGTATCCGAGACCGCCACGACGATGCGGCGCTGAAGGAGCTGTTCTGGTTCGAGATGATGGAGGCTGGCTTCTGGCTCACGCGTCGTGGCTCTATTGCTTTGATCCTGGGCACGCCGCAGGCGGAGCTGGACCGCCTAGTAGACTGTGTCAAGGATTTCCTCACGCGGCACGACAGGCTCGTTAGATTGTAAGGAGGATCGACATCAGGCGTCAACTGCACGCCGTAGCCCGTCTTCAGTCGCCCATCTGGGATGCGTGAGCTGCGTAAACGGATCTGTGAAAGTCTAGGAGCGGGGGATGGCGGCAGGATGACAGGATAATTGTTTCTTTACACTTCGATACCCAAGCTTACAAGCGACGGAGTTACCAGGCTTGATAATTCAATTTGCCCATCTCACCAACCTCCCATGGCCCTCAGTGACTGACTTCCTGCCCCCGATCCTTCCATTCCCGCTTTCCGCCCTCGTCGTCTCGCCGCCCATCCTTTCGCCACCACCTGGAAAGTCTCCACGTCCAGATTCAATCGCGCGATTCGAGCGTCTAGCACACTTCGCCACAAACGCTGTAGGACCGTGGCTGCCCAGTCGAGCTTCTGCTGTGTTTGCACGACAGAAGCACATGCGCTTGCAAGACGCATGAGCACGACACGCTGACTGAGCCTTCGTCTTGAGAGTCTGCATCTCCATGCCTTCTGAAGCGCACTCGCGGCGTAGTGTCTGCGAGCCAGCGGCAGCAGGCGCGAAGCTAGGAAGGCAAGGTTCGGAATTGTGAGGTTTCGTGACGGGATGCTTGGGGTTGACGCCGCGAGTTGTTTGATGAAAGCATTGCGGCAGCCGAGCGATCGTAGGCGGGATTCTAGGGGGCTTTGGCTCGGATGAGTACTTCGATTGGTGGGCTTGTCTGCATCGTAGGAAAGGAACGCAGAAAAGTCGTCAAGGATCGCTGCATATGCTTGTCCATCCGAGAAAGAGGCCGTGAGGTTCGCTACACGCACTCCTTTCTTTTGGCAATGTGCCGCAGCCCAAGTCTGCAGCAGCTCGGCATGTTCCGCAGCTGAAGGCACGGTGCCACCGAGCCGACGGACGTCCGCGACGAGCTCATCAAAGTCCAGCAGTTGCGATAGACCGTAGCAGCTCACGAGCGACCATAGCAGGCTGAGCGTCTTCTCACGGTGTCCATAAACGATGTCCTCGGCCGTCACATCCTCCACCACACCGCCAACCATCGATCCATAAGTCTGCAATGCGCTCAAGGCGACCTGGACATTATGCAGCTTCTGCGCTTTCCCAAGACAAGGCATCTTAAGGTGCTGCGAAAGCAGTCGAGGGAAAGCCACTCGGTCTTCTGTAGACACCGCACTCTCCAGCAATGTCGCATCTGGTAGGGTGATGGTGACGGTAGCATCTTGATCCCTTGCAATCTCCTCTCTTTGTCTAGCGAACACCAATACCTCCACAAGCCTTGTCAAGAAAATGCCGTCCCGCAGGTCCACGGCGATATTGCTTATAGCGTACACCACTTCGTCCAGTGGATCCTGCACATGGCGAACTTCGTACTCGAAATGCCGTAGCACGCGCGTGATGTCTCCCACAGACGGCATCAGCAAGCTCGACAGAGCCTGCAGAGCCCCCAGCGATGTCTTAATCTTCGACGTCCGCTTGAAAAGGCAGCCGGTGAGCATGCCATCCCCTTTAGCCTGGTCCAAAAGCCAGACCATCATCAAGCTCCTGAGCATCATTTTCCGCCAGCGTCGCCCCTCCAGCGTCCCCGCCTCTTCCCGTTCAGTAGAATCCTCCACATCCTCGACGCCGATCAAGAAAGTCTCCAGGAATCCAATCAGACCCCGCCTCCCACTCGCCGGGTCCATCATGCCTTCGCTCACCGCGAGCTCACCCGTCAGACTACTACTCGCCTTCCTAGGCACTTGTCTGCCCACCACGACCTCGGCCGCCGCACGAAGCGCGCTCTCCTCGTAGCTACCCAGCCAAAGCCCTAGAAACCGCTTCCGCAAGCCCATGTCGTGACAGGGGCTCGGTAGGCTTGCCACTTCCTTCGGCCGGCTCAACCCTCCGTATACCAGAGAAGCTTGAAGACGTTTGTGTAGCGCCGCGATGTGCGGCTGATGGTAGAGGTGCACCATGCGCTCCCTCAGCTGCGTCGTCGGGCCCTGCGGGAATGCATGCGGTACAGTAGGGCTCGCCTGCGCGAACAGGGTATTGATGAGCTCGCTGAGTGCGACTTCCTGCTGGCTGAGCCAACTGTCTTCGTAGAGTCCTGGTTGCGAGATGTCTTCGGCTAGTGTGGGATATTGGGCCAACTTGTTTGGCCGGAGGATGGAGTGTCCAGGAGGTGTCGGGCGCTTGAGTCGTTGCTTTGGGATTTCGCGGTCTGCAGATGGGGGCGACGAGTAGTTCTGCTTCTTCGCCTCAGCAGCGCGGGGCGATTTATGCTGCCCTGGCCGCGAGCCTGGGACATTGACTGTAGTCTTCCTCGTGGACTGAACAGGAGGCCTCGCTATCGGCACCGCAGTTCTCGAAACGACACTCTGCCTCGCCTGCGACGCCGCAGTCGGCTCCAACAACCTCGACCGCGCCCCTGCAGGCCTCCGCACCACCGCTGGCGCCACCGGTGCCACCGCACTCCTCACACCCTTTCCCTCCGGCTCCTGCCTACCCTTCCCAGCCACAACGGACGGCGGAATATTCTCCTTCCCGCCGCCCTGCCCCGGTACATCTTCCATCGCTCCCGCAAGATTCTGCTTCGCAACCATCGACTGCAGTGGCGCTCGCTTCGGCGCCACAGCCATCGACATTCGCGGTCGTCTCACGGGCTTCGGCGCTTCCGCTGCCACAGGCTCCCAAGCTCTCGCGTCCGGCTCGTCCACGCGGCGCGGAAGCTGGAACGTATCCTCCAATCCTTCCGTAGCGTACGCGCCGGGATGGATCGTCAGCATTGACGTTTCGTCCGGCGGTACGAAGATGGTCCTGCGTCTCGCGTCTCTCTTCGAACCTTGGCTGCCCTTCTCTTTCTCTCTCCGCTCCTCATCTACTTCCCTCTCCACCTCTCCGTCCCCTTTTGCCAGTCCAGCCTTCCGCATCCTCACAGCCGGCTTCCCCAACAAAACGCCCGCCCCCACACCGTCCTCTCTCTTCCCTTCATCCTCTTCCCTGACGTCCTCGAACATCTCCACAAATGGACCCGTGGCCCTCCCTCTCTTGCCTCCCAAATTTGTTCTTGGCCTAGGTCGCACATCCCGTATTTGTTGCTGTATCGCCCGCGTGTAGTCTAGCTCCCCCATGCACGTCTCCTCATCCATATCCAGTTGCGCAGCTGCTGCATCTCCCCCTAGGTCGCCGAGCCGCTGCAGCTGCTGCGGCGCAGGACACGGCGTCCCGAGCGCGATTCGCTCCATATCTTCCTTTGACGCTTCCGCGAGCGTGAACTCAACAGCGTGCGAAGTGTCAGGTAAAGTCGTGTCGTGTAGCTACAGTGTTGTAGCGAATGCTATCATTTGGTCGTGTCCAGGAAGCCGACACTACGCGCGAGTGTTCTGTGAAAGATGCTGTGGACCCGGCAAACCATGGAATTACCTGGAGGTACCTAGGGTCTTTTACTGGACGAAACGTGCCAACGAACGGCAGCTGCAAGCGCGCGTGGGCTTTCGCGGAAGCGTGCAGGCGGGGAGAATCTGGGTGTTGATCAACAAGCCGGTTGACCCAGCGACGGCTAAATCCGGCGCTCCGTCTGCTTCACAAGTGTTGTACTAGGCACTCCGCACTGAACGCCGCACTGTAAAAGCAGATGGGCAGTGATAGGTGTTTTGACGCATAGCACAAGTGTTGACAAGTTCCGTATACTATATATAACACCCTGCTTGACCCCCTCAAATCGAACAGCGACCTACTTACTCACCAGCCATACCCCCCTTCAAATTCTCCCAACTACTATCGGGATACCGCAAACAGTTCTCCCTCTTCTCCAATCCGCCTCCCTCGAAACCACCTAAGCCCTCAACCGTGAGCCTAATCAAGCTACCTGGATGACTGACAGGAAGGTCACCGCTACTCTCCCACCACATGGCGCCGCCGAGCCCGCAGTGCTTAATGTAGGCGACCTTTTGGGTCGCGATTGTGGGCGTGTCGTAGCTGATGAGGGTGCGGGAGGAGCGGTGGTAGGAGTAGGATGCTAGGGCTTGTGTGTCGTGGTTGGTTTCGGCGTTGGGGGGTGGGAGTGCCTGGGGGGAAGAGAGGATGTTAGTAGACGAGACTCGTCTTTCTGCAACTAGCCAATTATGAAGACGAAAGGAGGGTATCATCAGATTAGATCAAGTAAATTAAAGCTTCTCCGCTCATGTATAGCCCCAAAGGCGCAAAAGAACCGCACTCGGAAGAGGGGATGATGTCGCGCCTCTGCGCTGTGTGTGCAGCAGTCAGGCAGTCACGGCGACCTTACTGTCATCAAAGAAAGGAGTGGTAAATTCAAGAAGGTAGTAGAGGTGGAGACTCACTTTATAATCCCACACGCCATTCTCCCAACTCCCGTCTCCAACAGCACTATACCCGCATCCTGGACCGTCAGTGTTTTGGAATGCTCGGCCGTAAAGTGGCATCCCCAGCACAATCTTGCTGGGATCAATGCCATGCTCGATGTAATGCTTGACAGCCACGTCGACACTGAAAGGCGTCGCCTGCGGTCGCTCAGTACTGGGATATACGTTCGCCTGATGCCCGGCCACCTGGTCCCACGAGCCCGCAAAGTCATAGGCCATGAGGTTCCAGAAGTCGAGATACTGATCCATACTGCGGAGCTTGAGTCGTTGGAAGTTGGAAGGGCCGGCAGGCGAAGCGATTGTAAGGAGGAAGTGGGGTTGGTCGGACAGGCGGCGGCTGTACGCCTCGAGTTCCTCCCGGACGGCCTGGAGCAGGCGAACGAAATCCATGGCCTCGCGGTCCGATTTGGGGTATTCCCAGTCGATGTCGAGACCGTCGAAGCCAAGGTCCTTGAGTAGACGGACAGAGCTTTGAGCGAATGTCCTCCGGCCTTGCTCGGTCGAAGCTGGGCCTGCAAAGTTGGAGCTGTACGTCCACCCGCCAATGCTCAGCAGCACCTTTAGATTCCTGTTGCGCTTCTTGAGCAGGTAGAGCTGCTTCACGCAACCATAGACATTGTGGCCGACGTCGTTCCAGGAGTCGGTAGGGTAGTGCTTTTCAACGTCCGACCAAGAGTCTGTGAGATGGACCTCGCCGGAGTCTGGCCGGATGTTGGCGAAGGCGTAGAGGACGTGTGTGAGCTTCTCGGCGGGGATGTCCTGAGGTTGATGGTTGCGGCCGTAGATGGCCCAATTGACGAAATAGGCGACGCTGCGGTAGCCCTGGTGGTCGTGCATGGTGAGAGTTTGGTGATTGGAGTCTGGGTGCTGCTGAAGTAAAGGTTGCGTTATGGGCAGGTTTGGCACGTGGAAGACGAGGTCAATCGCAACGGCTTGGTGTATCAAGCTTGTTATTAGCAGGACAACGCATGCGACGAGGCGGAGCATCTGAGGTCGTGCGTCAGCTTGCCACCTGATCGTCTCCTACCTACCTGGTCAATGGGCAGTCAATGGTGACGTCTGAGCGACTGGATGCTGCAGATGGTGAAGGGGTTTGATATCGTACTGCAGTCATGCTAGACCACCTTGGCTTCTCTCCTAACATTTGCCAGCTGGAGGTGTAGCGGATGGGAGCAAGTGACCAGGTCTCAGAAGAGCACGACGACCCAGATTGCAGGTGGCTGTGGCCTACGCGACGAGGCCAACTTCGCTTCCACTGCCGGGTTTCAGCCGAGAACGCGTGACGCGAGCAACCTCACGTCTCCACTCTCCACACATCGTCCAAAGGTGGACGCCTCCAGAGGAGCATTCACTTACCCCTTTCCTATTCCCTGCCTTTTCTACCTTACCAGGTACGCATTTATTAAGCCTGTCTCGCGACGTGCGAGCTCCTTCCGGGTCTTATGACAATGAAGCTGCGACTAAGCGCCCAACACCTCGAGCCGAAGCTGCAGGTGTACATACCGCCGTGAGCGCGTGAGGAAGCGCGCACCTTCACTTCACCTTACCAGACACTTCACAATTGGTATTGCTTCCAAACGAGCTCTCGAGCTGCTCCTCCACTACACCGTACACCCTTGACACCACCTCAATGTATTCGACCGCCGCCACCACCGCTATGCCGGCCCGTCATCAACCTTCTGTCAAGCATGAAGCTGATGCCGCCATCCTCCGGCCCCTCAAACGCCGCCGTCTTGCAGCAGACCAACATCCCATCGTCCATGAGCGAACCGCCCAGGACGACACGGCACTAGAAGTCGACATCATGATCCTCGATTACCTCGCCCACCAAGCCATCCACGCCTGCATCGCCAGTCGCAGTCCGAGCTCTCGCAGAACCTTCTCTCTATCCCACAACCTCGCCATGACCGACAGCTTCCTTGCTCTCCTTACCGCTCGACACCCACACTACGCACTCGATGCCGACCTCCGCTTCCGCCTCCAGCTCCTACAGCTCACCGCTCTCTTCACCCAACGCCTGACCCGGAACCCCACCACCCCACCCATACACGCCCTCCAACACCTCCGCGAGCAGAACAGCCGGCGCGCGCACGATTGGCTCGCTCGCACCCAACGCTTCATTCCCTCCCAAATGCTCTGTATACCCACCGTTTCGCAAGCCAACATCGACCGCAATCGCGCCTACACCCGCGACGCACTCGACGTTCCCCACGAATCCGGCGACGCGGCCCCGCATTACGGCACTTCTTCCAGCGTCAGTCTTCTCGATCTGCTTCCCCTCTTCATGCGCGTATCTGCGGCCCGACAGGCCCTACTCGCCGCGACGACTCCGGACAGCGGTCTGACGCTACAGTGGATGCATTTAGCCTGTGAATTCATGGTTCAGGCTTGCTTAGAGCAGGGGCTCGAGCGCAGGGTCCTAGAAAGGGAAGAAGGGAAACTAGAAGTAGAGGTGATCAATGAAGCGTTTGCTTGGGGTTACGCGTCTCCTTCATCTTCCGAAAGCAAAGAGCAAGGAGAAGAAGGGGAGGAACAACACAAGGAGGCGTCTTGTGACGAAGTGAATGACATGTTTGAAGACCCTGTCTACGAAACGGAGATCGAAGACTGGTCTGAGCTGAAACGCACCTACCTTGCCCGACTGACCCCCGACGCACATTCTCGGACGAGCGATGCTGACACGAACGACGCGATCGCGCGTCCTCTCCCACTAGCGACTTTTGAGCAAGCCATCCTGACTTTCCTGCAGGCGCTGGCTGAGAGCCTTGAGAGGCCTGTCCTAGTGCAGCTGGAGGAGGGGAGACTTGAGGGCTTCTCGAGGGAGGCTACGGAGGAGTTGGCCAGAGATTGGGGGGTTGAGGAGCTGCTCGGGCTGCTGAGATAGGCTAGGTGCCGTGACAAGGGCGTGGTGGCTATGTTCGGGTGGTCTGGGAAATTGCCAGGTTGTTTAGTATTGTTGAGAGATTACCCCCTGGGTCTGCATTACTGCAGGAATGCTTCCTGTTCATAGTTCTTCTGGTACCTCTATACTGTACTCAGCGGCTTCCTGTGCCCGCGACCAGTCCGTCTTAGACCCCTAGACTGTGTCCGTCCGAAAACCATCAAAGCTACCTGTAGGTACAAGGGAGTACTTGTAGGTCATAAGCCAGGGCCACTGTGCACATACCACATCCGCATCACAGCCACAGCTGCAGGAACGCCACTCTTACCTCAAAGGGTCTTTGTCGCTACATCTATCCTGTCCAGTCTGCGATATTGCAAGTGAGGTCGTTCCGATGGAGGCTGCTGTCTGATTGGTCAATTGGGAATCTGACGCTAGCGGTTGTCCCCGACATCCCAACGCAACGCCAAGAGAAGCGAAGCCCCCATCTCTCGGCTGACTTCCAGCTCCATAACATCATCCTCTCTCTGAAAGCGCGTCTCAACTTGTTTGTGATTATTAAGACAGATCTCGCAAACTCAGGTCGCGTAGTCCTATCCAGCTACGCTTCTTGCCATGTTCGCTTTCGTGTGGTCGTGCTTCTCACAGGCCATCCATTGGTCAAGGCCTAGACCAAGAAGCGTCCGAGGTCCGCTCACGCTCTGGGCGCCGCGTCAGAAGCGCCGCGAGAAATCTACCTAGGTACCCATGGACAAGCCGCCAGCGTCCTGGGCATCAGCATCTGGAGCTTCCAAGCCGTCAAGCCAAGGCTGGCCGTGGGAGGTCTGTCGCTTGCTTTTGCCAATCAACCGCACATGCTGTCGACGGCACTGCCTACGCCGCGCTGGCCAAGACACTCGCCCAGCCTGGATCCTGTCTTAGGCTTCCTTGGGACCTCAGGGCGATGCTGCACAGGTTGAATGCCTTCGATACACGTGCTCGCGACGTGCGGTCTCCTTGGATGCTCTTCTGTCCTTCAAGTTCCCGGTGACTTCACTTTTCACGCTTTCTCACCACGTTTTGCTCTTCTGGGAACGGCTTAGAG
Source organism: Salinomyces thailandicus (assembly GCA_005059885.1). NCBI lineage: Eukaryota > Fungi > Ascomycota > Dothideomycetes > Mycosphaerellales > Teratosphaeriaceae > Salinomyces > Salinomyces thailandicus. Next base: position 491,355 of record NAJL01000006.1, on the reverse strand, counting down.
GCGACGCTGCCAGTGCTAATGATGGCCGCAGTGCATCCACAACTTGGCGAGAAAAAATTAATGGGCTGCCTTTGGGACGATCTAGCATTCGGTCGCGCCCTTTTGTGGGTACAAAAGGATGGCCATATACCTTGATCCGTCGTCCCTGGGCGTTGGAGTGAGACGTTCACCCACCTTCGCTCCGACAATCATACAGTGATCAGCTGTCACAGCACTCTACGATGGCAGTCCTCAACCAGGTCGACTGGATCATTGCTTTGATCACCATTGCCTTCTGCGCCAGCTCTTTCGGTAATGGAGCCAACGTATGTGTCCATCGAAAGGATTGTATCAGGTCGTAGCCTCTGACATGTTACAGGATGTCGCCAACTCCTATGCCACCTCCATAGCCGCTCGCACCCTTACTATGCCTCAAGTCGGCGTCCTGGCTGCAATCACGGAATTCGTGGGTGCCGTAGCACTCGGATCACGCGTCACGGATACCATCAAGAACGGCATCATCGATCTCGAACGCTTCAATGGCGCTCCAAACACTTTGGTGCTGGCAATGGGTTGCGCCGAGTTTGGGAGCGCTACGTGGCTCCTCGTCGCTACTCGCTTCGGCTTCCCTGTTTCCACCACTCAGACCATCGTTGGTGCTCTGGTCGGTGTCGGCATCGTAGCAGACGCGAACGTCCACTGGGATTGGGAAGATGGAAGCGTCTCCCAGGTCGCGGCATCTTGGGGCATTGCTCCCGCAATTGCTGCCGGCATGGCAGCCATCCTATTCCTGACGATTAAATTTTCCGTGCTCCAACGGAAGGATTCCCTTAAATGGGCGATGCGTCTGATCCCGGTCTACCTGGCATTTACCGCCGCCGTTCTCGCCCTTTTCATTGTTGTCGAGCTTCCTGGCATGGACGACCTTTCGGAATTCGGAGCAGGTAATGCAGTCGGCGTTGTCCTTGGCGTCTTCGCCGGAGTGCTTCTCATCGCCTTCGTCTTCTTCATTCCCTACTTTCAACGTCGTGTGGTCAAAGGAGATCCGCGTCTCAGATGGTATCACCTTCCCCTTGGCCCAACACTGATGAGAGAAGACCCGTGGCTGTACCTACCGGCGAAGGGCGACGAGCCAGTCATCGACTACTACGCCACTGCGCACTCTGGTGCAGACGTAGTCCCAGAGGCCGAGGAGAAGAACCCAAACAACTTGACCGTCCACGGTGCACGCAGCGACGAGACTCAGTTGCAGGATGCCTCCTCTAGTGAACGTGACCAAGAAGCAAACCACGAAGCCGCTCTCAAAGAGAAGATTGTCGAGCCAGAAGAGCGTTTCCTCGGCCCGACCAGCGACCTGCCCATCTACAACCCGCAGCGCCTATGGGCTTGGACCAAGTACATCCTGCTTCAAGGTGTCACCCGCGACTGCGTTAGCTATGACTCGGAGCACCTCAAAAAGACGCACGAGCTCGCAGTCGTCTACGAGAACCGCGTAGAGCACCTGTGGACGTACTGCCAAGTCGCCAGTGCCATCATCATGTCCATCGCACACGGTACGTTCCCCTTGCAACTGCAGAAGTCCATTCGCGATCCACCACATCGCATCTTGCTGACACCTTCCTTCCAGGTTCGAACGACGTAGCCAACGCAGTCGGCCCCTGGGTTGCAGCCTACAATACCTGGCAGTCCGGCGAAGTAAGCAGCGAGTCCGACACTCCCGTTTGGATCCTTGCCGTTGCAGGTATCCTGCTCGGTACGGGCTTCTGGTTCTTCGGCTGGCGCATTGTTCGCGCGCTCGGCAACCGCATCACCCGTGTCTCCCCCACCCGTGGCTACAGCATAGAGCTCGGTGCCGCTATTACGGTGCTCCTGGCTTCGCGGCTCGGCTTGCCTGTGTCGACCACGCAGTGCCTGACTGGAGCGACGCTGGGCGTGGCACTCATGAACTTCAATCTGGGTGCTGTCAATTGGCGCCAATTGGCCTACATCGTGTGCGGCTGGATCTTGACTCTGCCGGCTGCTGGTCTTATTTCGGGACTGCTGTTGGCTATGTCGCTTAATACGCCGAGTTTCTGGGACATCAATTGAGAGTCTTCAACGATTTCTGCGCTCGGTTTTTGTCATAATACTTGAATATTAGCATCGTTAGATACCTCATCACAGAAAGAAGTGTGCTTTACATGTTTACAGCAAGCAGATGCTCTATCTTTCCGACCTCTTCCCCCCCTCTCTTCCCTCTTCGACTTTGACTTATACCTGCATGACAGTCACACATCCCAGGACCAGAGACAAGAGTGCAAGCACGAAAAAAGAACATCGACCACGCAGGAGCTATCGATGGAATTGCAGAGAAAGCGTAGGGCATTACATGACACTGCATGCGCATGTCTCAACGGTATGTGTAACGCTCTGGGATGCAGTGCCGTTGTTCCGTTCGGTGCGTAACTGCCCTTCCTGGCATGGTTCACTTTCAAAGAACAGCAGAAGATTCTCTCGGGACTGCAGACACAGCCATCCCGTCCTAGAAATGTGGCGGCCTTGCCGAGCCAGCTGCTCGATCATCGTCTCGACCAGTGACGAGAATCAACATCTCTCAGCTGCACCGCAGGTGAACATCACGGCACTTCCTGTACCTACCATCTGATCAACGGCTAACAGCATCAAGCGTTGCTTGAACAACCAGACCGTTACGGAAAAAGCTCATCAATCATCATGCCGCCTCCTGACTACGCCACCATGTTCAAGGAGGCCTGGAAGACAGCCAACACAATGTACGATGAGATGACAGAGCAGCAGCGAGCCGTGAGGGAAAGAAAGGTCCTCCAAGACCCGAAGTACGAGAAGTTCCGGACGAACGATGGGGTCAGCGTGCTGAAGAAGGTGTTGGCGGAGGATTTGTTTAATGTGCAACGAGAGCAGGCTACCATGGGTCAAGTTGGTAGGGACAAGGACAAGACTGCAGGTAAAGCGAGGCAGAGCCCTGTAACTGAGCCACAGGTCGTTCGAAAGCGGCCAGTGATTCCTTCGCAGCAGTGGCCCGCTGTCGAAGCCGTCCCGGCGGTTCCAGAGAAGGTCGAGCCTGAGCCATTGTTCTTGCAGCCTTCCTCTAGCCAGACGCAGTATACTCGCCACGCTCCACCACAAGAACTTCACGCTCGGCGACAACTCGCCCATGGCATCCATTCCGACGGCGCCACGCCAACTCCGATCTGCCAGCATCACGACAAGCAGATGAGGGATCTCCAAGCCTGGAGCCAGGCGCCGCTCGGTCGTCACTCCAGCGCAGCTGCACCCTGCTCGCCAGCTGTCTTTGCCGAATCCGTCACGAGTCAGACGGCTTTGCTCCCGATGTGTACAGCGTGCGCTGTCGACGAGGCTGCTCTCACTATGATTCCCGGAGCTGCAGGACGGGTAGTGTACCAGATGGAAGTGGTCGATACGTGTCGCTGCGGTAGCAGGATTACCGGCAGTAGCTGCTGGTTCTGCGAGCTAGGCAGGATCGAGGCGGTGAAGCGGTTGGCGATCGAGCAGAGGACAGTAGCAGGATGGATCGAAGCGCCGTGTGGTTTTAGCAGGGGACCGAAGTTGCAGTGCGCCTGTGGCAAGCGTGTCCCGATTCCGGAAGTGGCGAGGAAATGCGTAGGATGCGGCGGCGTCAAGACTGCGCCGTTCTGCAACTTCGCTGGCTGTGAGTTGGTCTTTGAGGATGGCAGCGAGACTGTTAAGGCCGGGCTTGAAACCTCTGCTGGTTTGTCTGTTGGAGGAGTTGAGCAAACTTGCATGTTCCAACCTCAAGAGCAGGGCGGCTTGTACACCACGCGCGGGAAGCGTACAGCCGCGCAAGCCTTCAGTAACCCAGACCTGCCCACGCAGAATGAACCCCAGCGCACGGCAAGTGGGACGAGCAGAGCCACTCGCAAGGCAGACGAAAGAAACACCGCCCTATTTCTCGAGAGCAGCGAGGTTGCCAAAGAGCTCAAGAACGGAGGCCTTGACGTCCCTTCCAAGACCTGCAGGGCAGACGAAGTCACGCCATTGCTGCGTGCCGAGGTCCTATTGCAGGAGAACCGCGACTACATGTTCGAGAAGTTGGGTGGACTGGCCATCTATGCGTTGAAGCTCTGTGGGTTTGACTGGGACGCTGCGGTCGTCCTTTTTGATGCCGTGACGGGATCGTACGGGGAGAGGGCTTCGGGAGCGCAGATCCTTGATATGATGAGGGCTATTGACTGGCCGAAGTGCTTGGATGCTGGGTCTGAGGCGATAGTAGAGCAACCTCTTGCTACTCAGCCTGCTGGACAAGGCACACCAGTTGGACATTCGAGCTTAGACGTCCCCACCTCAGATGCTCAGCAAGGCTTCGCCTTCTCGCAGGCGGATCTGGCTGCGCTACGCGACCTCAACATTCATCATGTCCCTCCAGCCGAGAGACTCGCAAGTCTGCCATCAGCGGCACAGCGTGCAAAGGCGCTGCTAGAAGCAAACACGGAGGAAGAGGTTAATCTCAGCTCGGCCAGTTTTGCGCGACTGTTGCGTCTTTGTGGGTTCGAAAGGAAGCAGGCAGAGAGTATGGGGGAGGAGTATGAGCATTGTGGAGAGGGATGGGAGGAGTGTTGGGATTACTTGAGGTTCTTTGAGGGGGAATTCGCCTAAGCCTAGGATATGCGTCTTTTTGCCCATACAGATGGCAGTACATGTTCGCCTGGTACATTTTCGCTGTATTCCTCTTGCTGGTACAGAGGTACCGTAGGTAGTAGGGAAGGGTAGCTAAGGTTGTGAAGTCTGGCGTGTTAAGCTTCTGGCGGTAGCCACGGGCCGGCTGGACACATCATGCAAGGGTCCGATGTGACTTGTCCAGGCCAGGTACGTACATTGTTGAAACGACAGACGGAGGAGACGACCGTGGTCTGCTTGTAACTGTCATCCCCTGAGTATGCAAACAGCTGCTGTAGTTTGTGCCTATCTTATCAACGATGCAAGCGTAGCGTTCGCAGCAAAGCGTCCACAGTCACGTTCTCCAACAAGCTCCAATGTCGTCGACTGAGACGTCCGACAAGCGCCCGTCCAACGAGCCACGAAGCTCTCGCCCACCCTCCCACTCTCCCCTCCAGCAACGACCCCCCGAACCTCCCCGCCAACGCTCCAATCCCTTCGCCACGACCTTGAATTACTTTACCCACCCGATCGCCTACACCGTCTCCGGCCTGGCGCGCCGCCTCTCGGAAGACGAAGCCCCCACTCCGCTGGCGCGCGCCCTCAGCGCCAACTACAACGGCTCCATGACTGATCCGACCACGGGCGTGTACCACCCGCCCAGCATCCCGCAGCGGAGGCCATCTCCTTTCCAGCCGCCGCCGCTGACGCCGTTGACGTTGCAGGGGTACAAGGACAGCACGCGGGGACGGGCAAGGCTGCTGAGCCGGGCGTTGGCGGAGGAGATTCGCTTGCTGATGCCCGCGAGGCTGCAGCTGATGGATCACTGGCAGCTTACCTATTCGTTGGAGCAGAACGGGAGCACGCTGTCGACACTGTACAATCTTTGTGACGCGCACCGCGGGAAGAGAGGAGGCTTCATCCTAGTCGTGCGGGACGCAGGCGGGGGAATCTTTGGCGCCTACCTCACCGACCCCCCCAAACCACAAGCACACTACTTTGGCTCCGGCGAGTGCTTCCTCTGGCGAGCTTTCCGGCTCCCCGCCTTACCAGACCTCTCATCCCTTCCACCACCGCCCAGTGAAGACACGACGCATCTGCAGCGCATGACCACAATCGGCGTCTCCCGACAAGGCTCCAGCGCCTCTCTCGCCTCCCTCAACCCCCCGGCGCCGAGCACAAACGGTAAGCTCACGCCCGGCACAGCAACTCCGGAACGAATCCGCTTCAAGGCATTTCCCTACACGGGCGAGAACGACTTCAGCATGTTCTGTCAGCCCGACTACCTTAGCGTGGGCGGCGGCGATGGCCACTACGGTCTCTGGCTCGACGACGGCTTGAGTAAAGGCGTCAGCGATACCTGCCCAACGTTTGGCAATGAGCCTTTGAGTGAGGAAGGTACCAAGTGGAACGTGCTGGGCGTCGAAGTGTGGTATGTCGGCTCATGACACGGCGGAACGATGAAGATGCATACAGCAGCAGTGTTGGACCTTGCGGACGGCATTAGGGCATAGAGCGGGTTCAAGGCGTTTTGCTGCATCAATGATACCCACAATTGAATGAAATGAAGACAGTGCTTTGATGGCGACTAAGGTACCTTAGCCACCTCGATCTGACGTTGTTGCGCCTAGGTAGATACGGGACTAGACTGCCGTTCAACCAGACTCGTTGCCCCGGGCTGCCAGTTCCTGGGCCGCTGCTGCTTCGCCTGGGTGTTTTGCGCGATTATTGCTACGTACGCCAGTCTTCATGTTTCTGGTCAGCACTGGCCGTAATACGTCGTAAGTACCAGGATATGCCCCCTTCCTTTCGCATCTTTTTCAAAATACAATCCAGCGGCATCAAACCAAGGTCCAATTCACACAGAGCTTCTAAAAACATGTCTTTCGTTTCTTGTTGCTCTAGACTTGCGTTGATGTGCCTAACGTCTATCGTCCATGGTTCGGTCACGAGCAAGCATTTGAAAGGACATGAGGTGCCTCAAGGCAGCGCGTAAAGCCTCTGCTCAACACATGCAAACTCAACAGTCCTCTCTTGCTGTGCTACCTCCTACCACCCAGCGCGCTTGATGCAGCGTCATCTCTGTAGGCTACCTTGTGACTGACTATGTGTGTAGACGCTGATGCAGGTCGTTGCTCAAGCTGAGGCCATTGAGGTACGAAATCGTGCGGTTCACTTGCAGAGGCATAGGTGTGGCATGCGCATGTTGCTACTATCCTGTAGTCCCCAACCTCTGTCCCTCTCTCTCTCTCTCTCTCTCTCTCTCTCTCTCTGTGTGGACGTCAGAGAACATTGGCAAATGCAAGCGGCGTGACTTTTAAGAGTCGCTCATACCGCCTCATGTCAAGCGTGCAAATCTGACCATCCGCCGACAATGCTTCGACGCCAAAGGACTTTGGAAGAGAGGACAAGTTGTCATTTTTCATAATAATCGTCTTGTGTCGTCGTCAAGTTGACCTGTAAAGCCATTACAACAGTACGTACCCTACACAATATACTAGACTAGAAGAAAACAACCCTTTAGAAGCTAGAAGTAAGCCAGCTTATCGCCCATGATCCTAAAAGGAGGCGAAGCGTTTTGTTTCTAGGCACTTTCTTCCCCGGTCTCCTCAGAAGATCTCGTGCGACAACACGAAGGTCTGAGCTCGTGACGTTGCGGGCCTGATTCTTTTTCCTTGGTATGGCGCAGAACGCTATCATCAAAAAGCACACTGCCTCTTTCCAATGCGTACCGGCACTGTGGCCACTCGCCCTTCAGGCCTGGCCATTGCGGCTGCCGTGGATGGGGAGCTCCTTACAACAAAATCATGCCCATGCCAGAGACGGCGGCGAGAATTACCATGAAGACAGCCGGGAGAATGCTAAGCTCGCTGCTCGGGACTGCATTCATGATGCCGGCAGAGCCGCTGGAGGAGTCGGAGTTGGAAGATCCACTGTCGCTGTCGCTGTCGCTACCGCTGCCACTGCCGCTAGACCCAGATCCAGCGCCACCGGTTCCACTTGGCTGAGATGTGACAGTGTTGGTCCCTGCGGCACCAGCCTCCCGCAGAAGAGACGAGCAGGTTGGACCGGCGGCCTGAGTCGCCTTGGTGCTGCCTGCGCCGCCGAAGTTGCAGGCGCTGGCCTGGTTCGAGCCGGATTGAGCCTGGTAGTACTGGTTCATGACGAAACCGAGTTGCTCAGTGGAGTTACACATGCTATACGCGCCATAGTTGCCGGTGGTCGCGTTGTTGAGGATGCCGGCGCAGTAAGCGCCGTCATTGTAGCCACAAATCTGGCCGAAGAGCTCGCCATAGTTGTCCGAGTCGGTGTTTCCCTTGACCACGCAAGACAAGGTGTTGTACATGCAGTTGCACAGCTGCTCGTTGGGCATCGGCGGGAGCGGTGTCGCCTTAGCCGCCCAGGTTTCGCCAACGGATGGGCAAGATGCCGGAGAGTTAGTCGGGTTGTATGCGCTCATTTGGACGCCAGTAGCCGAGACCTTAGCAAGCTGGCTGCTGAGGTTGTCGAAGTCCTGGTTTGTAGTGACATCGTTACCGTCGACGCTCACAAGACCTGCAATGGCGTTAGTAAACCTTGACACACAACGTCACCAAAAGGCCAACATACCATAATCGTTCTCCTCCTGGAAGTACATATAGACAATACCGCCGGACCAAACGTCGTTCATCTGAGGACCATAAAGAGCCTGGACTTCGGTGAACGGACGCGGCTCGACCTCGTTGCAACCGTACTCGGCGAAGAAGGCCGGGACCGAGTAAGTCGAAAACTCTTCGGTGCGGACGTCAAAGCCCGACTCTGTGAAAGAAGAGTCACCGCACCACGAGTAAATATTGTAGCCCCAAAAGTCAATCGAGTTGGCCTCTTCGCCGCAGTTGAAGTAGTTGGCCAGGTTCTCACGAATTTCAGCGTCGTCGTTGGTGGCATAGCCGACACCAATCTCACGGTAGCCCTGATCGCTAATGTATTTCTTGCTATCGCGCACCGCGGCCTTCACGAAGGCGCTCGCATCCGTATTGTTCGGTTGGTTCGACACCTCGTTGCCGGCGAGGAAGCCGAGGGTGTTGGAGTATTGCGCCATTTCATCGATGACGGCGGTGTAACGGCCGTAGAGCTCGACGTTCCATGATGGGTCGTCTCGGATGATGGAGTCGCTAGGGGACGACAGATCTGCGAGCACGTAGATGCCCGCATCTGCGAGCATCTGCATAGCATCTGTGTGGTCATTTGTTGGGTCGATAGCGTAGACACGAATGGTATTTGTCTGCAGCTGGGTGAGATACGGAATATCACGGCTGAGGTTGTCAGTCGTTAGAGGATCGGTGTAACCATTGTCGCCAAACGCGTCACTCTCAGTGTCGCTTGAATTACTCCCGCCTCCCTGGTAGTCCTGTTGGTACGCGATTCCCTTGATGTAGCTGCTCTGGTCAGCATCCTGCTAAGCCGCGTCACTCCATCAATGAATCGAAGGAAGCCCTACAATTGTGTGCCATTGGTCTTGTAGAAGAACTTGGAGCCCTTGATCACGATAGGGTCTACGTCCTGTGCGGCAGCCTGGCTGACGAACAAGGACCCGGTGGTGATCAGTGCCGCCGCTGCGGTCGCTACGCCAAAACCTCGCATGTCCGTGTTTCTCGACAGACTAAGATGCTCTTCACAATGGATGCTTCGGTGGCAACTCGGTCTTCAAGGGCAAGCGCGCGTTCCTTGAGACTTGACCTGGAATATAAGGTAGGGCTGTGATCGTCAAGGCGGATGATCGCTGTTGAAAGAGGGTGTGGAAACTGTGATCAACGGACTACGCTGAGGAGGAAAAGCGGGTGCAAAGATGGCAGGAAAGAAAGGGTTGCTGGTGAAAGTGCCAGAAGATACGGGTCTCGATGCCGACGGAGAAGAAAGGGTTAGGTTGTTATTTCTCAGGGTGTGAGAGAGAGCCCCCAGGAGAATGCCACCGGCCTATTCGGGAAAAGATGGACCCTGATACGAGACGCGTATGCGCGCCACCAGGGATCCGAAACGGCCGCCCGGCGCCTGCTGCTGGTCGGCGTGGCAGTGGAAGTCTTTCCCGTCGCTTTCTTTGGCTGGATTGCAGAGGCTGGTGGTACCTACCTATACTCTTGATTAATCTTTGCATCTCCAAGCATCTATACAGCATTGCCACAGGCCGCTCAGCCAAGATTGTTGACGGCAGCCAGTCGCTGGAAGTCTTCTAACGCTATGAGAGACGTCGCAGATGCCCTGTCTCACACTCTCAGTTGCAAACCACATCGGGAGAGCAACTCTCCGATTCGCTGCTTCGTTGTATGATCGTCAAGTGTGAACAACAGACCCTTGCGAACGCCACCCGGGATCGTGGAGTGCTCGGCTCAACGATTCTCTGAGAGCTGCTAAGATTCCGCGGAGGCAATCTGCTGTGGAAAGTCTCGAACAAATCCCATCCTGCACTAACAAAGCCTTCATTCCGGATGATCCGAGGGTTGGACAGCAGTGACGAGACGGCCCATATGACAAGTGCGACCTCATACCCTGGGGCAACTTTACGAGGGCATTATCATTGCCACCGTTGCAATAGACAGAGCGATGTCATCAATGATCGCGCGGAGCTCGAGCAAAAGACGTCGGGTTGTTCCAGCAGCAATAGAGATATCAATTGCATCGGCAATACGACGGCTATGGGTCCATCGGTTCTGACTGCCACCAGCCTTCGTCGAGCGGTTATGTATGGAAATTCAGGGTTGGAGGGGCTAGCTTTGCATACCATAGCTACCACACTACTACCTACATGATGAAATGGATTCTACATAGCAACGGCAAGTTGATCCGGTGGCGAACTCAGATGCCGGCTTGTTTGGAGTAGCATTGTGTATGCGGGCTGCGATAGTGAAAGTGAGTCTCGCTGACCATTAACAGTAGTACCACCTCCTAGCCAGTAGTACCACTCCCTTCAGCAAACCTATGAAGCAGCGTGCGCTATGGAATCGTAGATTGACTCCACGACTGACGTAGCAAGCAACATTTGATGAGTGACCCATAGCACAGATCTTGAACAACGACGAGAGGAAAACGTGGTATGCTTATCCTTTTTGGTAGCTGTTTGATACTTTGACAGGCTTATGGATAGCTAGCCAATCTACGCGTTGAAGATAATACAAGCCCTCTCCGTCCTCATCAATCCTGGTTGTTGATTCTCGTCACGCGCCATAAACATGGTCGCTGTGCTGTATACCCTTACAGCTGCCGTGAGCATGGCAATTAATACCTACGCCAGCCGGCAAAGTGCCCAGTATGCACACCACTCGTGTATCAACGTACGTACTTGAGTCAGAGGTGACGAATGGGAATAATAGGCCATTACTGCGCGTGCGGTCCGCAACGGACGGCTGCTATTTCCAGGCTGCTCAACATATGCCGGCCAACGAATAGCATGAGGCAGAATTGTAGCTGCATAACTTCCATTGTGCAACCTCTCCAGCTGCAGGACCAAACAATTATTGACGTCTGCGAGGTACGATTCATGAGGCATGAGGCCTTAGCCACGGGCGCTGTCATTTGATAATAGATCTCGTGAACGTCACGATGCCCGTCGACAATGCGGCAAAAGAAAGCGAACGGCAATATTTGCTATAGGGTGATCAATGTCCCAGTGAGGAGAGAGTGGCGGAAACGATCACCCATCACCCGTCTCTTCCATGAACCGTCTGCAGGTTGAGTATGATGATGATGGTGATGATGGAAGAATTGCGGATAGTGTATACAGCATCTGAGGCGGCTCGAAATAGCTTTCGCCACCGCGCGGCGTAGATCCGGAGGCCAGGGCCTCCCATAGCGCAATTCGGTTCGTTGATGATTCAACGCTTGTCAACAATAATCCGCGTTGTAGGCGTACCCCGATGCGCATGTGGGGGTGTACATGGCGAGGCAGTGAAGGCGCAACGACTGGCTGACCTCGCGGACGGGTGAAAAGAGCCGCTGCAAAGCCTGTCTGCCGCGTCGGGCGTGCTGCCAGGCTAGCCGGGTTGGCAAGAACCTGGCCTGGCTCGCTGGGAGAAGGCGACGCCAAGCTTCAGTAGGAAATGTGCAGGTGGGTTGAGGGATGCCCCTCCCCTATGTGTCTGATAGTAAACAGAAGGTCTGCAGCCTCCTTTCCTTCGGTGTCGAGCCCACGGCTTCCATCAGGTAGCTCAAGGTGTCATTCACGCCGTCGAGCCTCCTCCCACAATTCCATCTGCCATCCGCTCCGACTGTCAACAACGTGCATCAGGCATTTTTGCCCCTCGCACAGACCCCTGTTTGGCGAGTGGCGAGTGCTTGTGCGTGGTGAGAGAAGCGCGCGTAGTGCGATCGGAGCCGTGCAACCCAGCCCCGTTGTCCGCCAATCACCGGTCTCGAGCTTCAGGAGGCGCATTGAGCCAACGCGCGTTCTCACAGCAACAAGACAGCCACCACCACCAGCTTCACGACATCCGCAACTCTCAGCAGCCTTCCACTGCACCATCGCCCCATCGCCCCATCTTACCTTGAGGTTGACAACGCAACGGAGAGGTGTGTGTGAACTGGCAGGCGAGACGACCGCTTGTGTTTTCTGGACAGGTGCTGTTTCCTCGTTTTCCCGCCGACGTGCCCACGCTCGCTTTCCGCCCGTCAACAATTCAGCAAAAGCGGCAACGCACCTCGCTCGTTCGATCCATCACCTGCTATCACGCAGTCTAATATCAGCAACACTGTCGACCACACAAGGCACTCACCACGCCTGATGGTACACGACTGAACTGGTACGTCTCGCACACGGCGGTGGTGAAGGTGGCCGGCCACGCGGTCGCAGATCCTGAAACCTGCCGGTGCTCGTCTGCTGTCACCGACAGCAAACACCACACGACATTCGCTAACACCTCTCCGTCAGTAATCTCTAATCACTTCCGTCAACATGGCGCACCCCCATCAGGGCGGCTATGATGAAGGCTACGGCCACCAGGCCGACGATGGTTACTACCATGATGAACAACAAGGCTATTACGACCAGCAGGGTTACGGCCATGGTCAGCAAGATGGGTACTACGATGATCAGGGCTACTACCAGGCCGGGCCTGAGGGCTACAATCAAGATGGCTACTACGACGCTGGCCAGCAGGGCTACCAGGATGAGTACTACAATGATCAGTACTACGACCAAGGTGCTCAAGGTGCTCAAGGTGCTCAAGGTGGTCAATATCCGCAGCAAGGCCGTGGCTACAGTCAACGCAAGGGTCGTCGTGGTCATGACTCCGAGGAAGACTCCGAGACATTCTCTGACTTCACCATGAGATCCGACATGGCCAGAGCCGCAGAGATGGATTACTACGGCCGTGGCGACGAGCGGTACAATTCCTACGGAGATGGTCAAGGTCGTGGATACCGCCCGCCTTCATCGCAGATCTCCTACGGTGGCAACAGGTCATCGGGCGCCTCGACGCCGGTCTACGGCATGGACTACACCAGCGCCTTGCCAGCTGGGCAGCGATCACGCGAGCCTTACCCAGCTTGGACCTCCGAGGCTCAGATTCCCTTATCCAAGGAGGAGATCGAAGACATCTTCCTGGATCTGACTGCAAAGTTTGGGTTTCAGCGCGACAGCATGAGGAACATGTTCGATCACCTCATGACCTTGCTAGATTCTCGCGCCTCCCGCATGTCTCCTGGTCAAGCCTTGCTGTCTCTCCACGCCGACTACATCGGTGGCGAGAACGCCAACTTCAGGAGATGGTACTTTGCTGCACATCTCGACCTTGATGACGCTGTCGGTTTCGCCAACATGAAGTTTGGAAAGGCGAGCAAGGCTTCTCGCAAGGCGCGCAAGGCGAAGAAGAAGCAGCAGCAACAAGACCCTCAAAATGAGGCTGAGATGTTGGAGAGCCTTGAAGGCGACAACAGCTTGGAGGCCGCTGAGTACAGGTGGAAGACTCGGATGAACCGCATGTCACAACACGACAGGGTCCGCCAAGTGGCGCTCTACTTGCTCGTCTGGGGTGAGGCCAACCAAGTGCGTTACATGCCGGAAATTTTGTGCTTCATCTTCAAATGCGCAGATGACTACTTGCATTCTCCGGCTTGCCAAAATCGCGTGGAACCGGTCGACGAATTCACCTTCCTGAACAACGCCATCACGCCTCTGTACAACTACTGCAGAGACCAAGGCTACGAAATCTACGAAGGCAAGTATGTGCGGAAAGAGCGTGATCACAACCGCATTATCGGCTACGACGACATGAATCAGCTTTTCTGGTATCCAGAGGGTATCGAGCGCCTGGCTTTCGAGGACAAAACTCGCGTCATCGATCTGCCACCCGCTGAACGGTACGAGCGTCTGCAAGATATCATGTGGAAGAAGGCTTTCTTTAAGACCTACAAGGAGACTCGGTCCTGGTTCCACATGCTTACCAACTTCAACCGCATCTGGGTCATTCATGTGGTGGTGTACTGGTTCTACACCGCCTTTAACTCGCCCACGCTCTACACAGCAAACTATCAACAGCAGGTCAACAACTCGCCGAATGCTGCTGCTAGCTGGTCTGCTGTCGGTCTGGGCGGTACTCTGGCTTGTGTCATTCAAATCGGTGCTACGCTCTGCGAATGGCTGTACGTTCCGCGACGATGGGCTGGTGCCCAGCACCTAACCCGGCGTCTGTTGATCTTGATCGTCATGTTCGTCATCAACATCGCTCCGGCTATCTACGTTTTCGGCGTATCTCAGACTGGCAAGGTTGCACTGATTCTGGGTGTGGTCCAGTTCCTCCTTGCTCTGGCGACCTTCTTCTTTTTCGCCATCATGCCGCTCGGCAGTCTTTTCGGCAACTACCTTACTGGGAAGAAACGCCAATACGTTGCTAGTCAGACGTTCACTGCTAGCTGGCCGCGTCTCACTGGCAATGACATGTGGATGTCATACGGTCTCTGGGTCCTGGTATTTGCCGCCAAGCTGTCGGAATCCTACTTCTTTTTGACGCTGTCGCTACGTGATCCTATCCGCATCTTGTCGACGATGAACATCAGGAATTGCTTGGGCGACGCAATCATTGGTGACGTGCTCTGCAAGAAGCAACCGATTATCTTGCTCGTCATCATGTACTTTACTGATCTGGTTCTGTTCTTCCTGGACACCTTCCTCTGGTACGTCATCTGGAACTGCATCTTCTCCGTGGCTCGTTCGTTCTATCTAGGCGTATCCATCTGGACGCCTTGGAGGAACATTTTCTCGCGTTTGCCCAAGCGAGTGTATTCGAAGATCCTTGCCACCACCGACATGGAAATCAAGTACAAGCCAAAAGTACTGATCTCCCAGATCTGGAACGCCATCGTCATCTCGATGTACCGGGAGCACTTGTTGGCCATCGACCATGTTCAGAAGTTGCTCTATCATCAGGTCCCGTCAGAGCAAGAAGGCAAGCGTACTCTTCGTGCCCCGACTTTCTTTGTGTCGCAAGAGGACCATTCATTCAAGACTGAATTCTTCCCTGCGCACTCTGAGGCGGAGCGCCGAATTTCGTTCTTCGCTCAGTCGCTGTCTACGCCAATCCCGGAGCCGCTGCCAGTGGACAACATGCCGACCTTCACTGTCATGATCCCGCATTACAGCGAGAAGATTCTTCTCTCGCTCCGCGAGATCATTCGCGAGGACGAGCCTTACTCTCGTGTCACCATGCTTGAGTATCTCAAGCAGTTGCATCCTCATGAGTGGGACTGCTTCGTCAAGGACACCAAGATTCTGGCTGATGAGACCTCTCAATTCAATGGTGACTTGGAGAAGACCGAGAAGGATGCTGCAAAGGCCAAAGTCGACGACCTGCCGTTCTACTGCATCGGATTCAAGAGCGCTGCACCTGAGTACACTCTCCGCACGCGTATTTGGGCGTCTCTTCGCTCGCAGACTCTATACCGCACTATTTCCGGTTTCATGAACTACAGTCGCGCTATCAAGCTGCTGTACCGTGTCGAGAACCCCGAGGTGGTCCAGATGTTCGGCGGCAACTCCGACAAGCTCGAGCGCGAGCTTGAGCGCATGGCTCGTCGCAAGTTCAAGATTCTCGTTTCCATGCAACGTTACGCCAAGTTTTCGAAGGAGGAGCGCGAGAACGCTGAGTTCCTTCTTCGCGCATATCCCGACCTCCAGATCGCATACCTGGACGAGGAGCCACCTGTCAACGAAGGAGAAGACCCCAGACTGTACTCTGCACTCATTGACGGTCACTCAGAGATCATGGAGAACGGCATGCGTCGCCCCAAGTTCAGGATCATGCTTTCTGGTAACCCCATCCTCGGTGATGGAAAGTCTGACAACCAGAACCATTGCTTGATCTTCTACCGTGGTGAATATCTCCAGCTCATCGATGCCAACCAGGACAACTACCTAGAAGAGTGCCTGAAGATCCGGTCAGTTCTCGCAGAGTTCGAGGAGATGACCACAGACAACGTCTCGCCGTACACGCCTGGTGTGCCTCAGACCGGCTTCAACCCTGTCGCCATTCTGGGTGCCCGCGAGTACATCTTCTCTGAGAACATTGGTATTCTTGGTGACGTCGCCGCTGGTAAAGAACAGACGTTTGGTACTCTCTTCGCTCGTACCCTGGCCCAAATCGGCGGTAAGCTTCACTATGGTCACCCCGACTTCCTGAACGGTATCTTCATGACCACTCGCGGTGGTGTTTCGAAGGCTCAGAAGGGTCTGCACTTGAACGAGGACATCTTCGCCGGTATGACTGCTCTCCTTCGTGGTGGTCGTATCAAGCACTGCGAGTACTACCAGTGCGGCAAAGGTCGTGATTTGGGCTTTGGATCCATTCTGAACTTCACCACCAAGATTGGCACCGGTATGGGTGAGCAGATGCTGTCCCGCGAGTACTATTACCTTGGCACTCAACTACCCCTGGACCGCTTCCTGTCCTTCTTCTACGCTCACCCCGGATTCCATATCAACAACATGTTTATCATGTTGTCGGTGCAACTCTTCATGTGGTGCCTGATCAATCTGGGTGCCCTTCGCCACGAGACCGTCACCTGCCACTACAATCACAACGTGCCAATCACAGATCCGCTATACCCAACTGGCTGCGCTAACATTGTACCCATCATGGACTGGGTTCAGCGCTGCATTGTGTCAATCTTCATTGTGTTCTTCATCTCCTTCGTGCCCTTGACGGTGCAGGAATTGACGGAACGCGGATTCTGGCGCGCGGCTACTCGTCTGGCAAAGCACTTCTCCTCGCTCTCGCCACTCTTCGAGGTGTTCGTTTGCCAAATCTATGCCTACTCTGTGCAGCAAGATCTGGCCTTCGGCGGTGCCCGCTACATTGGTACTGGGCGTGGGTTCGCCACTGCTCGCATGCCCTTCGGAGTGCTCTACTCGCGTTTCGCCGGGCCGTCGATCTATATGGGTGCTCGTCTCTTGATGATGCTGCTCTTTGGTACGATGACCGTTTGGGGCTACTGGCTGCTGTGGTTCTGGGTTTCAATCACCGCACTGTGTGTCTCCCCGTTCTTGTTCAACCCGCATCAATTCGCTTGGTCGGACTTCTTCATCGACTACCGCGAATTCTTGCGCTGGCTATCCCGCGGCAACACCAAGGCGCACTCTGCCTCCTGGATCGGCTTCGTCCGTCTCTCGCGTACTCGCCTAACTGGCTTCAAGCGCAAGGCGCTCGGCGAGCCGTCTGCCAAATTGTCTGGAGACACCCCACGCGCCTCATTCACCAATGTCTTCTTCAGTGAGATCCTTGGTCCACTCATCCTGGTCGCCGCCACTTTGCTCCCCTATCTGTACATCAACGCTGGTACTGGTGTAGTTCCCCGGATCCAGGACAATGGCGTTAACATCAACCCTACCAACTCACTTATCCGTATCGCCATCGTCGCCTTTGGCCCGATTGGTGTCAATGCCGGTATTGCAGGTGGTTTCTTTGGCTGCGCTTGTTGCATGGGACCTATCTTCAGCATGTGCTGCAAAAAGTTCGGCGCAGTCCTTGCCGCCATTGCACACGCAATCTCTGTGATCATGCTGCTCGTATTCTTCGAAGTCATGTACTTTCTGGAGGGCTGGAACTTCGCTAGGACTCTGCTAGGCATGATCGCTTCTGTTGCGATCCAGCGATTTGTGTTCAAGCTGATCATTGCCCTTGCTCTGACGAGAGAGTTCCGCGCCGACACCTCGAACATAGCGTGGTGGACCGGGAAGTGGTATGCCATGGGATGGCACTCGATGTCCCAGCCAGGCCGTGAGTTCCTGTGCAAGATTACAGAGATGGGCTTCTTCGCTGCGGATTTTGTGCTCGGTCATATTATCCTGTTCTTCTTCCTGCCGGTCTTGCTTGTCCCGTACATTGACAAGTTCCACTCGGTCATGCTCTTCTGGCTGCGTCCCAGGTATGTGCTCACTCAACCCGCCCTATTGAACTCTGCTAACATAGTAACAGTCGTCAAATCCGCCCGCCCATTTACTCGATGAAGCAGAGCAAGTTGCGCAAGAAGCGTGTCGTCCGCTACGCAGTCCTCTACTTCTCCCTCTTCTTTCTGTTCCTGATTCTGATCATTGGACCCACGATTGCCGCCGGGTTTATCAGTCCTACTATCGATATCATGGACCTCCAGCAGCCAACCAATTGGAACAACAACGACACGCTCGGCTCGAGTGACACTGGCACGGCGCTTGCCAGTGGTGCTGCGGCCACCGGTAGCGCATCCGGCGGGAGCGCGTTCGCCTCCTCTAGCGGAGCAGCCAAGAGGGCTTTCTTCTACTACGGCGCCTAAGTGTCGCGCCGTCCATGGCTCTGCACGACCACGACCTTATCAAGTCGACCCTACGGGAGTGCAACAAATCTTTTCCACGACTTGTAACAACAGCATCGAAGCGACGCCACGCAATAATGGCAAAAGAATTAATGAAGAGGAGCTGTTAGCCACTACCAACGGCACCGCATTTCTGAGCGTCTCTTCTACTTCGGCACAGATATTTCGGGGAGTTCTGGGATTTATAGATCCAAGGAGACACCGACTCCCCTTCCACTCATTTAGGAAGTGGGTCGTGGAAAGAGTGGACTGGAGACGGAGATGTGTGCTGTGACAGGCTCTGAAGTACATATCTCAAGCTCGGTCTTTTCTCCTGCACTATGGGAAAGGCGTCATGGGCTGATTGGGGTGTGGAAGGCAATGTTTCCTGAGGTATACAGTGTGGAATGGCATTTGAATAATAGACATGACTTACAGCCCTTCTCGTCGCCCTTGTGTCTATTCTATTCAATTCGTACAGTAGGCTTTTGTGCACGGGGCTGCCTCTTAAGGCCTGCAGTAAGAACTCGTATAGAAACATTACTCGAGGTAAGGCACATCACGAAAGTCGCTGAAGCGCTTCTGCAGATTGCCTCTCGTGCCACGCCGCTTGTCGTGCGAAGATTTCAATCCGTTGACAACAAGCATGGCAGCTGGCCAACTCGTTAGAACATAGCCTACAATGCTCAGCAATCCGGCAAGACAAGCTCCTATCAGCTGCTCTCCAACTCTGCTAGTGCTGGTCCACACTGGGACGTGTGCGGAAAGCATTGATGGCAAAGCTGATCTTATCCATTGTACGGCTTCTTGATTGCGCAAGTAACTTTTGTTCGGCTGAACAAGGTGTGTCTGCGGAATGCACAGGAGGCCGGCCAGGGCGGGAGTGTGATCAATCGATAGAAGTAACGGCGAATTTTCACTTGACCGCTCAAATGTTGAGGAAACACACGGACTGCGTGATAGCGTTGCAAGATACACGCTCATCGTACACACGCTTGCCGCCGTCATGCCGGCCAATTTGGCCTCGCATTCACCACGCTACGGGAAAACGTAGCGCTGAGCTTTCCTTCCTTCTCCATCTGTCGCTTCCGCTGCGCCGCTGTAATGCCCGCTCGGTCGGTCACAGGAGCAGCATTCATCACGTTATCGAACTCAGCATCGTCGTCTGCGCCTGGCTCGCTGCCGGATTCAGCATCGCTGTCTTCAGGGATTGACTGGACAGGCTTGCTTCCGTCTGTAGGCCGCTGAATGCGCTCTGGGACTTTGGTCGATGCCCCCTCTTCTTCTGCTGCATTGGGGTTGGAGGCGTTAGCAAAAGGTTTGGATGCCAGCACGCG
The DNA here is from genome assembly GCA_005059885.1 of Salinomyces thailandicus. NCBI lineage: Eukaryota > Fungi > Ascomycota > Dothideomycetes > Mycosphaerellales > Teratosphaeriaceae > Salinomyces > Salinomyces thailandicus. Next base: position 471,595 of record NAJL01000006.1, on the reverse strand, counting down.
CTGTCGGAGATAGGCCATTTCCTCCTCGTCGTCCGAGGGCGGGAGGTCGTAGGGATCGCGCTCTTCTTCGTCCTCACTGTTGACGTTGCCATGCACGGTGGGCTGCTCGCCGGGTTGAGGGCCACCAAGCTGGATCCCCCCGAGGCTGCTTGCATCGCTATCATCATCCTCAGCGTCGCTTCCTTCCTTGCTGCCGTCCTCATCGTCAACATCTAGTCGTCGACGGTTCAGATTGCCACCTCGCCATGCATCATCGGCGTTCGTTTCTCTGTCTTCGCGGTCTTCTCGCCACTCATTCTCAATCTTCGCCAGCCAGGCTTCCTCGGCCTTTTTCACCTCCTCCTCGTCCTTACACGCCGCATACCGCTTCAAAACTGTTTCGTTGATCTCGAGAAAGGCTTCACCATAGCTGAACGTACTGAGCACCTCCTCCGCCCAATCCCTATGCCCACATATGAAGAAACACGCGGCCAGGGCTTCGACGCAGTTTAGCCTCCATGGCCTACCGTAATTGGTTGGGTTCGCAGCAATCAGGTATGGAAGTAGTCGTTGATTGGGCCCTCCGATCTTGTTGAAGGGGACCTCGTCTATCCGCTTCCAGCTCGCCTCCACAACCGCCGCTCCATATTGCTCAAGCACTGCTCGGTCGGCGGGACTGATGAGGGCTTTGGCCTTGGGTGAGACGACGATGCCTTGGTGCTTCTGTCCGACGTGGAGCTCACGCATGAGACCCAATCGCATGAGGCGTTTGCCACTACAGCGCTTCGCGTCGCAGTGATTGAGATCCCATGCTGCTGCTTTGAAGGGCGGCCTGCGAGAGTGCGGGCCTTCGGGATTGGTATGCTGGGCGTGGGTTCGCGGATGGTTGGACCCTTTCTTGCCCTTGTTTGTGAAGTCTTTCTTGTGTCGGACCATGTTGCTAGGAGTAGTCGTCAGAGTAGCGGCGTGCAGCGGCGGGTGGGTGGTGGTGAGGCGTATGGTACCCGAGGTGAATACCTCATATACGGTATTGTAGAAATGACGGCAATTTGATGATGGAATTGATTGAGAGCACGACGTCACTTGACCGGTTCGCTGGAGCCTTTCCGCGCGCGCAAAGCGCCCCACCATCAATGCCTCAGGTGCATTATATCCGGCATTTGAGTACACTTACAGTACTCACAGCTCACTACGGTATCTCACCACACCTCGACTGAAAAAGGGCGGCAGGCCGGATAACGCACAGGACTGAAAGGAAGTCGTTCGCACGCCTCAGGTCCGCCACCGCCAACATCGAGCGCTACTTTGCCGGCAACCCCACGGGTCGCCCGCCTGGCCGACCCATCACTCTCCGCTCTCCGCCTCCGCCTTCACCACCGCTCACGTCAGGACGCCCTGCCGCCCGCCCTACGACCGCCAACATGGAGGCCACCTCGGCACGCTACGCCGCCCGTGATCGCTTTGCCTATCCGACCGCGCCCGCAGCGACGCCCCTGCAGCGCTATATCCAGAACGCGTGTTCACCCGAGAACTACGAGCCCAATCTGGCCCTCTGCCTCGAGATCGCCGACCTCATCAATGCGAAGAAGGGCGGTGCGCCGCGCGAAGCTGCGATCGCCGTGGTGGGATACGTAAACCACCGCAACCCTAATGTCAGCATGCTGGCCCTCAGCCTGTTGGACATTTGTGTTAAGAACTGCGGCTACCCTTTTCACTTGCAAATCAGCACGAAGGACTTCCTCAATGAGCTGGTGCGCAGATTTCCAGAGCGGCCGCCCATCCGCACCACGCGGGTGCAGAATCGTATCCTGGAGCTCATTGAAGAATGGCGCCGCACCATCTGTGAGACGTCCAAGTACAAGGAGGACCTCGGCTTTGTCCGGGATATGCACCGGTTGTTGTCCTACAAAGGCTACGTTTTCCCCGAGATCAGGCGGGAGGACGCTGCCGTGCTGAACCCGAGCGATAATTTGAAGAGTGCAGATGAAATGGAGGCCGAAGAGCGCGCAGCGCAGTCTGCGAAGCTGCAGGAGCTAGTACGGCGCGGCACACCAAAGGACCTCCAAGAAGCGAACAAGCTTATGAAAATCATGGCCGGCTACGATACGCGACACAAGACGGACTATCGCGCCAAAGCCGCCGGGGAGGTAAGCGGGGTGCAGCAGAAGGCGCGGCTGTTGGAGGAGATGCTGCAAGGCTATCAACAGGGCGATGAGATCAAGGAAGGTGACGTGTTCGAGGAGTTGGCAAATGCGCTGGCGTCGGCTCATCCCAAAATCCAGCGCATGTGCGAAGAGGAGAGCGATGATCACGAGGCGGTGGCGAAGCTGCTGGAAATCAACGATAGTATACATCGAACGATAGAGAGGTACAAGTTGGTCAAGAAGGGCGACCTTGAGGGCGCAAGTGCCATTCCAAAAGGTACATTAGGCGTCAGTGGAGCTGGCGTAAAGAAAGGTCCGGACAACGAGCTGTCGCTGATCGACTTTGGCGACGCGGGTGAGCCAGAGGCGGAGTCAAGTCAGCAGCCTGCCGCGACAGCGTCGGCAGATCTGATGGGGGGTCAGGCGGAGCAGCCAGCAGGACAGGCGGCGCCGGTACGTAAAGCAGAAGTGTCTGCAATAGAAGACGACCTACTAGGCCTCAACATGGGCGACGGCAACTTTGGCTCTGGCGGCGGCATTTCTCTCGGTGGCCCAGCAAATGGTACATCTGTGGACATCATGGCTCAGTTCAACCAACCACAGCAGCAACAAACAGCTACAGACTCCATCTTTTCGACACCGTCGTCATTACCACACCCTCAGCAGCAACAGCAACGACAACAACCAGCACAGCCCTCGGCGCAAAAGGCTGCTTACGACCCATTCGGCTCGTTGTCAGCGTCTGGCTCGCGTCCAACGTCAACTTCGGCCACTCCGATTCCATCTGCTGCACAGCAACAACAAGCAGCTGCAGCGAAAAGGCCCGCCGACCCTTTTGCTTCCCTCTCGACACCGCGATCGGGCTCGCCATTCCAGTTCCAGCAGTCTGCACCGAAATCCCCTGCGCCGCCTCCCGTCCAACCGTCGGGAAACATGGACCTGCTGGGTATGGGTAGTGCGGCACCAGCTCCAGCTCCACCTCAACAGCAGCAAGCTGCAGCAGGCGGTGATGATGAGTGGACTTTCTCGTCCGCCCTCCCTGATCAGCCCCACGAGCTCACCGTCACTAACTCTAGCATCCGTACCCTCTTCAGCATAAGTCGGGACAATGACACGGAGATTCTTCTCAATAGTAAGATCTCCAACAACACGCCAAACCCCATCTCAGACTTGACTTTCCAGCTCGCAGTTACAAAGGTACGAATGCACCCGTCCCCGATACCCTTCCACCTAGGGCAGTACTGACACGGAGATGATCACAGGGCTACACACTTCAGCTTCAACCTCAGTCCTCCCGCCAACTGGCGCCGAATCAGCAGAACGGCATTACGCAGACTGTGCGGTTGCAGGGGTGTGAAAGAGGAAAAGGCACGCAGGTAAAGATGCGGTGGCGAGCCAGTTATACAACGGCTGGGCAGCAGCAAAATGAGCAAGGCGAGATTGCTGGATTGGGGGTCAGTTGAGTTGTAGATAGAAGAGTTAAGGCTGAACCGTCAGATACAGTATCAATCGCGCTTGCATGCCACTCATGTGATACTCGTTTACCCAGCGAGCTTGTTCGTCGTAAAAGTTGAAGACCAGGACGCACTCGTTGCCAATAGCACTCCTATTGCGGACTGATGTCCGTAGTATCCAAGCCAACGTCCGGATAAATGATACAGATACTATTTACAATGCTAGCGAGAAGCGCAACTGTGCCTCAAGCCAGACTGGCTCAAGGCAGCACCGCGGACAGAGGCAGGTTCATGCTGGAGCTCCCAACATACACCATCTTGGTGCTGTTCCGGACATACCAGTCCTGCTCAAACGTCGACCACGAGCTAATATCACGCCGCGTCACATCAACGCAGAAGGTGACCGAGCTATTCGGTTGAATCGGCACGCGCTCAAAGCCTCTCAGCTCCTTGACTGGGTCATGAGGCCCACCGCGCGAAATGTACAGTTGCGGTACCTCTTCGCCGGCAACACTGCCCGTGTTTGTCACGGTTGCCTCGACGCGGTAGAGCACATCCCATAGCATCGGGTTGCCGCCTGGTGCGCCGCCGGCCTTGGGGATTGGCTGCGCCGAGCCGTCTTGTGCGCCTTCCGGGATGAAGCCGGGGAGGCCGTAGTGCTGATCGCCCGAGGCTTGGGTGAGGTTGGTGCTGTTGAGCCACGGGTAGTGGTACAGAGGGATACGGGAGAAGTTTGATGGGTATAGATGGTCGGCTGGATCCGTAGAGTAGTTCGAATATGTTGGGGCCGGATTTGTGTGGCCGGAGGAAGGGACGTATTCGGAGGCATTGAGCTTGGTGACATGGAGATCGCTGTACGAGAAGGTGGTGTAGGAGAGACCGAAACCAAACTCGAAGGTGGGTGTCGTGTTGTGCTTGTCGAAAGAGCGGTAGTCGATGAAAAGGCCTTCCTTGAAGTTCAATTGCGGGACACTCTCATTAGGCGTGTACAGGATGTCCGTGCCGTAGTCCTGTCTGCTCTTGCCAACAGTGAAAGGCAGCTTAGCACCTGGGTTGACACGACCATAGAGCACGTCAGCGATGCTGTTGCCGCTCTCCTGCCCCGGTACACCAGCCCACAAAATGGCAGTGATGTTCCCGTGGTTCGCCCATTTCTCAAGCAGCACAGGGCCGGTAGAGTGGATAACGAGGATTGTGTTGTTGCACTGGCTTGCAACGGTATCCAATAATTCGTCGCCACCGCCCCAGAATGTCAGATTGTTCCTGTCGCCCAGATTGCTGCCAACCTCGATGTACCACTCGCCCGAGTCCGAATTGGCGAAGACCAAGGAGACGTTCGCGCGCCGAGCAAGGGTCGTAGCAGAGTCCAGAGCACCGTTGTTCAAGACGGATTCGTACGCGCTGCCGTGCGAGAGAAGCTCAGACTGGATCGCGGAATCCGGCGTCACCAGGTAGGGAAAGTTTGCAGAACCAGAGCCCCATGCCATGCCTAGAGTCCCATTGTTGCATCCTCGGTCAGAACAATCGTTTGGACCGTCGATGTTCGATCCCGCATCCTCGCCGAACACTGCTGTCAGCTTCTCCTTGCCGGTGAGAGGCAGCGTGTTGTCAATGTTCTTCAGCAAGACCGTCGACTGGGCACCAAGGTGGCGAATCAGAGTGCCATGATCACCGCGAACATCGACATGATCATTGATCTTTCCAATGGCTCCGCCGACGTAAAAGTGCTCGTAGCCGTAGGTGTCGAGTGACCAGGAGTTGAAGTTGATGTCGCCACGGTTTCTGTTGCCTTCAACAAAGTACATGCCGGCCATGATGCGCATAGCCATGTCGTCAATACGCCACTGCACATGAATTTGTCAGTAGAATTCCACCGTCATCGGAGGCTGAGTCTTGAACTGACCGAAGGCACTGTCCCGTTCAAGACGGCAACCGTCAGATTCGCGCCGAAGTAGCTGTCGTCGGAGTTGTAAACAGCAGAGTCGCCTGGCATGGTCATGTCAAGGCCAGCTAGTACGCTGGCAACACCCGAGTGAGTCCCGATCCAGTCTGACACGACATGGCCTTGAAACCCGAGCTCTCCTTTGCTAAGTCAAAGGTTAGTATTCTACCAAACTGCAGACTTTGCGTACATCTCGAGATCACTTACAGGAGATAGTTGAGGACGTAGGAGTTTTGGCAGGCTTGACTGTTGTTGACCTGGTTGTAAGAGCACACTGCATCGGCGGTCAGTCGTGTCTGATCACCTATTATAGAAGCAAGCATTGGGCTCATGACTTACTGATTGACGCAGCGCCTGCTCGAACACCGTCTACACTCGATGTCAGCCTTTATCCGTTGTTCCCTCGTCTCTTGTGTCATCGACTAATATCACCCACCGGCAAATGGCCACAGGTACAATTCATGCATCGTCTCGTCGTCCATGTTTGCCGAGTTCGGCTCTGAGATGTTGAAGCCATAGCCCGTTGAATCGCTGACCAACCGAAAGTGCTCCTGCTCATAGCCAATGAAATGCTTGGCGGAGGCTAGAACCCCTTGGGACTGGATGCCCTTAATGCTCTCAGCAAACATGACACCGGTCAGCACTGGGTCGGGAGAGAAGCCCTCCCAGTTCCTGCCGCCCTCAGGTGTGCGGCCAAGGGGGCCTGCGACCGGGCCGAGCTGCACATCGACACCCTTGCCCTTGTGCTCGGCACCCATCGCCGCTCCGCGAGCCTTTGCGAGTTTACGGTCGAAAGTCGCTGCCACATTGACGCCAGCCGGAAACACAGAGTTGAAATCAGTGTCTCTGATACCGACCGGGCTATCTTGTAGACACAGTGCGCGGAACGCTAGGCGAGGTATAGAGCCGGTTTGGCCCACACAGGACTCAAGCTCCCAACTGGACAATCTTAGCATAGGTTGATGCGACGCGCTTCAGCTCACATACCCTGTACCAGTGGTCAGATTGACCTTCTCCTCCAGCGTGAGCTGACTGACGAAGCTCTTCGCCTGTTGATATGCCTGAGCCCATTCCCCAAGACCCTCTCCCCATGGGGAAGGGTATTTTGGCGGAGACGCTTGGTGGCTCTTGGTGCCAGCTACCGTGACAGGGTTGGTGGACTAAAAGCCTGGGTAGAACGTGTCCGGGTACTGTAGAACGAACCATCAGACATGATGAATCCAGTCGCCATGGGCCCGGAGTTCTTTCTGCTTACAGGTGCACCATAATTGCCATCGTGAGAGAAATCCTGAGCGAGTGCCGATCCAGCGCAGGTGAGCAGCGCTGTAGCGATAGTAGGACGCATGCTGGGCGTTAAGGAGAGACAGCGTACAACCAAAAAAGCGTGTAGAGAAGTAAAAGGGAAATGACCCTACCACTTTATTGTTGATTTCCTGCGCGACCATGCCCCAGTTTCGCCTTTGGACAGGGCCCATTATTCAGAGGCCTGGGTGGGCCCCTTATGGACTTTGCCATGGAGAGACCCCACCGGCGCCCCTTGATCAACCTGGCCATGGTTCATGGTCCATGTGTGATGGACAGAGCAGCACTCCAGGAGTGGGCAAATTTCCAGAACATGGAGGTGGAGCTGCTACGAGGGTGACGGTGCGGTCGACCATGACGTTGGCTTCATCCGTGCATACAGTCAGATGCCAAAACGCCGAACATAACGCGCGGCAGTTTATCTACCTGACGCTCTGTCCCCTTGTGTAACAAAACGCATTGTGATACATCGGTGCAAGAGGCATCAGCGATGCTGTAGTGATGAAAGTTTGGCGACAACTTGACAGGAGTGCCACTGGGTGATGAGGCTGAAAGCTCTTCCCTCACTTACCTATTAGCCGTCCACAGGTGCCGATGGCGATATAGATGAACATCCTCGTTACGGTGCATCACCATGGACGTAACTCCGGCAATATACCGGGCAACTTCAAGACGTCAAGCGCCGGTTACCGCTACGGTATGTGGGCGACTATGCCGATACTCGTCCAAAAACCGTTATCATCGACAGCGCTCTATTCTGGCCAGTTCGACCGGACGATCCTTACCATCTGGCTCTCAAAGATCATTCTAGGAAGTGCGAGGTTACTGTACCATCGCGGCATGGTAAGGCGCGTTAAAACATGACCGAACATCTCCAGAAAATCACGTCCAGGGGCGGTCCAACTCCCGGGCAGCCTTGGGAAGTCGGGAGCTCCAGGGTGACTTCCCGAGACATACATCTAATGACGAGGAAGAGCCCGGGTGAATCAAACCGGGATCGATCAACTGCTTAATTAGACCGCTCGCAACCTCGCATACGTATGTAAGGTACATCACCAGTGCCACTGCGGGCAAGAAGAACGTCGATTGTAGTAATTGCACCAGGCTCGTCCCTATCAAGTATACGTATATATCAAGCCCCTGGGCCATGGGAAACACCTCACTGGAATCCCCTTCGCTGGAGATTGCATCCCTCGGACTTTGACCAACATGCGTATGACTGCACCTTGCGACATCCAGAGCCAGCTGCGTATGTCCCCTTGTGGCAATATGGTCCCAGAGACGTGCATACTGAGGAATTTTCGATACCGCAGTCCAACTCGTACGATCGCGAAAGATCGAGGGCGGTGTCGCTCAATTCATCGATTCACTCAACATGCCTATCTACTGTCGTGAAGCACGAGACGATCCCATATTCAATCGTAAGCTTGTTCAATCGTAAGCTTGTTCAATCGTAGAGTAGAGATAAAGACTGCAGCGGGCCCCTAATATCGACCAAGACGTCGCCTTTGGGTGAGGTATCCGCCGAACTAGACGAGCCGGGACGAGGCGCTTGACATTCGATGCCAAGGTATATCAAGGACATTGAAACTCATGAGAAACAAGAAGTGTGATGATGGGAAGTAGCAAACCCGAACTGGAGGTCGCCTGACAGACACACAGTACACAACCCGTGGGTCACTTTGTGCATTGTAACAGAGAGGAAAGTTGCAAAGAGGCAAACGAAAATGTATTGTGCGAGGCGGTGTCAACACGATATTTCCACTGCAGTGATGCGCCTCGTCTTGCTTCTACCATTGACCTGCCCTTCTATATCTAATTTTCGTCTTTCCCGTATGGACGTAGCCGCTTCTCTATGAAGAGCCTTACTCCGCTTGACAAGAAGGCTAATGTGGTGAAAGAAGAACAAGTCCCGCTCCACTGCGGTATGCTGCAAGCTGACGAGGGCCATGTGGTGGCGGAGGAGCGTGAAGGCACGCATGTGGCGTTCGACAGTCGTTGCCAAAAAACTCCAATCAGAGCTTCTTAGGTAGTAGTAGTGCGTAGCACATCTGCGCCTCCGGGTGCTCTAGAGTAACGAAAGGAATAGCCTCTCCAGCTCCTGGCCTTTGACCAAGAGTCAGCCAAGACGCCCAGAACGCAGCATAACTGCTACCAAAGAGCTTTGACGACGTATCTCACGCCAGAAGCATGATGATCATCTCTTATCCTTAGCCGGCTCCTTGGGCGATAACAACTTCCTCAGCTCGGCAAACTTGACGGGCTTGGGCAGAAAGACATCAATCCCCGCCGCCTCTGCTTCCCGCTGCGCCTGCGCACTGGCAAGCCCGGTCAGCGCAATAATCGTCGTCCTTCTCAACCCATTCTCCCGCTCAAAGTCTCGAATGCGCTTGGTAGACTCCATACCATTCATGACGGGCATTGAGATATCCATCAGGATGTAAGAAAAGGGTTTCGCCGCTCCTAGGGTGAGAGAGTGGTGATTTGGACCTGGTAGGCAGGCTTCTTTGAAGAGCGAGAGGGCTTCGAGGCCGTTCTCGGCTTCGGCGTAGGAGTATTTCAGCTTTCGCATGAACATGACGAGGAGTTGGAGGTTGATTTTGTTGTCGTCTACGAGGAGGACGTGCGGGATGTCTTGATCAGCTGGTAGAGCGGTGCCGTCGCTGCTGGATGGCCGGCTCCCGAGGCGCGAAGTCATGCCAGGTGTGTGCGGATCGATTGGTGGCGGCGTGGGGAAGGATACAGCAGAACTCAACGGTACGGTCGGCGCGACATCCTCGACCCTGCGAAGCCTCTCTTCTGGCAATTCACGGAGACCCGCGCACTCTGGAATAGCCGTGCCATGTGGCGGTGGGCATCCGCGGTCTTCCCCTGGTTTCTGAACGTCCCGCTCCGGTGCCAAATCAGCTACTCGTCTAAGGGCCAACGAAAGGACCTTCGCCAGCTTCCTCGGCCCACAAGGCTGCGGCACCACTTCCACCACTTTGCCAAGCTCAGCAAGGGCCTTACTATGACTATGCGTGACTGCAATAGTCTTTTCAGCATTAACACAGATGATCACGACTGGAATCTGCCGTCCGGTCTTCTTTGACCGGTTCTCACCCTCCCTGACATGCCGCAAGATCGAGTCCACTGGAGGCGGCTCAGCATATAGAAAGACACTGGCGTCGTCGTGATCCATATGTGTCGACCGCGAACCAGACATGTGCAGCCAGCTTGTGCAGACTTCCGCCAGCGTCTCTTCTAGTCGAGATGCTGCATGGACTGCTGCCTTAGGCCCGCCTGTATTATCTGCCGGATCCAGAAGCACGAGGTGCTGGCCTTGCATGCGTGCAGCGGCGTCCTGCATCTCTTCATCCCGTACACTCACGCTACCGCCTTGCTCGGCAGGCATCAAGCTCAAACGAACACTGATTTCCGTCCCAGTGTTTTGCTGGCTCTTCACCTCGATGCTGCCGCCCAGTGAGTCGACGATCTGCTTTACAATTGACAAACCCAGTCCAGTGCCGGGCTGAAAGCTATCTTCCTGACTAAAGGGCACAAACAGTCTGTTGGTCAGGAAATCATCACTAATGCCCTTTTTGCTGTCGACGACGCGGATGAACGCATCTACCTTGGCGTTACTGGCGTTCTCTTGAGCTCGGAGCGATACAGCGACGAAGCCAGTGGAGGTATACTTGAGCGCATTGCCAAGCAGGTTCATGATGATACGCCGCAGGGCTCCAGGCTGCGTTCGTACCACCCAGGACTGTTTAGGACTGATATCCAGAAGGACGGAAACAGTGCCTTGGTGCTCGTTTTCGGGAACGTGGAGATGCGTTGTAGCAGATGCCACATTTGGCGCTTGAGTGCCGGCAGATGGCGAAGTAACGGCGGCCGTCGTGGACAGCGCGGGCCCATGTTGCTTCTTGAAAGCATGACCTGCAGTGATGGCCTCAACGACCTCCTCGACGAGTATGCCGAGGTCGACGTCAGCCGTCATGTTCATACTCTCCAGACTAGAGTCACTGGGCAGGTTCACCAGTTTGTTCTGCTTGGCGTTCCGCCTCATCTGCGCACGACCTAATTTGTTGATCTTGCTGTAGTCCAGTACGTGATTCAATGTATCAAGTAGTGTTTTACCACATGTGATGATGCTTATGACCAGGCCAGACTGATACGCATCAGTAGCCGTGTCCTTTAGGAATTCGGTCGCGCCCAATATACCATGTAGTGGAGTTCGCAGCTCGTGGCTCATGCTGGCTATGAAGGTCGTCTTTGCGGCTTCGTTCTTCTGCGCGTTGATGCGGGCGACTTCGCCCGTGACGCTGTTCCCGAAAGCGTGTAGGTATGCCAGGTCGTCATCCAGAGTCATCATGCGTCCTGTTACAGAAGTCCAAACGAAGCAGCCCGCTACCAGTCTGTTCTCCGCATAGTCATATAATGGTAAAAATGTAACGCTCTTGGCTCCGGGTATTTTCTTCAACAACTCCCGATGATCCATATTCCTACGTTTCCGAGGACCAGCCTCTCTATCACTCGGGCCGCTCTCATCGCCTGAAGAATATCCAGAGCCCTGATCGGTGAAATGGAACGTCCTCCCTCGTGGGAAAAGGTTGTAGTACTTCTCTAGAGTCCCCACCCTGAGCGCAGATTTCTGCTCGATGTCTGCTCCGGCTTTGTCGTCAGCTAGCGAAAGCGCGAGTATCTTACACGGTCGCGAGAAGGGCGAGCCGTCGGAGTCAGACTGGCTTCCATGACCCACCGATTCAGAGGATGAGACGACTTCTGAGCCGACAGGCGGCGAATCACACGAACCAGAGTCTCTACCAGCCCTCGTCTGGGGCCCGCTGGCACCACTGACGCTACTGCCTCCAAAGAGCACAGCGCCGTCGGCCAAAGTGGACGACCTTAAGATTTCAGCGGCCAAGTCGAACGTCTTGGACATCCGGTCCTTCTTAAGCGGCTTGTCATGTCTAGGTCGTAATCTAGGACTCGTAGGCTGACCTTCCTGCTGGGCGTGCTGTTTCAGCTCCTGGACCGGCGGGGCGCGGACCGAAGAACAACTCTCGATGAAGGTGGCCATGCCTCGCACGATCTTCTCCCCTTTAAAGCGGTCCACTCGATCCCGTGCCCACTCCAGATGCTCCATTACAGCCTGTGAGATCTCATGCATGAACAGGAGCTCGTCCACAGTAAGGCCCTTCCGCGGCTTGTCGTCCGACACAGCATACGCTCCGATCATATACCCCGTCCTCGTGGTGATAGGCACGCCGCAGTAGAACCTCATGCCCGGCTCCTGGACCACATATGTCCTTTTCTCGAATCGCGGGTCCAGTCGGCAGTCTTCCACGATAAGGCCCTTTGTGGTATACGTGCGTCCATCGGGATCTTTGGCCGTACAAGAGTTGTAAAAGGAGTGTTCGCACACGGCATCCGGTCTTGACAAGACCGTAGAGCCAAGCCACATCTCATCGTCGTTCCCGCTGAATGTCTTTCAGGTCGCTTCGGCCAAGATGTATTGTTGCGTCGAATCCAGTAACGAGATCATGCCTCTCTTGACGCCGAGCCGGAAGACAGCAAGTTGGGCATAGGCCATGAGGCTCTTGTCCCTGCTTTCCCGTGGCGTGTAACCTTCGCGAAGCAGGTCATGTTCCGCGATAGACTCGACATGGTTCGCGACGTTGAGACTACTGCCGTGCGCGTCGAGCCACGGCTGGTAGTAGCGGTGTCTAAGGTGTGTCGGGCGCAATAGTCAGAACATGTAATGATATATCTCCATGACTGGCTGGCCTCTTCGCCGGCTTACACTTCTCGCTCCTGTAGCGATGCCTTCCTATCTGCCCTCCGATTCTGCTGCTGCTGTTGAAACTTTGTTGTCATAGCCGCTGTTGCTGGGCCTGGCCTGGCAGACACAGAGAGCCCGTTGTCTCCAACTCGAGCGACTCCTGCTCATACCACCAGGCGTCTCAGATCTTAGGTTGCATGCGTAATGTATGGTCGGCCCAGGAGCGCGGCCGCAGAAGGTCGCACCATCGGCTGCCATGCTTGCCACAGTAGCTGCCGGCCGAAAAGCCCCTGCTCTCTTTGTTCCCCGGATTCCGTACGTGACGGCCGCCTGCAAGTGTCGTTGTCTAAACCTGACTTTTAGACTTTCTACCCAAAGGCTACGCGACTCATCATGAGACGTCCTAAGATGGAGGACACCATGTTTAGGGGCAATTCTTGTTTCAGACTCATCGAAGGCCACCATTCCAGTAGTACTCCTCTCAAAGGAGAGGAATCGACAGTGGAACAAAGTCTTTAGGGAAAGGCAGATGCCATCAAGACAAGCCCTTTTACAAGCGGCTCACTGGTGCTTTCTACTTATTACATCTCCAGTCCGAAAACTTGTTCAAACGTGCATCGGATGTGAGCATTGCCGGAACTGTTGAACTGGGCGAGCAGATGGTTATGAGGTGGTGTTGCTTCTCGCAACGAGAATCTCAGTACTGCTGAGCTATTCTACATACTAAACTGGAGGCATCATGAACGCATCATTTCATCAACACAGGCCCCAACCACAGACATCCCTCCGAGCACAACTGTGCTCTCCTTGATCGTACAACGAGTCCACGCTTTCGCCAAAGCAGACCTCAAAAGCCGCCTAAGGCTCCACCCAAAAGCATACCACCCATCAAGCCACCACCCATGCCCATTGCAAGGGGCATCCCGTAACCGCGTCCGTATCCCATACCATAAGGCCTCCCATACGGCGCCGCAGGACGCAAATACCGCGCGTTCGGCGTCGCATACATCCCGCCTCTCGAGTACGGGTTGTAGCCATAACCAACCCCGTGCCCGTATCCGCCCTGGTACGCAGGTGGCTCGACGTAGACTTCCTTTCCATCATGGTCTTTCCCAATCAGCTGTGGTTGCCCGGTCTGAGCAGCACGAGCCATAGCCTGACGGAGCACGCGATGCCGCTCGTACGCCTGTCGCTCGCGTTCGGCCCGCTTCTTACGTTCAGCTTCACGCTGTTCGTGCGTCGTACCGGTGAGCTTGTCCTTGACTCTCCGGCCCAGAGGCTTCTTTCCCTTGTCTGCTGGACGGGGTGGAAGTTCTTGTGGATGGTGGTTGTCTTCACCTTCTGACTCCTCAGTGTGCTCGGCCATGATGTCTTCCTTGCTCATTGGGTGGCCGCGACCTAGGCTCTCTTGCTCAATGCGCTCTCTTTGCTCGGTCGAGAGGGAGCGAAGGTACTCGTCATCGTCGTAAGGATGGCACCAGGTGCTGCGGGGAGGGTCCTGGCGGGTGTCCACAAAGAATTGGTGTTCTGAATCGGGGTCGAAGGTTCTCACCCAGCCCTCCGGGAGCGGGCGCATCTCGTCCTCCATCGAGCGGCGGTGGGCAGGAGGAATACCGCCATGACTGGAAGCTCCACCAGGTACTGCGAGGTGGCCGCTACCGTCTTGGTTGGCCTTTGAGGAGGAGCCGGCGGCTTGCTCGTAAGGTGGTGGCGCTTCACTAGGAACACCTTCCTTCGGCATCTTGTATGCGGCAGTCTTTGCGAGCGAGGAAGGATCGACTTGCAGGTCTGCGGGTGAAGGGATAGGTCGGGAGTGATGGCTTGCAAATTTGACGAAGATGTGTGACTAGAGATTGGTAGATGGCAATGGGGTCGATTGTTGTTCTGTTGCTGTCGGGTCCTTCGAACCCAGGCAACCAGGCAGGAACATGACAGCATGACAGCATCCATGTGAAGATCTATCTACGTCACCTACTGCACCGCCACAGATAGCACCCGACAGCCTCAATCAGCCGGGAATGACAGCGCCACAATAATGGAGGCTGAGTGAGGTACCTTGACCTGGAAGGCACGCAGACACGGATGCCACATGTCACGATGCCTCCTACTTTCATCCTTTGGTCTCAAACATCTTTCGTCGGCTCGTGCAGACGCTCAGTCTCTGTTGTGATGGGATGCGCATCCTAAAGGCTGCCAGCTTTGATCTGATCAATTTGTTTAACCTTACCTCCATTTTACCTTTGATTCACCGCCGCGGGTCCCGGTACCTTACGCTTACGGGTGTCCGGCAAAGAGTGGCGATCATTCCATGGCGCAATTGGAACCTCGAAAGCTCTCCGGCGTCCGAGGCAGACCACCACACCACTGCCCATGTCTTATTATTGACTCCAAAATTGTTGGCGCGAATTCTCCTTTTGATATGTAGGATGATGTTTGATAAGATCATCGGGAGCAGGCGCCTTTTTGGCGGCCGGGAACGCGTTCGCCACTTTGCACCGGACGCTGGACTTGCTACAGAGATGCCTCACACTCGTCTGACGAGAATGAAATCTGCCAGAGTTAGACGTCCAAAATATTGAACAATATTGAACAATATTGAACAATATTGAACAATATTGAACAATATTGAACATGTCCTGCCATTCCCTGACCCAGTAGTCTTCATGTTCACTTGCAGCCAATCGCTGGCGACGTTGTCTCGTTCAACAACCAAGAGCAAGACCAGCACCACCGAGGTCCTAAATCGCCTTACAGTGACCTGCCGTTCACGCTATTGTACTTCGCCCACGGGAGAGTCGGCTTCACGATAAAGCTGCCCAGGCGTGTCGGGTCCGATGACCGCTTTACTTCTCTTGCATATTGCCACTACTACATAACTTACCATCCGAATACTGGACGCTGACGACCTTCAATATCAATCCGAGCGCTTGCCTGGCAGCATTTCCGACTACCGGGAGAGTGACGATGATATGCGCTCTTGGCGACTGGAGCCGCAAGCACCAGGAAGTTGGAGCAGCGCCTGTTGTTCTTCGTGAGTAGTCTCACTCATGATCGACGCCATCCGACGTTCCGTACAGTTCAGAGAAACCTTCGCGAGTAACTTTATCTGTGCCAAGCCAGCACTAAACGCGATGTCTTGCATTGCCTCCACTACTGCCTCTCTCCCTCGAGTCCCTTTGCCCGTATTGGACCGGGGAACGACACTGTCCACTCTTGTTTGGAAGCTACCGCCCGAACTACGCTGCTAGTCCATCTACATTTGTGCAATGTCAAGAGTAGGTCTTGGCTAAGGTAGGTAAACATCGCAGCCCTCACCAAGTGCTATATCCTCAGACTCTTGCACCTTCGCCACCAGCTGTTTCGTTCTACTCCCTCCTCCATCCCCGGTCTCAATCGCAATATACACGCATTCGCTCTCCGTCTCTCGTTCCAGTCCCTCACTCAGAAACCTCTCGCCACCTCCACTCCAACGTCCTCCCAACCCCACAAATCATCCAAAGCCAACATGCATCTCTCCACCGTCCTCGCCACCGCGCTCCTAGCCTCCGCAACCGCAGCCTCCCCACTCTACACCCGCACCCACCTCACGACCGCCGGCAGCCTACGACCGCGCGAGCTCATCACCCGCGACCTCGAAGTCCGCGATCTCAACGAGCACCTGAACGGTCTTCAGCGCCGCCAGCTCCTCGATGGCCTGCTCGTCGGGGATGAGAACTCGGCTGAGAGCGAAACGGGCAGTAGCACCAGCTCGACGAGTCTAGGCAGTGCGGCGTCCAGCAGCGAGTCCGCTAGCAATGACACTTCCACCTCTTCATCATCCAGCTGCGGTATGTCTGTCTATGCATCCCCCCTCTCCCGTAGCTTGATATCCATCAATTGATCGGTTTCTGACTTCTTCCCTTCTCCAGAATTCCTCGGTGGCTGCTCTTCTGGCTCCGCGGCCGCCTGCCCCGTCGACGCGAGCAATGATAATGTCGAGAACAGCACGACCTCTTCATCCATCTGCGGCTCGTCGACCTCGACCAGCAGCAGCAGCTTCCTCAGCGTTGGCCGCCTAGTGAGGAGGATTGGCGCGGCGCTGTCGTTCTCTCGCGAGTAAGGAAAGGAAGACATGCCCTACATCACGACAGACAACGAACAGAAAATTCCTGAGGAGTGCATGAGTCGTTAGGAGTTGGTTGTACAGTTCGACAGAAATATCATTTATCGCACTATGGGGTATCTTCCAAATCAGACGGACGCCAATCGCTATGTGTGCCTCTCAGAGCACTAACCACTGCTCCGTAATAGCCTGAGCAGCCCTTTCGTTCCCCGCCAAAGCGAAGATCTGCTGAAGCGCAAACGCCGCCTCACACGCGAAATCGTCTTCCTCGAATGTCTGCTTGGTCTCACGATCGGCCCGGACATCTTCACTCAACGCCAGCACTTTCTCGTAGCCAGGCACGGCCAAATGCGTCAGGCCGAGCATATGCCATGTCTTCGCCATGTTGTACTCGACTTCCTGCACATGACCTGCTTTGCCACTGACTGTCCTGAGCTCATAGTACCGCTGCATGAACGACAGGCCCTGTTGAACGTTGTAATGCCGATTATCCGTCTGCCGCTTCATCGCGTTGTGCATATAGCAGAAGCCAAGAACGAGGTTGATCGAAAAGCTATCAGGCTGCAGTGCCAAAGCTCGCAGATAGTAAGACGTCGCACCTGTCGAGCCTGTGTTCTGGGTCATGGCTAGCATATGTCCGTACATCATTGAAACGCCGGCATCGAGATCTTCATTGCCCTCGCCGAACTTCTCGAGCCTCCGATTAAGAGTTGGCGCCGAGTTGCCCCAGTCGATTACGCTCCTCACGTCGGGTGGGAGAGCAGGATAGTCCATATTCTTGATCATCCGTGCCATGAACTTTTGTGTCGGACCGGCGTTGAAGTCCGTCTCGCCATAGCAGAGCCGACTGCTGGCGGCAAAGAGATGGAACGGCATCATTGCACGGTATTCTCCGTGGGTGATGTACTTGCGACCAATGTCCGTGACAAGATTCGGGTCATTGAACATCAGCGCGCAGCAGAGTTCCGTCGCAAGAGTAATGTTGTTGAATTGAGGGTCGAAGGCGAAGACGTTGGCGCGCAGGAGAACGTTGCGGAGGATGAAGTAGCACTTGTCCTGCTCCGCTTGACGCGCATACCACAGAGCCAGGTCGATGAAGAGGTGCTGCCATTCTTCAAAGGTGAAGCCGTGAAACTCACGCGGGACCGCCGGATGCAAAATCTTCGCCTGTGAAAGCGTGCCCAGGTATTCGGATTCTTGAGCTTCGTCCTTTTCATTGCGCAGCCTTTCAAACAAAGCATTGGCCTCCATCTGGCTTTCACTGGTCCCATCGTTCCAGCTTCTGTGCGTTCTGACATAGCCGTTGAACTCTCGTTTCCGATACCGCTTTTCCTTTTTGGCTGGGAAGAAGACATCCATCTGACAGAATGTCTCGAGCAAGGCGCATGCAGAGCTGATCCAGTGGCTCACGGCTTCCTTGTCAGCACCTGCCTCCAATGCATCCCAGTGCATATGGATCGTCTCCCAGTGTCTTTCGACGCTCGGTGTCTCCATTTGCATTCGTTCCAAGCGGCTTTCGGCAACGCGAGACCTTTTAGGTCTTTTCGCATCCCGGGCTTCCGGCTCCAATGGTGATGTCGTAGGTTTTGGCATGATGTACTGTACATGCAGCGGCCTGTAACCGTCCTCTTGGGAACGATCTTGAAGCGAATTCTCCTGTGAGGTCTGCGTGCCGGAGGTGCGTTTCCGCTTGGAAGCCTTAGGCGGCCGCGGCGCCTTCGGAGGCTTTGGAGGCTTCGGAGCCTTGGGTGGTTTTGGAGTGTTTGGTCTCTTTGGCTCACGTAGTGTTCGCTCACGTGTCAGCAGCTTCGCCTTCACAATCATGTCCTTGCGACCCAACTTCATGACTTCTTTGATGAGTGGTAGAGCTTCCTCTTTCCGACCGCGCTTCTCGTACAACTTCGCGAGCTCAATGCGACCGAGCGCGCTGCGCGGGTTGCTCTCGATCAGAGACAGATAGGTCCCCTCTGCATCACCTTCGCGGCCAGTTTCAGCATAGCATTCTGCCATGCCTATGAAGAACATTTCTTCTGTCACGTCCAAAGCGTCTTGCACGGCTTCATAGAATCTCAAAGCTGTTTCCCACATGCGCGAGGCACGAAGAGCGTCGCAGACATGCACAAAGATATCATAGTATTGGTCGACATGATCACACTCGACGAGAAGGTAGTCCAGGTGCTGCAAGCCTTCCTTGTAGTGCGTTGGTCCCATCTTGATGCGAAGCAGACCAAGCTTGACACGAAGCTCGATTGGCAAGCCATCTCCGAATTGTGCTTTGTCACGACTTGTCCTGCCTTGTTGAAACTCCGCGACGTAGGCACGCCGCTCATTGCTGCTATCGAATTCGCGGTCGTCGCCCACATGTTCGTCCCAGAACGCTTCTCCTTGGCGACCCAAGATCCATCGCGCCAGCCGCCGCAGCTTCACGATAGCCGTCTGACAATTTTCTGTTCGACTGAAAAAGGCGTTCGCAGTGGCTGCACTATTGATCCTGTCCACGATCTCCATGTAGATATTAAGGTGGGACCAGGCCTCAGCGGGCTCCCCCAAGTCCTCCCCTTTTTGCGCCACCATATTGAAAGCGGTCTCGTATGCCTCCTTCGCGCGCCAGAACTCTCCGATGTTGCCCGACTCGGCACAAAGCTCTGCATACAGTCTGACATTGTCCATGTCGAGAGGGCGAAGGCGAAGCATGCCACTGCACTGGACTCTGGCTTCCTGGTAGTTTTGAAGCTCGAGCGACATATCTCGTTTCCCAGAGCGCGCAATGTATTGATTCTGCTCGTCATCCCTAGCGTGTTTGAGAGCATTACTGTATGCGAAAAGGGCCTGGTTTCGATGCTGCTCGCTTGGGACATCACCAGCCAGCTGCGTAGTACGTTGCGCAACCTGGTTCCACACGCCAGCGTCCTTTTTAGTATTCGCGCCAGACATCAGCGCGGCAATAGAATCCTCCTCCTGGTTGTTCTTCGCCAGGATCTCGGATAGCAGCATGTGTGCTGCAAAGACCTCAGGATTGGCCTGAACGGCTTTCCGAGCAGAGTCGAGCGCCCGACCAAGATCGCCATCCATCCAGGCTTGAGTTGCAACGGTCTGATGCTCTTTGAATTCTCGGCCTGGATCAGCTGGCCGACGAGGGCCCCTGGATCCTCTGCCCCTGACTTGGCCACGCTGCTTTCCACGGCCACGACCGTCTCCGCGCGCCTCTTTCATTCTCGCCCTCTCGTCTGCCTTTTGCTTCTGCTTGTCATGCTCAGTGCCGGCGAGGGCCCACTTCCAGCCGCGACGCCGTCCTCCACGTTGCCCTCGTCCGCCACGAGAGCCTCTTGCAGGAGGCGGCGACAGCGGCACATTCTCCACATCGGTTGGAGCAGGATCCGGACCATCCGTGTCCCCGCCGGGTGCTTCCTCATCGCCGGGTCGAAAAAATTCGTTCTGCATGGGAGCGCCCGCGATACGAGTTTCGGCTTGTTTTTCCTCAAGGTCCTTAGCCGTTCCCTCCTCTGGCACGTCAAAGCCGAATCCAAGGTTCCTGACATTGCTCCAATACGCAGAGGCCTGTTGCAAGTGATTCATAGCGTCAGAGAGTCCACCAGTCGCTGACGACTGCGGGCCTTCCCGATGGATGCCGTCGACGGACAAAGAAGCGATAGTCTCCTGGGCCAGTTGAGGGTCAAGATTTTCGATGAAGTCTAGCGGTGACATGCGCCCATCCGTGTACGGCATTGGCGAGGATTCATCAGAAGTAAGAACGTCCTCCTCGCCATCTTCAGAGTCGTCATCCCCTGAGTCGCCATCTTCTGAATCTTCATCTTCCGAATATTCCGATCCGGATGCGGATGCACCGCGAGTATTAGCGCTGGCATGTTCGTCTCGAGACTCGCCATCCACACTAGCATCGTCCGTCTCATGGACGTCTGAGCCATAGTCCATTAAGCTTGTGTCACCCTCCATCAAAGGAGCAGTCTCGAAGTTTTCGCCGGCGCAATTTGTTCATTAGTGCAGGTCCGCTTGAAATTGTGCTGATCCTGCGGCCTCAAGTGTTGTTGATTGACACTTCAGTTCGAACAAGCACAATAATGCAGCCTTTCGTAGGTCGTGGCTCGTTTCGAAGACCTTGTTCAGAAGGTGGTGGGCTTCGAAGTTCAAATGTGAAGTGTCTCTCGTAGCGCTCAAGCGAGGACCGCCGTTCACGTGATCACTTCGGGCCCGAGAAGCGGGTCCGAGCTTAAGCTGGCCGTCCACGTCTCACGTCTGCCAAACACAACGAGATGCAGCGGCCTCCACTGCTGCAATATTGCTACCCACAAATCAGAACTGAATAGACGGAATAGGGAGCCGAAATCATGGCTGCCAGACTACCAGCAGCGTTCCGAGCTGCGATGCGCCCCGCGACCACCTTACCAAAACCGAGCATATCACAAGAAGCCCGCAGATCATTCCAAACTAGCCGGACACTGCTGGCAGATGCGACGGTAACGACGACTAGAAGACCGGTCGGAGCGTTCAGAGGATCGTAAGTCTAACACAGGACCTTGAGGGCAGAATTTGGGTCCCTGGACGCGCAAGAGCGGTTACGCATGAGGCACGTTGTACGGAAGGGCTGACTCAGGAGTATTCCCACAGGCTCTTTGGTTTCCTGGCTGGCTCGGTGATAGCAGGTGGTGCGTTGTACTACTATGTCATCGACGAGTACAAGGTGTCGAACGAGCTGCTCACGGAAGACATCTACGTACGTTGCCCTGCACGTTACAGCGGCGAGGCTGGAAACTAACCAAAAGGCAGGCACTCCAATCAGCAGTGCAAAGAATAGAAGGCTATGTTAAGAGGCTGGAGGAGGAGAGCAAGAGCAAGAAATGATGCGTGAGAAAGCCCTTGTTTACGACCAACAGCCAGCGATCATGCTCTCAGGTGCTCAGTTGTCACCCGTGTAGAATGTATATACCCCAAATTGAGCGGCAGTTCAGGCAAAAGCACATACATGTGCCTTCTCTATGCTCCCAAAACGCCCGCTCGCTAGCCAAATCCTACAGACAGACACAAAACTAGATTGCTCTCGCTTGCTTTCTAGCCTAAGCAGCCGCCTTCGCCTCTGCTGCCTTCCTCGCTGCCAAGTCCGCTAGTTGCGCCAACTTCTCTTTCCGCACCTGCCTCACGTACCTGAAGAGTAACACGAACAGCAACTCCATCCTCTCCTTTGTCATCATCAGGATGCCCTGAACCATCAAACCCTTGAGGATCTGCGGCGCAATGCCTTTGTACAGCCCAAGAAGCCCTTCCTTCTGGATGATGTACTGCATGACTTCCAAGAAAGATTTGAAAGGCTTGCCCTGCCTAGCGGGCGGCGGGCGGGATTGTAAGCCCACCTTGGCGACGATGAGTGGCTGAGTTGCGATGGTCGCCATGGCCTTTGACATAGCACCAAGCACTGTCCAACGAGAGTTAGCGTGGGAGTATGTGACTCCTGAAGGTTCTTATCAACTTACGGAAAGCCTCGTGCGGTCTCAGATTGACCTTGTTGGGATACAAGACGTCCTTCAAGCGCTGGTACGCTCCGTACGTGATGGCCGGGTTTACTACCAGAACCAAGCTTGCCTTCATGCCTCGCCACAATCCGGTCCACCCATCTTCGCCATCAATCACCTCTTTCGCCGTGGCCAGCATGCCCTTCTTGTCACCCTTCGGCTGTGTCTGCTGTCTCGTCGTCACCACCGCAATAGGGATGGTGAAAAGCTGCGCAAGCGCTCCAGCTACGGCGCCCAGACTGAGCTCGACCGCTGTCGAAAGCTTGGCACCGCTCTTGTCCACCTTGGTCATATACAGCGTCCGGACCGTGCTGTACCAGTAGAAGTAGGCGAAATTCGCACTGGCTACGCCCAGCAGTGAGCCCGCTATCCCGCTGTACAGGCCTGCGAGACCCTCATCCTCTAGAATCGCCGAGATGGCGTGCATAGTGCCATCGTAGTGCCGATCGTTGGTGGTATGGGCGGTAACCTCGGGGTCGGAGGCATGCTTCTTGACCTGCACCTGCAGTCGGGTCTTGACAATGTCAAGCGGGTAGACGAGGGCATTGGCTAGGATGGCGCCGGTGGAGCCGGCGATGGCAAGGCCCCATGGCGGTACTTCGTTCTTCGACATGGTCGTTGTTGTTGTGAGTAGATAGACGGTGTGGTCTTGCTGCTGCAGTGCCCTTCAACGTCTGCTGGTCTTCTGCGACTACCGAGGCCCAGCGAAGGCGGGATGGACGGGTTGATGGGAGAATGATGCGCGCGCAGCTACCACATGCTTGTCGACCTCGAATTGAAGGAAGTCCTTAGGCAGGCTCGTGGATTCTCTGAAGGATGTCGTCCTCTCACCCACGGCGACAAGACACCAGCCATGATCTCTGTCGAATCTCGGTCGGGCGTCGACATCCTGGACCTCGGCTGATGCGAGGCAGCGAGCCGTGTCTCGGTGTTGCAGATCATGAGGGCCCAAGCTTCTCACTGGCGTCACAGCTTGTCCATGCTGCACGTGCACGGTCACTCGCATTCACGTGCTATCAATTGGTAAATCGAACACAACCTCACTTCACAATTGCAAGTCCACCGTCCAGCTGATGATCATTGGCTGAGGCCGTGTTCTGGGTCGTGTGAGGGTGACGTCTATATACTCCTTGCTACGAGGCAGCATGAGCCAGGACTTAAATGAAATCAGAGAAGATGCCGACCAATTTGCTGAACGACTACCGCGGTCTGGTGGCAGAGATGAAGCGCTGGAGATTGCCATCAAGGCTGCCGAAGCGTCAATGCAGGCCTTGAAACTGGTTTCCGACCCAAATGAGAAGGCACGCCTGTCGACGAGGGTCAAGCATTTGTTGCAGGAAGCCGAGCGTATCAAGTACGGCCAGGACTGGAAGAGCGCATCCGCGTTGCCAGGGCACGGTGATGACACGGAAGGAAATCCGTCGGAAATAAACACACGGATGTTAAAGGAGGCAAAGTCATCAAGGCAATTATCGAACCGCGAGCAGATCCTGCTGTTGAAAGCTGGCTATCTTAATGGCTTCAAATTCCCGCCGTGGACCAACCCGCCAGCTCCGGGTGAGTTCGAGCTGGGAGGGTCCGAGGCTCTGTACAAGTATGTCTGGAATGAAGGTACGTATGCTCTGTCTTTGGCAGTGATGCTGACCGTCTCTCCGATAGAGACGAGTCGAAATTGTCCCTTTCCGATTTCCAGGAGGAGGTCCTCGATGACTGGAAGCGGCCTCATGAGGCCTTACCTCCACCAACGTGGTTCTCTGACGACCGCGTCAACCTCGGCCCTTCCATGCAGTCTACTAGAACTATCGATCTGGTCCAGGACGCCGCCACCGACTGCTCTGTAGTGGCGTCGCTGTGTGCAGGCATCGCACGAGCCGAGCGGGGTCACGCCAAGATCCTTCGCGCTGTAGTCTACCCTTACGATGCGGAGGAGGGCTCTCCCATGATGTCCAAGAATGGCAAGTACATCGCCCGTCTTAACTTCAATGGTTGCTACCGCCGCGTCGTCATCGACGACCGTCTGCCGGTAAGTAATACTAATCGAGTGATCCACGTTGTTGACCGGCGTAATCCAGGCCTCTTATGGCCAGCGCTATTGGAAAAGGCTTATCTGAAGGTCAGAGGCGGTTACAACTTTCCTGGCAGTAACAGTGGCACTGATCTATGGATCATCACGGGATGGATCCCGGAGCAAGTATTCTTGCAGTCAGACGAACTAGAGCCGGAGCGCTTTTGGAAGCGTATGTCAAGCGCGTTCAACTTTGGCGATGTGTTCGTTACTATGGGCACTGGGAAGATGTCGTCGAGAACTGAGCGTGAGCTTGGCCTCGCGAGCGAACATGACTACGCCGTGCTCGACCTGAGGGAGGTAGATGGGCAACGTCTGATGCTTGTGAAGAATCCCTGGTGTGAAGGCACAAGCTGGCGTGGCAGCCTCAAGCAGGACGAGCCTAACAAGCTTGAGCCGGACAAGCAAGCCATCCAGGATCATCTAGACGAGCTCGACTCGGACACTGGGCCTGCTCAGTGTTCGCGAGACCTGTTGAACGCTGATGAAGAGCTATCACCCGGCACCTTTTGGATGGACCTGGACAACGTCATACAGCACTTTGAGTCGATCTACCTCAATTGGAATCCGGGCTTGTTCGCACATAGACAAGACATACACTTTGCTTGGCAGCTAAGCACTTCTGGTCCAAGCAACAATAAGCCGCGGAACCGCTTCGCCAGCCTGACTTCACACCCGCAGTTCACGGTCACGCCGGCGAAGTCGGGCACGATTTGGGTATTGCTATGTCGGCACTTCAAGAACATGGTACGGGAGGATGCCACGCAAGAAGAGATTGAAAAAGGCGAACCGGACATTGATCTGAGTGGCCACACCTCGATCGCAGCCTTTACTTCGTCCGGACGCCGGGTCATGCTTGCAGAGGGTTACGTTGAGAAAGGCTGGTTCGTCGACAGCCCGCAGACGCTACTCAAGCTAGACACCTGCGAGGCCGGGCTTCCGTATACCATTGTCCCGCTAGAGCAGGATCTGTTGCCAACAGAACACACTTTCACCCTTTCCTTCTTCAGCAACGCCTCATTGTCCGTCATGGAAGCCAGACCCAAGTACGAACACGCTTACACGCTCGCCTCGGCCTGGACAAAAGGTACGGCAGGGGGCAATGCGCACAGTCCCTTCTATTCGACCAACCCGCAATTCTCAATCGCCGTCACACGCACGACAAGTATCTGCCTGCTGCTCGAGGCGGCCAATGACGAGCTTAACGTCCACGTCAAACTCGTGCACAGCCGAGGGCAGCGCGTACACGTTATCCGTAGCAGGGACATCATCTTCGACAGCAAGGACTACCGCCGGGGCTGCTGCGTCGCAGAGTGTGCGGAGCTAGAGGCCGGCCGGTACACCATCATCACAAGCACCTTTGAGCCTCAGCAAATGGGTGACTTTACACTGCGCGCCGAGTCGAATCAGCCGATCGACGTCAGCCTGCTGCCTCGTGAAGGGGCTGGCAGGATAAGGCACGAGCTGGATGCAGTTGCCTTTGCGGACAGTCACAGCCGCATGGCTGCTCCTTTGATACCCAAACGACTCGTCAAATTCCACGCTATTGCCCGCTTCCTCGCCGAGCGTGGACCCTCCCCAAAACCCAGCTCGCCTTCAAACCGCTCGTTGATCCGCCTGAGCATCGAGAGCGGTCGTGGCCCGACTCGTCGCACGCACATCGCTTCCGGCGGCGGCGAGTACGCTGATAGCTCCAGTGGCGTTCGCACGGACGATTTCGATCTCAGTCCGGCTGACGTGCAGAGACACAAGGATTTGTGGTTGGTGCTTGATAGGATGTATGTCAGCTCGGAAGCGCAGGACGAGAGATATGCGGTTGAGCTGTTTGTGGATCAGCCGGACGCGTTGGGCTGTGGTGTATGGAGAGCGTGGGATGACTGAGTCTTGTTGGCTTTTAGGCATGGCGGATGGGCTCGAGACTATGCTCTTCTTCTCAGGATGCATCCCGAGTAAGCCTGCTGACGCGATGCGAAGGCGCAAGGCACTTGTAAGCTGTAGGCTTCAAAGCGAGGGCCAACGTATCGGATGCCCCACATTCAAGCACATATATCGCATTTCATGATGAATCTACTCTTGGGCTCCATCTACCGACATGTTGTCACTTCTCATCATGCTCCGACGCCTCCACAGATCAGCATTGTGTTCGTGAGTCCTAGGTCTCGCACCCCAGACACCGCTACTTTCGCTGACAGCCCTGCTATCCCTTCTGGCTCGCAGCATACCCACATAGCCTCCCATCCCATCCCAACCTTCGCCCTCACCCAGGATATCGTCAATGTCATCCATCTCATCCACCACTTCCTGCGGCGGCTCGGTATCGAACACAGCCTGCAAATCGCCGTGCGCGCCGAAGCGCTCCCACATGTGAAGCCACGTGTGCTTGCGCGGAGGGGACACAAAACGATTGCGCTTCCAGAGATAGCGACGCTCGTATAAGGAGACGAGCAAGAGGATGGGTGCGTTGAGGACTCGCACAGCGGTTATGTTGACCTTGTGGAACCAGCGGGGTGACAAGCACCATTTCATTGGTAAGAGCAAAGCCAGAGCCGCGACGTTGAAAGGTGGACGGTAGGCGAAGAGCGCGTCCGACTTTACCCCTTCGAATGTAAGGACTGCTCGCCGGAACTGAATCTCTGCTGTAGCATTCTGCGCGAGCCCATGGTACGTGTTGCTCAGCATCGCGACTAGAATGGTCAGGAACAGCGTGTTCCCCAAGAAGGCAAAAGTGATCATGAGTGTCGGGCCCAGAAACCAATGGAATTCCACCGAGCGCTGCACACCCGTGCCGTCGAGGCCAAACCAGATCCAGAGCATCCATTTGGCGATCATGATGAGAGGATGACCATGTATATATCCGTCGGCTCCCTCGCTCAGCCAGCGCATCGAGATCAAGAAGCCGCCAAAACACCACGCCGCCAAGACCGTCAAAAACGTAAAGTCTGCCATCATGGCCCTCAGGGATATGAAGAGCATGTTCTCCGGCATCAAGCAGAATGCCAGTCGAGGGAGCATGACTGGCATGGCCATACTCATGATGTCGATCGCTAGCTTGCTCCAAGTTCCATCATTCAGCGCTAGACCGTGCATGCGAAGGCCAAAGTATGACCCAAAAATGACAACGAAAGTAATGTCGAGGAAAGACCAGAGGTTCTCAGTATGCACCGTCCATCCGTGCTCGAGGATGGAGGCAATCTCGTCGAGAACCCACCCAAAGGCGTAGACGTCAAAGACGAATTCATAGACCGTGAACTTGAGGTGTTTAGGTCCAATCGTCTGGGCTTTGTTGACCATCATGAGGATGTACAGAATCAGTAGCAAGACGAATTGGCCCACCTCTATGATGTTTCGTGTGCGAGGCACGATGAGGCGGTACTGGTTCAGCAGCGGCGCCTTGCGCGGGTCGTAAAGGGAAATGCCGCGATTCTTATAGTGATCCGGTAGGATGTCAATAAAGCTTGTCGGCGTATAGATGATGCGACCTCGATAGACGTTGTCGACGATCTTCTGACACGCGGACGAAGTGAGGAAGCTCTTGGCCTCGCCCACAATGGCGACCTCGAGCGCCGTGAGCATGTTGTTGTACTCCGGTCTTGCCAGTTTCCAGCGCACACTCCAGTGCAGAGGATTCCTGCTGTCTTGCAGCACTTGGCGGGGCGCACCCTGGAAAGGCTCAAAACCAGCGACGAGAACGTGAGCAACTTTGAGAAGGCCTTCGCGGCCCTCGTGGTCTTCGTCAAATCGTCGCAACACACGGCTGGCAATGAGCTCGCAGAGGTTGGCACGGGTTATGTTGACGGTCTGGTGATGGGCTTGGTAGGCTTGCTCGCGGAGGAATTGTACGCGGTTTACTAGCAGGCAGTATACGATCGAGACATCATCAGGGTCGTAAAGGTGGTCCACGAGCGGTCTGACAACAGCCACGTTCATGCGCGGGCTCTTAAGCTGTTCTACGGAGTATGGGTCGTCTATATACAGAGGTATTAGCCCACTCCGCCCGACCCATGAGGCGCCGCATCAGCCTACCAATGCTTGCCAGGACAAGGCGTCGGACCTTGTGTATAGTGGTGTAGATCGGCAGCGATCGGTGCGGGTTGGGCACTCTCGGAGCATCGCTCTGTCGCGGAGGATAGCAACCATCGTCGTCCGCCTGCTCTTCGTCGCCCAACAGCGTCTCCTGCTCCTCTCGCGTCCTCGCGAGCCGTAGCGTCTCTCTGATACTCTTCATGCTTTCGCCTCGCATCGTGTTTCTCTTCAACATGGCAGGCCTACGAGGCTCCTCCATAGTGATATGTCCTGAACCAGCGCCATCCGTTTCCGAGTCCAGGCCGGACTGGCTCGAATGCAGCCGACCATCTTCTAGCACGGTCGGTCTCGCCGACGAGCTCGTCTCAAGGTTTGGCTGCATGCTTGAGGAGCATTGACGGCGTCCTCGTGAGGTTGATGGCTTGTCTTTTTGACATCCTCACTTCAAGGTTGCCATGCCTCTGCGGCTCATTCCGCTTGGCGTGTGTCTCGGCCGAGCGACCGGTGTTGCTCCGCCTCCGGTAGCCCTCGCATGCCTTTACACCTTACCTTGGTCTTCTACTCTACTCGTTCGAGGACCTCATGGATGATTAACATAATCCATGTTCCACCTTGTACGGCAGACAGAGGCTACTTGTCGAGCGTTGAGATCAGTCGACTTGGGAAGACACAGATGCAGGGACAAGATCTCATTACAGGTACCATTGGCATCGATATAGCCAGCTACCTACCTTATGTGAGACTGTTGGAAAAGCCGTTGATTATAGAGTCTCCAGAACAGCGGTGCTATCTTACCTTACTAAACACGGTTGGACGATTTTGGTGCGCCGCACAGTAAGGGGAAACCACCACATTGTATGTGCTGGCCACGTTTACACTGGACACTCACCCTCGGAAGACTTCTTGCATTCATTGATGCCAACAACATGGGTGCATTGCTGTCTACCACCAACGAATCTCATTGTGGCTTTCCGACCCTTTTAGAAGCAACTTCCTCTTGTATAGACCTTAGCAATGGCCAGCCAAAGATTACCGATGTTGCGATGGACGGCCGTCTTCGATCATGCTCGTGCCTAAGATCTCGACTTTTTACTGCATGGTCTTTTTCCCAAACGACTTTACCGTTCATCGATCTGATCGTTCATTAATTGCCCAGAGCCAGAGTGAGTTCCAGCGGGCATAGATATGATCATCTGAAGCACAAGAACAAGACTTTCTTCCACCAAGTCAGGGAGAGAACGACAGAACAATAAAGCGCAAAAAGGGGACGGCCCCCTAGGCCGCTGAGGACAGGATTCGAACCTGCGCGCCCGAACTGAAGAATGTTAGTATGGAGTTCTACAAGATGGAGCAGTGGACATTATTACGGCATCAGATGACATAAACGGCACAGCCAGTTCAAGTCTGACTCGTTAACCACTCCGACACCTCAGCAAGTGTTGCCCGTCTGCGCTTTGTGTTGACTATATCGACTGACTTTGGCGAGCTCAACCGGCTTTGTGTTGAGCGCACTAATCCCCCGCCGACAGCAAGCAGCCGGCCAAAAGGGCCTGAAAGCCTTTCTTCGACGGCTGGGCCGATCACCTTTGTTTCATGCTCGGAGTCGTTGCAAAACGAGGTCAGTGCTGGGGAAATCAGTGGAATTATTACTTGTTGTTGTTCAGTATTGCCTTTTACCGACGATCGATCGTTTGAACGACGAAAATCGCACTGTGGGACCACAGAAAACATAAAGTCTTGTCAGTCAACACCCGTCGAGCGTGGGGAAGATCCTTTGCCGACGTCATCCGATCGATGGACAGCACCTTTGAGCGATGGTTGATAGCCGCAGTATACAATAGCTAGATCGTTCTTTTAACAGCTTCGTTTGGTTGTACTGTTCAGTCGTTGCTTCATTCGTAGGCAAGAGCGGGTCTGTGTCAGGTAGGTAAACGTTCCGCCAAAGCATTTCGGGCTTTGTCTCCCCGCCACGCAGCAAGCAACGGTACTGTACCAAAGGCAATCGAGCCTCCTCGATCCCAGCAGCATGGATAAGAAGCACGACTTGGATTCGCCTCCTTACGATACGGAAGCTGATGAGTTCGGCCATGGCGACATCGATACCGTCAAACAACGGCGTCTCGTTCGAAAGCTCGATCTTCACATTGTTCCTGTCGTCATGCTTCTCTACTTGCTTAGTTTTCTCGACCGAGTAAGTCGGACAGACTACAACAATAGGCAACTCATAAAGCAAATCATAGCTGATACTGTTCGTGCGTATGGGTAAACATTGGCAACGCCCGCCTCTACGGCCTCGAAGCGGACTTGGGCCTAACCGGAAACCAATTCCAAACCGCCGTCTCGCTCCTCTTCGTTACCTACATCCTCTCGGAATTGCCCTCAAATCTGATCCTAAAGCACTACGTCCGTCCCTCGCGCTGGATCAGCTCTATCACGACGGCGTGGGGAGTCATTGCGACATTGACGGGGGTGTGCCAGTCCTATGGCGGGCTGATTGCGTGTCGACTGTTCCTCGGGCTGGTGGAGGGTGGCTTGTTTCCGGGGTGTGCGTTGTATCTGACGTTCTTCTATACTAAACGAGAGTTGGCGCTTCGGATTGGGTATCTGTTCGTGTCGGCAGCGATCGCGGGAGCTTGTGGAGGCTTACTGGCTTATGGGATCGGATTCATGGATGGCGTGGCGGGACAGCGTGGGTGGCGGTGGATTGTATGTAATTGTTCTGTCGAGCCCATCTGCGTTTTCGAGAGCTGATGATGGCTTCTATAGATGATCCTCGAAGGTCTGCCAACCTTCGTCCTCGGAGTGGCATGCTGGTGGATTCTGGCGGATGACCCTGATACCGCATACTACCTCAACGAAGAAGAGAAGCGGATGATACTTGCCCGTCGCGCGGCACAGACCGGCCAGACGGACATTTTCGACTGGCAAGACGTCCGCAAAGGGCTGAAGGATTGGAAGATCTATGCGTTTTGCGCGGGCCAATTCTGTATGGACACGATGCTGTACGGCTATAGCACCTTCTTGCCTACCATCATCAGAGGCATACGGCCCGATGCAAGTTCGGCAATCGTGCAGGTCCTCACGATTCCCTGCTACGCGGTCGGAGCCATCTGCTACATGTCGGCGGCCCGGTTTAGCGATTGGAAGCAGACGAGAGGACCGGTCGTCATCACGTTTGGTATCACATCTGTGATTGGCTACGCGCTGTTGATATCCGACTCAGGCTCTGGCGTGCATTATGCTGGCTGTTTCTTGGTGGCGCTGGGTTTATATGTCTCGGTGGGCATTCCGTTGGCGTGGCTGCCTTCCAATACGCCACGGTATGGGAAACGGACGACGGCGATCGGATTGCAGTTGACGATTGGTAATTGCAGTGGTATCATGGCCAGCTTTGTAAGTCTTCCGCCGGTACTCAGGCAGGCATGGTATTGCTACGACCGCTGTCTGACCGTCTGCCAGCTCTACCCAACGTCTGAAGGACCTCGCTTCGTACGTGGACACGCCGTCACCATGTCCCTTGTAGCGCTAGGCTGTGTGATATACGGCTTGCTGTGCACGTACTACCAGCAAGAGAACAGGAGACGTGCCGCTGGCAGTCGGGATGCCGCGGTAGAGGGTCTCAGCGAGGAGGAGATTGTTGCTCTGGGAGATGACAGTCCTCGCTTTAAGCTATCGGCGTGATGAATCAATTCCTACCTACCTTAAGTACCTCATCTTACATGACACAGGCAGGTAGGAGGACATTACGTTTCTTCATTACCTAGGTGCCCAGGTCAGTAGCTCAGCCAAGGTTCTATGCATGCCCGAAGCCCCATCTCCTGTACATGCCTTGGCTTGGCGAGTTTTGGAGCTGAAATTCCTCGGTCACCGAAGTCGCTCCCGATCCCTCCCGCCAAGGCAGGGCGGTGCTTCTGCGTACAAAAGGTGAGCAGCCTTGCTCGACCATCAACAACAATCTCACACCTTCCGTCCACCTCTTGTGCAACACCCATACAGGATCGCAACATCTTGTCGACACTCTACCTACCTCAGGTACGGTACGGTACAGTACTCTGCGACTACAACCAGGCGCAGAGTCGTGCTTCTCCCGTCCGAACTTCTTCTTGTGATCGCAGCCCGCTTGGCAGCCCAAAAGCACCGAAACCCACACGCACCAACAGCACCAACATGTCGCCCGAAGCCATAAAGAAGGAAGAGTCGCTCCTGAATGGAGAGGAGACGGATTACATTGGCAGGAGACCGTCATCGAGTGGGAGAGATACGAAGAGGATAAGTCAGTCATCCGATCACGCGTCGCTGCTCGAGGAACACTCGAGTTCTTGGGTGCCCCTCCTCATCCTGCAGCTGCCCGCACGGCTCGCCCCCGAGTCAGTGTCATGATACCCTTCACCATCTCCTGCTGTCTACCTTATCAAACCCTCTTAATGTATCTTTGCTCCTGCTGCACAACCAGCACGCAATCGTCTACACCGAATATCATCTTCACACCCGCTGCCTTTCAACAAGGTCGTTACAATGGCTGACCAGCACCCTGTCGATCCTGCAGGAACCCAGACGCAATCTCTCCCCCCGCCGTCCCTCCCGCAAATGGTCGCCGAGCAAGCGACGCCGATTCCCTCCACCGATAAAGACACGAAGCGGCTGATCGTAGTCCTATCGAACGCCAGTCTCGAGACATACAAAGCATCGCACGCCGGAGCCCGCAATGGCCCCAATAGCAAAGAGAACGCCAAGTACTCGCTGCTCAACAGCGACGAGCATATCGGCGTAATGCGCAAGATGAACCGCGACATCAGCGACGCCCGTCCGGACATTACGCATCAGTGTCTACTTACGCTGCTCGACTCGCCAGTCAACAAGGCTGGCAAGCTGCAGATCTACATCCACACGGCCAAGGGCGTGCTCATCGAGGTCAGCCCGACTGTCCGCATCCCGCGTACCTTCAAACGCTTCGCCGGTCTCATGGTACAGCTCCTCCATAACCTATCGATCCGCTCGACATCGTCGCCAGAGAAGCTGCTCAAGGTCATCCGAAACCCGATTTCTGACCATCTCCCGCCAAACTGCCGCAAGGTCACCCTCTCATTCGACGCCCCAGTCGTCCGTGTGCGCGACTACATCTCAGATCTCGGCCCGAAGGAGAGCGCATGTGTATTCGTCGGCGCTATGGCCAAGGGTGCTGATACCTTTGCCGATCAGTTCAAGGATGAAAGCATCAGTATAAGCAACTACAGCCTGAGTGCCAGTGTAGCGTGCAGCAAATTCTGCCATGCCGCAGAGGATGTATGGGACATTATCTGAGTACGCATGGCCGTGGACTGCCGCAGAGTTGTCGGGCTTCGCAATGTGTTGTTAGAGTGTGTTGAAGGCAAGTATGAAAGGGGTGACATGCACTTTGGCCACGATCGCAACATCGGGCGGGTGCTTTTTACTGTACGGTTGACGAAACGAACCCTTGAATGGTTTGCAACACCATGCGGGATCGAAAAAGTTCTTGTGGTACTGACTGGCGCTTTCGCGATGTAACGTCGTCCCTCTCCGACGACAAGACAAGGACGAGAAACCTTTGGCGGCAAAACGAGATGCGTCACTGCTCTAAGTAGCCTTTTCAACGGCATCATGGCATGTTTCATAGCTGCACCTGCACATTCCTAGGTATCTAGGGTAGGTAGTCTGGTTAAGCTTCTTGTTGCGTTTGCACACTCCTGACACGTCTCTTGCGCTGTTCGACATCTTTGACTTGCTGCCGACAAGCTGGCCCTGCACTCGCAGGGTTGTTCTGACTCACCGGCGGTTCAGACGGCCATGGCAGATTGCGAGGATGTACAAGACTTCTGCCGCCGCGCCGCTGGCTCATTGACATGGCACTCGGCAGCATAGACCTGAACAGTCATATGGAAGGCATCTCGCACATGATCGGGTCGGCTCCAAAGATGTGGTGGTCTACCGGACAGGTACATGAGGTGGACATGGTAATCTCGGCGACGGGAGTGATGCTTGCTACTGTACGCCGGGCCGCTGCTGTCAAGATTCGGGTGTCCAGAGACGGGATCACGAAGCCGCCAGAAAATGTGTCAGCTTTACGAGATCAATATCAACTTCTCTACCAAGGCACTCTAACGGCGTAGATGATACGGTACGCCCCGGGCAGAATCGACTCTGGTCCTGGAGCCACGCATCGTAGGAATACCTAGGTAGGGACGTTGAGTCACGCCTCTAGCTGACTTTTTGAGCAGTTCATTACAGTTTATTCGACTACGCGAATACGTAGAGTTCATGCTGTCAGGATCGATTCCCATCGGTCATGCAGCATCGAACTTTGCGATTCATGCGAAATGTGCGAGCTGGCACGTTCCATGCTGTACGCGCTCATCCCATCAGAAGCATCCCTTTCCATCTATAAAAGCGATGGATATCTTACTATGGGGGTGTCTTGACATCTTCGCTGCTTCCGTTCCCTGTAATCGCTGAGTTGAGTCTACAAGCCAGGATTACTGCACTTTCCTAGGTCGGTCTCGACATGCTTTGCGATATCCTCAGCATATGTGCGCTCGCTAGCGCCGCGGCAGCAACAACCGGAGACCACAGCTCTCGAGGTCAGAAGGCTGATGTTGTAAAGCGAGATGTGTGCATCATTGGGGGCGGCTCATCTGGAACATATTCTGCCGTCAGGCTACAGCAGATGAACAAGACCGTGGCTGTGGTTGAGAGGAACAATCGGCTAGGAGGTCACGTCAATACCTATGTCAATCCTGCTACAAATCAAACCTTTGACTATGGAGTCATCTTTTGGGTAAGGAGTTCTGCGGACGGTCCGGTCGTGGAAGAAGTTGTCAGGCTAATACAACGTAGAAAAATACGACTGTGGTGACAGACTACTTCGCATATCTCGACGTACCCCTGGCACGATCTCCACTCGTAAGCCCTGCGATACCCGCCTACGCAGACTTCGCCAACGCTTCCAGAGTATCGGCGGATGCACTCGCGACAGGCAATCTGACGGCCGGGTTTGAGGCCTACCTCGCCCAGCTCGCCAAATACCCGTACCTGACGACCGGCTTCGACCTCCCAGACCCAGTACCGGAGGACTTACTACTACCCTTCGGCGACTTTGTGCGCAAGTATGACCTGGGCGCCATCGCGTTCACGATCAGCCTGTACAATCAGGGAATGGGCAATATCCTCGCGCAGCCAACGCTGTATGTGCTCAAGTACTTCCCAGCGTCGACTGCTATCAGTGCGTTTACGGACAGCTTCGTGACGACCGCGCGGCACAACAATCAGGAATTGTATGACAAGGCGTTGGAGAAGCTGGGGTCTTCCGTCTTCCTCGATTCGAATGTCATCAGAATCAAGCGGTATCATGATTGTGTCGAGGTGCTCACATCGACTCCCACCGGCCCTCAAATCATCCACGCATCCGCCCTGCTGGTCACTGTCCCACCCGAGCTCGCGAGTGTCGGCTTCTTGGACACCGATGGCGTCGAGCAGAGCCTCTTAGGCCAGTTCAACAGCAGCTACTACTGGGACACGATCTTAGAAGGCTCTGGCATCCCGGACAACGTCAGCCTCACCAACATCGACCCTCAGGCTCCTTACGGCGTTCCCGCTATGCCCGGCATCTACATCTTCGGCTACGTCGGCATGCCCGGCCTCCACACCGTCTACTACAGCAGTCCGCACCCTCTCTCCGACGCCGCGGTCAAAGCCGATATTCTCGCCCAAGCCGCCGCGCTCGTCCAGTCCTTGGGCTACAAGCCTCCTGTCAACGGCTCGCCGACGTTCGTGGGGTTGAATGCGCATAATCCTTTTGAGCTCACCGTGTCGACGGAGGCTATAAGGAAGGGGTTTTATGGCCGGTTTGGGGGTTTGCAAGGCAGAAGGAGGACGTGGTGGACAGGGGCGGCGTGGCAGGCGCAGGACTCATCGGCTATATGGGATTTCACGGAGCGTGTCGTGTTGCCTCAGCTTGTGGCGGCATGTTGAAAATTCGGTATCTTATTAGGAGACGTGGAAGTGTAGAATCAGTGGCGTGGCGTACAGTTGTACTTGTACTATTGTGACTGAGAAAGCGCCTGATGGTCTCGTCATCTTGGCAAGCTGAAGTGAGTATCGCCCGTGACGGTGAGCTTCACGTTCGTCGCCATATCTAGTAGTATCGATAGCAGGAATCTGGAAGGGACGCCGAGTTGCCTCCTACGTTATATCGCACCGCGTTTGGCGCGCTCCGAATTCTGCCGATAAGGTACACACCGCTCTAGCCGGATTCATATAATCGAGGATTTCAATGTGAAAGTGATTGGTTGCTGATACAGACGACATCAACACCTCACCTCGCTTCAGCGCTGCACAAGGCAGGACATGTGCTTACCTTAGGTATATGATATGCCACGATGCCCAAGTCATCAATCTAGATACCTTACCTTACCTTACTCACGAGACAGCGCAAGAAGATCTTCCTGTATTATTGCTGACCTGCATGGCATCCTCATCAACCACGTTTCTCCACCTACTGAGAGTCCGCTGCCGACTCGGCCCGCAACGCATACGTAGGTCTTCCCCTACGTTAGCCTTGCAGCAGTGTCGAACGTGGCAGCCTCCGTATGCGTGCCTACCGCCTCGACGACGTGGACGGGCATGCCGGCCGCCAGTAGGCCAGCGGCGACCGTTGCGAGGCGAACCTGGCTCTCATCCTACTCGCCCTCCTACCTCACAGCTGGGGCTGGCTGTCCGCGAAGTGGTGGAGTGCAAGCGTCGAGCCAGCGCTGTCATTACTCGCCTCGCCTCGACTGTGTCTGCCTGTCTGTCCTCCACCGCCCTCGTTGAGGTGAGTGGACGGAGCCAGAGTCGGCTGGATCTCGCCCGCCCAATGACCTGCTCACCGATCCGAGACCCGTGATGGATGGCGTGGAGAGAGGTTGGTACATCTCTTCACCAGCAGCAGCAGCAGCATCATCTATTGTTTCACACTCTTTTCTCACATACTCGGCTTTGCGGACTGTATGCGAGCTATCACCTTGCACAGCTGTATCTCATAGCATTCTTTGGATTTGAAACTTCTCATTCTAAGCTGTCGCTTGAAGCTTGCTTTTTCCTCCTTTACCCGACACTCTGACTGCGCAACGACATGCCTGTCCACCATCTCGGACTTGCTGTATCACATATTCCTTCCGCAACTTCCTTCTACCTTCAGACACTTCAGCCCTTGGGTTATCACTTTGTCGGCCAACACGGAGACTCAATTGGGCTAGGGGTTCAGGGAGCAGATCTGTTCCTTACTCAAGAGCCGAGAGGGTACGGTGAATACGATGCAAACGATATTGCTATGATATTGACAGACTTGCAGTGCATCCGTATCTCCCACCCACATCGCTTTCGCAGCCGACAATTGTCTTGCCGTTCGAGATTGCTACGCTGCCGCTCTAAGCGCCGGTGCTTATCCTAGCGGTGCCCCGAGCTATCGCAACTCCGACGCTACCGTCTTCAGCGCTGCGGTTGAAGATCTTGACGGCAATGTCATCGAGTTTGTATTCCGCGAAGGTGTTGAATCGGAGCAGTCAGAGGGCACCGTTTCGCCAAATGAAGACCGCCAGGTCATTGCTTGGCAGAAGGATGTCGCAGACAGTGGGCTCCATGATGACCTCGAGTCGACTTCGTCCATGATGTCTCGCGCAAAATTGAGGGTCAAGACGGCCATGGATCTCGCATCGACGGCTTCGAAATCAGTCAGAAGTGCATCAGACGCTGAGCCTGGTCCGGGCATCACCCGTGCTGCTACTACGCCGAGCAGCTTAGGTGGTGACTTTCCGAGCAAAGCTTTCTTCGGAACGATACTGGGCGCTGCTGCTGGTGCTGCTCTCATGTTTGCCGTTACTAGATCCGAAGGCGAGAATGCCAAGGAGGAGGCTGCGTTTGAGGCGTCAAAGATATCAATGTCTTCTCGCGGCAAGCCGGCAACGGTGCAGACGGTCTTCGATGCTCGCGACGCCAGACCTCATCGCAACTTCAGCGTCACGGAGTCGCGGGTCTCGCGACCACCCAAGAGCCATCGCAACTTCAGTGTTACGGAGTCTGCCTACAGCAAGCCGAAACTACCGCAGCCCCCGCGCAGCATGCGTGCTATCGAACAAGCTGAATTCTTCGACGAAGATGAGGTTCGAGAGGCAATCAGCAGATTCGCGTCGTCCCGTCGCCCGCCCGGTCCACGACGCAGTAAGACTACCGACGCGCTTGACTATGTGCCCGTCTCTCGCAGTGCAGGACGTATCCAGGCTGGTGACAGTAGTACTAGTCGTGCTAGTAGCAGCAGACATCTACATTCTGGCAAAAGCCGGCACTATGACAGACGCTCGGAGAAAGTTGCTCTACCCTCCACGAAAGAGCAGCTTCTACTTGAGGCCCCGCCAACCAAGAGTACATTTTCACGTCACAGTACTCGCCGCTCGAGGTACACCGAGGACGACGATCAAGATACCAAGCGCCGTGATAGCGGTGTGAGCTTCGGCTCGCACAAACCCCCTCACTCGAAGCATGGCGGTGATGAGCGCAGTCACGCCAGCCGGCGTTCAGAGAGCACCATCAAGCCTTCGCGTAAGGGTTCCTCGCATTATGAGTCCGCGGCTACCATGCCGTTACCAGAGTCAAAGCCACCTTCCGACTACCGTTCAAGGCACTCGGACACAGGTGACCGCCGCAGTCGCCGCTCTGAAAGCACAATCGGGGCGTCGAGGAAGGCTTCCTCGCAGTATGAGAGCGCCGCTGGCGTCGCACTGCCTGGCTCGCAAGCTCCGTTGGATCACCGCTCGAGGCATACAGAACCTGCAGAACACCACTCTCATGCGAGCAAACGATCTGAAAGCACGGTCAGGCCTCCGCGCAAAGGCAGCTCGTACCATGCATCTGTAGCGGGCGTTGCATTGCCGGAGTCTAGAACGTCTTCACAAGTCTCGGATGCTCGTTCTTCAAGACGAACTAACGCCGCCGGGCGTGAAAGCCGTCGCAGTAGTCACCACCCTAAGTCTGAACCGCCGCGCGAGCTCGAAGTCGAGGTCTTCTACTCCAACGCCAAGGCAGCATCGTAAGTTTTCAAACCATACCCCTCCACCCTCTAAGCTCGCGGCTGACTCGGGGTATTCGCCCAGTCACGCCAGTCGCCACTCACACAAGCACGATTTCCGACGCGAGCGCATCAGCTATCGCCCCAGTAGCAGCCGCTCCAAGCACGCCTCACCTTCACGCTATGAATCTGCACACGAGGTCCCTCTCCCGCCCTCCAAAGGCCCCTCCAGCCTTTCCGCCCGCGATTTCCCAGTCCCAGAATCCCACGGCAACGGCTGGGAAGAGGTCGCGGATGAGTCTGACGGAATGGGAGACATGACAACGGTAGTACCCGACGACAGTATCTCGTGCATCGACTTACCGAAGCCCTCTACACGGAGTAGTGGCGGACGCAGCTCTAGGAGGCGTGAATCGAAGGCTGCGGGTGGCAAGGAGAGGGAATATGGAGAGAGGTATAGTGCTGCGACGTTGCCGGTGAGGGGAAGGGAGGGAAAGAAGGACAGGGACGGGAAGAGGAGCGTGTTTAGTTTTGCTTGATCGCAAGCTCTGGGCTGGCAAACGTAGGGTCATCGGATGAGAATGGAGCTGCGGCGGCTTCTGTCGATTTGAAGCTCGTGTTGTTCGCCATGACACGATCTTTTCCGAATGTAGTCTTAAGGCTTTCGGCTGTTTAGGAAAGATTTGAAGCATGTCTTACATATTTCGCCTTCCTCTAGCTCTTTCACTGGCTTCCTGTTTGTGAATCTGACAATGTCTGTCCATGCTGCAGTGTACTAGACCTTGCATCAGAATATAGAAATAAGTTGCTTGCATGTGATTGCGGCGGCCCGCTTGCCGTACCGTCAGTACCTTCCTCATTGAAACAACCCAACAAAGGTCACTTTACACACGCCTACCCTGCCCACCAACCTCCGCTTCAACCTCTAAACCTCCATAATGACCTCTTCTACCCCCGACTCAAACTCCTACCTCGACCTCCCCGCCCTCACCGCGCCCGACTTCTCCCCCCAGACCTACGCCAACACCCTCGTAACCGCAACGAATCACCCCACCGACCCCTCCGTCGACCTCGCAACACCACTCTCCCGCCTCCTTTTCGACGTCCAAGAAGTCGATGTCCGGCTCGACGACCTCTCCGCCAAGTCCGCTGCCCAGCTCGTCCAGGATACGTGTGCGCGCGCCGAAGGCGGTGATGCGGTGTTGAGGGCTGTGGAGGCGGACGTGCAGGGGTTGACCGGCGCGTATGAGAGGCTTGAGCGGGAGGTTGTGGGAAAGTATGCGGAGGCTGATAGGGCTGTTGTGGCGGGGGGAAGGATGGTACAGGTGTTGAGGCTTGGGAGAGCGGTGGGGGTTGTGCTGCGGTTGGGCCGGGAGCTGCAGGGTTTGGTGGAGGAGGAGGCGGGGGAGAGGGGTCTGAGAGGTGCAGCGGGGGTTCTGGTGGAGTTGAAGGGGGTTTTTGGGGTTGCGGAGAGAGAGGCGTGGGGTTTGGAGAGGGTTGCGGTCGTGAGGACGCTCAGGGAGGAGGTGGTTGGACCTGGGGAGCGGGTGGTGGTGGGGAGGGCACAGAGGGTGGTTAGGGAGTTTGGGACGGCTGGTTTGCTTGCGGCGGGTGATGGGGCCGGCGGCGCGCCGAAGGGCCAGCCGACGTACGCGCAGACTGAGGCGATGAAAACGCTTACAGGGGCGGCGCTACAGACGCTCTATCTGCTCTCACCCGTCCCTCCCAAATCTTCCGCCGTGGGCAGATTCGCCCCGACACTGCTGCTGCAGGCTCTACAGACCTACCTTACCGCCGCTCTCACCGCCAGCGTCGCAGCCCTCACCCGCGCGCTCGCCAACCTCGCAACCCTAGACAAAACCCTCCAAGAGATCTCTGCGCGGTGCCAGAACGTCGTAGCGCTCGAAACCCTCCTAGCCAACACCTCTCCCCCTTTTCACCCATTGCTTCCTCCCCCACCGCCTTCGACCGAAATCACCGAGCCTCAGAATCTCCTCGAACCCCTGCTTGCCCATCTCGATACTACGTCCCTGCCCTCGTTCTTCTGGCGCTCGCTCGCAGGCAATCTGGCGCCACGCGTGCAAGCTATCATGGAGAGGGGCGGGGTGAGCGCAAGAACGCTGCGGGCGCAGAAAGAAAGGGTGCGGGAAGGGGTAAGGGGCTGCGTGGATCGCGGGATGAGAGTTGGGGGCCAGGGGATGGTGGGAGGTTGGGAGAGAGAGGCGGCTGTTATGGTTGGAAGTGTGCTGGGTGGAATGGGGACTAGGTGATGAGCACGAAACGTGGAGCACGGAGGCAGACGCCTTTCGTCCTCTCTCTCTGCACGAGTTGGACTGGCTTTGACGGGGCTTTCCTGTCACGCTTTCTACCGCCAGGAAGACCTCGGGGCTACAAGGCATAGACCGCATCCTTCCCGCACCAAACCTCCCCGGGCCAGCCAAAGGGTCAGCCATCATCCACTAGCTACACTAGAACTATCACCCGGCCTCCACTACTGGCCGGAGAGGAGGGCAGGCTGCCTGCCAAGACGGGCATTAAGACCTCGTCTACCGGTCCACAGCAGCGTGCACAGAAAGATTGCTCGCCCGATTCTTGAGACACCGCTCTCAAGACCCCAAGATGACACTGGGTCCGGCCATGGCGGATCCGCACCCTGCTATCTCACCCAAGCACCTACCCACCGAGGCCAGAGCTGAGTCTCAAAAAGAATCCAAAGGGCTCTTCCTCTCCAGAGAAAGGAGGGTGCTGCAAAGAAATTATCGCGTCAAGGCCAGCTCAGCACCTTCCCTATTGCCACGTATGTAAGATGAAGATTTGAGTTGGATGCCATCCGCGCCTGACTTTACGTCGTCTTACCTTGGCTACTTTTGGTATTCTATTGTAGAGATTGGACGGAGCAGTAAGAACCGGACCAGAGAGAGAGAGAGAGAGAGAGAGAGAGAGAGAGAGAGAGAGAGAGAGAGAGAGTGTGTGTGTGTGTGTATGTAGGCACAAGGCAGGATAGAGGCACAAACCGGTAGCAGAACAGGGCAAGAAAAAATGTCAGGTGCCCAGCTCCTCATAGTACGGCCAGTCCGATAACGCTGAGGCGTTGGCCACAAAGACACGAGTACGTACGTAGCGAAGTCAAATCAAGTCAAATCAGATTGAGGTGCAAATGAGTCCCACAAACCAATGCAAAGTCAACATCAAGAGTCAACTCAGAGTCAGAGATGAATTTGTACGTACTGAATGTACGTACCTGCTTACAGCAAAGCTCGCACTTTTATAAAAAAAAGGCCTCACCAAAACGCAAAGGAAGAGGAAAAAGCGACCATCCAGAATCCCACCCTCCCACTCGCAAAATCCAATAACAACGAACCCACGCGATGCAAACCCTTCTCGTGAAAAACAGAAAAGTCCCCTCCGCAAACACCTTGACATGGTTCGTGTCCCGTCCATTTGACATCCCATCCCATGATAAGCCTACCTAGGTAGTGTATCCCTTAATACCTTTAGGAGAACACTGGAACGGGATTTTTGCACCTCATCCCATCATCTCTTCATTCTTTCATCCCATCTATCCATCATCAAGCGCGTGGTAACGTGACCAAAAGTTCCATATTGCTCTTGCAAAAGAAAGCTCGTTACTTTCCCGGACTTACCTCCCTTTCTCGTAGAAAGACAGGGGAGGAAGGGTGGAAGGCAGGCGAAATCAAGGTAGACAGCACGTAAACGCGCGCCTAGAAGGCCGCCGTTGCGTGCTTCTTTCAAAGCCCGTAAACATCCAAGAAGCAACATCGACGTTTCCGTCGAAGATCACCCGGTCCTTTGGGGCCGCCTTTGCTTGGCCCGAATGAGCCTGGTCTGTACTTGCGCTGCACTGCGTTACGCAGCGCAGCGATCACCGCAAATCCAGCTGAAAAGGTTTAAAGCCACTATCCATGCCATTACAACGCGGACACATACTCATGCGCCCGCGACTCTGCCCACTAACAATCGCCTCGACGCAGTTCCCGCAGAGGCCGCAGATGCAATTGGTACAGGCAAAGCATTCGCGTAGCACGGCTAAGCGTCGGCAGCCTGCACAGTAGATCTGCGTGGTTTCCGTGCTACTACTGCTGCTGGTGTTGTGGTTGGTGGTAGGATTGTTGTTGTTACTGTGTTGATTGGAACCAGTGAAGAGGGGCGAGGTGGTATTTGAGTCGAGGGAAGATGGGTTCATAATTTGGAAATGGGAGCCGGAGCTATCGGCGCTGTTATGGTGATGGTGGTGAGAGAGGCTGCTGAGGGAGGAGGAGTCGACCGAAGGAAAGGTTTGGAGGTCTGGAAGATGGGCCGTGGAGTCGTCGTTGGGGTGGGTGGGGTTAGGCGGAGTGAGGGCGCGGTTGAGGGGCGAGGCTTGGAACGACTGGAATTGGGAGCCGAGGGCGAATGGAGGGAGGGAGGTGCGCGAGGGAGCCTGAGCAGGAGAGTAGGCGCCGGCATTGGGGGAGGCGGGTATCTAATAGTCACATTACTTGTCAGTTTTTGTGATGTGAGG
The DNA here is from genome assembly GCA_005059885.1 of Salinomyces thailandicus. Taxonomy (NCBI): domain Eukaryota; kingdom Fungi; phylum Ascomycota; class Dothideomycetes; order Mycosphaerellales; family Teratosphaeriaceae; genus Salinomyces; species Salinomyces thailandicus. Next base: position 427,714 of record NAJL01000006.1, on the reverse strand, counting down.
TTTGCGTGGTCGAACGCACCGGCGTCAAATCTCGACTCCCCTCCTCTTCTGTCGCGCTCGTCGCAGCATCGATCAGGTCTTCCCATCGCTTGCCATATAATGCTGCAGCGCTCGGCTCGGCGGAAAAAGCCTTGCGATCTCCGCTACTCCGCTTGGCCAGCTCTCGGGACCGCTTCCGCTCGTGCTTAGCGAGCCGCGCCTGCTGGGTCAGACTGCTTTTCCGCGGGCGGTTGTGCGACCGAGATAAGCTTCGTTGTAGTGGCGGTAGGGAGGAGGTATGACGATCTGGCGGAGAGCGCGCGAGACTACTCGGCAACAGCCCCGACTGATCCATGGCGGAGCTCGAAGGGAAGCTCGTAGGGTCATGCAGGCCGGTATGGTCGGGCATGAATGTCCCATCTTCTAGGGCGGGGTCGACGTGGAAATGATTCGACGACGTCTTCAAGCCGTGCCCGCTCGCGACTTGGTCGGCGTAGAAGTTCTGAAGAAAGTCCGCTTCAGTGACTGTTGGCGACATCTGAATGGAAGGGAAGCTAATCACCTGTCCAAGGTCATTGGGTCCCATCCACCCCCCTCCGCCGCCGCCCCCAGCGCCGCCGCCGTCGTGGAGGTGCTGCCCAGATGATGAATCGGGGCGATGGTAGTGCAGCTGAGTTAGGAGCTGAGCCGCAGATGCGGCCGGGATCAGCGAGCCTCGGCGGATGTACTCGTCGGAGCTGCGCTGTTGCTGTGCTTGCATGCTATTGTATATGGTAGCGGCCTCGGCATCACCAGCGGTATAATAACCGCCATCGTGGGTGCCAAGGCCATATCCGCCTTGATCGAACGAGGAGCTCAGTCCAGCGCCCGAGGGGTCGAGGTGGAAGGTAGGCTCAAGGGCTGTCGGGTCAGAGGGGTGGTGTTGGTGATGTGTATGGGGATGGACGGCATGGCTGTAATTGTGTTGGGGGATGGGTTGATCTGGGGGTGGGTGTTCGTGTGGTGGGGATGTTATCATGAGCTCGAAGCTCTCTTTCGTTGCAGGGAGTTTGGGGATGTAGTATTCGGGGTGGGCACGGCGGATGTGCTCTTGCATGGAGCGGAAGCGCTTCTCCTGTGGTGGATGTCATTACGGCGGTTCTTCTGAGGGCGCGAGGGTATGGAGAGGGAGTGGTGGGAGCCTGGGGCACAAGCATCGTGGAACAAGAATGGGCGTAAGGTGGAGAGAGGATCGGTTTGTGATGTGAGGTCGCGGGATGTTTGGAGGACAGGATGCGACGAGAGGAGCAACTCACGCCAAGACACCTTTTGCGACAGCTCGAGCCATCCTGATTGCGCAGCGGGCAGACGACCTCATTGTTGGCGTCGGTGACGGAAAAGGACGAGGTTAGAGAGGCTCGCGGCGGCATGATGAGGACAGCTGCAGCTGTGGCTAGGGCAGCAGCAGCAGCAGCAGCTTGCTTCTCAGCTCTCGCCAGCCAGCCCGCAGAGCCCGCAGAGCCAACAAGCAGAGCAAGCAGCAGGCACGCACGCGCGCAGGCGACGGACAGCTGCGAGGTGCGAGGAGCTCTGTGGCGCCCGGGTGTCCGCGTGTGAGGTCGGCGAAGCTCGCACAGACGCAGACGGTAGGTCAGGTAAGGTAGGTCGTGAAGCTGGGTGAAGCTGGGTGAAGCTGGGTGTGGAAGCTGGGTGAAGCTGCGGCGGAAGCTCACAACCTACGCCGAAGTCAGCCTGTCGGGTGGGAGCGGTGCTGAGGAGCTCCTCTCTCTCTCTCTTAGGCGGACCGGGTGAAGCTGTGGACGGTGCGGGCGGCTGCGGGCGCGGGCGCGGGGGCGCAAAGGTAAGGTCTGCGGTCGGCGCCTGGTGCTGGTGGCCGGTGAGCTTCGTCGCGGTCGCGCGCAGTATCGGGGAAGCTCTGAGCTGACCGTCTGGTGCGGTACAGCCAGGTACTGTACAGTCAGATGGGCGAGGTAAGGCAAGGCACCTCTATGCGGGTAAGGGTAGGGTAAGGTAAGGTAAGCCAAGCCAAGGCAGGTAGCTCGGCTGTCCCAATGGCAAGCCGGCGCGCCACTGAAGCTGCTCGTGGCGCGGCTATACAGCTGTGGGCACAGTAGTGTAAGGTTGCTACCCCGGAGAAGGCTGCTGAGAGATGAGATAACGCTCGCAGCGCGTCTCGCAGCGGCAGCAGCAGCAACAGCAATAGCAATGTAGTCGAAATTGGCGGCGGCGCGAAGGGGTGAGGGGGTGGGAGAGGGTGGTGGGCAGTCGCTCAGCAGCTCGCCATCGCTCACCAGTCACCCCGCCCTGCCAAAAGCAACGGGAAAGGCTCTCCACCTGCCCCTCCTTCGGCCGGCCCCACATTTTCCTCGGTGAGCTCGCCAATCACATATCGGTGATGATGTGGCCGACTGCGGAAAGGCTGGCCGCGGTTGGCTGCTCAGGGAAAGGAGGCCTAATGCCATGTTCATCATGACGGGAGTGTTGCTCAATCGATTCAAATAATTCAATTTCTTGACCCAGCATGGTATTGATATGCACAATTCTACTCTGCTTCGAAGGATGATGGAAGACGTATGTTGGACAAAATCATGAGGATGTCGGTCTCTCCCTTTTCCGCCTGTCTACGGCGTCACGTAATGGCGAAGTCGAGTATCTTCGGCGATAGCAGATGACGAAGGTACCTAGGCAGTCATCCTCAATATGGCAATACCGTGACGCAGCAAGCAAATTGATCAATGCCACCATAGAACGCCCTTCAGCGGCATTGGTGGAGGCCGCCAGCCGCTCAGCCACCCCATGTTTATCTACGTATATCTTGCCTAACCTAGATGTCCAACCAGGTACCTAACCAATACAGAGTCTTGTGATCGTCGCAAGTCGCCTTGCAACCACTTTGCTGGTATAATATACTCTTTAGAATACAGCGCCACCAATAATAAAGACCCGCTCCTCCTCACGCCGAATCCACTGCACAATCCTGTTCGCGCCGTGCGCCAAGCTAGCCTTCGTAGCCTGCGGCCCAGCAACACAATAAAGCTCAAAGAGCGGCGTCTCCCACGCCAACGCCGCCGCGTCCTGCGCCGTACAATGCTGCACCTTGAGATGCGCCGTCTTCAGATGGATACTTTCGTGCATGCTGCTGTAGAGGTTCATCAGCTTCCGCCGCGCCGCTAGTCCGTGGTAGTAGGGCTCGAACGACGGCATGGTGAATTGCACGTTGCCGCGGGATTTGTAGAGGAAGTGTCGTAGCGCGGTTCCCGGGATGATGTCGGAACAGGCGGCGTGTCGTTTGCGGACGGCGGTTTTGATGACGTTCATGCAGCCGTTGTCTTGGAGCTGCTCGACAAGCTCGTCTCGCATCTTGCGCAGCTCGTAAAAGCCCTCCTTGTTTGGGCTGATGAGCACTACAGCAAGCTCATCGTCTTCTCCGGCTGAGCTCGGTCGCTCATCTGAGCCATTCGTCGGCCCCTCGCTCGTGGAGAAGAAGCTGACGTACATGTACAAGTATCCAGTATTATTAAAGCCAGGTAAGCACAAGGGTATCCAGTTCTCGCCTCCGCCAGCTTTGATGCTGCCAGCCTCGAAAAGCATGTTGAAGATCAAGTGAAGGTCTCCTGGATGCAGTGAATGCTTCTTAGGCCTCACTACGCTTACCAAGCGGCCTGCTGCGACAATGAGGCCGTATAGCAAGTTGGGAGCGCGGACTTTCAGAAGGGTGTCGTTGATGGTCTGTCTATGAGTCTTTCTAAGACGTAGACATTCAAGCGCAGAGAGTAGTGTGGAAGGCGAGCCGCGTGTGAATCCATCCGCAAGACCATCGAGCAGGACATCGGTGCCTTCTAATGGGCGGCGAAGGTCTGTCGATGGCCTAGCGGAGAACATCTTTTCCATGCTCGGGAGCGTCAGAGTTGACAGGATTTGCATGTACAACGACTCCAACTGCGTGCGCAGTTGAGCCTCGCTCTCGCCCAGCCGACTGACCGCCACTAAGTTCAGGGGCCCTTTTGACAGCATTACGAACCTGGTCCCGCCGGCTGTGAAACTCCGCAGTGGATCATCAGCGCCTTGATAAAACGATACTATCGTCTGTGCAACGCCAATATAGTGGCTTATGAGCTGGTCATCGCCATGCCGGCTGTAAATGGGCTTTCCTGAGGCCGAGAGAATGAAGAAATGCTTCAGCTTCGCCTTCCAAGTGCCTAGCGTCTGCTCCTCGTTCGTACCTTCGGCGTCAACGGCACAAACTTCGTCGAACTCGTGCTGCATCTGGAGGCTGAAGAGGTCTAAGTCCGGCAGCACATTATCAAAAGGGTCGTCGTGCTCCAGCTGAGCGCTAAGCGCACGCCATGCCGGGGTTGCTTCCTGCTCTGGGACATCGCCAAGTAGGCTCTCGCCGTCGAGCCTGGCATCTAAGGTTGGGGCATAACTCCTCAGGCTGGCAGAATCGTCCCCACCGCTATCGCTGTTGCCGCGAAATTTGCCGAAGTGGGAAAGGCTGTGTTTCCTAGATACAATTCGACTGGCGGGTGATGACGGGTTGCTGGAGAAGTCGGCGCGGCTTTGGGTATGGACGTCGGCTAGGGATACCGCAGTCGTGGCTTGCGATAGGAGCTGTGGCCTTGATGCTCGCTTTGACAGCCGAAATGATCCAGCTCCAGTTGTTGGAGGTCGTCCATTAACCTCAAGACGCGGGCGCGGTGGCAGTGGCGGAGGGGTCAGCTCTTGTGATCGCTCCAGACCGCCGACATCCTGCCCATCGTGCTTGGGGGTGTTGACGGAGCCTGCCTGTGGCTGCGTCTCTTCGCCACCTGTGGCAGACACGTTGTCTGAGGACTTTTGGATGTCGGCGCCTGCTGACTGGTCATCGCTCATGTTGAGTCTTCCTCATGGCTACAGAGGCAGAACCAATGCACTAGCTTTTGTCAACAGTGATTGGGAGTGCCCATCCCAAGAAGAAGGAGGACGGCGTGGACGGGTATGGCTCCAAAGCGCGCCACACTGTAGCCTCAGGCCACAAAGACGCTTAGCGCGTTCCGACGCGACTTCACCTCTCGACCCTCGCCAGGTGTCCACAACCTGCTATGTACGCCGCCACAGTAAGCATGTCCCCCCATTACGAGACGTCCCGGATGCTCTGTGTATTGCTAGCTCGACGATGAGTCTCGGCGCCGAGGGCGGTCTTCGCTCAATGTCGCCGACGAGTTCTGGTCGTTCATCACCAGTCCCGCGCTCGCGCCGAGCAGCCGAGGACGGTATGTGCGTCTGCCCATACTCTGCGATTCACGGCAGGCTTTGATGTTCAAGCAGGAATTTACAAGGCCGACAAAGGCCTGCGACGTTACGCTGCCCTCATCGAGCGAGTACTGGGCACGTGGGAAACTTCCCCACAGGAATGGGCTGATTATATTGCCTTCCTGGGCCGTCTGTTGAAGGTTGAATGCTGGTCTCGATCCGTCCTACACTGGCCGAGCTGACGTTGTCCAGACGATCCAAAGTCATCCGAAAGACGTGCCGTTCCTGCCACATACAGCCGCAATCACATCAAAGCTTGCGCAATGTCTCAATCCTGCGCTTCCTTCAGGCGTTCACCAAAAGGCCCTGGAGGTGTACGCCTACATCTTCTCGAGTTTCACTGTATGTTCGCTCCACGAAGTAACCAAACTTATGTCACTAACGCTATTCTAGCATGACTACCTGGCCTCACATCTACACGAGTACTTGCCCGGGCTCGCTTCAGTGCTGTCCTTCGCTTCGTTGTCAGTAAGGCCAGGTCTGTATGGTCTGTTCGAAGATCACATTCTTGCATTGCCAAGCGCAGATCTTCGGCCGGCGCTGAAAGCACTGATCCTTGCATTTCTTCCAGCGATCGAGGATGAGACTAGCGAAGATTTCAATCGAGCGTACAACAACATCGAGTCGCTACAACGCAAGTTCTCTCATCATGGAGCTCCCGGCTACTTCTGGCAATGCTTTTGCTTGTGCGTTCTGACTAGCTCATCTAGGCGGCAGGGAGCTCTGAACTACATGGCCCGCAGACTACCACTGTTCGCTGCCAGAGCAGATCAAAGTACTGGTCCCCCTGTCGAAACGCTCTCAGCCGAGGCTGAAGCTGCGACATCGCCGGAGCCGGGCCTATTAATTCGTTGCTTCGTGGCTGGTCTGTCTGATCACCAGATACTGGTCCAACGAGGCTTCCTGGATCTTCTAGTCACCCATCTGCCGATACATTCGACCGTCCTGTGCAACAAGGCCGAACAGGCTGATATGGATCGTCTGGTCGCAGCTGCACTTTCTGTTTTGCTGAGGAGAGACATGAGTCTGAACAAGCGTCTTTGGACTTGGTTCCTCGGGCCTGAACCGAAGGACGAGAGTTCAAATGATCATATCTCGTCGTCCGACAGTCAACAGACATCACAGATCGAGTACTTCAAGACGTTTGCCCTAACCGCACTAGAGCGGTGCGTACTGGCAATGTTCCAAGCAAATATTAGCAGCCCCGCCCAACTCGCCCGACCATTTCGGATCTGTCTATCGCTGATGGACCGCTGGGAAATCAGCAGTATGGTTGTACCGAAGGTCTTCCTCCCTTCGTTCCAGAGCTTGCACGCCTACAGCTTACGCCAGACTACGGACAGCACCGCTGAAGTCATCAGAAGCGCAAACCTTTTCTTTGACGGCGTGGAATCTCACCTGATGTGGCAAACATTCAATAGTCTGCTTCGTGATCACCCGAATGGCAGTCCATTTAGCGGCCTGCAGCTGTTCGAGTGGATCATAGCCCACTTCAATGTAAAGGAAGAGGAGATGGTCTCAGTACATATCCCGTTGACGACTCTATACCTGCTCAGTGCTCTATCGGAGCGTCAACAAGTCAGAGAAGACGTCACGGCGCAGCAAGCAATCTTCCGCACAACACACAAGCTGCTTAACCTAATGCCAAGTCGTGTGTTCGAGAATTCGATTGATTCGACTAGAGCGGTGCCACCAACCGCAAATGAAGAAGCTTGCGCCTATGTTGAAGAGTTTTACCGGGATTCATCACCAACAGACAGTAGGGTGAAGCTGCCGATTACAGGCGCTGCGCTAGGTCAGGCTCTTGTCGGCCGAACCACGATACTAATAGGAGCACTTATACAACGGCAAGATGCCGCCAACTTTACCTCATGCGTGACAATGTTAGGGATGTTGCTCACAAAGGCTCCAATCAACTCCATCGCAGAAGCAGATCAGCTTCTTGAAACTATCCGAACCACGCTCGACAGCGCGCATTCTGAAGGAGCTCGCATACCATTTCAGGTCGTCACATCCATCGTGTCTTTGTTGGCATGCCTTTTATCCAAGGCCATCGTCAGTCGCGGGAGTCTGTCACGTCTGGAGCCTCAATTGACAGCCCAACTTTGGCAGTACTTGTCTCCACATCACGTCAAACACCAGGTGGAAGCAGCGCGCGCCGTATGGCAATTGGATGATCTCATGGCCCCGGAAGATAACATCAAGGTGTCACTTACTAGCTTCATGCGCGTTGCGTCCAGCGTTCCTGGCCATACTTCATCACGGCGAGACACATTGCCTGCGTTGACGCACTTCACAGCCCTATGGTCGCACTCCATACCGGCAACGCCTCTTAACTCCAAGTTTACTCTGCCTGGTAGCGTCCGTAGAGGAAGTGCGGCCCCCGTGGTCTCGGATCCAGCCCGCACAGCTCGGCGCATCGACGTTCTAAGTGGACCTCTGCTCCTAGCACTTGGAGTGCTGCATGACGCTTCCTCCCGGGAGGCAGAGTACCTTCGAGGGTGGCTGTCTACTGTCATGAGTCTCGACAAGATTCTAGACTTACCACTCCGCAGAATCTACGCCTTGATGCTCGAAAGCAAGCCCGAGTGTGGTCGCCGGCATGATCAGCAGCGCTTTCGAGACCTAGAGTACTATTTCGATCTTCTCCGGGGCATACTCAATACTGGAGGTACTTGGCCATGGGAATGTTTGATTTCGCTTGAGATCGACCCTGCCTCACCGCCAGACAAGATGGAAAGCTCCTTGTCCTTCCTGGCGCGAACGTCTTTACACATACTGTCTAATTCTACCCTCGATACACTAGGCTTGGAAGAAAACGTCTTAAAGCTGCTGGAGGCGATTGTATCCGGCCCTGCAGGCTCTGAGATCAGCGACATTGACCTTGACTCCCGCCTCATCGATCGACTGATCGGCGCCCTGAGCAAGGGAGAAGACGAGCTCCAGGTCCACCTGCTACAGCTGATACCCACCGCTATCAGGCTGCGCTTGGAGACAGAGTCCCAGAAGCGCCTTCCGGATCGTCCAAGAGCATCAGCTAGCATGAGACGGCCGTCTGCGACTTCAGCAAAGACTACTGGAAACCATACGGGGCCCTCTCTTGTCTTGGCGCCTCCGCCGCGCTTGCTGCATTGCATTCGTGCAGGATTCACCTCGGGCTCTGCACGCAGCCATCTCGATCGATGGCTTGAGTTCCTGACGAAGATTTTACCAACTTTCGCCGAGACGATTTTCGCCAGCTTGATCCCTCTCGTCGAATGCATTTGCGGAGAGGTTAAGACAACGTTTGCCAATCTGCGAGCAATGACGACCAGTGCGGAAGTGCAAGCCAAGACAGCTCCTGACGTTGTTGTGCTCGCCCTTCTCGATGCATTGGAGCTAATCTTGGCTCGAGCGCATGATAGCCTCATGACTGAAAGCCTTCCGGAAGAGACGCCAAAGCGCCCGTCGCAAGCGAATGGCGCTCTTAGCGCGGTGGCGCCTGGCATCTTCAAGGCTGAAGGACCTCCGAGCAAGACGGCGCAAGCTAACAGCCGCTTGACCGTTGTCCTCGCATTCCAAGATGCTATCCGCGCCTGTCTCGATGTGTGGACCTGGTCTAATCATTCAACAGATACACAGCGCTTTGATCTTACGAGCGCAGCAACGACATCTCATATGGCTCTGCGGCTACGGAACAAGACACGGCATTTGCTTGAAGAGATGTTCTCGGTTGAGCCGCTTGAATGTCTCGAAGTCGTCGTCGCACGATGGCGTTTTGCACAGCAGTACAACGAGGCAGCAGCAGCGCTGAATCTCCTACAGGTCATGCAAGGGTCGCGACCGAAAAACGTGATCCCGGCGGTCCTCGACGCTCTATGCAGTCGTGCAAACCCGTCCGCTCTGCCTCTGTTCCGGCAGTCAAGCCAGACAGTTGACCTCACCGCTGTAGATGTGGCTCTCTTCCTGTTAGCGTATCTACGTGTGACTGAAGATGATGCCATGGACGAGCTTTGGGCGGATGCAATCTCCTTCCTACGGGATGTGCTCGCCAATCCATTGCCTTATCGCATGCTGCTGTCGCCACTAGTCGCCCTGGTTCATCTGCTGGCGCAGAAGGTTGGCAATACAAATTTCGGCGAGCAGAGGAAGATGAAGCGCGAACTGGGCGACATCTTCCAACGGCTCTTGACGGCTTCCTTCACCACGCTGTCATCCGACATGATTGTCGAAAGCAGTCGGGCTGACAACAGCTCATCTCAGGCAGGTCGGGTGCTTACAATGGACGCCACAGACTTCGTTGCTGTCCTTGAACATGCGATCAATGATGCAGAACCAATTCTGGAGACAAACGAGAGAGTCTCTGCAGCAGTCAATACCATCACTAGCAGCCTCATCGCACCAGCATTTCGCGCCAAGTCTTTCCCAAGAAACATCACAGTCGGTCTCCTCACGCTGGCGGTGGAGTTGCAGAAGAAGGCTCCCAATGCCAAATCTTGGAGAAAGGAAATATCTGATGTCATGAACGATGCTAGACTCCTGACCTCTCCTCTACCGATAATGGAAGCGGGATGGATGCCAGTCATGTACCAATGGAGCTTGCGCGAGAAGGACCGCATGCTGGACTTCTTGTCGCGGCTAACGCCCCCCTCAAGCGCTGGCATCATGTTCGGGGTGGGAGCCAGCGCTGCAAGGCTTGAAGCCGATCGCCGGACCCAGCTGAACCTACGTCGCATCTGTCTCTTACTCCTTGCCTCGCCCGAAGACACTTGGACAATGCACCTCCGAGACTTCGAAGAGAAGCTTGTTGAGCTGTCTGCTGCGACACATACCTCATCGCCCTCTTCCGCGATCAAGGCTGAGCTCTTGATGTTCTGTATGGCGTTGATCCTCGCGCTGAGCCCAATGCAGCTCTCCCCTCTATGGCCTACCATCAACGGCCTCCTACAAGCGGCTTTGTTGAGTCTAGATCCAGGCAATGGGTCTGAGCAGAACTTTACTAATCTAGGCCTGTTCCAAGCCTGCAAACTTCTGGATCAGCTCACGCTGCTTTCGCCAGACGAATTCCAACTTCACGAATGGCTCTACATTGCCGACACCGTCGATGCCGTCTATCGACCCGAGGACTTGACTGCCACAGCGCTATCCGATCAAATCGCTGAGGTGCTCGGCTCAGCTAGTATGGAGGACAGCCAGACCGTCGGGCCTGTCGATGCCTCGGCGATGACGCTCGGTAAGCGCCGTCGCCTCTTATTGAGTGCCGACACTCAGATGGACATTGACGACGTGAAGGCGTTGCCTCGCGAAGAATTCGGCAGGACGGTGCTGCGGCCGTTCCTCAGTCAGCTGAGCATCCATACTTACGAAGGCAACTATAGTATGGAGGCACCAGATGTTGAGTCGTGTAGGCGGCGGCTGCTGCACGATGTCTTGGATCTCAGCACTGTTGTGGAGTGAGCTTCATCTCGACAGCATGGAGGAGGCGCAGTAAGATCAGAGCTGTGGTATCGCGTAAGCGCCTGTGCTTGTCCGATCACGTGGCCAGACACCAGCTTTGGTTTCTCGCCCGGATGTCTCGGAAGGATCCGCAATGCCTACGGTGTGTTCGCCGCCACATCTCCTCGTGCGTTTTGCGGATTGAGGGGGGTTAGAAAGGGGAGAGAGTGGAAGGCCATGTTAGAATTACCCTGGTACTTACGGTAACGACAGTAATGCCATCTTGCGCGTAAAACGCATTCCGCCTCTATGTTATTCACCGTTCTTTGATCACGTCTAAATGAAGCTAAGGCCTCGTTGCCGACCCGCGTAAGTTGGCTGGATGAGAGGTGGAATGGAAGTTGCCGGACGTCGTTGAGCCACCACCACCTGATTGACACAGCTCAATCGTTGAGAATGTGGTACCTGGCGTGCGAGACTACGTACTACCGAACAAAAGGAACCTTCCATAGCACGGCACAAATTGACTGGGCCCAGAAAGCTTACCGTAAAAGCCTCACTGTATCTTGCGCCATCTACGCCAGTCAGTAGTATCCACACAGCTGGGTTCTCGCAAATTCCCCCTTCCACGTGGCAGCGAGTGACGTGCCGTTCACCTTCCAAGTTGGTAGGTGCGATTCTGCAATACAGATCGATCACCATTCTTCATCCTGCTCTGGCTCCTACTTCCCAACAGCACCGCCGTACAGCCCCGCACCCGTCCACGTGTTGGCTCCAACCTCTAGTCCACCATCCACAACGAAGACGGGCGCATCGACTGTCTGGGTTATGCAAGACGGTAGTGCCATTGGACTTGCAGGCGCCACGTTCCCCTATCCCGGATCGCCATGCCATGCCAGCCTAGCATCATGATCCATCCTCCAGTCGCTACAGTACACAAGCCATGTCGTCACGGCCCTTCCACCGCATCTGGTGCACAGCCCGTCCGGTATTCGCAAGAAACCTTTTACCTTGTACTGTTCCATCCTCTCCTTTCTGCAGGCAGGCAGGCAGGCTTCAACCCATTAGGGTCTTGAGCCGCGCGCGCGCGCTAGAACATCTGCTAGCGAACTTCTAGTCTCATTCCACGTCCACGTCCACGTCCATCTTTCCCAGCTTGACCGCATGCGGGCAAGGCGTTGTCCATTCGACGCTATCGAGTCCCGCCAGCCCTTCGCTGCGCGATGGCTGGAAACGGACGAAGTTCCTCGCGGTTGAGTATCAATGCACGGAATAGCGCTAATGCAAGAGAAGATTCTAGGCGGACAACGAAGAAGATCTTCTTTTCATTCGGCACCGGTCGGCACCGCCCGAGCCACGTGGTGTCGGCTGTGACCTGAATCTCTCCATTCTCCAATCCAATTTCTGCATTGACGTTGATGATGATGACGGGATCAGACATGAGATAGATTTCCGGGCGGAAGAATGTCGTAATCGCAGCTCGCATCAAGCAGACGCCAAAATTGGTATCACTCGACGTGTGTCGTATTGTAAGTCGAGCAAGCACCGCCAAAGTCAAGGTATAGTATGCCAGCAATAACGTTGCTCCTACGCCGGTCTCCAACGAGTGGATAATGTACCTCAGTGACTTGAGCCTTTACCTCTGTGACGTCTTCCACACCCAGACAAGGAACCACAGATTCTCAAATCATCTCAAGCATCGTAGCCAAGCTGCAAGATCTGCAACGGCTCCAGCGCTTACCTTCTTGCTAGATTCAAATGACAACAAGATGCCAGCCTACCTTGCCTGGTACACAGTAGCGTCCCCAATGGGACTTGCCGACGACTAGAGATAAAGAAGCATGGGCCGGCACGTAGACCATCGACGTAACTCACCGCGTAGCCGTGCTACACGTTTTGGCTCCCCTTCGATGCATGCACACCTCAGCATGTAGGCTGTGCGTAGCTAGAATCCAACGCCATTGAGATCATTGAACATTGACGGCGGCATCTTCCACCGAGTCTTGCGAGCCAAAAAGCTTACCACATTACTCTGTCACATGGCAAAGGGGATGCCTTCACAGAACGTATGTATACGTATTCATGGCGAGGTCTAAATAGCGAGAGGACTAGCTTACCGGTCTCCCAGCTGGCCGGGTCACTCCGAACGCCAGCTGTGGCGGTCGACAACATCCTCATCCTAGTGACCACCGTCCCGTAGACCGTAGAATCGCTGTCAACAACCCCTATCGAGCATCACTACCGCCCGGCCCACTCGCTCGCTCGCTCACTACTCACCAACTCAAGCCTTCCACCCCCTGTAAATCGTCCGACTACCGAAAGTCTGTCCTTTCTTCAGCACCACCATATGCCTCAGCTTCTCATCATTGACCGCGTTGACGTAACGGCTGGCCTCAATGCACATGCCACTACGCGGCCCACGCGCCGGCATACCGTCCATGGCCGGCACGTTGATGTGAGCACCGCAGTAGAATTGGAAGGCTGGCTCCGTGCTGAGGGCTTCGAAGTGGATCTGGCTTCCCGGGTGGTAGAGCTTGATGAGGCGCTTCATCGGTCCTTGCCGAGTGTCGATGGGGATTGTGGCGGGGTTCGGGTTCATGATGAAGCAGTGGTCGGGCGCTGGTTCTTGGGGACCTAGAGTGAACTCCTCGTTGACCGGGATGCCCGGGAAGGCCTTGATTTCGCCCGTGGGGATGTTGGTGTCGTCCGTGACCTGGTGGAGGTTGGTCCCGACATTGACTTTGGTGCCCTCGATAGTAGGTCCGTCGGCGATATTGAAGTAGCTGGGAATCATGTAAGCACTTCTGGTGTATCGGGTCGGGCGTCTTGTCAAAGCTCACCTATGGTTGGTGACGCCAACCACCGTCTCCTCGCACTCGTCGCCAACAAGCTCGACCTCATATTCAATCTCCAAACTGGTCTTGTCCACCCCCTCGTCCTTCTCAAGACTCCCGGTATACCACAGCCTCAGCTCAACCGTGCCCGGGAACCCCTCCTCGCCATCCTTACTCAAGTACTTGAACAGCACAGCCTCCTTCCCATTTCTCTGCACCGGCGTCGGACCTTCAAAGTCCTTCTTACCCCATCCCTCGACTCCTCCGTGAAGTGTATTAGGTCCATTGTTCGCAGTCAACTCATAGCTCTTGCCGTTCAGACTGTTGATCTTGGCGCCGGACACGCGATTGGCCAGTCGTCCGATGTTCTCGCCAAAGAACGGATTGTTCTTCGTCTTGTACGAGGCGGCTGATGGGAAGCCCAGCACGATGTTCTTGCCGCCGACTTTGAATTCCTGAATGATGCCACCTTGAGGCAGGAAAGTGAAGGCGTCGGAGAAGGTTTGCGCCGCCATGTTGCTCGAAGTTACCTTTGGGAAAGTCCAGCTCTGTATGCTGGTTGTCTTGAGGTTGTGACGGGCGAAGTGAGGAAAAGGACAAGTGGACGTACTCTACATACTTACGACCGGGTTGATCATGAGGCTCCTCTCATAGCTGTTGTGGAGCCGACTCGACTCCCATTTAGGCAGAAGTCGTCTCAGTGATGAGCGACGAGCAAGCAAGCAAGCAGGCAAGCGACGGCAGATCGCATTGGAAGCGTCTTCGACGCATGAACGTCTTCGCACCCACGGAGAGAATACAAAGTAAACATGCAGAGAGAAGACGGCTCCTTAGGTGCCGACCGTCTACCTAGGTAGACAAGATGGAATTGTCACGGTTGCGTAACGAGACAAGTCTTGGCTCACTCCTCCATCGGATATGTCTCGCCGAGAGACGGCACGAGTCGCGGAGGCGGACTTTATGTTGCTACCTTATTGCCGGGGCGGGGCTTGGGAGACTCATTCATTCCATTCACATTGATTTGTGCACCCACGTCTTAAGGTTCGCAACGAAGACATCCAAGACCTCGGAGTTTGGGAAGAACCATAATACTGTTGCGGCTTGCGATCCAGTGTAGTCCACATTTGCTAATGCTATCCGTGAAACGTGTCCTTGTGTGCTTGTCTAGATCGTTCGGTCGGGAACGACGATCATATTCGGACTGTTATCGCAAGCTGAAAGCTCGACGATTGGAAGAGCCTCACAAGAGCCTCTCATGGCGCTATTGGATGCCTCTCCTGCAAGACAGATAGAGGGGTTGAAGTCTATCAGCAGAGCCGCCAGTGGAACGGTCGGCACATCACATGAGTAATGAGATACAGGTCGAAATCGTGGCGTCGGAATCCTTTGTATAAGCAAGGTGCTGTTTGACCTTGAGCTGTTCGTCTACGCTAATTGGCGAGCAAATGAAAGAAGGGTTCTTGATCAGCGCCGGCTACGGCCTTGCGCAAGCGCGCCTCGCTGTACGCGTATCACAACAGCAGAGAGAAACGCTTTCCATCCCTGTTGAACTCCGCATCGCTAGAACGCAGCAATTCAAATAAGCAAGTTCTCTGGGTAAGATCCTCCGGTTCGGCCATCCACGTATGGACTTCCCAGTGCATATCCGACCATCAGACGCAAACCTCGTTGCAGACGGCCGTACCAGCGTCCCCGGTGCGGCAATACTGTATCGATGCACAAGGTTTGCAGCACGGAGCCAGATCCGAGCGAGAGCATGTGATGACCATCTGTGGTGATGGTCACAGGCTCGTCGGCAGAGAGCTCGTGACCCTAGTCTACGTTTGGACTGAGACGAAATTGTTGAACTCCGCGTCTCCGGAATAGTCGGGACCATCAAAGTCTTGCATGCCCATGTTGGGGTACGAGGATGTGAATTGTTGGTTGTACGACGAACCATTGCCGTTGTCGTGGTCCCAGGCCATTGGCGAATCGTATCCGTAGTTGTTGTACATTGCTTGCATCTGCGATGACATATTGTCTTGCAACGTAGGAGTTTGAGTCGCGAATTTGGAGCGCATGAGCATCTCCGGCGTGCTCATATCGGGTATCGTCCACTCGGACTGATAGAATTGAGGGTCGTTACCTGTGAATGCGGATGATTGCTGTAATGGCGAAGGCTGTGCCGGTGCTGGTGGAAAGGATCGTTGTGACCTGTGCGCAGGGCTTTGAGATGCCTGCGCGGCTGATGCACTGCCAAAGTTGAAACTGTCCCTGAACGATGGTCGATTTTGGGGCATTTGGCGTGTGCCTTGGAGCAGCGATCGAGGGTGGTCTCCGTGTTGGCTGTGCTCCGAGTCTGAGCTGCCGCGCCGTCGTACGAAACCAGCGCCATCGGCAAGTATCTTCGACTGCAGCTTCGAACAATCCTCCTCGAACGTCTCCACCTCTCCACTTCCGTCGTGTTTCGATTCCAACAAGTCTAACGCGGCCAAAATATCATGCGTGAGTGGATAACCGTTCGCCTCTTCCAGCTTGGTCCCAGGCCAGGCTTGAACTTGCAATAGTCGTCGGTATAGCTCCTGCATCCCAGAAACGAGCTGGCCTTGTTGTTGTTCGAGCATCTCCACGTAGCCTTTAGGGTACACTTTGTCGTGTGATTTCTTCCTTTCACTGCCAATTGTTAGGCATTGGAATCACTGCATAGATCTGTGAATACTTACCCAAACACGCAGATAGCGTTGTCGGCTTTACATCTCAGACAAGGATTGGAACCATCGCATTTGCTCTTCTTAAGCCGGCAACGATCGCAGGCTTTGCAGACGCGCTTGCGTATAGCATCTGCCGATTCCGAGGATGCGGTTCGGAGAGGAGGCGACATCTTCACTGGTGAAAGTGGTACTGGTGACATGATGGCGGTGGGTGTCGAAGCAAGCAATGTATTAAGGCAAAGCTGCTTCGTTTCAGCATAGGCTTGGGTCTGTGCAGTCGTCCTAGTCGATCAAGTCCTATGGAAAGCGCTGACGAAGATGGGGCGAGGTTGGCGGGGCCTGTCAAACAAAAGCGAGGTCGGATGATATATGACGGGAGGGAGCAGGTACACACTGCTACCGCACGATACGCGCAATCGCACCGCGGAGACAAAACACCCTGGAACCGGTGTATTGGTAATAATGCCAATGGGAGCCATTGCCCACCGGTCCAGGGCTGCGCCGCGGTCGATACTGTGACTGTATGCGCAGAACCTGCCAGGGACTAGCATGATCGGTCAGCGGATGCTTCCAGCAAGTAGCAACAATGCCCGACGCAGACTACGGGTAGCTGGCAACGTTGTTGGTTGGCATAAGGGACTAGCCAGCCACGGCTCTTGCTGCTTCTAAAACCCGTCTCAACTCTCGTCTTGCACCTTAGCCTGGCTTGGAAGACGCGTGCGCCGCCGAGTGTGCAGACTGTGCAAGGGGGACGGACGCTCACTACCTCCTAGTGCCGCAGTCGAAAAAGTCTCTTCGGTCAGAGGGCAAAGCGAATGCGGCCGTGGTCGAAGCCAGAGCGAGTGCGGCCGCATGTCGAAAAAGTCTCTTCGGTCAGAGGGCAGAGCGAATGCGGTATAAGCTCAGGTCCCACACTCTGATGCGTAACGCTGACGATACAAGCGTGAGGTTTGGTAGACGCGCTCGGATCCCTCACGCCCGAGCACGGTCGCCGTACCTCCGAATCGACGCTTTCTGCATCAATTTGGTCCCTTTTCTTGGTACCTTACTCAGGAACGGCCATCGTCTCTTGCCGGTCCCGGATTACCGGACCCGATATGCGAGACACCGAAGACTTTTGCCACTACCAATCATGAGCAAATATCGCAGAAGCACAAGGGAAACCCATTCCATAGCTCCAATGCGGAGAGATCGCGCTGCTATCTCCGGAGGTACTACTCACTGGCAGCTGCTACATCCGCTACGACCAAGATGTTCCCGCTTTGTCCCCAGCACGAAAACAATGTTCGTCGTCCGACGATAGCGCTATTCCGCGGTCAAGACGGTAAGACTTGCAAAAGCATCAGTAGACCTTATCGTACAGTCTCTCGCTCATATGATACGCACTATCTCCGCTACGCCCGCTTACCTTAGCTGAACCTCGCATCAATCACGCCACGAAGTTTGCCTGATGGGCGCTAGCTGCAGGTGGTTGTATGTCGCCGTTGCAAGAAGATTACCGTCAGGTAATTGTATCACGTTGCTAATGAATCCTTACCCGCTCGCGAAGTTTCATTTTCGTTGTGAACGCGAGTGACCCCCAGCAGTAATCACGGGAATTGCGTGCTCGGCGGCCTTAGCCATTTCAATTGCTTCCTTTTGGGTAGACTTCTGTTCGCATCGCGAGGGCCATGGAATATCGCGTCTATCGCTTCGCCAGGGGACACCCACGCCGTGACGGGATCCCGCATTCAGGTCGCCAGTGGACACCATGAACCTAAGACCCGGTATCTCTGATCAGAACACATTTTACTCATGCATGGAAAGCATGCCGCGATCGGCCCAAAGTGCCGAGCAGCACTTTGTAAGTCGAGTACCGTAGGTAGGAAGTGCTGCGAGAAGCCGCAAAGGACAACATTCAACAGGACCTGGAGGAGTGTCAGCGAGCTTATGCTGATGCATAAAAGCGACCCATTGGGTGTTCCAGCGAACCCTCTGCGATCTGCGACTGCAGACTGCTATATCCACAGTAGGTACCTTGGAGTACACAGGGCTGTGCAACTCCGCGCCAAGTGGTACTGAGGTACACTTGTACTTCAGTGGTGCTGGTATCAAGTGCGAGGCTTGTTCGCCAAGGTTGGGTAAGGCCGCTACGGGCCCGTAGGCTTTTGCAGCCTGCAAAACTTCACTCCACGGGCTCAGCGGAGTTTGGAGTTAAGGCGAAAGACTGACTTAATGATCTAGGATGACCGCATAATTTCGATATGCTGTGGAAAATAGCACATCATCCGCAAGGGGAGATCTGGACGGCGTTGGCTACTTTGCCATTCAATGATACAACCCACCAGCGCTTGCCGGATATGTACCCTAAGCGCCTTGCAATGATGAGCCCGGTAGGGCTGCTTACACACGAGTATGATTGTGCAGTCAGCAATCCCTGTCGCTGGAGCTACTGCAGGTTTGCTCAGTGCGGTGGCAATTCCTGTGTAGCAACGCGGCGTTTGTAGTGTCTGACGAGATAGCAGCTTTGCTGATGAACAGGTCTGGCAACCTGCTGGACGCGCAGTTGTGCCGCCGTGCGCATGGATACCCCTCAGCGCAAGCACGTGCAGATGCACCAATACAGAACGACCGCTACAGGAGGTGAGATACCTCAAGTCGAAGCCATCTGATATCACGGTCCTCATCTTGTCTGAGGGACCACGGCTTGTCGATGGGCCTCTCACCGTGCAGTACATTCACGATGGACGTTGGCATCAGGGCGACTGCGAGCTGCACCAGATGCGGCAACTGCTGATAGCCTCTCGCACAATGTTGCATTGTTAGTCGTGCATGCTGCTCGTCTTTCCATGCCGTGATGCAGCCGACCGCATGGACCGGCGCCCCAAAAATAAGATGCGAAATGAGCCACTCGACGATCGTCCCTAGCAGAAGCGTCTAGCCTGCGCATCTTTTTCCGGATCCACGGGGAGACAGGGAACGAAGCCGAGTCCAACAGGTCCAGCGCCACGCCTGAACCTGCTACTTCATTTGACTACGTTCTTCAGCATCCGAGTGACCTTGCTGCTCAGTCATGATGTCAGCTCTGGTCTCGATGCTGAAGTTCAGCTGATGATGTTCCCGTGTCCGAAGGCAAGAGCGACTCATCAAGAACTGCCTGTTCACTCTACTAGTGCATGGAACAGTCTTCGCAACGTGGCCTTGCTGGCGCAAGAGAGGGAAGTCGTGAACGGCATGAGATCCTGGTGTGAGGTACCCACCGGCCTCCGCTGCAGAGAGGCATTGCCATTTTTACGCTCGAATCTCAGCTGTCGTCCGCGTCCCGTGGTACCAGAAGGCGAGGTGTAGCGTTAAAGAAGTCAATTTATGTCGAGCTCTTCGTGCTCCCATCTCTGATCTCATCTGCTGCGGTGGGCGGTGCGTCTGAAAAAGGCTACTAAGCCAAAATCTGAGTCACAGTGCCAGCGGCGTGCAGCTGGTGACGCTCTTCGTTGATCGTGTGCAGCCAACTGTCGCCATCCTGTCATGCGAAGCGAAGGCAAGGCAAGATACCTACCTAGGTACCTAGGTAGATATATGTAAGGACGGCTTGGGCGGGCGGCTTAAAAGGACAGGGCAAGGATCCCAGCAACGGGGCGGCTGTTCCCGCTTGATCGCCGGGCGCGGTCCGCGAAATTACCCTAGCGGGTGATAGCTTGCTGCCAGGGTTTCCGAGTCCTCGATGAGGAGCTGTTGGAAGACTGTACTTGCGAGTAGACTGGATCAAGACGAACGGGTCACATACGGAGGTACCTTACCTTCGAACTGCCATGCATGTCGTGTGAAGCATGACGAGCAAAGCTTCGACGCGGAGCGGGATGAAAAAGTCCAGAGACGCCTCAGGCAGGCGCCATATCACGATTCGAACAAGAAAAGGTCAGGACGGCAATGAGGAAGCTGGCAGCGACGTGAAGGGGAAGGAAGTGAAGCAAGGCATTGAGCTGAACTCAGGCTTTTTCTGTCGCTATCTCAGTGGTATCATAGGAATTCAAGTAAACAAACTCCATGTCCGCATCATATGCCCACGGTGCTCATGCCATCGTCCTGCCCACGCCACCCTTCAAACAGCCGGCAGCGAGATTTGTCGCAAGGTGTTGTGGGTCGACTGACAAGGTGTGTTGTTGTCGGTCAAGGTGGTGTGGTGTTTGCCGGAGCGAGACACTTATTTGCTGCCCATGCCGAGGGTGTCCTTGGCCTTGTCAACCATGGACTTGTCGTCCTTGTGGGAGTCAACAGTGCGCGAGGACTTGTCAGCCATGCTTTGACCGGTCGATTTCTGATTGTCCGGAACGACGTCACTGTCAAAGAGTGTCAGCAGGTGTGTGCAATGAAAGCGAGGCAGAGGACGACGATGACATACCGCTGAGCCTTGTCGGCAGTGCTGGTGACACCCTCCTTGACCTTGTCGGTTGTGGACTTGCTCTCCTGGGGCGTCATCTTCTCCTGAGCCTCTGCCATGGCTGTCAGCAAATGTCAATGGGTGAGGGGTGGGTGGAGGAGCAACGCACTGTCGGCAACACCCTTGCGGTGGTCGTCAGTCATCTTGCTGGTTGGTGGGTGGTTGGGTTGGTGGATTGGTTGTGGTTGAAGGTGTGAGTAGTGAGCGGTGTTGAGGTGCAGATGTTGGTTGATAGAGTTTGCTGTGAGTTGTGATGGATATGGGAGAAGAGAAGAGAGTTCGAAACAAAGAAACCAAAGCTACTTAAGCCTCTGTCACAGCAGGCCGGACGTCATAGTGACTTTGGACAGCAGCAGTCACGGAGGGCGCATGTGCAGCTTTAGCCAGGCACAAGCGCTGAAACGCAGTCATGTGAAGCTCTCGAACCTTCTGGTTGGCGGGCGCACCTCGCATTCTTTCTTGTTCAGATCGAGATTGCTTGGCCGTTCACCAGGTTCTCGACTGTTATGACGTGCCGGGTCCCGTGAAGGACAGCTGTGCACAAAGCGCCTGGCAGTCACCATCTGCTTTGGCGCGCGCCGCTGCCTTGACACGTAACAGATTTCCTTATGGGACACAAGCTGTAACAAAGCAAGACCTGCGGCGGGAAAGAGCACATGCAGTCGACCTTACGTTTACTGAGAAGCTTGGCCTGCCCAGACTTCAGCTACTCAGTCCGCTCTGCCGCGCATCCTCACAGCAGCACAACCTGGAAGGAGACTTCCACATCAATGGAAGTGGCGTCGCGGGGCCAGATGATGTCAGACGGGGCCCCCCCTTCACGCAATCACGTGATCGTCTTCTTTGGCGACGTCTCGCTCGCTCCATAGCATTTAGATGATGAGTACGTTACCATGGGCAGGCAATCTGCAGTCCAAGGACTGTTGTTGTATGGGCTTCGGCACGCGGGCAATTGCTGGGTTCATGGCTCCAGCAAAGTACGCAACATACAACATAGCAGCAGTAACCAAGCTGTTCAGCAGTCGTGAGCTTTGAAGGATAGCGTCCACCCAATGATGGCTTTCTCTGCCTTCTCCCGTTGTAATGCAAGCCACAACATTCCCTTTCCACTGTAGATCCGTGATCCTAAGATATCTCGTTTCTCCAGCACGACCTTCGAATCCGAACCATGGCCTCAACGACTGGAGACCATCGCTACAAGCTCATCTTCTTCACCCCGCCCCAAGCTCTTCCGGCAATCAAGACAGCCGTCTTCGCCACAGGCGCTGGTAGCTACCCGGGTCCAGGAGGCTACACGGAATGCTGCTTTACTACCCCTGGCGTTGGACAGTTCAAGCCTGGCGATTCGGCGAATCCTGCAGTTGGAGAAAAGGGCAAGCTCGAGGAGGTCGGAGAGGCGAGGTGCGAGGTCCTGTGTTTGGGTGAAACAGTGGCAAGGCAGGCTGTAGACGCATTGAAACAGTACATGTGCAATGATGAGTGGACGTGGAAAAGCTACGGAGTGCTAACCATGGACAGGGCGCATCCGTATGAGGAGCCTGCTTATGAGGTGTACAAGCTTGAGCCCTTCTGACGAGCTGGCCATTCCAAGGCGACAATGGGTCACTGTACACTTCAATGATAAACCGAAATAGCACACTAGCAACCGCTCCAACTTCCGTCGCTTCCATTTGTGTGTACGCATGGTTTCATACACTTTGCTGTCTTGAGCCGTCTTGACAGACACCACAGAGCCGGTACGGTAGCAATGGTAGCCATGACGCCCGGTCTTCCACTTACCTTACGCTCAAAAGAAGCAAAGGTGGGGATGCCTGCTCCTGTAATCCATGCCGCGTACCTTGGCTACCGCCATCACTCCATCGATTTTGAATGCTGTGCTGGAGGGTGGGAGTACAGGCGTGCCCAGCTCTCCCCTGCTCGCCCCCCTTTGCCTTCAACGATGGTACGCCAAGAGTCTTGAACCTCTCCCCCAAATTACCAAAAGAACGAACAGCGTATCAACATGGAGACCACGACAGCGCCGGGTAGAGCCCGATCTCACAGAGGTCGCGGCTGGCACTCCACCTAGCCTTTGTGTCTGTCCTTTCGCGAGCAAAGGCTATGCGGGCAGCAGTTCCAGGTCGCTAGAGGCGCTTCAAGTGTTTTGGCACCGCCTCTACTGAAGAGTGAATTGAGGAAAGGGCTTGCGCGCAAGGCTGTCTGGCACAATGCGCTCAGGATTGTTCAAGAATGGTTGGAGGCAAGAACACAAATCGTTCGCGAATCGTTGACGAGCGCGGGCTGTCAAGATAATCGACCTAAGCCGCGTGTTGACTTGGCCCGTATGGCCTATAAGTCGTAGCGGATATCTGTCTTACTCTCTACAACGTACTCGAGGTGACCATGCTATGGCAGGACCTACGCGAGTGCGAATGGTTTTCAGTCAGTCGTCCACGGTCGTCCGATCTACTGCGACTCTTGCTGCCTAAGGTGTTCTCGCACGTGCCACATCGGCCAATCCGCGCTATTATTAAGAGCTGCACCTGCTGTACGCGCTACACGCGACGCGAGGACTTGCAAACAAGAACACCTCGCTCAACCCGTCTTCACTTCTTTGACACACATCAACCACAACACACCGTACTCATCTTTGGACAATCTTCACCACCGCGCCGTAGCAACCACCATCGGCATCACGGCATCACATCTCCATCGACTCTTCATTCCGAATATCATCAACATTACAGCACACACAGAACAAGTGCACCACAGCAGCCATGGCAACGGTCTCTCTGCTAAACGTATCCGTCCGCAACAACCCAGCGCCATTCAACGCGCCCTACGAGTTCGAAATCACATTTGAATGCCTCGAGCCGCTACAGAAGGATCTCGAGTGGAAGTTGACCTACGTCGGCTCTGCCACCTCGTAAGTCACCTCCCTTCTCAAATCGACCTTGACATTACCCCGCCGGATTCAGGCAGCAGCTTCAAGGGCTTCGCAAACTGACTCACGACGTGTGCCGACAGCTCCGAGCACGACCAAGAACTCGACTCGCTCCTCGTGGGCCCAATCCCCGTCGGGGTGAACAAATTCGTCTTCGAAGCCGACGCGCCAAACACCTCCCGCATCCCCGCCACCGAGATTCTCGGCGTCACTGTCATATTACTCACTTGCTCCTATGACGAGCGCGAATTTGTACGCGTAGGGTACTACGTCAATAATGAGTATGAAGACGAGGCGCTCGCCAACGAGCCGCCGGCGAAGCCCGTGTTGGAGAAGATTCGCCGGAGTATCCTGGCCGAGAAACCGAGGGTGACGAGGTTCGCGATCAAGTGGGATAGCGAGGAGAGTGCGCCTGCCGAATTCCCGCCTGAACAGCCGGACGTTGATGCGCAGGAGGATGATGAGACGAAGTATGGAGCTGAGGATGAGGTTGAAGAGGGCGCAGAGGCGCCTGAGCTTGTTGAAGGCGGAGAGCAGACTGCGAAGGCAAAGGTTGAGGGTGGCGAGGACGCGGAGATGGATGGGGTGGAGACGAACGTGAAAGAGGAGGATGAGGAGAGCGATGCTGGCTCTGAGGATATCGAGAACGAATCCTCTGACGATGACGAGGAGGATCTAGAAGAAGAGGAAGGCGAAGATGCGGCGGAAGAGGGCGCGAATGGCCAGAGTGGCGATCATGATATGGATTTGGGCGATGATCATGCCGAGCAAAAGCCTGCGATGCAGCAGCAGCAGCAGCAGCAGCAGCAACAGCAACAGCAGCAACAGCATCAGCAGGCAGACGTTATGGTGCACTAAACCAGTACGGGCGAGGAGGAACTGCTATGATGCACGTTGCTGTGTTGATGGGGGAGGGAGCCTTGCATTATTGAGATACCACGTGGCTAATTCTGACCTTGGACGGGGTCGTGACCTGAGCATAAACGGCGCTGGAGGTGAGGAGATGGACATGTTGTTGGATAAGCATTTCATACCACAATCGAAAGACTCTACGAGCCCTCTCTTCTGTCTGTGGTCGGACCTTTGTCTCGTTCTCAGCGTTTCGCCGCCCTTTGAGCCCATGCTCTGGGGACCTGCCTTATTTGGCGGCATCAATCCCGCGCCCATGTCAAGGGTGGAGTCTGCTAGCGCTTGGGCGTGAAAACTGGCCTCTGCGATCGCTCGTCTGACCTGATTGGGAAATTCGTCGAAGACTTCTACGTGCCCCGTCTTGTAACCACCCAACGCCGCGCTAGCTAAAGCATAAGCAAGCCTCTCCAGACTGCTCTTTTCGCCATCGTTCACTCTACGCTGGCTGCTCATACGCCCTCTTCACCATCCGACCAAATTGCTCGAACTTGACGTTCTCCCGCACCACGCTACTCCTCGCCTCGTTCTCCTTGTTGAGCGGTATCACGACCTTCTCGCCCTCGATCTTCCACCCGCAAATCTCTTTCACGAAGTTTTCAAACTTGCTGCCCTTGATACTCATCCAGCTTTCTAGGATAGAACGCTCTACTTCCTGCATACACTGGCTCACTACGACGGCAATACGGACTCGCATCAGCTCCTCGAAACCCTGGACGTCCGCGACGAGGTCGGCGTAGAGGTCGTCGCCGTTCAGTGTGTCCCAGAACTGGTCGTACTGCGCGTTGTTGAGTTGAGTGTGTAGGACGCTCAGGAGTTGTACGGCCTCGGCCAGCGTGCCTGAAGGAGGTGCGGTGCCGTTCTGTTGTGCGTTTTTGGTCTGTGCAAGGACATGAGGCGGGAGAAGAGAAAGGCAGAGGCTGAAATCCGGGGAGGGAAAGACGGTCAAGGCTTTGGCGAGGATGTTGGTGGTGGTCTCTAATTGGAGCAGGTGGGGGTTGAACTGGTAGCTGTAGCGCGTGGGTGGAGTTAGCAGTGAGCGCCTTTCCTCTGCATGATGCTTGAATGTTTATGCATGTTGGTGCTGATTATCAGATAGAGCTAATATCAAAGACACAGCATCCCGACCCGGGTTCAGACGGGTTCGGTCAGGTAATAGGAAACGTGTATGAGATTTGATCATCATATGACCGTGGATGTGTGAAGCGATGCGAACGTACAGTTTGAGAAGCGCCAAGTTGGCGAAGCAGTCATATGTCTGGCTCTCGCACTGCTGGGCGATATAGTCCTGGAAGATGCCGGTGGTCTCTGGGTTGTAGCGGTCGAGGCCGTTGAGGATGGCGTCGATGTTCTCGGGCCGGTCGGGGCATGTGTCGAATGCGTAGCCCATGGTGGCGGTATCGACGTTGAAGGCGAGTCGGTCTTGACGGTGAAACGCTGTGCGATGTGGGAGAGCGAGGCGTGGGGAATATAAGGTCGTCTGGTCGTGCGTTGTTGGTCGTCGTGGTGCGCGAAGTTGCTCTCGAAATTCTTCGGCCAATCAGCGGGAGTCTTCGACTGATCCCGCCTTCTCGCATCCTTTCTGCCTCAGGCCTCCATATCCGGGCCTCCCAAGTCGTCACCTCACACATCTGTGACCTGGTCGCATGCCCCTGTGAGTTGCCATCACCGGTACGCTGGTGACTTGAATCTTGGCTCGAGGATCTGGGCTCATGAGGACATCTGTGAACACCTGACTGAAAGACAATCGTGCCATGTGGCAAAGCTCACGGCTCTTCTTCCGGTCGCTCATATCATCATCTGGATGCTGAACGCCACTCCCGATCATTCACCATGGCCCATCTGCTCCGCGGCAAGCAGTCGGGCATCCAAAATGATCTGTCCGCCGGTCTGACACCAGATGTCTTCCACCTCGATCACATCGCCCGCTACGGTATCAACTCGCAAATCTCCTGTCTCGCCTACGACCCGGTGCAGTCTCTCCTCGCCGTTGGGACCAAAAGTAGCCAATTTGGACCCGGCCAGATCTACATCTTTGGACGTTCCCGTATAGAGGTCACTCTCCCCCTACCGCCACGAGGGGCCAATGCATCGACCTTGCAATTCTGCGCCGAAAAGCTCGTCTGTCTTGACTCCAAGCACGACATCTCGGTATACTCTCTCGAGCTCAAGAAGCTTTTGATCTCGCACTCGCCGCCTGGACATGTCACCGTGCTCTGTACAGACCCGATGCTCGACTATGCACTTTTGGGCATGCAAACGGGCGACATTCTGGCCTACGACCTAGACCGAGAAAACCTGGCGCCCTTCAAGATTCCGAATCTGTGGCAAGAAGTTGAGCCGCGTGCCCGTGTATCACCAATACTGTCGTTGCAATTTCATCCCAGGGATATTGGCACATTATTGATTGGCTACACGCACGGTGCCGTGGTATACTCTTTCAAGCTCAACAAAGCTATACGCCACTTCTGCTACGAGCTCCCTCGAGGTGCGCCAGGTGGCGATGGCGACCCAGCCTTGGCAAATACTGTGAGACGACCCAAATTGACACAGGCGGCATGGCATCCGACGGGGACGTTCGTTATGACAGGTCACGAAGACAGCTCGATCGTCTTCTGGGATACCGTCAAAGACGGACGCATGTTGATGGCCCGCACATTGACAGACACCGGAATCGCGTCGCCGAGCGTCGGGGCGGTTGGCCCAGTGGGAGGAGTAATGGCGGTGAAGGAGCCCCTGTTCAAGGTGGCGTGGTGCGCGAATCAAGATCCGGAGGACACAGCTATACTGATTGCTGGAGGCCAATCAACGCAATCGCCTACCAAGGGGTTGACGCTTTTTGAGATGGGACGGACACCGATCTATGCAACGAGTTCATGGGAGTTGCTTGGTCAGTACTTTGAGTCGCCCAAACGACAGCGCATACTGCCTACGCCACCGGGAGCGGAGGTCGTTGACTTCTGCCTTATACCGCGCTCCTCGCCTCACTTCGCCAGCGCGCACGATCCCATCGCCGTCATTGCTCTTCTCGCATCTGGCGAGCTCCTCACCTTGACTTTCCCTTCTGGCATGCCAATAAGTCCGACTAATCAACTACACCCGTCTCTGACCTTCGTCCATCCATTTGTGAAACGAATCGATATCGCACAGATAGAGCGGGAACGGTGGTTAGGGATGACAGAACGACGACAACAAGGGCCTGCGCTGCTCAAAGGAGGCGCTGAAGTTCCGCGACATCATCATAGGTATGGTGACCGAAACATAGCACAGACTGTGCATGCGGATGGTACGGTGAGGGTGTTTGATCTTGGCTACGGTGACGAGCTAGAGAATGGCAAAGTCCTGCAGGTCGACGTAGGACGAGCCGTCGGGCACTATGACAACGTGGATGTTACGGCGACGAGCTTGGCCGGTGTGAGCGGCGAGCTAGCTATAGGTCTGCGCAGTGGGGAGCTTTGCGTATTCAGATGGGGCCACAACCGGAGCGCTGGACGCGAAGGAGCTGCAGGATCGAGGCAGAATCAGGCAGGCCAACTCACAAATATCACCGATCGCGCCGAGCCTGCGTTGAGCGAAGGACTGGTGCCATTCACTCTACTTGATCAAAGAGATGGGCCAGTAACAGCAGTAAAGACGAGTGAGGTCGGCTTCGTAGCGGCTGGTTTTGAAGGAGGAAGCATCGCCATTCTGGACATGCGTGGCCCAGCAATCATCTATACTGCCGCGGTCACGGACTTCACAAAATCGCACGGTAAGAGTAGCCTGCGAAGACGAACCAACAGCGAATCACAAAGCAAACCCGAATGGGCCACTGCGATCGACTTCTCCATCATGACCCTTGACGGCGAAGAGTACAGCTCAATTCTCTGCCATATTGGCACTAATCAAGGCCGCCTTACCACCTTCAAGATTCTCCCAGACCCGTCCGGCCGGTATACCGTCCAATACGCTGGCTCCGTCTCCCTCGACAGCAGCAAGGTCCTTCACATCGCCCCCATTAATGCCGACTCTGGCAAACCCGCCTCCGCTTCGCCAGCCGCTATGGGTAGTCTCCGAACCGGCTTGAAAGTGAATGCCGCCTTAGTTGTCGTCACCCCAACAAGCATCCACATTGCCCGGCCGCCAACCAACAAGGGCGCTCATAAGACCTTCGACTCCTACTTCTGCGACGCCGCTCGCATCATTCGCTATCAAGACCAGGGCCATGCCCTCCTCGCCCTCTTCGGCGACGGCTGCGCTCGCGCCTACAGCCTGCCGCAGCTCCGCGAACTCGCCACCCTCAACCTCGCCGATACCCTCGACCCGCGCCGTTTCCCCGAGGCCGCAATCGCCCCTTCCGGCCACCTTCTCGCCTTCACTGGGCCCTCTGAACTTGCTCTCGCAAACATCTTCGGCACCGGCGACGACCCTGCGCTGCCCTCCAACCACCCGCAAGACCGCCTCTTCAACCCAGAAGCCCTTATACCCCCGCGTCCTACCATCTCCACCGTCCAATGGGTCACCGGCACGCAGTACATCACCCCGACCGACATGGACATCCTCATAGGCGGGCCCTCACGCCCCCCAAGCAAACGCATGCTCGCGCAATCCCAAGCCGAGGAATCCCAACGCCGTCGCGAAGCTCGCGCCGCTGCAGGCTCCTCTGCCGCCGCTGCCGCCGGGGGCAGCCAGGAAGGCTACTGGGCGTACATGCAGCGACAGCTACAGGAGCGGACGGAGAAGTTGGGCGTGCTGGGAGACAGCATGGAAGGGTTAGAGGAGAATAGTAAAGGGTGGAGTGAGGATGTGGGGAAGTTTGTGAAGCAGCAGAAGAGGAATGCGGCGACGGGAATCTTGAAAGCGAAGTTTGGGCTGTGAAGGCTTGTGACTGAGGTAGGCATGAGCGTGTTGTCTTTTGGTCATTAGACATCATATGGGCATCCACATTGAGAGCCTCGACGACAGATATGTAACGAATACATGGATCTCGTTAAACCAGACGTCTGGCAGCTTCTCTAATTCACTCAATTTTGGCCGTAGTGGCTGGAATGAACGGTATGGTAGCAATGGTCGGTGGACAGACTGAAAACTATCCTGCCGGCTCGTCGTGACGGGAAGTGGGTTGTCGTCGAGTGGTCTCGATGGAAGGTATTTCAAAGTACACTTGTGCATCATCGATCGTTGATCATTACTCATCCAGTCGTCCGTCCCTTTACCGTTCAGAGTTCTACGTCCAAAAATTGTACAGTCTCGGTGCTCAGCCTTCTTCCGTCTCTCCGGCAGCCAGCAGCTGGGACGCGGCTCGGGTGCGAAGAGCCCGGGTGTTGATGATTCTGAAACACGCGGTCGGGACTTTTTCTGGGCCCGCTACCGAAAGGTACAGTAGTACCTAGCTGGACATGGAGGCGTGAGACATGTTTCCTCTTTTGTTGAAGCTCGCTTGCTGCTAGAGCACGAGGCTTGATGACAGAAGCAGAGGTTGAACAACATGACGGTTGATGGGTTGTGCCCTGGGTAGAGGACGGGAGGTAGCGGGTAGAGGGAGTACGCAATCCCTCTGCTGTGAATTCTGTCTTCACCTGTGCTTGAGCGGGGCCTGTGCGTTGTTGCTGGCCTTTTGGAGAGGCTGCTTGGGCTCTTCCACTGCTGTTGTTGCTGGGGGGTGAGTGGCGAGATAAGAGAGAGAGTTGCAGCCTGAGGGGATTCAGGGGAAGCCAAGATTGATAGACAGGAAGAATCCCTGGTCGACTAACAATCGAGTCGTACGGGGCTGTCTATGGTATTGCTGGGAGTATGAAAAGGGCCAGACCATCATTCCGATCCTCATCATCAACAAACGACACGACGATGACGACGACGACGACGACGACGACGACCACACCGACCTCGATCAGACAAAAACTCTGACCGGCCGCGGAGCGGTGGAGCTGGTGCGTGCGGTGGACAGTGGACAATGGACAGTACCTACGTAGTGGACAGCGATGGCGAAGATTTGTGACCGTCGGGAGCTTGCCGCTTATAGCTAGCGCGACACGGGGGTCCCTGGCGCATCCCGGCCGGTGCCAGGAGTTTCGCGTGTGGTACCTTGCAGTAGCGCCGAACGCCTGCGCCGCTTCGCGTCCTCCCCACGTACAACCCCTGCTCTTCTTGCCCTGCCCTGCCTGCCTGCCTGCCCAATGTGCCTGCCTGCTGTCCTGGTCCGCTCTGCTCCTGCCCTGTTCTGTCTACCAACGCTCGTGCGTGACCTGCTTTGCTGTCGGCCGGCCAAATCGCTCGCTCGCTCGCTCCTCAGGCCGCGTCGAGTCCTGAGGTGTCGGTTTGCCCGCCTCGCTTGTGACGGGAGAGCGGGAGTGACAGTCCTGCAGCCGCCTCCCTTTGCTCGCTTTCCACCTACCTTACCCTCCACACTCCTCGTCCGCCACCACTACGGCCACCACCATCACCGACACCGCCTAATACTAACCGTCTCCTCCCCATCCTCCCGCCCCTCAACACGAGCGCGGCCATCGAAGCCGCTGACTGTCGTTCCCGCGTTCTCAACCAGCACTCTCATTCGAAAAAGCCGCGACCACCTTCGCGTTTTCTGTCTGGCGCGCATTCCACGGCTGGGGCTGTCACGTTTCACGCCCCGTCGGCCAAAGCAACGTATGACTCCGACGGGACACTCGCCCTTTGCTCCCTCCTTCCACACCGCGAGAGAGAGCGTGAAGTCGGCAGCAGGCAGACGTGATCACGAAGTTTTGGACGTGTCGAGCCTTCACGAGGTCAGGTGATAGAACATCGGGTTCGAACATACGAGAGGTCTAGCATTGCCGTCCTTGCGACGGCGTGGCATGAGTGAAGGGGAGGTGGCACGTGGTTTTGCGGTCTGAGAGGAAAAGAATCAACAGCGGATCATTACACTACTCAGCCATCGAGGCTATTCACGCTTGCGCTGCTGGACAGTCGCAGGACAAAGGCTGGCGTGCAAACACGGTCCGCCCATATCACCGCTGATCTCACCACCCTCACCGCCGTCACTACACATCTGCCTCTTGCACCGACCGGCTGCGACACTCGCTGGTGCGCGACCTTTCCGACGCGTTCACCCCTCCGCACATCCACCCTCCCTTGCTTCGGCCCTAAGCCGCGTCCGCCAGGCACGATGCTATCAACATCCATATCCGCGTCACCCACACACACACTCTCCCTTCTCTCTCTCCTCGCAGTCACGGTGACCGGCACTCACGCACACGCCCAGTTCCACCACAACGAAGCCCGATCCAATGCCGCGTTAGACCCGCGCGACTCCTTGTCGGCCATGACGTCCAAGGGATGCTACTCTTCTTCCAATGGCCTGACCGATCAGGGTAGCTACACATATCAGACGTCGGGCTACTGTCAACCTATCTGCGTCAAGCAGAACAAAGCCGTCTTGGCGCTGAGTGGTGGGAGTGACTGTTGGTGCGGTGACACACTGCCGCCCGCGGACAGCAAGGTGGATGACACGAAATGCGATACATCCTGCAATGGATATGGGTCCGAGGATTGTATGTGAAGCCGCCGGATGACGAGTACCATCCGATCATGTGTCTGAACGAGAATACTAATTTATCTGTATCTAGGCGGCGGTGACGGCTTCTATACCGTCTACCTTTCCGGTACCAAGGACGAAAGCGAAGTGTCCAACTACGGCGGCGACTCGAGCTCAAGCTCAAGCAGTTCTAGCTCCTCGTCGAGCGACTCTTCATCCTCTACCGCCGAATCGACCAAAACGACCGACGCCGTCATCACGAGTGTCGCCCCAGGAACCACAATCATCGTCACCCAGCCCGCCACCCAGGAAGCCGGCCTGGCAGCCTCTGGCTCTGCTATCGCCACTCCAAGTCCCAAGAGCAGCGATGGCGGCACTAACGTCGCTGGCGTTGCCGCAGGAGTTGTCGTCGGCGTCCTAGCCGCGGCCGCCATTGTCGCCGGTGTCGTCTTCTGGATCCGGTACAAACGTCGTCAAGCCGCGGACGACGACTACAAGCGCTCCAACCAAGTCTCAGACTTTATGCGCGGCGGCGGCTCACACGAGCCGAAACCTCCGCCTACCGCATACAGCCAGACGTCGGATCAGAGGTTAGACCCAGAGGCAGGGCGGCGGAACAGCGCGGGCAGTATTGCCGACGATCAGGACTATTCGCGGCGGATATTACGGGTAAGTCAAAACAACATTGGACTGCTCAAAGAGGAAAATACTCCCAGCTAACACCATCCTCCTCGTAGGTCGCGAACCCAGATTCCTCGTAACACCGCGCGCCAGCGGTTTCGCTCCTGTCTGACCCTAACAACCCGAACTACCTCGCTTTCCATCACGACTTGCTGACGACCCAGCCGACGACCTAATCGATGTGACCTCCTCCTTTACCTTTTCTTTCTTCTGAACCGCCACAACAACACTTCTCGCTTTTCGGATGTCCGAGGGGCTGAGCGATGGGGTGAACGCTGCTGCTGCTGCTGTATAGGGGGAAAGGGAAGAGCAGGCAAGCTGGAAAGGAAAAGCGGAGTGTGACGGGCACCTTTGCCCCTGCCCGCCAAAAACCTTCTTGAAGCGGTCAACGAGGAGATGCGGAAGGCGGCGCGGCAGGCGTATCCGGTGTGCGGTGGGAGAATGGGCCGAGGGCCCAGCGAATAGGCTCTCGTCCGCGGGCGTACTCAACCACTGACTTACTACCACCCTTCTTTCTGTTGATACCCACCTCTGTATCTCCTCGCATGGGCGCACCCTCTCTTCGACTCCCTCTCCCTCCTCAGCCACCGCGCACAGGCAGGCCTCGTATCGCTCCGAACGGCTACGACCACTGCCTGCCGCCGCCTGGCCTCCCCTTGCACCCCATCGCACTCTACCTCACCTCTGCTTTCCCTTCTCCCCGGCTGCCGGACTCCTCTCTTGACGGCTCGGCTCAGCGTAGGTCAGCTTCAGCAGACAATGTTGAAGGCCAGTCACTAGGCTGGCATTTAGGCTTAAAGTGCGACGTCGAGAAATTTTAAGGTGGTTGGAAGGCGTAGGGTTAGGCAGGCGGGCTATGGATGGATATAGAGACGTTTGATATAAAGATAAAGGGATGGAGAACGGGCGATATGGGCAGTGAGGGAGGCCCGGGGTAGTGGGAAGAAGACTACATAGGACGAGGCTTTGATATATCTTCTTTTATTTCTCTCTCTTCTCTTTCCCATATTCTGCCGGGCGGAGGGAAGGCTTCTTCTTACTCGTGTGTTGTACGAAGGGGTCCCTCGACACTTTTTTTCTTGAAGTATGCAGCGACTTACAGGACTGCTACCATTTCATTGTATCATCTTTGCTGCAGGGTGTCTTGCCTCGCCTGCTGCAGAGTGTCTCGCCTCGCCTAACCCAAGGTTAGGGCAGGGACTATTTCGTAAGATCACTCCTGGCAGCTTTTCAAATTAGACATTCAAAGTCCAATATGTATAAATTCTAGAGTGCGACTTGTACATACGGCCAGAGATCACAGAACACAGACGATCCCGTCCGCTCTCGTGTACTTAAGCTGTGAATCGGGAGACTAGTAGTATAGTGGGTGACCATATGCGAATCCCTCCTACTGTATGTTTTGCTTTTTTTTTTGTTTTTGTTTTTTTTTCAACATCAGGCTCCCGGCGAGACTTTTCGAGTATCTGTGAACATGGTGGATCCTAGGGCGGTTTGCCATTCACTGCTACCTAGGTACTCAAGGGACAAGAAAGCTGCGTTTCAACGGAGGATTGCTATTTCTGTCGGAGCAAAGGCGGACTTTAACAAGATTATAAGCGACTTCTAAAGGGATCGAGACGAGGAGAATGAGAACCTCCCGGGTCAAGAGATCGAGCATGGAGGAGAAAAGTGGATGGAAGTGGCTACCTTGTTCCCCGGGGGAGAGAGAGTAGGAGTGAGTGCGAGAGTAATTCTTCGACTTTCTGATGTTTGGAAGCGGGAAGATTCTGTATACCTTCTACCTAGGTAGATTGGTGAGATCCAGTTGAGCCATGGAAGAGCGGCAACGGTTGTCTTAGTCGACAGAGGTGGAGGGAGACCTGGTGGATGGAGCTGTTGCGATGCCAGTAATTTGTGCTATAGTCATAACGTTTACTCAGGGTCAGCATGACCAAGGCAAAAAAGAGTGTGAGAGGGACGACGAATGAATAGGTGTGGATGGAATGGGGAAACTTTTCTTGATTGTTACCTTATGATTGTACAATCTGCACAGTACTTACCGAGAAAGGCCAAAGGAAAGAGGACATCGCATCGCTTGAACGCTGGTGCATGCGCGAAGAAAGAGTGACTGCAGGATGCCGGTTTCCTAATGGATACAACGCCATCGCTTGAACGCTTGAGTATGATAAAATGCTTGAACGCTCTCAGGGGAGATGAAACATGCACGCTTGAACGCTATCACGAAGAATAGACATGACTGACCGTGTATAGGTCGAGACGGAGAGGGAGAGAGAGAGAGAAAGAGGAGAGGGTGACTTACCTTATATCATCTTTCCTTCCGTCATCACTCAAACTCGATCGGCGGCGACTCTTCTCTCGCCTTCTCGCCTTCCGGCGGTGGTCCTGCCAGGTTCAGCTCATGCCATGGCGCCGTGGACGCTCCCTCGGGCAGTCTGGGCTCAGAGAGCGCTTTGGAAACAGTAGGGATTCTGGGGAGCGCGGCTCTGCTGATTTTGTCGTCGTCGTCGTCTTCGTTGTTGGCGGCGGCGGTGGCGGCGGCGGCGGCGGCTGCAAGAGCGGTAAGGGCGTTCGCTGTGGCGGGTTAGCAATTTTCCTGTCTCGTCTGTCCTCATTTGCGTTCGGTCGCGGTCGCTCTCCATCAGGGCCTGGATCCACATACTTCACCCTCAATAAGTCCTTCACCTCACCCGGACCGTCCGGGAACAAGTGATCTAGCACATCATCCGTCAGCAAACCATAGCCGCCCGCAGTCAGCTTCTTGTGGATCTTGGCCCGTACTCGTTGAGGGTTATGCAGCTCCTGCTGTTTCTTTGTCACCATCTGTAATGTCTTTGCCATCTTCCTCTCCACTTCCGTCTCGGCGCCCATCTTCGCGATCGCATTGAGCTGGTCCCGCGCCATCTCGTCCGCGTAGCAAAGTCCACTTGGGCCAGGAACGCTCTTATGCTGGTAGTGCTCACGTGTTGAGGGTTCGCAGTCGAGTTCATCGAAAAGGTTATGCAGTGTGTATGAGGGTTGCTTGGCGTTGGCGCAGGCTTGGAGGAAAGCGTCGGGGGAGGCTTTGTGAGCGTGCTGAACGTTTGAGGTTAGGAAGGACATCCAAGCGAGGACCGCGACAGGATCGAGGGAGCCGGCGTGCTGGCGGAACTCGATTGTCATCGTCTTGTTGTTTGCAGGCGCGGGGCTTGCAGTGAATGGCTCGAGATTATCTAGGTTGATGGTGGAGATCTTGCCCCAGCAGTGGCTCAGGCCCCGGAGGGCCCACACTGTCGGCGCGTTCTGTACGATGACGGTGTGAGCGGCTGCGGTAGGTTGGATGGCTGCGTAGCGAAGGGCGCGGTCGTGAGGGAGTTGGAGACCAGGATATCTCTCTTCGTGGGGCTCATAGGGTCTGAGGAAATGCGCGCAATTGAACTCGCAGCGCTGGTGGTTGGGGCTGACGTGACGGTTGTAGAGGCGTTTGTGTACAGAGACGTGGTGCCACGTGCTGTAGGGAAGATTGTAGGTATACAGGGGGTAGGTTCCCAGGTTATGGTAGGAGTGGTAGATGATTGGTTCGTCGTGGGCCTTCGTGGGAAGGTCGCTGCCGCCAATTCGATCCGTGGTATGGAGGGCGTCGATGAGTCGCTCGTTAAGGATGTGGGTGGTGAGGATGTTCTTGACCGTCTGCAAGGGAAAGCCGTGGTGGGCGTTGCCGACGTGAACGTGAATGCCGCAAGACTCGTTGACGAAGGGGTAGAAGCGACCGTCCGCTTCCTCGAAGGAATGCAGGGTCGGCAGCTCGGCTAGACGGGCAAGCACAGCGCGGACTTCTTCCTGATAAGTGATGCAGTGGGTGTGTTCTGGCGTGTCGCGGCTCGCGGTGGTTGGCCTGAGGGAATTGACACGCAGCACAGGACTCTTCACCTCGATATCGTACATGTCGACGTGTCTGGAGGCCGCGCCGAGATGGTCACTCTCTGAGTCCGACTTTAGCGACATGTCACTGTCAACGATCCAGCCAGGGAAGCCTGGCGCAGGGAAGTGTGAGGCAGGGAAGTCTGAGACCTCATTTGCCGGGAGAGCTTCCACAGGGAGACGAACGTTATGCTTCGTATTGCACGTCGCGCATCGCACGACGACAGGCGTGTGAAGAGCTTGCCATACGATATTCATACCGAGGGCACCAAAAACATCGCCGCCACCGGAGGATTGAGGCTCTGAAGTGCAGTGTGCGAGGAGAAATTCGATCTCAAGGCCAAGTGTGATGTTCAGGGGTTCTTGTGAGGCTTCAAGGAGGCGAAGCTCCTCCTTCATTTCCAGCATGGAGGGAGAATCACACCCACCGGAAGATGCGGGACGCGTGCTCCGGGGGTTGGTTTGCTGGTTAAGAGTTGTGTTGCCACCTAGTGTTGCCGTTGCCTGATTGCCGGATTGTAGGCGGGCCAAGGGGGTTTGCGATGCGTCGGTCAGGGCCATGTTTGCGGTTCTGGGAGCCGGGTGGCTATGACTTTGCGAAGCCAGCTTCGTTAGACACAATAGATCTGGGCTAAGGAACGGCGATTGATCGATAAGCTGACAACGGACCAGCCGCAGAAGAGTTCAGCAGGAAGGAAGAGCGTGTAGAGATTGCAGATGTGTACGCAACAGACCTTACCGTGCTTATCAAAGGTAAGACTCTTGCGATGCAATCAAAGAGGACAATCGTGGTTGGTGAGGAAAGAGAGACGAGACGTGGAAGTTGCCGCGTACTTGTAAGAGGATCACATTGTCGTTGAACAAAGAGGGCGTGGATTGACAAAGCTGACCACAAAAGACTCTACAAGGGATTGTAAGAAGGAGAAAGAGGACAATGGAAGTTTGAATATGGGGACTCGGTCTACACGTGCATCGGATCGTACTGCAGCGTCGATTGAAGGATCATAATAGCATCGAAGTGCATTGATGGCGGCATGGAAGGTGCAAGGTGGTTACGATGAAAGGAGAAGTGTTGCTGAAGAGGGAGGAGGGTGATGTCCAATACCAGATAAGAAGACATATCCCCCCTTGATGGCGAGGATATTGGACCAGACGGAACATGATCAAGTCGTGAGTCAACTCCATATACATACCTAAGGTAGGTAGATAGGTAGGTAGGTAAACACCTTAGGTACCTTAGGTATGTGTGCGCAGAGTACCTTAAGATGAATAATGAAGACGGAATGATGAATACGCTAAGATAAGGGGACGTCGACCTGCCCGATAAGCCAAGCACAGGGCCAGTTGCCAGGCTGCCTGCAGACCCTCTGCCCTCCACCTTTCCCTCCTTGTCTTGTTGTACTTTGTATGTCATTAAGTGCTAGCAGCCACAAGGCTCGGCCGCACCGGTCAAACAGGCCAACCCGATGGCAACTCAAGCTCACTGCGCCTATGCCTTCGAGTGCCTGGCCGCCCACTTCGACCATCGCCAACCCTTGAGTCTGGCGCAAGTAGTAGAGCGATGGTCGCGTGATCACCCGGACAACACTGAAGATGTCGTCTCGGATGAGGAAGGATCGCAGCAGGTGGAGGGCGACGATGACGACGATAATGCCGAAATGACAGATGCTGGGGACGCTGCGCCCTCTCCGCCACACCCTACCAGCGCACGATCACCCGCATTCTCACGCCTCCTCCATCGCTCTCGCGGCGGGACCAAAGACGCAGACAGCGCCGCGAGCTCCGCCAGCAGCCTCCCATCCACCACCACCTCCGCCTCCACTCCGGGCGGTAGTGCTGGAAGCAGCGGAGCCGACACCCCTGCGACATCCCACTCCAGCCTCTCCTCCCCCGCCCGCAGCCGTCGTGAGCCTACTGCAGGAATAGCAGTCAACGGAGCCAAGTATCCCCTCTTCGTGACCTGGAACGTCGTCAACCGCAGCGGGTCCAAGACTCTTCGCGGCTGCATCGGCACTTTCGAGCCTCAGCATCTCGAAGCGGGTCTGCGCTCCTACGCTCTCACCAGGTCCGTACATCTCTCTCCCCACATAAATCTACGCTAACATATTAGTCAGCGCTCTAGAAGACACTCGCTTCCCACCCATCCCGCCTTCTCTACTCCCCGCACTCTCAGCTCACATAACCCTCCTCACCAACTTCAGCACCCCCACTCCTGACCCTCTAGACTGGACCCTAGGCACCCACGGCCTGCGCATCACCTTTACGCACGGGC
This sequence comes from Salinomyces thailandicus, assembly GCA_005059885.1. Classification (NCBI taxonomy): domain Eukaryota; kingdom Fungi; phylum Ascomycota; class Dothideomycetes; order Mycosphaerellales; family Teratosphaeriaceae; genus Salinomyces; species Salinomyces thailandicus. The sequence continues at coordinate 388,913 of NAJL01000006.1, read as the reverse complement.
GCCGTCGGCTCGGGGCAACATATCTCCCAGACGTGGCGCGAGAGCAAGGGTGGAGCAAGGAGGAGGCGGTGGTGAGCTTGATGCGGAAGGCGGGATGGAGGGGCCGAGATGGAGAGTGGAAAAAGACTTGGAAGGATGGGGGCGGGGAATTGGTCAGGTATGAGGGGCTGGCAGTTGGTTTGGGAGCGAGGGAATGGCGAGAGTGGAGAGAGGGAGTCAAGTGACGGGAGTAACGCGGTTGACTTCCTTTTGAACGAGTTTGAGCGCGGGGTATGGCGTTTTTTGCTTTTGTGCTTTTTTCCCGTATGGAACGGTCGATCACGAGGATGACGGGCACGGTAATGCGTAGGTAGCTATGAAGAGGCATACCGCGTCGAATGTCTGCAACTCTACGCACCGCTAGCATCCGATTGTGCCAGCTATCCGAAGGGAAACAGCCAAGTCGCTGCCTCTTTCTATTCTGTGTCGGGGCAAGACGTTGCTTCTAGGGGCCGCAGCGCTGACTTCCGGCCTCATCTACTCGTGTTACTCAAAACAATAAGCGACCGTAATACTGCTCGCTGGAGAATTTGAAGAAGCTGCAAAGTCTTCTTTGTTGCGACAGGTTATTCGTTTGATCGGAGGGGCGAGTGCTTTACGCGTTTTTGGCAAGGGTGTGTGGGCTTGTCTGCGAGGCCGAAATGTAGACTCGTTACCGTTTCCGGAGACGCAAATCAGTGCCGCTCCATACTAGACTGTGGAATTCACTTCACGCAGCAATGTAAGGGCATCCATATAGATGTTTTGTGTCGACCTCGAAGGCTTCTGTGTTCGAGAAAAAGGCGGAAAGAGGACTCTTCTTTCCACTTGACGCGGCCGGTCGGGGAAGAGTAGCGCCGCAAGCGTTAGGAGATCATGAGGATTTGATACATGCGCTTCGCAGCTATCTCATCAAGCATCAAGGCTCGCACTTTATAAAGCCAGAGCAAGTGCTGCTCGTGATGCGCCTCAAAACGCCGACACCGCCTCTTGCAACGCCAAAGCCAAGCAGAATATACACTGACAGATCACAAAGCGCTCTACTCCGCCTTGCTCTTCTTCTTCTTCTTCTTGATCTGCTCATCCGGCACCTCGCCCGTACTCAGCGTCTCTGCTTTCCTCTTCTCCTTCTTGTCCTTCTTCAGCTTCTTCTCTACCTTCTCCTCATCAACCTCTGCACCACCGGACTTGCGTCGCTGCTTCTCCGCCTTCTTGGCCGCTTTGGAATCTGCTGCCGCGTCTGCGTCGATGTCCGCCATTGATACATCAGCATCGGCAGACTTGGACTTCTTCTTCTTATCTTTGCGTTGCTTCTGCTCTGTCGCATCGCCGGAGACGCCGGGGGCAGCGATTTCCTCCTCGGCGCCTGCAGCGGTGGGATCCTCGATGTTGATGCTAGCCAGCGTGGCGTCCATAGCCGCTTTCTACAACATGTTGTCAGCACAATTAGACGAAGACACGTAGGGATCATTCCGAGCTTACCATAGCAACGTCATTTTTCGTGGGGTTAATGCCTTCGGAGTAGAATTTTAGACGCTCCTCAACTTGCTCCTTCAATGCCTCACCAAATTTGCGCGTTGGCTGCATGCTGAAGTTGTCGATTCGAGACGCGATCGAGGTCTTATTTGCCAGAAAGCGAGATATCCGGCCCTTATTCTTCATGCCGGCTCGTCCGATGAAGCTGGAGTGGTAGATGAGCCCGTACTTCGGCGTGTTACCCTTGGTCTTCAACGCTCTGAACAGCGCTTTCTCCGCTCCTAGGATTTGGACGGTTGACGCCGGGTACTTAGCGAGGTTGGTCAGAGAGCCAGCGTGAGAAATGAGCCTGGCGCCGACAGTCTCGCCAATCAGAGCCGCGAGGTTGGGAGCGACGATGCCCATCTTCGACACCAGGTAGCTGCCAAGTGACTTGCGATAATTCGCGAGTGCCACAGTCCTCTTTGCGAACGTCATCACGTTCTCCATGTCCGCTTCGCTGATGTCCTGACCCATAGACACCCTGGCAGCCTCGATAATGGCTCGCGCTACGCTTTCATCGTCGTCTACCCGCTCCGCCAATTCGTGCAGTCTGTCTTCCGACAGCGTCTTCTTGTCTCCAATGTACAACGCGCACTTCGCATACTTGTGATTCTCTGACACAATCTTGATCAATTCCGGGAAATGCCAGCCATACCACTCGCGCACGCGCATAGAGAAGGTGTTGACAGCTTTGTCCAGGTGGTCAATTGTTGCAATGGCCTGGATGATGTGGTTGTCGTTCTTCTGGACACTGAACTTCACCTTGGCGCGCGAGTAGGCGTGACCAAGACCGAGCTGAGCGCGGGAGACGTCGCCAGATTGGAGGTTCTTGAGCAGCTTCTCGGCGTGCATGCGGGTGCCGCGGAGGAGGTCAGCAACGAGCTCGCTAGTCTCGCCGGTCTCGCACTCGATGCCTGGGAAGCCGGACTTGATGCTGGATGCCAGATTCTTGTCTCCCACTCCGAGCGTGACCTTCTTCTTCTCCTTCTTTCCGCTCTTGGGCAGATTGCTCTCGAGGACCGTCTTCAGGTAGTCGCTCATCAGACCCTCACTCACGTCGTTTGCATTTTCCAGAGCCTGCGAGGCGCCCTGGAACGGGGCAAAGGAGACGAGTTGGACCATCTTGCCGAAGCGTGCGAGATCATTGTGGGCGTCCTGGACCTCCTTCAGACGGGCCCCAACGGTGTCGGACTGCAGCTTGATGCCGAAGACAGCATAGCCCACCGACGACTCATGCAGGATGTAGTCGACCGAGGACATGATGGGCGAATGTGTATTCGGTACCGGGGAGGGGTGGTGGTGGTGGTGGTGGTGGGGGTAGTGGTGGTCGTTGTGGTCGTCCTGCGCGCCTATTCCCGCATGTCGCTGCGCGTGATGGTCGAGATGAAAAAGTGAAGCTCGCCGAATTTGACCGCCGCACGCCGTCTGAGCCAGTGGGAGCTCGGGCCAACAGGACTTTTCGAAACGCGGGACACGCGAACCCTCACAGCACAGCGTCGAGACAAAGATCCAATCTGGTGGTCAGCACCTCGCTATACAATCCGCAGACCACAGCTCTCTCCTCCCTCCGCGCACCCCTCGAGAATCATACTGCTCTCGCCATGTCGGCAGCGCAACTCCTTAACCCCAAGGCGGAGAGCAGACGACGCGGCGAGGCGCTGCGTGTCAATATTAACGCGGGAGAAGGTAAGTGCAGCAAGCCATGCGTCCCATACGACGAGCTGACAATTCCGCACAGGTCTTCAGGATGTTCTCGCCAGCAATCTCGGACCGACCGGGACCATCAAAATGCTCGTGGACGGCGCGGGCGGGATCAAGTTGACCAAGGACGGCTCGGTGTTGTTGAAGGAGATGCAGATTCAAAATCCGACCGCGGTTATGATCGCGCGGGCAGCGACAGCACAAGACGACATATGCGGTGACGGGACGACGAGCGTTGTGCTCATGGTGGGCGAGTTGCTGAAGCAGGCCGACAGATACATCGCCGAGGGCCTGCATCCCCGCGTCCTTACCGACGGGTACGAGGTAGCAAAGGCAGAGACGCTCCGCTTCCTGGACAACTTCAAGATGGAGCGCGAAGTGGACAGGGAATTGCTGCTGTCCGTCTGCAGGACCAGTCTATCGACCAAGATCAATCAGACACTTGCCGAGCAACTAACACCCGCTATTGTGGACTCCGTCCTTGCCATCTACCAACCTCCTGAGAAGCCAGACCTGCACATGGTCGAGATTATGACGATGCAGCACCGCACAGGCGCCGATACGCAGTTGATCCGCGGTCTGGCTTTAGATCACGGCGCCAGGCATCCAGACATGCCAAAGGACATTAAGAACGCTCACATCCTCACTCTGAACGTCTCGCTCGAGTACGAGAAGAGTGAAATCAACTCCGGCTTTTACTACAGCAGTGCAGAGCAGCGCGAGAAACTCGTCGAGTCTGAACGCCGTTTCGTGGACGACAAGCTGCGCAAGATCGTCGAGCTGAAGAAGGAAGTCTGCGGGACGGATCCAAACAAAGGCTTCGTGATTGTCAACCAGAAGGGTATCGATCCGCTGTCCCTGGACGTACTGGTCAAGAATGGTATCTTCGCACTTCGTCGTGCTAAGAGAAGAAATATGGAGCGCCTGCAGCTCATCTGCGGCGGCACTGCACAGAACAGCGTTGACGACCTCACGCCGGCCGTGCTTGGTTGGGCAGGGCATGTGTACGAGCATCAGCTCGGCGAGGAGAAGTACACCTTCATCGAGGAAGTCAAGGATCCGAAATCCGTCACGCTCCTCATCAAGGGACCCAACAGCCATACCATTGCGCAGATCAAAGATGCAGTAAGAGATGGTCTGCGGTCAGTGTACAACATGATTGTGGACAAGAGCGTGGTCCCCGGCGGCGGCGCTTTCCAGGTCGCTTGTGCAAGGCAGCTGGGCTCAGACGAGTTCCGGAAGACTGTCAAGGGCAAGGCGAAGTGGGGCGTGAGTGCGTTTGCGGATGCGCTGCTAATCATCCCGAAGACTTTGGCTGTCAACAGTGGACACGATGTGCAGGACTGCCGTAAGTTCCATCGTTCTGCTTGTACCTCTGCCGAAAGCTGACTTAAAGCTCTTAGTTGCGACATTGCAAGACGAACACGCAGAAGGGCACATAGCCGGCCTGGACCTCACGCTAGGCGAGCCAATGGACCCAGTCCAAACAGGTGTTTACGACAGCTTTAGAGTCCTACGCAACAGCATAGCAAGCGCAACAGGCATCGCTAGCAATCTGCTTCTATGTGACGAGATGCTCAAAGCACGGCAAATGGGCAAGAGCGGTCCTCCGGGTGGCGGTGATGAGGTGGAGTAAGATGTCGGCCAAGACAGTGACAAGTAGGCCGGACGGCGTGCTGTGTCAATCTGAACTGGCAAAGCATAGCGCATGGCGTGCATGAGTACCATGATGGCATGGGTATGTATGATGTACAAAAGAGCATGATACGCAAGCCTTCTTGTCTGTGCCGTTCCATCCATCTCGCAATGGATCAGCGGCTACGACCTGACCGTCCTTTGTAATCGCCATGGAGCCGCACGTGCTGTGCAGACCGTGCAATCGAAGGCGATAACTTCCAATCCAAGCCTAGCTCAATGAATGCCCCTTAAAGCCAATCAAGCCTAGATCTTGCATTTCAACAACGTCGGCTTACATCATGACGGGGACACGCACCACATAGATAGTGCTCATACCCCAGCATCCTCAGGCTTCACATCGAGGTTCCAGTCCACGACTCCCTGCTCGCCATACCGTTGCGTCAACCATTCGTTCGCCTTTTTGAAATGCCCGCAGTCGAAGAATCCCTTGGCCGCACTCAACGGACTCGGGTGTACAGACTTCAGAACGAGATGTTTCTGCCCGTTGATGCCGGCACACCGCTTCTGCGCCGGCGTACCCCAAGCCAGAAACACAACGCCCCTCGTGCGCTTCTTTGCCACGGTATCCAGCACCTTCTGGGTGAAGCGCTCCCAGCCTTTGCCTGCATGGCTGTTGGCTTCGTGCGCACGAACGGTGAGGCAGGCGTTCAGCATAAGCACGCCGTGATTCGCCCAGGGTGTCAGTAGACCGCCATTGTTGAGCGGGGGTTTGAAGTCTGGGTAGTCCTTTCGCAGCGCGATGTACATGTTCTTCAGACTAGGCGGGGCGGGCGTGGGTGGACGGACGGAGAAGCAGAGGCCATGTGCTTGATTGAGATTGTGGTAGGGATCTTGACCGACAATGACGGCTTTGACGGTGTCGAGGGGCGTGTGGCGGGACCTGCACGGGACGGGTTAGATTTGTTACCTCAAGGAGTGCGGCTGAGCGGAATATAATCACGCACCAGCTGTAGATGTCGTTGGGTGGAGGGAACACCTTCGTCCCTGTGTCCTGCTCCTGCTTGAGGAAGCGTTTGAGTTGCAGAAACTCCTTGCTGACGACTTCCTCCTTCAGCGCGCCTAGCCAGCTCTCATGTAGTGTATCAATCTCCAGCTTGAGCAACTCCTTCTGCTCCGGCGTCAATTTGGCGATCCAAGCGTCTTTGTCGAACTTCATCGGCTGCGTCGTCTCGGCCCCGGCGGCGGCTTGGCCATTGGGGGGAGGGGAGGAGCCCGCATTGGCGGTGGTGGCAGGCTTGGGCTTGGGCTGCGAGAAGAACGAGGTGATGGCGCCGTCGGCTTTGGGCTTCTTCGCGGCGTCGGCGGCGAGGTCGGTGGCTTTGCGCTTAAGCGACATGGCGCAGGTCTGTTTGGCGTGAGCGGGCTAATGGCGATCTCAATATTGCTATGGTTGAATCGTTGATGCAGTTGGTCTGGCTTCGAGAGTCGCGACTCCAATGCCGACGCCGACGCGCTCCATGCATGACGTCGCGCGTCAATGGCGCGGCAGCAATCATACTCCACTGCCGGGACGGATATCCAAATGTAATCCGCACCCTCAAGCTTCCCTTCCCCTCTTGCTTCAATCCTGTCGCTCGATCAATCTCATCTTGGCCCTGTCTGGAATCAGGACCTGTCCTCTGCCACCTCTGAGCTCTGGCGACACGGAAACAATCTCCCTCGTGGCCGCCTCTAAACCCCGACATACCCGCCATACCCGGCCCCGGTCCAGGACGATTCACAATGGCGCCGAACTATGGCACCGCGAACGGCGGCGAACAACGAGGTCCAGCCGGTCTTCGCGATGCAGTAGACGAGGAACGAGCAGCCCTTCTGGGTAAGCCGAGTGGCGACTCGACAGCCTTCTCCCGGCTTCGCAGGCATTTGACTGTCAATATTGACAAGAAGTGGGGAGACATGGCCCTGCTGGCTTGCTATGTCATCACCGGATTGTTAGACAGCAGCAGCGTGCAGGTATGGGGCTCCTTCGTGAGCATGCAGTATGTATACCAGCCGCATTTCACCCCAGGAACAACGAAATCTGACAGCATCTAGAACAGGTACCATGCACAACTGCCAGGTCAATCGATTGGATGAGCGCTGACTTAATCTAAGGAAACACCGTCTACCTGGGCCTCGGAATCGTCGCTCCCAATGACTCCACACGCTGGATCCGCTCTGGCATTTCGATTGCCTGCTTCTGCCTGGGCAGCATGGCCTTCAGCCACTACTATCGTTACTTCGGAGGCCGACGACGCTGGGTCATCGTGTCGTCCTTCGCAATCCAGCTGCTCTTTATGATCGGCGCTGCACTGATAGTGTCTTTAGGCCCAAAGACCGGTTCGTCAGACTCAATTACCGTCTGGGTTGCTCTGCCCTTAGCCCTCATTGCGTTTCAGTCTGGAGGCCAGGCTTATACCAGCAGAGTGCTGCAATACGGAGGTCTGACCAGCGTTGTACTCACGTCCATCTACTGCGATCTCTTCTCGGATCAAAAGATCTTTGCTGGTCTCACGGAAAATGTAGAGAGAAATCGGCGCGCGGCAGCGCCAGTGTTCCTTCTTATGGGAGCGATGATAGGTGGCCTCTGGGCGCACAGTAGTGTCGGACTGGCCGGCTCGCTATGGTCTGCTGTTGGCTTGAAGTTTCTCGTGATGATGGCATTCCTATTCTGGAAGGCGGAAAAGCAGGAGTAGGAAATTCAGGTAGGCTCGATGTATACGAGAACGATCTCTGAGATGCCCAATCACGTCAAAGCTAAGCGATGAGGACCTGTCTCCGCATCGAGCCTGATATACACATGTACATACGTGATACATTACAAGGTTCGCGCTGCAGCTTTTGCGCTCTCCAGCGCTTCCTTCTCGAACCCCAGCTTCTCTCCCAGGAGAATCGTGTCGTGCGGCCCAAGTTCGATAAGATGATCTTCCAAGACATTGCCTTTGACGCCTCGCATCTGATCAATGAAGCTGAGGCACGAGGGCGCCAAGAACTCCAGGCCACCTGTGCACACGAAGATCTTGGCGCTGGTTGGGAATGGGTTGCCGTAGCACTGAATGTGTGGCTCCTCGATTGTCCGTCCAGTGGACGGGTCGGGCGTCAAGCTGGTTGCTCCCCAGTGACCAAACGCCTCCGTGACGTAGTCAGTCTGGAAGATGGGCGTGTCGTTGAGTGGTTTTTGGGCGCTGGCTTTGGCGTCCAGCCACGGCGACCACAGCCAAACGTTGGCTGGCGGTGCAAGGCCTAGTGACTGGCCGTGTTCTTCGAGATACCGCAACAGAGCCATTGACAGGTTGCCTCCCGCGCTATCACCTACAGGGTCACCGTCAGACTTTACGTCCGTCTCAAGGACTTTCATGACAGAAAGGGTGTCTTACCAGAGACCACAATGCGGTCAGGACTGACGCCTTGCGTCCGAACTAAGAACGCATAGCACGTAATGGCGTCCTGCAGCGCGGCTGGAAAGCGCCCCTGACGATCGCCGTCCGCCAGTCGGTACTGCGAACACAAGACGTGCGACACCTTGCCTTCGCTACCCTTGAGAAGGGTGCGAGCCAGGAAGCCAGCATCCTTCTCCCTTCCATCACCAATTACGTAGGCCCCGCCATGGAAGTGAAGGACAACTCGGCCCAGCTCGGCGGACTTGCGAGGTCGGTTGGGATACCAAGTTGCACCTGTCTGGCTTGGCTGGATCTTGCTATCAATCCGCGTGATACCCTTGAAGGTCGCGGATGGTGCCGGAGGGATCACTATAAAGCGGTCGCCTTCAGGACCCGGCTCGATCTGCATGGGCGGGCTTTTGCCTCTGAGGGAGAGCCCCGAGATGACCACGCGAATCAGATGAACACTGATGGCTTGCTTGTAGGTCCATTGTGAGCATGGGCGTTGCGAGCTGAAGATGAATAGCAGTGTATAGAAGGGAAGGCTGAAGATGTTGGTTATCAGCCGAATCGCTTGTCCTGCACCCATGATTGCGTGTTTGGTTGGGGAGTCGTGGTGTGAAGATGAGAGTATAGACGGGGGCACGTGGATACTTATCGCGTGCCCTGGTAAATAGCCTTCTGCGCGTCTCCGCCAGAGGGCGCGCTTTAAACTTTACCTAGGCACTGTTGCGCACCGCCTCCGCTTCGCATGTTTTATTATCAGACGACAACCATCAAGCGTTCTTGACCGTCGAGTGCAGTTGGCAAACCCTCTTGAGTCCGAGGAAATAGGAGACCACCACTCGTTCTAGAATGCTCATATGCCACCCGGGCTGGAAAACTGATCCGAGGATGACAAGGTAGCTGCGGTAGCAGAAGTAGGGGAGCACGGTTTGCCGAGGTACATATTGGCTTCGTCATCTGAAGGTAAGGTGGGATATCGTCAAATCTTGTGACAATCATTTAACGACACGGCTACTGCTGCGTTATTCTTGCATGACTTATTATTGATGCCGTCTCCATCGTAAACCAGATTGATCTGGGCTTTACTCCGCCAGACCACATTCTCTTAGCTTTCCAGTTGGTAGACACGATCGGGAAGATCATGGGCCTGAGAACGTTGAACGTGCAGTGCAGACCTTTTGCGAGTTGCGTTGCGTTGCATCGCAATTGCCACGTCGTATGCGGTCTCCTGGTCTTCATTATAGGCTGAACTCTAAGCGGTTGCCAGCATAGTCGCGCGCAAAGAAACGAGATGGGTACTCGACGCCCTGAGCTCCTGCGAACAAGTCAGTGGAGGCTCCCCTTCTTGCACTCGCGGCACGCACCAGAGTCCTTGCCGCCAGGCTTGTCAGCTTCCTGGGGCGCCGCTGGTCCACCGTTCTCGTGATGCTCCCAAATCCTCTGCCTGAGCTGCAACAGTGCCTCTGGACTCTCAATCTTGAAGCAAGGATGTCTTGAAGACCTCGTTTCGTTCGGCCCAAACGCGACATGCACTTGCTGCCCAGAATCGCCAATGTCGAACCAACGCAGACTATCCTTCTGCATCTTTGGGACTTGTCGTGGCTTCAGGCCTAGTGTTTCGCCGTAGAATGCATCGGCCTGTTCCAGCGAGCCTGGGGGCACAAGCAAATTGACATGAGCCAGCCCGCTGATCATGATGAATATACCTTGATCTTTGGATACACAAGCAGGAAGCTGCTGGTAGTCTGTTTCTGGAGTGTCGTTACTGAACGCTTTGGTGGGGTTATTATCTCAGCTGGCTCGGCTGAAATTGCAGCGAGCAAATGCCGATCCGTGACGGTCATGCATTTAAAAGGTCCAGCTGCTGTCACCAACGGTTATGGGAATTGAGATCTCAAGGTGCTTCATCGCGGACGCCGGCCTTTTGTGTCAGCACCGCTTTTCGATCTTCTCGCCACTTCTTCTCCCATACGTCGACTTTGCCTCCAAGCACTTCGGTGCTGCGTGGTTCAAGCAGGACGACTCCACGAGCGACATTGAAGTCCCGTAGTACTAGCTTAACCCCAATGGCCATCTGCATGCCAACACCATTGACAGGTGCTAGCTCGATCGCGTAAGCCTTTGCGCCGTTCGCATCTTGCAGGAGCAGCTTGTGTACGCCCGACGGCTTCTGCTCAGCCTGAGTGGAGGAGTCCAGGTTGTTCTCGTCAGGGACGACGCGAATAATCTCGCGCCCTTTGGTAGTCTCGCCACGTTCTTGCGCTTCAATGGCTTCGACTTGACTCCAGCAGCTCCGGCTGATGTCCTCGACGTCGAGCACTTGAGCCGTGACTGGGCCACGCACTTGTCCATCCTTGACCTGCGGTTCGGTCATATTGGGAGGGAAGCATGAAGTCGGCGACTTGACAATGGATGTAGTGAGATCAGTCACAAGCAGGCGAAAAAGTGCAGTCTTCTGCAGCGCCGCAATCGGCGTATTCAGTCTGACGGTCGGCATGAAGCTCTGCAGCCATGCCTGCGTGGGAGTGACGCCTTTTGCAGTAAGGAATGCCGAGATGGACGCTGTTATGTCTGGGACATTATCATTGACTCCTGCCATGGCTAGCGTTGCCGCATGTTGTCGTTGGCTGGTCATGGTTTTGCCTCGTAGGCTCAATGGGCGCCCGTCAGACTGCCAATGTCATATCCAAAGGCTTTGCAGGGTCTCTTATGACCACAGTGGAGAGGGTGAGGTATTGAGGTATTGAGGTAAAGGGAGTGGGAGACGCGTCGCGCGTTAAGCTGTTCCTTGGCTGCCAGCACGCTAAGCTCGGTTGCCGGAGACCTCATCCCATCAACACTGTGTCGTGATCTGCCAGCGACTGGACCAGAACTCTCTTTCGTCCTGCTTAGTCTCCGAAGGAAGGCAATCATTCAAGCCTCCACGTGACCAGAACAGCATGTCAACGATAGCCTCTCCCCGTCCGTCTATCTCGCTATCATCGCGACGAACATCGACTTCGACCACCCGCTCCGCCTCGACGTCGCAACCTGCGGCCTCGGCCTCGGCAGCTGGCAGCGTCCGTCGTAACCGGACAGCTCTACGCGATTACTATGGTTTGAACCATGCGGCGCCGGCGGACGGACGCGAGAAATCCTCGTTAGAAATCGAAAAGGAAAGCGACAGCGAGCTGGACAAGGCCGACTTCGACCCTGAGGCATACGTCCACTCCCTGCTTGCCAGGGACGGTCTCGAGGGGGTGTTGCGCGTGGAAGCTAGTCTCGTGGGCGAGATCAGAAGTCTGGATGGCGAGAAGAAGGCGTTGGTCTATGACAATTACAGCAAGCTTATCGCCGCGACGGATACCATCCGGAGCATGCGGGAGAAGATGGACCCTCTCACACAGACCAGCACGCTTGTAGGGGACATTGAACATATCTCGGAGACTGCGGTCAGCCTTTCGGGACGTCTATCGGGTCCCGGTGGCATTGCACCGGCTTCGAAGCAGACCCGTGCTCAGCAGACCGTGAGATGGGCGCTTGGCGCTCCCAAACGGCTAGAGAAATTGGTGCGAGATGGCCAAAAGAAGGAGGCCGAGGCTGAGTGGGTGGAGGTGTCTGCTCTCTTAAAGAGGTGGAATGCTGTCAATGGCGCAGCCGAGGTTCGCGAGGCCTGTTTGAAAGCTCTGGGTCATGAAGAGGAAGGATGAAGCGGTGCAGTGACCGAATTGACCTGAAATGTGATCGGCTCAGCTGGCGGATGTCGTGATGCGTGACGACTTCACCTGGTCTACATTGGTAATGGCTAAGCTGGCAACGCCAGTGATGGGAGACGACCGCACTCACCGGGACTGCAATAGCTACAGGTTGCATTGCGGACGAAATAACGGCAACGACCGCGTTGGGCTCCAGTGAGACCAGCTTGCTGGTCAACATCTGCATGCGCCTTTCTGTGAGATGGTAAGCCCAATACTCAGGCCCGGAACGCATCTAGACGATCTCAAACTCGTATTGCACCGAGGAAGGGCAGGCCGACAACAATGCGTTCCATTGCGCTGCTTCCGATGGAATTCATCCACACGAGCACCTGCCGGCGCATGGCCCTCGAACCGACAAAGTCGCATCATCAAGCGCCTCATCCTGGCTCGAAATGCTTAACCCACTTGATGAAAGTCCGAACGATGTACACTCAGGCCAGTCTGTCACTATTATGAGCTATGTTTGCCGACTTCCCTGGTCTGTTCGAGATTCATTCGATGAGGCTGCTGGTTAAGACCATTATGTGCTCGTCAGGAAGTTGGGAGCACGCATCCCGAGAGCCTCAGGTAGTGGGCATAGCCGGTGAGCACCCGTAGTCGTCAGGAATGGATACCTCAGCTCCACGACGAGTTCGAGCTCGATACGGCCGTGCCTAATATCATACTCGCACGATCAGCAACCGCACGGTGGACCACAGCATGAACCTATCCGTATGCTCGACGGGCTCTACGGTAACTGCAGGACGCGTTGCAACGAGACTCTTGGAGGTTCGTCAATACAGTCGAATGACAGAGCCCATATTGAACAGCGCGCCACAAAGGCAGGGACTCGTAGAGAATTTGCGAATGGCACTGTAAAAGAGCATTGACTAGGACATAGCGGCTGCCTCATTGGGTTGACATATAGCTTTGCATCTTGTCACGATGTCGGGCGATCATGTCAATATCGATGTTCCTGCGTCTATCGTCGAGCCTCGACGGCTCATAGTGAAACGCGCTCGACCGTTGCGATGCGTTCGTTCGAAGCTGATCGGCGACATCTGCACACGGCTGACAAGAGCTAAAAGCGCAGCGCTTGAGACCACATTAAGAGGCGGTCGAGTTCAAGCAGCAGAGCTGTCTACGTGATCTGGATGTACGACGTAGAGGAGTGGTCGAGATGGTGAGCATGGAAGGGATTCGTGGACTGAAGTAAGCTGAGCAACTTGCGCACTGGAAATGTCCCTCAAACAACTCTGCTGGTTCTGAGCCCAACAAGATACTTGCCTCATATATTGTAGAGTCCATTGTGCTTGAAGGAAGTCTCGCAGAATCAACGTGAATCCGCGCCGTCAATCCAGCGTGCTTGGAAGACCGGACGTCTGAGTGAGCCTCCGTTGCCTCGGCAAACGAGCTTGAAATAGACGTCTCGTTCCTGCGGCTGTATCTGGACTCCACGTTAACTAGACCGTCAACAATGCCCAAGCGACACCAGTAGTGTCGTACAGTTTTAGGTCGTGAGTCTCTTGAGACTTTCAGGCCAGGCCCGCTACGTGGACTTGTATCAATCATTCCAGGCTAGATGTGCCAGGTATACATGCAGACAGGAATGCCCAAGATTTTGTAATCTCCTACCAGCTAAGTCCGTCTTGCAGCGTTTCACACTGTCTCACACGGTCTAATACCGTCTTTTACCGTCTTTCACTGTCTAGTCCAGTCAAGTCAGTTCTCATCCTGTCTTACACCATCTATTCCAGTCTCAAAGCGTCTGAAGACGGTGAAACTGTCTTCTCAGGATGTACGTACGAATTGACGTGGTATTCAAGGCTTCTAGATAGCATAGGGAAGTAGTGTTGCTGTACAACGTTCTGTGCCGAAGTCACTCCTAGGTATACCGCACCGCACTCCTTGAAGATGTCTCTAATCGATATCTAGTCTCAATCGCAATCTTGTGATTTCGAGTCGCGCTGTCGGGTGGCCTCTTACAGACGGCGAGACGCTACAATTCTCTACATCCAGTCTTAGTCGTCTCCCGTCCGTGTCAGTACCTCCCGCCTTGTCGTTCCTCGGCCTTCGCGGCCCTGTCCTCACACCGAGCTCTCGGCCATAGGACAACTGCACCGCTATGAACGCGACGTCGCTAGCACTATAGAAATAACTGTCTTGATCGTAAATTTGAAAGAGCAGGATCCATTCTACGACTTTATTCTCGAAGAGGTAAGTTTAAGTCTATTACTGGCCGGCCATCGCCTAGGCGCTGTTGACTGTCTCTGCCTCAAGAGGTGTGTGATCCGCGATCAGATCGGGGCCTGGGGCGGCCGTGCGGCTGTGCGATAAGTTCGCCGGCGGCCGGGTCCAAAAGCTGTGTCTGGTATTTGTGTAGGGCCCAGGCTCCTTCGGAGTTGCCCAGGAGCGAGGGGCTTAAGCTGTACGTGGAGCATGGTCTGACCGTATTCGTGCAACGCCTTCGAAAGCTAGGTATAAGACGCGGCGACTGTGTTGCGCTTGTGCCAGTGCTAATGCGAGACGGTGTTATCAACGAGCTTCGGCACCTAGAGTTCGGTCTTCGACCTTGTGATCCCTTGGAGCGAGGCTCTGTGCTGATGAAGGATGAAATCAGGAGGCTGATCTTGTAGCGCTCCAGCGAGCCAGTGATGATGTGGAATTGTGCTTGCGGCGGAACCTTTGATTAGAGAAGCAATACTCATGTCAGTGCAGAGTCGAAATCGTGTCTGGAGGACGGCAGATAGCGAGGAGTGACAATCACGGGGCTGGGTTCACGGTGCTCTAAAGATATGAATTCAGCCTACCGTTTTGCTTGCAGCGATGTGAAGTCCCTGAAGCCAGAAGGTCCGAGCATCGCCAGTCCAAGAAGATGCTTCGAGACTGGCGCATTTGTCCGCTTACCACGGCCTTTCTGCTTGCTCGTGAAAGTCGACGGAGTCGTTGACTCTCTTGGCAACACATTCGAGAGGCATGCCAAGACATTCGCTAGAGCATCGAAAGGGAGTCGCGATTTCGGCTCGACTGACTTTGAAGGTTCTTTTACTGCATTTGTCGTCCTTCCTCGCGCCGTAACGCCTTGGTAGTATGTACACTTCCGTCCGTCCCCATACTTCGCAGTAGGCTCTACTTTGTAACATTGGTCGGAATGACAGCATATGTCGGCCGCACGAATCTAGACCATATCCCGTGTCAGCACATTCCCGCACCATGCTCCAACGACGAATCACCCACCTGTCCGAGTTGTACACCTTTGTCTGAGCCCCCAACAGCTCCTTCTCCATGGCTTGACTCGCTAAGGCCCTCCTCACCAAGTCTCTGTCCTCTTCGGCTTGCAGGACGGGGATCAGGTGGATGCGTGACCACATCTTTTCACGCGCCAGCTCACTACAGCAGCCCATTAGCTCCCTGTACACGTGTCTTCACACTTATACAAAGCTGTGTATTACTTCTGTTGCCGCATGCCTTGTCCGTAACGCCAGAAGCCGTATGTGCAGACCACGCCGACAGCGAGGAGGTAGTAGGCCGGACGGAAACCGCGGACGGGGAGGTTGCGGCGGTATTGTACGGGCTCGTAGCCCCCGCTTGGGGGCATGTCCTGAGGCATAGTGGCGGTAGTGTACTGCGATACAGGAAGGGGAAGTGAAGGTAGTCAAGGTAGCGGCGACGACGCCAGTGCCAGTGTGAATGCTAATGCGAATGCCTGAGGTGAGGTGGAGCTGGCGTAGGCAGAGGTGCGGCTCGACGGGAACAGCCGCGACACCGCGTGACTCAGCACTGACATCAAATCTCGACTTCCAGGTGGATTTGGATTTATTCAATCATCAGTCATGGCCTTACAAGACGGAACGATACAGACAGTGATGGATTCAGAGGAACGTCCTTCAAAGATGCGTAAGGTCAGTCACCATGAACCAATCACGGTCTCTGGTGACCCAGATGGCACTGGTCCCATGCAGATGCATGACGCTGGGGCCGTAAATCACGACGCAGGGGACTCGCAAAGCATGGGCGACAGGGGAGATGCAGCTGCATTCAAAAACATTCAGAACGACAGAGACTCGGTGCCCCTGGACGATCTCCCGCCACCTTCAGCTGTGGAGCCCCCCCTTCCCACCCAGTATCTGGACGAAGATGGCAATCCCCTCTCGAAGAACCAAGCCAAGAAGCTTCGGAAAAAGCTTGAATGGGAATCCAAACGTGAAGATCGTAAAGTCATTCGCAAGGAGAAGGTGACTGCCAAGCGGGAACGAAGACGTGCAGCCCGCCAAGCAGAAGCTGAACCAGGCACCGGAGACAACAATCAAGCTCAAAATACCCAACAACCGAAAAAGACTCCCCCGCAACGTGCTGTACAGCTACCGGTGACCTTCTTAGTAGACTGTGATTTCGACAATTTGATGCGGGATAACGAGCGCATTAGCCTTGCATCGCAGATTACAAGATGTTATTCCGACAACAAGAACTCGCTTTTCCGCGCGCATCTCGCCATCTGCTCTTTTGGTGGAAAGTTGAGAGAGCGTTTTGACGGCATTCTTGGCCATTACACCGGGTGGCGAGGGGTGCGGTTCCTTGACGAAGACTTTGTCAAGGCAGCGGAGGCCGCAACAGGCTGGATGACCATGCATAGTTCTGCAGAGGATGGACCCACAGGCCAGAAAGGTGAAGAAGGTGGCGAATTGAAAGGCGTCTTTTCCAAATACGCCGCCATTCCCGACAGCGAGAAGTCGAGGTTAAAGGCCGAAGGCGAAATTGTCTACCTCACTTCCGACTCTCCGCATACTCTCACTGAGCTCAAACCGTACAGTACCTACATAATCGGCGGGCTGGTAGACAAGAATCGGGAAAAGGGCATTTGTTACAAGCGCGCCCGCGCAGCTGCCGAGCTGTGTGAGGACAAGGGGACGACCACGAACATCAAAACGGCCAAGTTGCCGATCGGCGAGTATCTGGAAATGAGCAGCCGAAAGGTTTTAGCGACGAACCATGTCAACGAGATCATGTTAAAGTGGTTGGAGTGTGGAGATTGGGGAGAAGCCTTCATGCAAGTGATTCCCAAACGGAAGGGCGGGCAGTTGAAAGACCAAGGCGCAGGCGAAAAGGGAGGCGAAGTTGAGAGTGACGGGACGCAAGTGGGACATGGGCGTAAGGTTGAGGCAGGTGGTGAGGTAGACGGAGACGAGGCGACGGCGGTGGCAGAGAGTGGGAACATCGCATGAAAGATGGAGCCCTAAGAGAGTCGGCAAGGCAGCGCTGCATGAGCTCTTTGGTCTGCCAGGAACGTCGAGGTGCGGTGTGCGGAGCTGCGTTCAGCGCCAGCATCTGCACTTGCGACCTAGATCCGAGGACACCATGACGCTGTGACGAGAGATCATGATAGCAGGAAAGAGAATATTCGCACCGCTCGCCACACTCACACATGCCTACTCTCTCTCTCTCTCTCTCACAGAGTACCAACGAACAACGCTCAACTCCTCGTGGCCCATCCAGATTGAGCAGCTACCCACTGTCTCTGTTCTCGTTCGAGCACCAAGCGCCGAGCCTTGGCCTTCTCTTCTACGGCGGCCAACTTGTGCATCTCATCGATGCGGTCGAGTGTGAGCTGCAACGGATCCTCTTCCACAGGTGCACTTGTCTGCAAGGGCATATCCGTCTGCGGACGTAGCTCGCGATCGATTGCTTGATCGTCGAATTCTAGCGGATTGGCAGTCGGCTGGCAAACAGCGCTTGGCGGCCCCGGAGTGCGAGAGTCTATTGCATCTGTCGCAGGTTGTATGTACTGCGCGGCAGATAAGACTGGTGTCGTAGGCTGGCTAGGCTGCGGGACCGGTAGTGTCACTAGCAGTGCCGGCGAGCGTGCATCGCTGTCTTCAGCGTGCTGCGGCTGAGAGGCAAGATCGACTATTGCGCTCTCGACGTCGGCGACAGTCACCCTTCCCATGTCTTGTAGTACCTTAGTCCGTCTAGTGACTGCCGCGGTCAGCGACGACCTTGCCTTCCCAACATCGTCCTTAGTAAGTATCGAAAGCTTCCAAAGCTGCTCTAGTAACGGGGTGCTCCAGTCTCTTGGCGGGCCCGGAGGCCTAAGATTGTTCGCTATCCATTCCTCGTCCGCAGCTCCCCACTTTGAGCAGATGTCTCTTACGAAGTGCATCCGGCGGCGTCTTGTCTCATCGGCACACTCAGCGTAGGGTTTGGATCCTCTAGGCTTACGAAACGATGCCTGTGTAGCAGGTCCAGCACTCTCCGGCGAGTCTTTAACGCCCTTTCGACGTCTCTTTAGCGTGTGCTGCGAGGCATCACAGTGCGAATCACCGTCAACACGCTCATCGTCCACGGAGCGAGCTTCGTCAGAGATCGGGCTCGGGCTCGGGATCAGGGCACCTCCGCTGACGCGTAGTGAGCTTCGCAGTCTTGGTAATTGTGTAGTGTTCTCGGCTGCTTGATCAAGTTCATCGCTGAGGCGATCATCCGAGTGTGCTGTATCGGGCTGTGCTTGTTTTTGGGATGGTCCTGGCGTTGGGCCGCTTGAACGCTTTGCTTCCTCAGCTTCGCGAAAAAAGTTGGACAGCCTACAGCTAATATCGGGCGTACAGCTAAATCGGGCGTATAGCTAAGGTCGGGCGTAGCAGTCTGAGTAGGGTTCGCATGGCGTCCTTGTGTGAAGGACCTCCCGCCACCGCGTCGACATCTACCACCGGTGACACGATTCGGTGGAGTAAGGGTGGCGGGGGCTGTGTCTTCCATAGTCACCGACACTGGACACCGACGGGTGATCGATAATGGTTGCTTCCAAAGGAACAAGAACGACAGAGTAATGGTGACGGTCCGGGACAGAAGTTCGACTGTTTGAACGCAGCAGGTGGCGTTTGCACCCCCGCCACACCGATCCTTGCCTGCACACTGCACGGCGTGGGAAGCTGCGCATAGCGGCTGTTACCTGCAGGCCTCTCCTTAACAAGCAATGCTCTCGCTGTCAACGACGACACTTTACAAGAAGGCAGCGTCAGCAATCCTACCTTATGCGATATGACTTTCATGCCTGAATGTCCGGAATAGATGGAAGGCTTGAATGTTGCTCGAACGCTGGAAGCATCTGTACATATATATATGCGCTCAGAGCTGTGCTGCATGGTTGGCGGTCGGCCCGCAGAATCGCTTGAGCGCATAGCGATCCTTTGAAACAAGGCAATAATATCACTGCTGATGCGGCGTCTGTTTCGCCTCCGATAGGGACCGGCAGCATGGTTCCATTGTCATTGGCCATCTTCTTCGGTTCTGGCAGATAGATATTGGTTCCGTTGGCTTGCTACCCGCTGGCGAGTTTGATTCCTCTCCACCGGGTGCCCTTTTGCAGACTTCAGTCTCAGTACCTGCCATCGTAAAGTCTTCATTACTATGGGAGATCAGCAGCAGAGATAGAGTCAGCAGGTGCCGTCGAACGCGTTGAGTCGAGAAACAACTTCGTGACTTCGCTGCCGCTCCAAGGCACATACCAAAGCCCCATTTGGTGTTACCAGAGTTGATTTCAAAGTCTCTTCGACATCCATTGCTGTTAATATACTGAGTGTGAACAGTCGATAGCTTCTCTAATCTCTGCTGCTTGTCGCAGGTCCCAAATGTGTTGTGTATCTGTTAACGACCGCCAGCGACGTCTATATGTGTACCAGTGATGTAGCTTGAGGCTGGTGACAGGAGCCAAACAATGGCTTCAGCAGTTTCTCCCGCGCTTCCAGCTCTCCCTAGCGGTGTCTGGTTCCCAATCCGCTGAAGGCGGCCCGGATCTCCAGCTGAGGCGTGAATGTCGGTATCGATGATGCCGGGGCGAACGGCATTGACTCGCACATTTGCTGGGCCAAGCTCCTTCGAAAGCCCAATAGTGAGCGTGTCCATGGCACCTTTGGAGCCGGCATAGTCCACATATTCATTCGGCGATCCCAGTCGAGCAGCCGCCGACGATATAATCACGATACTGGTGGAGCGCTCGCTGGAAGAGCTTGCTGGCAGCCGGCGGGCGGCTTCACGTGCGCAGATATATGCTCCCAAGACGTTCGTATCGAGTACCCGCCGCAGACGCTCCACCGACATGTCGGCCAGTCGCGAAGACGGCGCGACGATGCCCGCGTTGATGACGGCACCATGGAGTGCACCGAAACTTCGTTCCATCTGCTCGAACATGTGGATGACATCTGTCTCTTGTGTCACATCGCCCTGGATAGCTACCGCTTGGCCCCCAGCCTGTTGCACCTCTCGCACCGCGGCCTCAGCGGCCTCCGCATTGTTGGAGTAGTTGACGCCTACATTCCAGCCTCGAGCGCCCGCTAGTCGAGCTGCCGCGCGCCCGATACCACGACTGCCACCTGTGATGAGTATATTCATCGTGGAGGCCCTAGACAGAGGCATATCGACCGAGGGAGGCTTGACATCCGAGCGCTATCTCTCGTCCGCTGGTCTGTATACCACTCGCGGTGGGGCCAGTCTGTACGAGGCTACGAGCGAAGTCAAATGTTGGGTTTAAGGTTGCTGACCCGCCATTGTAGCGCTGATAGCACAGATAGCACTGGCTCGGGCTAGCCCTACCTCCGTAAGGGCGAACGGCGCGCCCGTCGAACCGCCTTACAGTAGTCACATTATTGTTCCTTCGCAGACCGCCAAGTTGCAACTGGTGGAAGATCAAGCACCTCGGGTGCCGCTTCGTCGCTACAGATTGTGTGTGATGGAGCCACCACCGCAACGGTGCTCGGGCAAATCGATGAAGTGGTGATAGGCTGAGCGAGTGCTCTATGCAACGAGGAAGCACCCTCCTCTACCTCCTAACGGTTCAGCCTTATCTTGTGTTCTCAACAGCTTGAGGAACGACAGCGTCGGTCAAAGGTCATGGATCGTTAGCCTAATGTCGATAGCCTCATGTCGGCTCAAGGTCCGCCCAGACTCAAAGACAGCTAATAAAGGACAGGCTAAGACCGACGACTTGATCGACCTTCCTACTGCGATCTAGCCCGACCTTGGCATTTAGCAAATCGCCCCGCTCCCGCTCGCGTCCGACGAAAAGTCAAGCGGCGGATATCCCTACTTGGGCGCGGGTCTGGCAACGATTCGCTGTGGAAGGTTGCACTTATCAATCGTACACACTCTCATCTGTCTTGGCACATCCTTCGTTCAATCAAGGCCGCGGTTCTCGAAGCTTTCGCACCAGCTGCCAGCATTCCGGCGTGGCACGTTGGTATCTGTGCCGAGCGACGAGATGTCGTGCAGCCGAGATTGGTTGGTCGCGACGGAGGCCCGAGGTCGCGGTGCTTCTGTCGAGTAGTCATTGGTCACGCGATGGTCGCGTGCAACAGAACTGCTATCAAGGTTGTGGAGGGCATCAAAGCCTACCACTGTGCTACCTCCTACCGAGATAGAGAGGCCCTGCAGGGTCCAATGCGCTTGGTCGACGACTGGAGGTAACGTGCCAGTGAGGTACATATGAAGGCTTCCCCCTCCAACGACTGCTTCAGTCTGCGGCTATCAGTCGATCAGATCTCCCCTTGTCGCAGTTGCATTCTGCCCCCATACACCCTCCCAGCCCAGTCTATTCGGGCTTCGGTTGTCAGACTTCACCATGCAAGCCTACGACGCCGACATTGCCGGCGGCGTTGCCGACATACGGCGCGCCAGTAGTGTGAACTCCCCCTTCGGCGAGAAGAATGCGCTCCAGACCGAAGAGCCTCTGAGCAGCATCAGCTCAGAAGGCGACCATGTGGAGCCTACCGACGAGGAGCTGCGGACCTTGCGAAGGGTTTCTGGCAAGATCCCTTGGACGGCGATGACGGTCACCTTTGTCGAATTCGTAAGCTAGCCAGACGATCAAGCGTACCTTCCAAGGCGGGAAAGATTCTAATCACGGACACAGGCTGAGCGTTTCTCGTATTACGGCACGACTGCGGTCTTTGTAAACTTCATCCAGGCATGTCGTCGGTCAAGTCGCTCTGCTCGGACGTCGCTAATAACCTGACAGCAAAGCCGCATCGAGTACCGCTCTGCCAGTGGAGAGCTCATGGTGTCGAGGACTGGCGCTGCCGTGTTCGACCCGGACTGCTATGCCGATATTGGCATGGATGCCTGTCACCAGCCCGGAGCCCTCGGCCAGGGCCAGAGAGCATCTACGGGACTTGTCACGTTCAACCAGTTCTGGGCTTACCTCATGCCCCTGGTTGGAGGATACATCGCCGACACCTACCTGGGCCGCTACCTGACTGTCCAATGGGCTATCCTCTTCGCCATCATCGGCCATATCGTTCTCATCGTGTCTTCGATACCCTCTGTGATCAACGATTCCGAGGCTGCGCTCGGCGTCTTCGCCCTAGCTCTCGTCATCTTTGGTATCGGTACCGGTGGTTTCAAATCCAATATCTCTCCTCTTCTGGCGGAGCAAATCACTCAAAAGCGGCCATTCGTCATCACGCTGAAAAGCGGCGAGCGTGTGATTCAGGATCCCCAGGTCACCATTTCCAGAGTCTTCCTCTACTTCTACATGATGATCAACGTCGGTAGTCTTGCTGGAGGTATCGGCATGGTCTACGCCGAGCGCTACATCGGGTTCTGGCTCTCTTACGCCTTGCCTACCTTCGTGTTCTTCTTGGCTCCACTTGTCCTGGTTGTCTGCAAAAAACACTACAAGCTCAGCCCACCTACTGGCTCTGTGTTGTCCAAGGCGGTCAACCTGATCTCTCTGGCGAGCAAGGGCTGCTGGTCTTTGTCTCCGGTCACGACATACCGCAACTTCAAGCGTCCCGACTTCTGGGAGGCTGTCAAGCCCAGCCGTCTTGGAGCTTCTGCGCCGGCCTGGATGCAGCAAGTCGACGACGCCTGGGTCGAACAGGTCGCCCGTGGATTCAACGCTTGCAAGGTCTTCTTCTGGATGCCGTAAGTCCGGAAAGCGCATCTCTCGTATGACACTGTGCTGACAATACTCCAGGCTTTACTGGCTGGCGTACAACCAAATGACCAGCAACCTGACCTCTCAGTCTGCTACCTTGGAGCTCCACGGCACGCCTAACGACTTGCTGAACAACCTAAATCCTATCACGTAAGACCATTCAGTTTATGATCATTCCGACCTCCACTGACTCCTCACGACAGTCTCGTCATCTTCATTCCTATATTCGACCACGTCGTATACCCCAGTCTGCGCAAAGCGCACATTCATTTCACGCCCCTCAAGCGTATCACGATGGGTTTCTTCGTGGCTGCCATGGCCATGGTCTCCGCCTGCGTGCTACAGTACTACATCTACAAGCTTTCCGCCTGCCCGGACAACCACGTCAACGAAGGCACGTACAACGACATCAACTGCACCGCGCCAATCAACGTTTGGGTCCAGGCCTTGCCGTACTGCTTGATCGCCTTCTCTGAAATCGGTGCGAGTATCTCGACGCTGGAGTACGCTTACAGCAAGGCCCCGGAAAACATGCGAGGTCTGGTCATGGGTGTCAACCTCTTCTCCAACGCCATCTCTGCTGCTATTGGCCAGGCCCTGGTGCCACTGGCGGACGACCCACTGCTTATTTGTTCGTATACCCGCCTGTCATGTCATCGAGTGCCGCTGACCATCTCTAGGGAACTACGGCGTTGTCGCTGTAATCGCCTTCGTTGGCGGTATTGCCTTTTGGGTCACGTGGAGGGACCTAGACTCCAAGGAGGACGAGTTGAACTTGATCCCGGATTCGGCTTACAAGGGCCGGAGAGCGTCCGCGGCGGACCTCGAGCGCCGAGACAACGACCATGCACAAGGGGTTAGATACGACGACGAAAAATAGATCATGCGAAATGTGTCACGACTATAGAGCTAGTCAGCCTTTACGACCAAGCCCTTTGTATGACATGATCTAATCTCTTTCTTCAATTTTGTCTTGAGGACACTTCTTACTTCGATACGTCCCTAGGTAGTTCCCAACTCCTTCTCCCGTATCAAGTGGCGCAAAGGTGAGCATAACCAGAAGCTGTCTTTGCTTCTTGCATGTACTATGGATCAACCCTCTGTTGCGTTGCCATGGCAATCGCTCCGGCGCCCAGTCGCCTGGTATCTTAAGAACTTGCAGTATTATGCTGTCAGCCTCAAAGTCGAGGACATGATTCAAGACGTTATTACGACTACTAAGTGCCTGGAAATTCAATGCATCGTGTACGACATGTTGCGACACTTGTCAACGAGCGTGCCTACCTTACCCTTTCTGGAAACTCGGGTTGAAATTGTCGTCGGAATGTGGACTTGAGACGGCTGGGGCACATACGGTGTCGAGCTCGAACTTACCTTGGTGATAGTTCCTCTATATTGGATTGGTGAGCTGGACGCTGGACCGCGTGATTGATACCTGCATAGATGACGGAGGGACCGTAAGCCCGGAATCGTGGAGGCCATATTTGCGCGGGAAAGCAGACTGAAAACAACTAAACCAAGAATCTTTTCAACTTCGTACCCTCGACGATCCGCAACCCACGAGGCTATGCAGTGCTGGTCTGCTCAGCACCCAAAGTCGCTCTCGCAATCGAAATACTTATCATGGACGCCCGCCCGAGCCCAATCTACATCATATCATCATCATAACCATCATGAGCATCATCAGCATCATTATCATCTTCACCGCCATCGTCAACACTATCAGTCAACAACCTTGAGCGGCCGATAAGCAGCGTGACTGATTGCTTTCCTAACCGTGGCCAAGGGATCCTGCTGCGCCTTCTTCATCTCAACAATCACCTCACCGTGATCACCTTCGACGTCCACCACCTCATCCTCTGGATCTTCAAACTCACCATTATCAAGGAACATCTTCAGCTGACCCTGACCGTAGCCACTGACCAGCGACGTGCCCTTCTCGGCAGCCGTGACGGGCTTAGGGGCAGCCGTGTCCGCCTTACCTGCGCGTCCGCCCGCAAGGTTCCAAAAGACGAGCTGAGGCATTTCGTAGCCTGCAGCCGCAAATTGAGCCTTGATCCGGTCATATGACGTATTCCAATCTCGTGGCCTGTCGCCCCCACGGCCGTAGTAAGTAGAGGTCGGCGCACCACGAGCGGCGTCGAACTGCATGTCGGAGAAGACGAAGACTTGCTTCACCATATCCTCTTGCTTGAGCTTGTTCTTGACAGCCATTGGCAGAATTAGACGGTCGAAGACGGCAACGAAGTCGGTGTTCATACTCCAGACGCTGTTCTTGACGTAATCAATCTTCTCCTCGAAAGAGCGCTTGTCTCTTGGACCGCCAACACGTAGGACCTCTGGGGAGGCGGAAAAGGTGATGAAAGCACCGCCGAAGGGCGGCTTCGTCACCTCTGCCAGCAATAGCGACAGCCCAATGGCTGAATCCATCGGGCACGTACCGTCTGGAAATTTTGGATCTTGCATCGAGCCAGACACGTCGCAGACAGCGATGGCGGACTCTAAAGTACCAGATTCCTTGATGCGCTGCACGAGAGCCTCCCACTGACCACCTATCGACTTGAGTTGGATACTGCGAATCTTATCATTGACCAAAGCCTTGGTGTTCTTGTTGGCATCTCGCGTGCCCGAGAAGCTTCCGAGGGTTCTAGAGGCGTGAGATACGAGGACGCTTGGTAGCATCGTTGCACCGGAGATCTTCGCTCGACCCTGCGCGACCTTTTCAAGGTATGCGTCAAACCGAGCTTCGTCCTTCTGGGCGAAAAGTTCTGTATACCGATTCATCGCCAGCGAAGGGACCCGCTCATACTTGATCTCGTCAAAATCGTTCGCTGAGATTGGCCGCTCGACTATGTGAATCGCCTTGCGGAGTGGCGACAAAGTCTTGAGCTGGTACGCTTGACGGGCATATTTGAGATACGTCTCACGGTCGGCAGGGTCGACTGGAGCGGTACCCTCTGGAAGCACGGCGGAGTTGCAGACATCTTCGAACGGGTACAGTAACTCTGCTATGGTCGTAACGATGGTAGTATGTTGATCGTGCATGCCTTTGTGCGACGGAGCCCATTTTGCAGCGAGCGTGATTTGCTTCATCTCTTCTTTCCGGCCAGAGTGCAGACGTGCCAGATCAAGCCTCAGCTGGTCGGCAAAAAGCACGGCAACGGTAAGATGTAATGCACTGTAGAAAGGGTCATGCTGAAGCTTGTGGACGACTCTGTCGTGTCGCTCCTTGATCTGGATCTTTTTCTTTCCCTCGGTCCAGTCGCGGTGGTATCGCTTCTTTGGCGGTCGCTTAACATTGAGTACACTGCGAGGATCGCCATCCACCTTGAGCTGATTGTTGACGGCGACAGCGAGGATGTTCAGTAGATCTTTCCAGTAGCCATGGGCTAGACCAAACTTAACGTCGAACTCAGACACAGCATCGTCATTGTCGAGCTTGAGCTTCTTCGCCTTTGGAAGTCCTTCCGATGCCTCCTGCTCGTCGTCGATGATCTCGAACTCGCTATCGCCATCCTTCACATCAACCATCTCCGCTTCCTCGCTCTCGATGCTCTGGTCTTGACCGCCGGCCTTACTCTTACTTCTCGCCTTCCCCGATGTCAGCGCCTTCTTCCGGATGAGCGGCCTGACCAGCCAGGGGAGGTTGGTGAGCAGCGTGATCGGATGCTTCTCCGCCAGCCAGCCCACTGCTCTCAGGAAACTGTGACGTGAAGCTTTGCCAATGTGTATTGAGCGAGCATTCCAAATGATCTTGAGAGTGGCGTCAGGGTCAACTGCCCAGGCATTATCCAATACGGTACGCAGGCGAGGACCAGAGATGACGTCCTCGATCTCAAAGAAAGCGTCGACAAGTTGCGAGCCAGAGTCCTGGTAGGCAACGTCGGCGTTATCAGTCAACATCTTGCCGTCGTGTTCATCGAGGGATGGGACGGCGCTGCTGTCGTTCTTCAGGCCTTCCATGAATGCGGAGGTCTCTATCAATGGCTCTGCTCTATTCGTTCTGTTGGCAGCGACGTTTCGGTTCGAAGTATGGGCCTCATCGGCGGGTGTGGTGACATTGGAGCGAATGGGCAACGTGGTCGCTTGATGGTGCAAGGTCGACTGATTGTTCGCCTCGAATTTATTCCTAGACGTAAGAAGCTCTGACACGGAAGGAAGGAGAACGGGAAAGTTGGTGTCGACCATGGAGTTGGTCGTGAATTTAATCATGGAGTTGGTTGCACTGGTTGCGTTATTCTCCGTAGTGTCGATCGCGGGATGCTGAGCTTGATCTGCCATCTTGGCAAAGAGGGAGAGAATAATTGAATGAGAAGATATTATTGCGAGCAACGGTGTGACGTGTGAATGATTGCACAGAAAAGAGAAAAGACTCGGATCTTTGTAACAAAGTAGATGTGGCTGTGTTCACGCTTGAGTCATTGCAAGGAGTCAAGCCAGGCAGCAAAGCTCGATACTGCTTTGGGACACCGACAGAAGGATGAGCGAACGGAAAGAAACGCCACCTTGAGCTACCCTTTTGAAGCCGGTGAGCGAGATGTCAAAGAGTAATCCAGGGAATGTTATCGCATTGAGGCATGTCCCCATCTCAGGCAGAGCAATCGTGAAAAAGTGCCTTTGGGCGGTCTATGTACCTGTTCCTTCGCAATTCGTCGTCGGTGGGAACCCACCCACCGCTATGGTCCCCCTTAGGGCGTCCCTACTCCCTTAGCGGCGACGGCGGCGGCGGCGGAGGGCAATACGAGGTCGTACTGCTGCCCCCCCCTGCGGCAGAGACTATTGAGCACGCTTCTTTGCCGGAGAGGGAGCAGCACTGTCGCACTTCCTCTTTCGTCCCGTCTTCTCTGCCGCCGGATCCTCATCTATGGGAAGATAATGCTCTTCCGTAAGATATCTCCACCACCCCTCATCGAAGAGTCTCTCGTCGCCCATCCACCGCCTTAGTAGGCCACCCTTCTTCTCGAGCATGAGACAGCCTGTCTTACGGCTGATAACCTTCTCAAGCTCTACGCTCTTCTTCAGCGTATTACGACTCGGGTATCTTGTGGCGACACCAGCCTTTCGGCCCCGGCGGTCCTTTTTCAGTTCCTTGATGGCATACATGATTGCCAGCACTTCGTCAGGTATCTCATTGCCTGGTGCCTGAGTCGACGGCTGAGGCTGTGAGGGCGGTTGAGACTGGGCTGAAGGTTGTATCACCGCCGTGGGTTGAGTTGGTGGCAGGGCTTGGGATGCTGAATATGAAGCCGGCATCGGATGAGCTCGCACATCGTCATGACTATTATAGTTTTCGTCTGAGGCTGCCATAGCCTGTTCAAAGTCGAAGTCGCAGATCGAAAAGGTATACCACGGATATGTCTTTGCGATCGGAGTCTTGGGTGTGACAGGACTACGCGGCATGACAGGGAGGTAATGATCACTGTGCGTAGGCTGCATGTTCTTGATGCGCTGTTGCATGTCTTCTGTGTACGTCGTCGTACTAGGCGGTTTTGAATTTGCTTGACTCGGTGGATAGCCATCGATCAGGGAGTGCTTCTTGTCCGGGTAGTCATCGAAGAGGAGGTGCTCGATGTTCGGATAGTCATCGAAGAGGTGCTCGTTGCCCACGCAGCCAAGAATGCAGTAGCTTAAGCCGTACATGCTCATATCGGTGCCCATGCCTTCATATTCGAGCAACAATGCGCTGGGCGGAACGTCTTCTGGGCGCTGGGACAGTTGTTTGACAGCCATCGTGGAACTGGTCTGAGAGGCGTGGAGGAAGATGAAGTCGTAGTGTCGAAGTGTGCGATGCCGCTCTTGTAAAAGGTATGCTGGTAGTGATACCGCTGCGTTGGTAGCTAACAGTAGACTTGTTGTCGCCGACCGTGGTTTGGGGAGAAACAACGTAAAGTCGACGATACCGAGGACAGGAAACTTGTAAAACGCAAATGCAAGATGTTTCACTTGACCTTACCATTGTCGCCATTGCCATTCGAGCGTAAGAGTGATGTGATATGTTTCAACAAGTCTTGTTATTGTGGTCGTTCCCGTTCACGCAGGAAGTTCACTTCACTTTGCTTTCTCATCTCCCGCTTTGCGTATGGTCGTCGAAGAGGCACCCGGCCTTAAAGCGAAGTGAAAGCTGCTGGGCGGTGGCAGGGTGATGTGAGAACGCATTTGGTATTCGAAGTTGGGACAATGCCCTAACTTTGTTTCCAAGGACATGCACCCATGCATCCTGGATATCAATATCTTTCCAACAGCCAGGCTCTTTTTTCTTCTTCTGACATCTTGTTCAGCATCTCTTGCTCCGCATTCTTGATGCTGAGGTAATGATGAACTTGGCCAGGAGCCAAAGCACCTGCGAGCTCCACATCCTCTTTCAAATTGCTAAGCGCCCCGTGTAGAGACCGTGGCAAGCGCTGCGTGATTCCGAGTCCTCGCTTCTGCTCGGCTGAGAGCTCGGTCGGGTTGACAGTACAGTCGAGAATCGATAGCGGTGTTTTCTGCCGTATGCCCGTGAGACCTGCCCCGAGGACAGCAGAAAGGGCAAGGTACATGTTGGCCATGCCATCCAGACATCTGACTTCCCACCTGCTTCCTTGAAGTCCATCCTCAACAGTTCCATTGACCTCACCAACACGCCGCAGGGGCACCTCGCGATTCTCCGTACCCCACGCCACCCATGTCCCACCTGTCCAGCTATCATCTGCCACCCTGCTGTAGCTGATCTCCTGCGGCATCGTGAAGGCGCAAGGGGCGGGCAAGTGTTCTAAGATTGAAGCAGCAAAGCTCCTCTCGTATTCTTGTAATTGCTCGGCAGTAATTTTGGTGGGAGAGCAATTGTTCAGCGAGATATGCGCGTGCGCCGCTGTTCCAATGCCTGGGAAGGGCATCGGATGACAGGTAGCTTTCAGGCCCTTCGCAGCGGCGATATGCTGTATGCATTGCTTTGCCTGCACCAGCGTATCCACAGCCTGTACTGGCGATAGAGGCGGCAGTACAAACTCGTACTGTCCAGCGCCGGCCTCGGAATGAAAGTGTTGAATCTCTATACCGATGCCCTGCAGAGCGCTGGCAATCATACACATGAGTGGGAAGGCGTCCGTGTACTGAAAGTCGGAGAGTGTGCCCCAGGCATGACAAGTGTTTGTCGGCTCGTAACCACCTGTAATCTCTTGGGAAGAAGTACGGCGGCAGAAGATGACTTCAATCTCGAAGCCTACCAGTATGCACAAAGAATGACCTTGTGTAAAAGCAGCAACCAACGACGCCAGTTGGCTGCGCGGACAGATTACGAGACCTTTCCCTTCGCCATCAACGAGACTGGCTACTACAGTTGCCGCCAGCGGAGGCTTCGCACCAGTGCCAAGATCTACGGTCTGCTGCATTGGACGCATGCTGCTCAGGTCCGGCTCAATCAATACTCGCCCAACAGGGTTGCACACGGGCGTCCAGTGATCATTTTGCAATGTGCCGAGGTTGCCTTTTGTCATATTCATTCGGCTGCCACTGGCAATAAGCTGCTGAAAAGGGGCGAGCAGGAGCCAACGCGACCGTAGCTGGGCCGTGTAGTCCAGCCATTGAACGACAACGAATTCTGTCTCCGGATACTGACACAAGAAGCATGCCAGGATACGGGAGTCATACGGCGCGGCTTTACTTGTGTCCGGCGTTTGCATATTCGCCTTTGTACGGACGGCGGATGGCGTGTCGATTGCGCTCTTGTCGTCTGAGCCAGCGCGCTGGGTCTTACGTTAGACTCTGCTCCACGAAAGTCGGACTGTAGTAAGCAGGCAATTGTGCGCCAGCTTGCTAGGTCTTGACCACGCGGAAGGTGGCATAACAATGTTAGCCTGGCCGAGATGGGGCAAGCCAGAGTGACAGCGCAGATGAGATTTACTAAACGCTTACCGCTTGCGTGCTCCTATCGACATCCATTTTGCTCTCGGCGTCGACTTTCAAGTCAAGCGCGTACAGCCTGTTGGAGTTCTCAAACAGAATGTCTTTGACGGCTTGGCAGGCTTGCGGAATGGTCAACTCTTTGCGCTCCACAAACTCACACAGCACATTTTCCATAGCCGCCCGGCCTTGAACGTTAGCGAGCCAGTATGTCTCTGGAAAGTGATGGCCGTCCGTACTCCACAAGATCTTGCTCCAAGGTGTAAGCTCCAGTGCTTGACGAAGAATTGCTTCCTGCCCATGACGTGACACCATCGGGAAGACCTCGCCAATGTCCAGGTAGGCATTGCTGTAGACCGTAGCCAGATAGCCCGCCTCCCTCGTGTATGGGTACGCAGAATTTAACAGGACGAAAGGAACAGTAGGAAACGCTTTGATCAGGTTCTGGAGACAAGCTGGATTGGCAGTGATGAGGTCAATATCGTAATCTCCTAAACCGGTGTGGAATTGCAACGGCTTGGTACGACCACGTTGCGTGTTTGCTGCAGCAATGAGTTTACAGGTGGATATCACGAGCGTGTCTTTCATGCCCTTGGTCTCCACGCGAAACTGCCTGGCGACGGCCTCGGGTAGGAAGTGCTTGCGGAAGGAATGTAGACCTTCCGCGCTGACTTCAATATCGCGGCCAAGCACGACGGCGAGACCCGTGCGGTAGCATATGACAGACTTGAAACCTACGACCTCGCTGTCCTCCAAGGCGGCAGCGACAGCGGCCTCGAACTCAGAGATGAATGTTGCCCAGGCGAGGCTGCAGGCCTCTTCGTCGGCAATGGCGACCCCTACCGGCAATCTACCTTGCTGGTGCATGGCGGAGAGGATGCTGGCGGCGACGGTCTCGATGCGGACGATGCGTTTGCATGGTGAGCGTGTGTAGCTGTTGTGCCAGATATAGTGTTCGACATTGTCGCCGTTGTCCAGGCCGTCGTCTATCAGGAGGGTTTGGGTGCCTGAGAAGCATTTCCTCGTCAAGGCCTCACTGTCTCGTTCGAGTAACTCCGTCCGCTTGCCCAAGACGGCGGGCCAGTCAGCAGCCTCAGGCAGATCATACAGGGTCCGTAGCTGCCGCACCGCACGGAGATGAGCCAGTGAGGTCAGCGTGTCGTGCAGAGCGGAGCCTGCGGCTTCGGTGGTGATGGATCGGAAGTCTGCTGATCGAAGGGCATGAGGGCGGAGGATGTTGTGAGCGTGGTTGTCGATGATGGGGTGTGTGCGGATGAGCTCTTTGAGGTCGTCCATGGTGTGGATGGTGGGCCTCTCACATGACTTCCTGGCGCATGTGATGAGCATGGCCGGGACTGGAAGGGAGATGAGCCTGACGAGGCCATCAGACCTTACATCCTGTCTTAGCACGTGCGAGCTTTGCTTGGAATACCTGTACCCTGGGTAAACGAGTAAAGTGCCACCACGTTGGGGACCACCTGCACAGCTTACCTTCCAGGTTAGCTTGCCCGCCCCACTTGCTCTCCCGATTCGGAAGGCCCGCACCTTCCGCGAACGGTTAATCTCTAGGTACCTTATCAACCTCATTCCAATTCACCTACTCCACTCGTGTTCGGACTGACGACCACCATCGTCCACGACCCAGACTACCGACCATGCCCAATGTCCTGATCATCGGCGCCACCCGCGGCCTGGGCCACGAGCTTGCCAAACAGTATGCCCAGCGCGAGTACTCCGTCACCGGCACTGCACGCTCCGACCACAAACCTCAAGGCGCGCATCATGACATCCACTGGCTCACTGACGTCGACATCGCGACCGAGAGCGCGGGTAAGACAGTCGCGCAAGGTCTGAAGGGCCACAAGCAAGATCTCATCATCATCACGGCCGGCTTCTTCAACAAAGAGTCCTTCGAGCAGCCAAGTTGGGACGCCGAGGTGACCATGTACAAGACATCCGCTATTGGACCTGTATTCTTGATCCATCATCTCCGTCAAGCCGGCCTTCTGAAGACGGGCGAGCATGGATCCAAGATCGTCATCGTCTCTTCCGAGGCCGGCAGTATCACCCTGCGGCACGAGAGCGAAGGGGGCGGCATGTTCGCACATCATGCGTCTAAAGCCGCCAGCAACATGGTTGGCAAGCTCCTCTCCTTGGATCTAAAGGACGACGGCATCGCGGTAGGTATGGTGCACCCAGGCTTTATGAGGACGGAGATGACCAAGTCGGTTGGCTTCGACAAATTCTGGGACGCCGGCGGCGCTGTGACTCCCGATGTGGCCGCCAAGTCTCTACTGCAGTGGGTGGAGGAGGAGTTTGATATGTCGAAAACAGGTCAGTACTGGGCACCACGAGGACCGGTCGATATCGGTACTGCGGAGCAGACGCTGGGCCCGAAGAAGACCTTGCCCACACCGCTACAGCTGCCTTGGTAAGGTGACTGAAGATGCGCGAGACTATCAAAGGCTTCATTGAGCAGCTTAAAACTCTCCACGATGATTACGTCCGAGACGTATATCATGATCGGCGATAGGCCGGACAGGCCCTACGCCCGCGAGCATCATGCTGTACTAGCTGCGAACCGTGGGTGAACGTCAGAGCGGACATCACAGGAACCGTCTGATATCACGCGTGTAAGAAAAGGACATAATCCTCAAAAGCATCTGTCAGCCAATGACAAGTGAGCAACGACTCTGATTAGCTACGGCTGAGGAAGCCATTATCTTTGGCCATCCTTGATTTTCCACAACGTCGCATTCACCGGATCAGACTTGCGAGACTTCAAGCCAGGATCTGCCGTGTTGCTCGCGACCAATGACACAGGATCACTTTGAAGAGCTCCGTTGTGATTCCACGTTTACCTACGCAAATGCGTGCCCGACGTTGATAAGCTGCGACCTGACCATCACCGCTCCCGTCCCAAATACCCTTGCATCCCTTGCACCTCCAACACAGGCTCCTGCGTTACAGATTCTGCATCGCCTCCAGTAGGCTCTCAGCCGCCGCTTTCTCCTCTTCCGTCCACGGCGACCCAAGATCCTGCGTTGCGGCAACAAGAGGAGCCGCTTTGCCGTCTACACCTTTGGTCTTGATTACGAGTCGATCTCGGGTCATTTCAAGCTTGTACAGCTCCTCTGCTCGCTCCCTTTCCCCTCCCCCCGTCATTCCCAGCACTGATTCCTTTACCTGCGTCCAGAGACCCTGGAGAGCCTCCGGCACCTTCTTCTTACTGACCCAGGCTGATTCACATTGTTGCCCGGTGTCCGGCTCTGGCGTCCACACCACTAAGAAGCAGTCCCAGACTCCGTTCCTGTTCATTCTCTCCCCGATGATGGCGTCAGGAGGGTTGCCAGCGCAGTTGAGGATGTATAATCCATGCTGATTAGCGTCTGAGTAGTCATCTTCAGACTCTTCGGTGGAACTATTCTCGGACCTTCTGACAGTCTTATCCGTTGCCTCTTCGACAAAGCCATCTTCGGATCCTCCACACGAGCTGGTCTCTCTCTGATCTGCTTTTTCGACGTCCGTCACTTGCCACCGACGTGGAGCAACGATAATGTTGGAAAGAGCTGAATCAGAGCTTTCCGTATCAGAGCTCGATCGACGCGAAATTGTCTTTTCCTTGTCGCTAGCCCGACCGAATTCCACTCCATGACACCACGCTGCCATCTCCCTCGTCTCTGCCTCCTCAGTCTCGTCTTCCGACCCGCTGATCTGCTCACCCAGGTCTTCCTCCCTCTGTTTCCACTCATCGACCAGAGAAGGACTCGCGCTCGACGCGGGCTCCCAGGTTGCTTTCGAATCGTCGCTGTCTTTCCACTTGGCGAGAAACTGCTTGCGCCCATTGGATCCTCTGCGCTCGCCAATGATGCATTCAATCTCGGCTTTCCTGGATCTTTTGCCCATGGTCTGTCTGCCAGTAGGGCGTGGTCGCCGCAAAGGCCAGAGAGAGATTCATGTCCGGGTGACGAGAGAAGGGAAGGAACACTGCGTGTGTTTCGCCTGAATGAATCTTTGTACTGGAAAATGGAAAGGGGAAGAAGAGCCGTCACGCTCTGTAAAGCAAGTGAGTGAATCACGGCAAGCTTACCGTACCATTCGCCCTTTGATGACTTGCGACACTTCGCCTCTCGGTTGCTTTCCAATCGATCGGAGAACCCACGATGAAAGGTGAGCTTCGCCACGTTAGTGAGCTCAAAGGTGATATGTGTGCACAAGACCGCCAACTTTGCAATTGGGTATCTATGGCTGGAGAGCCACGACCAGAACATGTACTATGTGGGTGGCCAGGTTGTCGCCGTCATCGAACAGCTTGACATAAAGTCGAGTTACACCAGGACGCCAGCGAGACGAGTGCAACTCTTTTGCGGGCGAGACTGATCCCAGAAGACGAAGTATTCGCGGTGGTTTCAGAGCATACGTCCTCACTACCCATTGGTTTACATTCTTGAAGCGCTAGATTGACCAGCTTCATCCATCACGTACTCAATCGCACCAAGCAATATGTCAGACCCCGTTTTGCTACACGATCACGTGCAGCCACCCATTGTGTGACGATCAAAGGCCAGCGCGCTGCGTATAGTTACATGACGGAACAGCAGAGCAGATCGACTCCGGGATCTTCCCTCGAGGCACCAACTCCCCATCTCCAACCATATCTCCGCACCCGACAGATCCGCCGCCGTCGCATATCGTACTCCTCGTAATCGCAGAGCGGACATTCGCCTCGTGGAGCCCAGCGGCCGGGAAAGCGTGGCATCTCGGCTGGGCCTTGCGGCTGCTCCTGGCTGAAGTCGGCGCAGGTGAGAAGATTCATGCCCTCGCCGCATGGCTGGTCTAGCTCAATCCTGGACTATGGTCAGGCACAGCGTGCTTGGTAGGGAAAGCACATAGGCGGGGTAGCGGACCATGTGTGCCTACAAGAACGGGCCTTCCAGTACAACGTCCGGCACATGGCTACGGATCTGTCACCTGATCTTGGGCCGGTGTGCTTGATGAGCACGTAGAGTATCGTTGTCGCGGGGTGGACTACGTGTCTTCTCGGAGCATACAGCGTTTTATGTGTGGAAGTTGTAGCGAGGTGAGGTTGAAGAGGTGAGGTTGCGGGAGGCGGTCGTGACTTCCGCGCGTCCGTCCAACCACACGTGCACGTGATTGTTGCATGGGCGATTGCTGAGTTGCCTCCACTGTCTACTACTGCTTCTCCGGCGCCGGTGGTGGTGCTTCATAGTCCGGGTCGTTCTCGGCAAGCTCGCGCTCCCGAATACTGCTCATCAACTCATACAGCTGCCCAATCTGCTGGTCTGCTCACACACGCCGCTCGGTCAGCTCACACATCACCTTTTCATCAGATCATCGCATACCGCGCATACGCAGGTGTACTCACCACTCATCTTGTCAATCTTGGTTTTGTCCATCTTCTCGCCCCTCCAGCTCACGCCCTCAATCTGCTGCGCATACGTCTGCCATTCGCTCAGGAAGCCGACAATGTGCACGGGATTCTCGGTATCGCGGTGTGCGCGGAACTCGCTCTTGATGTACTGATCTCCCAAGATTCGCATCTCAGGCTCGAGGAACTTCCGATGGGCTCGCAAGAGACGACGATAGAGTGGGATCGGGGGAAGCAGAGCGGGAGGAACCTGCTTCAGGCCGGCGGACTGCGTGCCAACGGCGGAAGGCACCGCAAGGAGACGAAGAGTAGCCCTCATTGTCTGGAAAAGGCAGTGTGTACTAGATGGGAATGGGATACGCGGTAGTATGAAGCTGATCTTGTGGGGAGGTCAAGCATGCGGCGTTGTCGATCTCAAGACTGGAGGACCGGGATGTTCGAAGTCTACTGGCCGACGTCATTCTTTGGCGACCCGACGAATCCCCGTCGCTCACCGTGCGTCTCCAATTCCTGGTCTTCGCCTGAGCTTCCATGGCCACATCAACAATGACACAAACACTCGAAATAGGCAACCGAAAAGGCGAAGCAGGATAGCATGTACGACGAACAGCCGTACTTGACCCATCAATGGACTGGGCGCTACCTCGTCTCGTGACCGTCGCAAAAGCATCCGCTTGGCAGTACTCAAGCGCGGCGGACTCGGAGCCTGGGCGAAACGACAGCGTCAACACCAACGCAGCGTGTCCAGCAGACGAGATGATTCCGACGCCGTCGACATCACATGTTGATTACAACCGAGTTTACGAGCCTGCCGAAGACTCCTATTTATTGCTTGACACATTATCCGCCTCCTCAGAAAGCAATTGGCTCAGGGCACGGTTTCCGCCGACTTCTGCTACCCCATCCGCAGTCGAGGTTGGCTGCGGGTCGGGCGTGGTGCTGGCCTTCATTGCTGCCAACGCAGAACGCCTTCTTGGCAGGCCCGACGTGACGACATTCGGAATCGATGTCAATGAATTCGCCTGCAAAGCAACGGCCGATACAGTCTCACTGGCGATCAAAGAAGCGGGTCCGACTAACCAGTCTGTGTTCGGCGGCAGCATCAATGGCGATCTCATGACGTCTCTCAGACCAGGCTCCGTCGACATCCTGGTCTGCAACCCTCCCTATGTGCCGACGGAGGAGCTCCCAAACGAGTCCAACCTCGACGAGTTTGCTGATCGCGCCGATTTTGGCTCTGACGAGGCCTTTGATCGCGACTCTCGCTATCTAGCACTGGCCTACGCTGGCGGTATGGACGGAATGGAAGTCACTAATCGTTTGTTGGACCAACTTCCCGAAGCGCTGAGCCAGCACGGCGCCGCGTACATTCTCCTATGCGCGCAGAACCGCCCAGACGCCGTCAAGGATCGGATCAGATCTTGGGCCCATGGCTGGTCCGCTGAGACCGTCGGCTCCAGCGGCAAAAAGGCCGGATGGGAGAAGCTTTCGATCATTCGCGTTTGGAGATCATGAAGAACATCAGACCGCTGCCTGAATCACTAGGATGAAATGCAGCAGCACGTGCTCATTCGTGCACTGATCTTTCGAAATCAGCACCCCAATGGAAGTCGGAAAGGCCTTCGTTCCACGGCTCATTGAACACGGAATCGTGCGCACCCGCGCCGGGGTGGGCGGATTCTTCATATCCGCTTACGCGTTCGTTGAACATCCCAGCCGCCTCATTCAGATCCACCTGCTCTCCCGCATTGACCGGCCAGAAATTAATATCAAACTCTTCGCTATCATCGGCTTCACGGTGCGCGATACAGCCTGATTTGTACAGTACAACCTCGCCCAAGGTCTGGTCGTGGTGCTCATCGCTGACATGCCTGAGGTAGGCGTTGTCGCCAACGAACGTCTGCCTTTTTTCCTCTCCCAAGTACACGCAGAAAATACACTGGAACCGGAACTGCCTGTCTTTGACCTTGTACTGGGGTATATGGCTCTTTGCTAGGAACGCCCACCGCAGCTTGATCCCTTTGGCATCCCATCTGAAGACTTTGTCCCAGATCTTGTCGAGAGGGATGCGCCCAGCGAAAGCGCATCTGGAGTGCGCGCACGCAAGAAAGTAGTAATTGGATTGCACCCATCCGTCGTGGAACTCCTTGCGCTTGTCCATGCCTCTGCGATCGCCGTTCTGTAATTTCCAGGCGCTCTTGCAGAAGCCAAGGTACTCGTTCTCGGGAGTCGGAGTTGGCACGGCGGTCGAGGCAGTTCGATTCGTGTTGGTGCGCACCATAGAAGATGCGCCCGATAAAGACTGGCGAGTGGTACTCGCCCTCGGAGCGGCAGGCATGTCAGGCGCGACGGAAAGCGAGGCGACGGTGTCCCTTCTCTCGGGCGCCCAGATGGCAGCCGGATCATCTTCCCATGGCTGGTACTTGAATTGCGTTTCCGTCATCTCGGCACTCTGTGCCGGCTGCTGTTCGCTAGCATCGCACTGCGGAGGGGGTTTGAACGGAACGGACACGCTCGCGGGTGTGCTGGTTGAGCTCTTGCGAGCTGGGTCGGAGGCCCTTGGCACTTGTTCGTTGGAGCCGGAGTTCATGCGGTGGTGCCTGAAGAAGCCTAGCAGAGAGCTATGGCGCTTGCGAAAGGAGGGCTCTACGTCCGCTCCGGCGCCTGCATTGTCCTTAGCAGACGCTTCACTAGAGCTGGCGTTGTCGCGGGTCTGTGTTTGAGGACGATGCTGTTGCTTCGACAGAGGCGCCGGCTCGTTCGCGGGTTTTGTCGGCAGCTCTTTGCTCTTTGTCTGCGGTACTTTGCTACCCGATGGCTGCCGGCTTTGCGCCTGCCTCTCGTTCATCGCAGGAGCTTGTATCTCATTGATCGGCGCCGCCTGCAACAGTCGCTGCCGCAGGTCTAGCATCGCCGAAATCGTCCTGTCCCTTCCAAGATCCGCCGCGTCGACGAGAAAGGTAAAGTCTGTCACCATCTCATCGTCCAACGTCGCGTTGCGCAGCTTCTCCAGCAACGTCCCCTGCAGCTGGATCGTGATCTGCTGCAACGCTATCACGGCCACATGATCTCCTTGTGCAAATGCTGCCCCAAACCGCTGCACCCCTCTCTTCTTCTCCTTCTCTATCTCCTCCGGTGCCTCTGCCACGCTCTCCTCGAGCAGGCGGGGTGGAGGCGGCGCTCGTCTCTGTTCCCGTCGGTGTTTGATCTTCTTGATGATCATGCCGCCGTCGCGGTAGGCGGACACGACGCCTGCGACGCATGCCTATCGTGGCCGTCAGTCTCCAGAGGCGCATCAGGCTGAGACACTGTGATGCTGCATTTGCGAGCGTCCGCTGACAAGTGCGCGAGATGAGCGGGAGACGGTGCAAACCTACGATGATGCCCACGACCTCTCCTACGACCGACATCTTGGCTTACCACCTTAGTATTCGCAACGACGCCAAGGTAAGGTAGGTAGCTCTGGATAGGTTAGGTTCCTGGTGTTGACGGTGGCACTTGCAGCTGACGACGGTCAAGGCTCGACCATGTCGACTCGACGGCTCGCTACGGCACGGTATCACGACCGGGCGACTACTGCGCCCGAATCAGGCTGTGTCGGTACCTACACAATCAGGACGAGGTCTCGAAGTACATGAGGTACTGAGGTATTGTCTACGGAGTCAAGGAGTGTACGAAGTACTCGGTATCTTGCATGGGTTCAGCTCCGTTCAGCTCAGCCTCGCCCGCGGAACGTGATTGCCTCCTCCCGTCAACACCCCACCCCGCCCTCGACTGACTCGCCCGTCTGGGAGCACGTGTTTGGCGGCACTGTTCGGGGCGCTCCGGCTGCCGGCGGGGGCTGCGCCGAGGTGTGGCTTCGGGCCGATTGACCTCGTCTCGGCTTCGTCGATGAGGTATAGAGATAAACTCGTCGTCGACTCCTCGACCTCATCCTGTCGACACAAGTCCGTAAGGTATACTCAGGTAGTTGGCAAGAATTAGTATTACCGCGCTCTCCACCAAGATCTTCCCCCAGCTGGCCATGCAACCAACCATCGAGCACGCAATGAGTGGGCGATATCGCTAGCAGCGAGCACGCCATCTGTTGCAATGCTCTCTGAGTTGTCTGGTAGGTGGCATATAAGGACGACGAGTGCGTGTCGCTCAGTGGAGCTGTCGCAGGATATACATGGGTATCGTCATCGCGTGTTCAGAACAAAAACAGCAGCGTCGCCACGATGGACTACATTCTGATCTATTCCCTCTCCTTGCTGTTCTATACGACATTGACTGCCGTAGAAGAGCATCGAATGCTGCAGCACTACCGCAGTTTCCTCGAAAAACGATCCGACGATCAAGATGGCTCCAGCATTGACCGAAACCGCAGCACAGCCCGGAGAATTCAGCTATGCTAATCCATCGGCAAAGATCTTCCCAGATGGCATCAAGACGAGCGGCCAGCGTTCTCCAGACTACCACCTGCTGAAGCCGTACGAGGAATTCCCAAAAGAGATCACCGGGCCTACGGTCTGGAAAGCCGAAGACTATCATAACCATCCGGAGCGATGGACGCATCACTTTAGCCAGGAAGAAGTGCACGAGATGAGCGATGCGGCCGACGCTTTTATAGCATCCGACACACCTTTGACTGGCATCACAAAGGTAATCAGAGATCTAGAAACATGAGATATTCTCTCGACTAATGGATTTTGCAGGAAAAGTTTCCTCTACCGAAAATGAGCGCCTTCCTCAATGCTCTTCGCACCGAGATCTTGGACGGAAAGGGCTTTTTGCTCTTCAAAGGCTTTCCAGTCCAGCAGTGGGGCAACCACAAGTCGGCCACGGCGTACATGGGTCTAGGCACCTACCTAGGCTACTTCATCTCCCAGAATGGCTTTGGCCACGTCCTTGGCCACGTCAAAGACACCGGTGCCGATCCGACCCAGATTGATAAGGTCCGCATCTATCGCACGACCGCTCGGCAGTTCTTCCACGCCGACAATAGCGATATCGTCGGTTTGCTGTGTGTAGCAAAATCTCTCGAGGGTGGCGAGAGCGACATTGTAAGCTCGCACAATGTGTTTAACGTCCTGCAGAAGGAGCATCCGGACGTGGTTAGGACACTGACGGAGCCGATCTGGTATTTCGACCGTAAGGGCGAGGTGTCTGCAGGACAACAGCCTTACACTAAGCAGCCAGTCTTTTACCTCGAGACCGGCGAGGAAGGCAGGGTATACTGCAAGTGGGATCCGTACTATGTGCGCTCGTTGATGCGTTACTGGGAAGACGGTACCCTGCCGCCGCTGTCAGCTGCGCAGGAGAAGGCCGCCACGCTTCTGGAAGAGACGTGTCAGCGTCTGGCACTGCACATGATCCTCGACATTGGCGATATTCAGTTCTTGACCAACACGCATATCCTGCATTCCAGGACTGCGTACAAGGATTACCCGCCGCCGGCTCCGAGACGGCATTTGATGAGACTGTGGCTGCCCACGCCAGAGGATGAGGGAGGTTGGAAGCTGCCGTTCTCGGACAGTGGGCATAAGAAACGAAGTGGTACGCAGGTCAACGACACGCCGCCCAGAGCATTACTTGATGCTGAGTAGATGGCCGCGGTGAGGGTGGTGCATCTCGCTGAAAAACTAGTCGAGTGTGGCAGCTCCCACTGAACACCAAAACCCTTTTGACTTTGGCAAAACAATCCAGCTCAGTCTTAAAGGTCCCTCAGGCTCATTTCACTCAAGCAAGACCTCTTTCAAGACGCACAATGTTGAAACACATGGCCACTAGTGATACCACCTTTCATCCTCTCGCTCGACCAGCCCGTCACTCACAACAGTAACGCTCCCGTCTTGATGCCAGACTTTGGTCATCCGTTTTGGTTTACGTCGGAGGCATGAGACTTGCTGTAGCTTCGGTTTGGAACAGTAGCAAGTGAACTGTCAAAGGGCACTGAATACTTCCATCAGGACGCTGGACACGTTGCTCGAATGTTCATTGTCGTGGTATAGGAGGCTTCTGTTAGCAGTATGCTTTCACCATGCAGTCCGGTTGCACAGTCAGATCTTTCGAAGCTCCGCAAACACGGAAAGCACACTTCTGGCCATTGACGCACGGACTCCTATGAGGTATGACGCCGATCTAGGTATTACTCAGCGACATTTGGTAAGCCAGTGCAACAAGATGGTGGCGAAGACATCCGCCATGCTTCCATTGTATCACCGGTATTGTCGCTCTTGATGATCCCCGAAAAAGTGTCGATTGCGTGCTGAAAGCTGATTAATTGCCACCACTACGGAGAGGTACAAAGTACAGTACTCTCTTCGTCCACAACGCTGGCACGAACAAGAGATATAAACCTACGTTCACCCGAGGTTCACTGTAGGCTCAAGTCAAGCTCTCTACTACAAGCTACCCGACTTCGAAGTACTTATTAAAGAAGCACCCCTCTCTACCTTACTGATGCTCACGAAGTCTGCCTTTCGTCCAACAGCACAGTCGATAGCCTCCTCACTCCGCACCGCAACCCGATCGACGCCAATCACACCGCGAGCAACCATGACGACGGCCACGTTCAAACACATCGACACGAACTCCTACACGGGGAAGCCATGGAGCAAAGTAGACGGGCCTGGCAGCTCTTTCAAGATGGCCGACTACGACCGCACGCTACATAACATCCGAGGGCGAGAAAACGAATTCACAACGGACAACTCGGGCTTTACTGTCTACAACGCGCCTGCGAAAGAAAAGGTCTTCACCGACGATACGGCTGTGCGCGAAGGCTACTACGGAGAGGTCCAAGACATGCTCAAGAGCAAGATCCCTGGCGTCAAGAAAGTCGTCATCTTCGATCACACGATCCGCCGGCGTATCAAAGGCTCGCCTCGCCAGCCGGTCCAGCAAGTCCATGTCGACCAGACACCCAACGCCGCCGCAGTGCGAGTAAGGCGCCATCTACCCTCTGACGAAGCAGAAGAGTTGCTCAAAGGCCGATACCAAATCATCAACGTCTGGCGCCCGATCGAGAACCCAGCGTCCGACTTCCCACTCGCGGTCGTCGACTGGCGGTCTACCAAACCCACCGACTTCATCCCCGTCGACCTCATGTACCCTCAACGTCCCGACTCGGCCATGGACGACGACGACCGGGGCAAGGAAAAGTTCCCGGACCCAGCAACCTGGAGTTCTACCGAAGGCTACGAGGCTCGAGGTGAGACGCTCGGCGTGAGTGCGAATGAGGGACATCGATTTCATTATATGAAGGATATGACGCCCGACGAGGTCATGCTGTTGAAGTGCTATGATAGCTGGGGCGAGGGCGAGCCGATGGGGAAGCAGGGATTGGCGGTTAGGACGCCGCATACGGCTTTTGTGGATAAGAATACTCCTAGCGATGCTCCCGGCAGGCAGAGTATTGAGGTGAGGTGTTTGGTGTTCTATGAGTAGATGATAGTCATTGGGATCTTCCTAGAACGTTTATTTTGTGAGACATGGAATATAGTCGACTCGTTCCCAACACTTCCTTTCACTCCCCGTTTGCGGTGATGCTGCAGTCTACAGTCGGTACTTCGGGCATACCTGCATGGTGAAGCTAGCGAGAAGCAGGCGCTTGCTCATATCGCAGTCCTGACTCAAGGAAAGAGAGTCCCACAAGTGCTTGCATCTGCAAGCAGGACAGCTTCACAATGCTCCGTTCCCTGGATCAGTGAGCCTTTCCCTGATGTATTTGTCTAGACATGAAGGCCATTGGCGCACTTTAGTCTGGGAATCGAGCACCTCAAGCCCACTCGCTGCCTTCGTCTTGCTCGCAATTGCGTCCAAATCGTAGGGCCTTCCCAATCCGAAGGCGAGAGGACACATGATGCACCGCGGTCTCTGGAGGCACACGATGGTCGCACTCTCGTGATAGTCCCAAGTCATCACTGCGCGAGCTTCGGCTCATCGTAGCTTCGCTTCGTAGGATGTAGGTGTCCTTCAATCGGCGTTCAACAGCCTACTCGCGGAGCCACGGCTGATGCATGAAAGAGGTGCCTGCGACATCTCCTGTAAGCCTTCCCACCGTGTCGCTTCTTGCGACGCGCAGATCCACTGTGGAAACTTTCATCCTCCAGGTCTCAGCGCATCTTTACTGCACGTGAGCGCTCTGAGAGATTGCATCGCTGATGACGAAGATCCTGCCGTCCACCGCTCCGTTGCGACGCCACCCAATTGTCCAGCTGGGCATGCAGATGGTCGCTCGCGGATGAAGACCTTGGAGCTTTTTGACCGTTTTGCTAAGACCGAAGATTCCCGTCTTGAAAATCTCCGTCAAAAGCACAGGGGACACAAGTTTCCAGTACGGGGACCCAGGAGTGTTGTTTATGTATTTAGTACGCCAGTGAACATTAGC
This sequence comes from Salinomyces thailandicus, assembly GCA_005059885.1. Classification (NCBI taxonomy): domain Eukaryota; kingdom Fungi; phylum Ascomycota; class Dothideomycetes; order Mycosphaerellales; family Teratosphaeriaceae; genus Salinomyces; species Salinomyces thailandicus. The sequence continues at coordinate 344,329 of NAJL01000006.1, read as the reverse complement.
CGTCTTCGCCGTAGGACGACATGTCCGGTGTAGTAGAGCCAGCCCGGCAAGCGGGAGCTGTGAAACCGCAGTCGGACCGTTCTGTCGAGTGTGTAGGTGCCCGTCTTACTTCAGACAGGTGCACCTCCTGGAACAAGGTCCAAGGATGGCCTCGATAGCTTGATCAAGCACTCATACGTTTGGAGGCGCGACCATGCATTCATCATCCATATGTGCCGTTTCGTGGCGATCGAGTCATGCATCACGTACACTGCAGGTTGCACGACCAGAAAGGCAAGTCTCACCGCTCCCTCCTCATCTGCTCCCTCAACGCCGCCAGGTACTCCCCTCCGAGGCCCCGTTTAGGCGGCTGCGCAGCATTGTGCTGTGCATCCCTCCACGCCGCGTCCGCGTTGACTTTATCCGCCTCCGCCTCTACCTCCTCCACCCGACTCTTCCGCCCATCATGGCTCATAGCCCGACTATCCATGTTCACGCCCGCGCTCCCTTGCTTATGCTTCTCCGCGCCCATCTGCGCTTTCACTTCGTCGGCGAAATGGCCGAGGAAACCTGAGGGGCCGGGTTTGTTGTCGATCTGCGTCCCGCTGGGTTCGTCCGGGGGGATGCCGTGTCGGACGCGGTGGACTTGTTTGGCTACTTTCTCGACGGCGCGGTGGAAGGCGGGCGTGCGGAGAAGGGCGGCGACGGCGTAGGCTTCAAGGACTCGGAGCCAGGGGCTCATGATTGGGATTGGATGTATTCGGATAGTTTCACGGTGTTATGGGCGGGAGTTGGCGCATTGGAGAGATGTCGAGTATATTGAATATGAGACGGATGACGAAGCTTGTCACATGCCGGCACTTGCGTCGAGCTGACAGACGGTTTCAGACTGCACATGTGGGGACCAGTCAGACGTCATGGTTCAAGATGTCACCAACATCTGTTGCACACCTCAGGCATGCATGTCATGTTTCTATTCTTTCCATTTCCACTAGACGACGACAACAGGCGCGTACATGTCCATGTCCATGTCACGGACCGTAGAGGCATAGCGACGGCGACGACGTTGATATTACAATTGTAATCAGAAGAATAATACCGTTCCTCACATGCAGTTCATCTTCCTTTGATCTCCCCTGAACCGTCACCACGAGGGCAAGCCGACCTGAGGCATCTGTCTGGTACGGTACGGTAGTAGTACCTAGGTAGTGATTGCTATCGGCGCCTACCTTAACTTGAGGTGTTAGGCTCTCGCCATTCCTTCCACCTCCCCCCGCTGCGGCAACCCGCTCGATGCGCTCTCTGCAGTCCGCCGCCAGTTCACGCACCGGCTGAGACACATCTGCGACCATCCCACTCACCCAACCATGACGCCCGCCGGCGCTGACCCGTCGAGGCTACCGGCGTTTCTGAGGCAGACCAAAGCAGGTACGCGAGACATCATTGTACCACGTGCCCTCGTGACGACCAAACTGGATGAAGACTAACCCAGAGCCCTGAATCAGAAATTCACCACAAATACGTCGACCTCGAATGGCAGCAGCGAAACCGCCTGCTAGCCGGCAGCCAAGCCCCCTCCACCGGTTCGTCCTCCCAATGGTCTCGCCTCACCGGTGACGTTGTGACCACGCGAAATCGATACCTCAATGTCGAACCGTACGCCCAGAACCGCATTCGGCTGAAGGTGGGTGAGGGAGCAAGCGATTATATCAATGCGAGTCCAATTGTGTTGGGGCAGAGGAGGTATATCGCGACGCAGGGGCCCAAGGACACGAGCGTGCATCATTTCTACCGGATGCTGGCAAGCGAGGTCAGGAGTCCGGCGGTGGTGGTCATGTTGACGCAGACTCATGAGGCGGGGAGGGAGAAGTGTTTTCAATACTATCCCTTGTCGGCGGACGAGTCGCCACTGGTACTCACATCTCAGGAGGAGGATGCACACAAGGAGGATGCCACCGGTGAGGTAGTTTTAGTGGACGCAGAGGAAGATGTAAAGACAAGGAGTGAGATCAGGCGGTTACGACTGAGGTGGAAACGGGACGGAGGCAACGCTGCAGAGGACAAGGACATCCATCACCTGTTATTCTCCGGCTGGCCCGATTTTCTCATACCAGAGGGCGAGGACAAGGACGCCATGATCGAGCTCATCCGGCTCTCGGCACATCTCAACTCACCATCGTCTACCACCACCCTGACCAACGGGCATACGCCCGCCTCGTCCCTTCACGACTTCGCCAACTCCGACCAAAGCAACCCTCGCATCGTTCACTGCTCAGCCGGCGTGGGCCGCAGCGGCACTTTCATCGCCCTCGACTATCTTCAGAGCTTGCTCTACACCGGCCAGCTAGATCATCTTCCCGCGGACAACGACCCTGTAGCTGACACCGTCGATCTTATGCGTCAGCAGCGCATGATGATGGTGCAGGGCGAACCGCAATTCAATTTCATCTACGAGGTGCTAAGGGAGCTTTATCTAGCACGTCTGGACGCCGGAGGCATGGCAAACGGCCAAGTAATTGATAATGAGGGAAATACGACGGCTGGTGCGAACGCCAAGGGCGCGGGTTGAGGGACTGGGCGGGTAGGTAGTGAGCGCATCTATTGATCATGATCCGAGACCCTCAGCGGATGCTTTGTCGCCATTCTGAGCCTGCGTTTCGAGCGAAGTTTGGCAGTCTCGAATGCTTGGCCGCATAGCGTGCTCCGAGTCTAAGGTACTCGTCTTAATGTCTTTCCGCTCAAGCACGCTACTTGCCTCTTCCTTTCCATCTTCTTATTCTTTGTCACACCGGCCAAGTGGCGGCTAAGAATCGCTGGCTTTACAACATCTACATATTCCACAAGACTTCTGGCTTACTGAACCGTTACTCTGCTCGAGGCAATACTTTTTCTTGAGATTCTCCACTGTACGTGCCATGAATACGGGAAAGACGTTTCTCGCTGGGATCAATGATGGGAAATGCAAGGTCTGTACCCACATTATGTTTATTGCACTTTACGTATTTATTTGCTCATATCTATCATGAAAAGTGTCACGCGGACTTGACTATCATCCTGCGCACCTCAGGTCTCGTCTGCTCGCAGACTCGCTAGGTCCTAACTTCTCTTTCGAATCTACCTCACGGCCTACATTAGAGCACTGGTTCTTCTTCTTTGAGAAGGCTCTTTTCTATCCACCACGAAAATATCGCCAGCATCTCCTCACCGACCGCTTCAGGCACTCTGCGCGACTTGAAGCGACGGACGACCTCTACACCTGCGCTCGCTCGATCTCAACAACGCAGAGACGGGAAGCTTGACCGTTATCCCACGGCCCGCAAGACTTCGAACATTCCCTCCCTCACCCTCTTGAAAACATCTCTACGAATATGTCGACTTCCAGTTCCCGAAATGCTCGGATAACCATCTCGGACGACAGGGGCGCGTGTATCTACTTTACCCCCAAGACCACCGAGACACTGGCTGGTACAACGGACACCGTCGCGTCAGATGCGAACGCCGCACCCACTCCTGCTCCTGTGCCAGACACGCACGCATGGGACATGTCCGAGATGGGCGACTCACCTTACTATCTGTACAATCGAGGACCGCGCAGTCCTGTCTCGCCGCCGGCAAGTCCCAACGCCGACAGCGCAGTTTCGCCCTTTCAACCCATGGGCCATTATATACCGGCAAACAAACAGCTCGAACGAAGCGATATTGCCCGGGCGAGGAATTGGGACGGTGCTCAGAGACCGGCTCCGCCAACGAGGATGTGGCATTATAGCAATCGTGTTGGGAAGGAGATCAAGCTCCAAGCCTCTTATGTCGGGGGAATGGATATGTATGTCCATCTCAGAGGTCACGCGGGTAGATTGCATCAAGTGCTGCGCAGGGACTTTTGTCAGGCGGATCAGGAGTGGATGGATCGCGTCGCTGGCTTGACTGGCTCGGTGGAGGGAGGAAGGCGGGTTGCGGATGACGATGATGAGCGAGAGATGAAGGCGGCGGAGGTGCTGGCTGAGCGCATGAGGAGGCGGTCGACGTTTGAGACGTTGAAGTCGCAGGTGGATGCTGAGGCGCAGGTCGAATACGCTGCTTAGGCGCGCCATGTGGGAAAGGTGTCAATACAAAGTATAGTTGACCTCGTAAATTATGGCCGGATTTGTGTACGGAAGGCAACGTGAGCGGTCTGCTGCCTTCGCTACTGCCGTTTCGCCTCTTCCATGTCATCCGTTCACCATCACGTCACCTGCAGAAGTCGCGCTACATGTACCGAAGAGGTGGAAGCGTGGTTATTGAGACAGGCGGCCTAGTCTGAATCCTGATGGATGTTACCGACACCGTGGTACGGCTGTAAATACTACGGGTACTGAAACATCTCGAATCTATTTGCTCAAGTATGGGCTGGCAGGCCCGGGTCCCTACTTACAAAAGCCAGCATGTCTTCGCAAGAGATCACTGTCACCGTGCAAGTCGAACTCAACCCACGACGACGACGACGACGACGACGACGAGCAGTCTCCTGGCTCAAGGTACAATCGCCACCTACACGACGCCGCCTGCTCTCTTCGTACCCTTCGAGAGTAGAATCCTGGTACCAATTGATCATGGGAAGCCCGCTGAAGCAGCCACGCCGGGAGGTCGCACCTGGTTCCACTGAGGAAGAGTACCGTCGCTTTTATGCCAGTGCAACAGCGTACGCAAATGGTTCTCACCTGCAAGACTCCGGCACGAGCAATCAACGCACCTCCTTCGCGCCAGGATATTGTCAGGTGCCCGCGAACACTGCGAATACCGCATGGGCTTCTGCTTTCAACCTTGATACTGTTCTGCCAGAATCTCGCGCACAGTATCCTCGACTCTTGCGACCTTCACATGCGACAGCTTCCGCGCACTCCTTTGCTGTTGGGCTCGGCCAGCCTTCGGGTCTCTACACGCCACTGCCAGAGCCACGACGACTGCCACTGTCGCAAGAGCCGCACAAAGACGCGTGGTTACCGTCGTCTGGAAAGTCGGTCGAAGAAATGGAGTATGAAGCCGCTTTCATCCTGACAAACATGCGCCAGGACAGCCGCGAGCCCGTTTCTGCCGCCATTGATGTTGCTCATTCGCATCCACCGGCAGACGGCGCAAGAAGTCCGGGTTTGAGTGATGGGACTGTGGAGGAGGTCCCCTGCGGTCAGCACTCGGCGATGGAGGAGCTTCGGCGGGAGCAGGGGAAGGAGAGAAACGCGGGCATCGGGGATGTGGATGTGGGCGCTTCCGGGACGAGGCGGTCGACTAGGAAGCGGAAGGCGTCGGCGATGGAGGAGGCATAAAGACGCAAAACGCGACGCTGTTGTGCGTGTGGGTTGGGCATGGTCTGGTCTGTGTCTTTACTCAGCTGCAAGAAGACTTGACTGACGTGCTGCAGCGTACCTTTGTCGGCAGCAAAATCTCGACCGGAGCGTGGAATCGTTGAGCGATGCGATCGCGTCGAAGGGAGCGGACATATTGAGTTTCTTGAAGGGCGCTTGAGATGGGAAGATCGTGGTCCTAAGATCTTCGATCAAACAGACCTCGCAGCGTCTTCGTCATGCCCGCGTCGCGCTTTTTGAGGTGGGGGCCAACGAGTCTGTTACCGCATCTGCAATGTTGATGTACGGTAAAGCGCCGCTTGCGTAGAAGAGCACGTTATCGTATTGTCAATACGGCGCGGCGTGTTGTGCCCCTGTCTTCTCGCTGCTGCTGCGTTGTTGAGACCTGTAGCGCTGCTCCCGCATCTTTCTCTTAGATCCTCTTTCCCTTCATTTTGCCGTGAAGGCTCTTTCTTCTTCCGCTCACTGTTCTTGACACGATTCTCCGCCATGCACTCGTAGCCACGTGCGTAACCTTGCTCTCGCTTACGTTGCGGTTCTCGCGGGAGCCTCGTCGGACGATAAGATGGGAAAGCCTAGTATCCAGTCGCCGCACAGTCTCTATGTGATTCCCGTCCGCTAATGGTGCCGTTGCATAAATTCGGCGCGTCAGCGCAAGGGCTTATCGCAAATACAAAAGCCCTATTTAGAAGGACTCCATGAGCGGGGAGCTCAATATGTTGTTCGCAAAGACATCACGGCATAGCTATGGACTTCGACCGTCCTTTCGATGTGAGTGTTGCGGGCGTATAGCAGAATACGACGCTCAAATCCGTCCAAACCTGACCGACAAGCACGTGAGTCTCGATGCGAAGCTTTCGGTGGCGTGTCAAAGTAGGCAGAGCGCGAGTCGAGCGGCGGGAGCTCAGAGCATAAAGTTGAATCTGTTGGTTGACTATACTGGACAGCCCTTAGAGTGGCAGAGCTGTTTCTGGAATGCTGCAAGGAGACTGAGCGCCGTGCTGAGGCCCAGAGATGAGGACGAACGGTCGCGGTATTCATAGGAGGGCTAGGCGAAACGAAAAGATGTAGCTTGTAGTGGGTAAGCGTGTGCGGCACGTCGAGGTGTTTTCGAAGGGGTGGAGGAAGGTGACGGCGATGCTGGATGCCGAAACCGTGGTATTTCCGGCAGGTTCAAGCCAGTCGTCGACGCCACGTAGAAGGCACCCCTCAAGGGAGGTCGAGCAAGATTATAGTGCGGCTGGCTCTTTTGCGCATTGGAAAGGAGGAGTTGAGCCGCATGTGTGCGCTGCACGTGTCATTGTGACCAAGTAGCATGATGAAGCATTTTTGCAAGCCCAAGCGAGAGATATGCGGGAATCCGTGTAACTACCTTCCGTTCTTACCTCCACGCCCAAGCCGAACCAAGCAGGACCTGCGGGCGCATTCGGCGCCTCACTGTGGTTTGCAATTTGATCGTGCACTTGCTACGCCCATTTCAACGCGTCTTCCGTTCCCATCCCCAAGCAACGGCCTGAGCGGTAGAAAACGCCCAGTCCAAGCCCAAAGTTGCGTCTTGTCGTCGTAAGCTTGCAGCCGCTTGGTGTCACTGAACCGACCGCTTCAGTCTTTTGTCCCCCCCCCGCGGTCTTGCGTTACCGCAAAAGTATCTGCGAGCTCTTGAAGCTTCTCGGCAGGCACGTCCCTGTACGAACTGTCGCGCCTTTTTTGCCCTTTATGATCGATGAACCACCTTTGAGCTTCGACGAACGCTAGCTGGAGCTCACTGCGTGGCCCGAAAGAAAGGCTGGAGGCTACCGATAGACGCTCGATGACGTGCTGCAGCAGATTCGTTCTTTCTGCAACTTCGGCATCGTCTTCTGCGCGATAAGATCGCATGCAGATTGTGACTTCCTTGAGACTGGCCATATCCTGTAGCTCTCGCCAATCCGTGCGCGCAAGGATTTTGTCGAATCGGGGATTTCTGCCGACTCGGAAGGGCATAGGTAAGCGATGGAGTACGAAAACGAGCTTCTTGAGCTTCGGCAGGATAGCAGGAGAGATCTCGTAGAGGCGCAAGACGGACCTCCTCCGACCGCAGATCTTGGCATGCACGTAGACTGTGTTCTCGCCGTAGAGAACGTCTGTCGCCTCCTTGTGTACAGCTCTGCAGGTGCTTATAATGCTTGTATCGGCGCCGGCAGATGTGCAGAAGTTGGTCGTAGCGATCCCTTGGTAGCGAAGAGAGAGCCAGGAGCAAGGAGCTCGCGATATACGAGCACGCGCATCTCTGGTGGGAGCTCGAGAAACGGAAACTTGCCACGCTTCAGCGCCTCCTGCTTCTTCAGCTCGGCGCGCTTCCTCGCCGTCCGATCCAGGAGCTCGTCGATTGATGGCATCTTCCAGGGAGGTGACGCGTGTTGTGGGTTTGATGGATGATCGGGAAGACTTGAGGTGTAAGGTAGGTAGGTACCTTGCGAATTGGACATATCTTTGCCAAGTGACACGTGCGGGTGTGCCTGCCACGTTTAGATGCAGCAAGACTACAACGAATCTTCCAGATTTACCACATTGCGTGCCTCAGGCACATACATCAGGTCTCCATCGATTCCCCCTCGCCCATCTTTCCACCTGCCACCCCTTGCTTCGGCACTACCTTCAACGAGAAGTCGACATGCTTCGTGCCCTGATGGATGCTACTCGAACTGATCACATCAATGTCGTCGCACACGTAGTCGGCCACGTTTTCTTCCGTCAAGCCACCCGAGACCTCGATCAGGTATTTGCCTCGGCCCCATCGCTCTTTGAGGTTCCTGGAGGCAGTGGCCACACCCGAGGGCGTAAAATTATCAAGCATGACCACGTCCGCGCCGGCTTTGATCGCAGTGTCGGCTTCCTGTTCAGAAAGGCATTCCACCTCTACTTTCACGGCGAAGCCTGCAGCTGCTTTCGCAGCAGCCACGGCGGTGGCGATGCTGCCGCCGCATGCCCAGATGTGGTTGTCTTTCAGCATGGTCATGGCGCTCAAGTCTTGTCTGTGCGGATCACAGCCGCCGACAAGCATGCCGTATTTCTCCACCAGCCTGAAGCCTGGCGTCGTCTTGCGAGTGCCTGCAAGCGTGTTCTTGTAGCCCGCCGTCCTCAATAGCGACAGCAATGACTGCGACTTGGTCGCAATGCCAGAACATCTTGACAGCGTGTTCAACGCTACTCGTTCGCCCAGGAGGACGCATCGCACAGGGCCTCGCACAGTGGCGATGTGTTGCTTCTTCTCTTGCCCGACCTCGTCGCCTTCTTTCACGTGCCATTGTACCGTGCACTCAAGTTGCTTGAATACTTCGTCGAAGAAGGGCACGCCCGCCAGTATGCCTTTGCTTTTGGCCAAGAGGCGTGCTTCCGCCGGTGCCTCCCCGACGACGAAGCCACCATAATCGAAGGAGGGTGTATCTTCCTCGAGCCACAGAGATATCGACTTCTTCCAGGACGGTGGGAGGAGGTGGGCGGGGTTGCCATGGGCCGGCGCGCCCTCAACGAAAGACATCGTGTATCGTCACGTCACTCAGGGGCGAGTAAAGAGTCAACGCATGGGCGAAGCGATTGAGGTCGACTAACTCACACGGTCTCAGGCTGGCAATTTCTCAGTCGTCACCGTCGTCTTGTCAGGTGAGGTTCTCATTGGCTTTACGGCCGACGAAATGGTGATTGGGACCGTATGACTCGTTACGTTGCCGCCTGAGCCGAACAGGACCTCGGAGGCATCTAACAACAAGAGCCCATGCAGTCGTCTGCTGCTTCACAAGTAGAAGCGTCCGTTGCAAGAGGTGTAGGCGATGTCTGTCGCATGATATAGGTACACTATGATCACAAATCTCTCACTGGAGCAAAACATGAGACCGCTATACAAATGCTAGCAACGCAACTCTGTCGTGAGGGGCCCGACATCACCGATTGGAGATGGTCCTGGAGCTCGGCGGGAGCTCTGTATAGAAGATCTGATCAAAGGCGGGGGTCTGATTTTTGCCGCATTAATGTAGGTACTTAGATCTATCTAATGCATACCTGCCCCCTTCTAGGCTGTTGGACCGATAGTGTCAATAATGATCGCCGGGTCACTGTTCACGCAGGATTTATACAAATGAGAGTAGGTAAGGTGAGGTGAGGTATGCAATTCTCGGTTCGGCCTTTCTTAACTCCAGATGAACGTCCGCGGAGAGTATCGGGGCAGGTGAATACCTTATACATACCTTCTCATCAAACCTCACCGTCGCATCTTCCACGATTCGTTACTTCTCCGCCATCAAAACAATGCAGTCGTGTTGCGCTACAGGCTTCAAATGGGAGGGGACTCCCACTGGCCGAGAGGATACCATTGATAATCACCCGGTGTACATCAGCGGGGACAGCAAGGACAGAGCCATTCTGTTCAATCACGATGCTTTCGGCTGGCAGCTCAACAATGCCAGGCTGCTGGCAGATCACTTCGCCAAAGAAGTCGGCGCGACGGTTTATCTTCCGGACTTGTTAGTGCTTTTTGGTGATTTACAGCCTGGCGCCCGGCACGCTGACAGTTGTGTAGCTTCCACGGCAATGCCTTCGGCGAAAACGACGTCGTGAGTGTCCCAGATGGAGACAGTTTCAAGATGCAGCCGCGCGAGGGGTTCGATATGGGCAAGTGGTTTGCCGAGAATGGCATGGACATCCGTCTACCAGAGGTCATCGGCGTGGCAAAGGCTCTCCGGAAGCAATACTCCTGGGTCGGGGCAGTCGGGTACTGCTGGGGTGGTGCCATCAACTTCAAACTCGCATCCAAAGACCATGGCGGTCTGGTTGACTGCGTCTGCATTGCCCACCCGGGAGGGACGACCGAGGACGAGGTCCGCAAAATCGCGGTGCCAATACAGATTCTCGCGCCAGAGCACGACCCGACGTTCCAACCGCAGATGAGGGACTTTTGCAACACGGAAATCCCGAAGCTCAATGTCGACTACAACTTCCAGTACTTTCCAGGTATGGTACACGGATTCGCTACTAGGTGCGACCCTTCCAAGGAGGCAGAGAAAAGGGCGCTTGAGCTGGCAAAGAATGCGTTTGTGTACTGGCTGTCGACTCATGCTAAATGATAGCTGGCTAGACTGTGGGGAGCCAAGACGAATCGTGTGATTCTTATGCATGCATGTTCTGGCGTTGGAGGCATCCAGAAAAACTTCGATGGACGCTCGAGAAAGCAATAGCGCTCTGCAGATGCTGCAGAATGTACCTCAGTCCACAGATGACATTTTGGCTCTCTCATATAGCTTCATGAACGAATGGATAAACAAAAACACCAATTCGATGGAGTCAATTTTCCGGCTCGCTTGAGCCTGCGGGCCTCGTGGGGTTCCATGATGTCCGGCGCTCGAAGGGACGAAGATCCGCCCAGTGAGACACTCAAGGCTTTGCTGCTTCTTCCTTGGCATTCCGAGATCGTGCATGCGATGTAATTTGTCTTCCGGATGGTCAATCTACTTCTCTTTGTGGACAATGATGAGCAGAGCAGATGTCAAACAACGAAAAGGAGCGATTGCGTGCCGACAAGATGTCCATGTTGAATTGACATACTGCCTACTCTATACCCTTGACTCCAACGGTTGTAACGAGCGACGAGCGATGATAGACAATAACAGACTCTACCCATTCCGTCTCTTCAACCTCGGCTTCCGTGGTTTCTGGTTTTGGAAGCATTCTACCCAGCCACAGCGCGCAGATACTCACAATCTGGCGGAGCCATAGCGCAAGTGTTGTGAGGCAGCTCACGTCCATTAACATTGCCATGCGAGCCATCGGAGTCCGCGTTACAGGCATCGAGGGTCTTGTAACAATGAAGGTCGCTAATGAGCACAAGGTCAGCGCGGAATTGAGTCAAGTCAAAGTCCTTTCTGCAACATACATAGCGGATCTGCCGCATCCATCGTTTAAGGCTTTCAGATAGTTGTGCCCACCGAAGGTGTCGATACAAGGCCCAACGCTGCCGAAGTTGGCAATGGACGCGCCTTGGCCTTGTGCAGCATCGCTGCAATCGGGCGCGGAATGGGTCTCGATCTTCACGGCGTACGAGCCGCCGATGCAGTCCCGCTCTTGGATGGCGGCTGCTGAAGTCTGGAAGATGTCAGCGGTTGTGTCTTATGTCTTCGGCTGTTGTAGCGGGAGCAGAAGCGTACGATGCTGAGCAGGCTAGCAAGAGCTGCCGCTGATGACAATTTGAAGTTCATAATCTTTTGACCTGTTTGATGGAATTGCCGAGGAGAGTCTTCAGATGATGTTCGAGGAGTGATAAGAAAGATGGGACGATAGCAGGCGCAGTGCCTAATATTTATGTTCGACGTTTCTACTGACAACGCTCAGCTGAAATGTCATCGAAATGGCTGTGGTACCAGGTTGTTGTCATTCTGGTGCAAACCTTTGCTCAGCTCAGCGTGCAGTCATCTAGAATAGCGAAGTCTTCCCTTGGAAGTATCAGCTGTACATGGGATCATGTCTGTCCCTGCCTCTTTCCAAATGGATTCAAGCGATGCCCACAACCGACCGCTGCGCCTATCTTTACTTACGTGGCGAGTACTTCAGCTCTCAGACCATGACACATGACATGTCATGGTAGAGCACGCTTGTATGTCTGGCAAGGCAGTGTCTTTGCTCTTTGTTGGAGCTTCAGCTCTTATGCGGAAATCACTTCGTTGTGGTAGTGCAGCGTGTCGGTATGTCGGATCAAACTTTATCATACGGAGGGAATCTTCGAGTCTGAGCCCATCAGTCTCCAGAAGGACGGGAGCTCAACTCCGTTCGTCCTGTCAGGGATGTTGTTGGGTCGCACCCTGTCAGACATGGTGCAGGGTGATGCCCGATTGTCGAAGTTCATGTTGGAAAGAATCGACAATATTGACATACGACATGCTTACTAGAAAAACCCTGATGCGCAACTGAGTTTCACGTTCAGCCTCGCAAGCGGAGATGCAGTGTTCTCACGTTTTCATTCTGAGTCTAGGTACACAGCTGGTGTCGATGTCTTCACCACCGCTCGCGCATAAGTCTCGTGGATTAGTCTGCCATGAAATTTACGGATCAGTCTCGTTCGTAAGGACTTCAGCTATGAGCCTACTAGCGTCGAGTAGATCGAAGGATTGGCCGAAAATGTTGATAGACTCGACTCGTACCTGGCCCCATCTTTTCTCTATCAAGGTGTCGACGGAGCTGCCAACGACATATCCTTGAAGCCTGACCACGGAATCGCCGAGGCATACATTAGGCAGCTTTCTGCGTTAAGGTAGTGTCGGAGCGTGGGCCGAACGTCCAGTGCCTCCGCTGCGTGTGAGGATCTACATGCCGTTCGGAGCGGTTAGGATGTTGGTGCAGTTCTGGAAAACCACCATTTCACCTTCGTCGGCGGAATAACTCTCCATGCGGCACAGCCAGGGTGAGGCGCTTCGATGCATACCGCACGGGGCTGGGGTTCCCGATATTGCTGTTCATAGTGGCTCTCCGCTGCAGATGAGTTCGCCGAGGTTGCTAGTAATTGTGTGATTGATGATTGATGATTGATGATGACGCTCCTGAAAGTGGCGAAAGGGCACAGCGAGTCGGCGCCACCTATAAGGTCAATGTCATGGCAATAGTGACTCCATGCCTAGCTTAGAAAACATATTGGCAAGGTCCTGCTCACGCGTGCGTCACTTCCTTGCCAGGATCACCTCTAGAGTGTTCTCATCGATGTTGTTGCAAGGGCCGAGGGTAGGGTTGCCGCCTCATGGTTGCCCAAGCCCTTCTACTGTTGAGGAGACCCTTGGTCATGGTAAGGGAGAGTGTGAGGGCCCGCCATGGCATGAGGGCATGTTTCCCAAGGGCATAATAGCAAGCCTGGCTCTCCGGTCAGAGCTAGGCCGCCTTCGAGGTTGCAGTGCGGCGTATCTGTGTTCTCCAAAGTACTTCAGTCCGCACATCACACGGTAAATCACTGGCCTGCTTGCGATAGGTACCTACTCCTGTCTGTTGTCGGTGGTGATGGTGAAGAGATGAACAAGATGGTAAGGACGGGACAGGTGCGGATGATGCCTTAGGCAGGTATGACCGCATGAGATGCTGGAAGCCCCGCTGCCCGGATTCACCCCACTTCACTTCAAGGTGCAATCTTGCCAAGCAGAATCTAAGTCCAGTACCTACGACATGTCGTCGATGTCCTTGGAAACACTCTGAACTGACATGCTCTCGTCCCCCGGCTAGCTCGGAGGAGTGGTCGAGCTGGCCGGCTTGTCTGCATCCATTCACCCGACTTAGAGGGCATCGATAGTCAGCACTTGAAGTTCCAGGGCAAACAAGTTCCCGCTATGGATCCCACTTTTGCCTCTTCGGCAGGGACAAAGCGCTCACGGGAAGATGATGGCGACGAGATGCAGGCAGCGGGCTTGTTAGGGAAGAAACAGAGGCCGACGCTCGATGGTGTCAGCCACTCATGGCATCACGACTCGGTGCTGAACACGCCTTTAGCCTCGTCTCAGCACCCCAAGTACGACAGTGACGATCAGTCCTCTATGGTCTCCGAGCCTGGTAGCCCGCAAGACATGGCTTCGTCAGGTGACGAGATGGACCTAGACGAAAGTCCCAGCTTCTCCCAGTCACCGGAAGACCGGCAGCACACGCTACCCAAAGCCAGTCCTGCGAGCAGTAGCCCGTGGCGAGACCGCTTGCAGGGCAGGAATAGAATTGCTACCCCGTTTCATCGACCGAGCATGCGTCCTGCACAGCTGCAGACGGCGGGCTTCAAGCAACATGTCCGACAACGCCATCCGCAGGAAAACAGCTCCGACCTTTTAGAGGTTCCTTCCCCAATTGATGAGGACGAAGTGCCTACGCCTCCTTCGGCTGCTGAAGCTGCAGGCTCCCAGCTGTCGATGCTTAGTATGGACGACATGGACGTCGAGCAGGCCGGCATCCCCGCCATTACCGTCGACCCAGCAAGGAGCATACCGATTGGCGGCGAAACAAGCCGGGGTGCCGAGGCGATGGATCGAGCCCCAGAGCCAATACTGGTCCGCAAGCAGCGGCAGCGAAGCGGTGCAACTAGTAACGGCAGCGCCTCGCCTGCTAGAGGCATTGTGGAACTAGGCATGGACTCGACGTTTGGAGGCAGTGGACGCAAAGGCATCAGCATTGGCTACCGAGCCGACTGCGAGAAATGCCGGATGCGGGTCCCGGGGCACATGAATCATTTTGTCACCTAATTTCCCACGGCGTTTAGCGGAGCGGGCGGCATTACGGATTCCAAGGCGCAAAAGCATAGCGAGTTTCTGCTTCGAAGCGTGCGGCGCAGGTAGGAGTTCTCGAACGCTATGACCCAGCTGTGATAGGCTTCAAATCGCAGCTGTACACGAATCTACTTCACGAACAAACACCTCACCTCTCACGACTACAATAACCTCATCTAACATTGCACCTCCTGCAGCTGCCGCATCTCACTCCACTCACTCGCCAACATACCAAAATGAACATCATTCCAAAACCTCCCCTCATGCCAAAAGTTCTCCCTAATACACCCTTCCTTCTTGAACCCCAATTTCTCATACAACCTAATGGCCCCGGTATTATACTCAAACGCCCCAATGCTCACCCGGTGCATACCCGCCGCCATGAACGCCCATCGCAAAACCCACCGGATCGCTTCACTTCCGTACCCTTTGCCTTGATACTCCGGTAAGATATCGATGCCAATATCCGTATGTCGGTGATGGCTCTGCTCGGGCTCCAACCCGTCCAAGGTAACTTGGCCGATAGGCGTCAGCGTCGGCTGGACACCTGCACCTGCACCACCATCAACGGAATCCGCAGATTTCGCGACAGCAGGCGCAGCAGGCAAGCAAATGACGACACCTAGAAGTGCCTCGTCCATAACATGTTTTAGGAAGGTCTTGGTGAGTTTGCGACCGATAGGTTTCTTAAGCCGAGTTTCGGCGTTGGCGTAGCCGAGAGCGTCTTGCTGGAGTTTGAGGAAGAAGTCCTCATCGTCTTCTTCAACGGCGCGGTAGACGAGTCGGGCGGATTGGAAGGGATGGGGCATAATGTGGCTGCAGTAGGTAGGTATCTAAAGTAGGTAGATCGTGATTTGTACGGGTACCTCTGCAACGGCTCGTTTTTGTTGCTGCCAGAGGTGTATGTTCTCTCTCTACATGATGTCTGGCTCTGGGGTTGAAGAATGTTCTTCTGAAGCGAGTGAGTCACAAGAAATAAAGTGAGGTAGAAAGGTCGGGTTGTTGGAAGGCTCCACGTCACATTGGCCTGCCTAATCTGGCCTCGTTTGAATCCTTCAGCTCCAAGACACTTTACTGCGCAGGCGGTCCTGCAAATCACGCATGTACGGACTCTGGTGTCATCTCGGAATCCAGATTCTCTTCTCTTCTTTTCAAAGAAAGGTGCGAACGTAGAATAGGGAATTTCCAGTAGAACATGTGTTGACACGGTAGACGAAAAGTACTACCAGATTCTTCTCATGGCCCCTCTGCCTCCATTATCTCAACAAATCTCTATAGCTCCACCGGATACTCAGTCGTCTCAATCTTTTCCGGATAAGTCATGCCATTCTGCCTCCTCACCTCATCCATCACCTTCATAATCACCAGACTCTCCTCCAAGCTCTCATACTGCCCCTCTTTCCGCCCCTCCTTAAGAGCATAGGCGCACTCATCGGCCTCCCAGAACATACCATGTCCCATGCCTTCCTCATGAAAGTTGCCACCGAATCCGTTCTTCCAACCACTACCTTTGCCCGGACCGGGTTGCGGGAACTCCTTTTCTTCAACCGTGCCATCCGCGAGAACAAGCTTAGTGCGAGTCGGGCGGTACGCAGGGTGGAAGACCTGAATCTCACCCTTCTCGCCTTGCACGCGGATCGCAGGCCCCGCCGAGCCCTTCCCGTCCGGGTCGGCCGCTGTGCGCATACCCGTCGTCGCAATACCGTGTGCCTCGCCTCTTGCGCTGGTAGGTGGGAAAGTAAGCAGCATGCTCGTCTGCTCATCGGTACCCAGCTTGTACTTCCTCATTGTGCTGACGACCGACGGTGGCTGGGGTTTGTCTTGCGTGGTGTACAAGGTCTGGAAGACCCAGGTCAGGGCGTAGATGCCGAGATCGAGCAAGGCGCCGCCGGCGAGGTCCGGGTTGACCATGCGGTGACTGTCGTCGAAAGTGTTCTCGGGCACCATGGACATCGAGAGGTCTGCGAAGGTTCTACTGACGGGCCCGATCTTGCCGGACTTGATGATGTCTCGGACGTAGATGGACAGAGGGAAGTATCTGGTCCAGACCTAGCGACCCACGTTAGTCAGGCCCGTCTTCCTCCATCCTAGGCAGACTTACCGCCTCCATCAAGAAGACATTCTTCTCCTTCGCCTTCTTGATCAGCAGCTCGGTCTGCTTCGCGTTCGTTGTAAAGGCCTTTTCGCACAGCACATTCTTGCCGGCTTCGAGGCAGAGCATAGCATTCTGGTAGTGATGGCTGTGCGGTGTTGCAACATAAATAATGTCTACATTTGGGTCGGCCACCAACTCCTTGTACGAGCCATACGCTTTCGCCGACTCCGGAGCGCGCACTTCTTTGAGAAACGCCTTCGCGCGGTCGGCTGAAGACGAGGACGCAGCGGCGACCACAGTGTGCTGAATGTCTTTCACACCACGGCACTCTGGGTTTGGGTAGAGATCGCGAGTGAAGCTCTCAGCGATACCGCCAGTGGCCAGGATGCCCCAATTGAGATTGAACTTCGACATTGTAGTGTAGGAGAGGCTGCAAGAGTATGAATGTGAGGAAGGAAACCTGTAGACTGCAAAGGAAGAGACTCTTAAGACTGGGGAAGATCTAGAAAATTGTCTAACAAACCAAGCCATATAAGGAAGCTCACTTTGAGCTCTCTCTACGTACGCGTCGGAGTGTTCATCAATCTGTTTTAGCCGTGAAGGATGCAGGTGGGTTCGGTCGCCGACAGCTTCGCCGACGACGAGCAAGAGCTCGTCCGAGCGATACCGCTGTTCGTCAGTCAACGTAGCTGAAGAGGGGCAGATGGAGTTGGTGGAGTCGCCGATGCGGGCGGTGCGGCAAGGTTGAAAGAGGAAACGAAGTGCCGACGGCACGTGACCGAGGACAATGTTGGACGTCCAGAAGTTCCAAAATCCGAGAACGATTCCTTACCTCATGATTCATCGTCATTGTTGGCGACAATGGTGAATCTATGCTCGTCGTTGTCCAGCGTGATCGATCGGCATTCTCGATATTGCATACGGCACCCTTACCTACGTATACTGAAGTGAGCAAGTAAAAGTAATTTTCCCTCTCGTTCCCAACCTGCCTCACCTCACCTTTTCCCCTCAGCATGCCTTCGAACAGTGCAAGGACTGTCCGTATTGCTATCGTGGGCGGCGGCATCGGAGGTCTATTCTGCGCGTTATCAATCCACCATCATTGCTCGGCCGCAGGCGTGCCCCTCGAGGTCGACGTCTACGAGCAAGCATCCCAATATAAAGAGATAGGAGCCGGCGTGGGCATAGGCGTAAACGCCGCTAGACTCCTACACAAGTTGAACATCGGAGACAGGCTCAATGCCATAGCGGGACACCGAAACGGCGTATGGATCCGATTCAGTCGATTTGATAACAGCGAGGATATCTGTACCTTGCCGGTGGACGATGACCAGACGGTCCGGCAAGCGCCGTGCGCGAGGTCTGACTTTCTCGACCTGCTACGCGAGGTTGTGGAAGAACGAGGGGCCGCTACACTGCATACCAAGAAAGCTTTCAAGCATGTAGAAGACCAAGAGGACACTGTTCGTTTGAGCTTCGCAGACGGTACTACAGCGACAGCGGACATGCTCATCGGCTGCGACGGCATACATTCCAGCGTGCGAGACAGCTTTGTAGTCGACAAGTCGGTCTTCTCAGGCCAAATAGCCTACCGCGGTGTGATACCCATCGCTTCCCTTCAAAACTGGCCCTTCAAAACCTACAGCGTTGCCTGGCTAGCCAAGCACCGACATCTTCTCGTATTTCCTATCGCACGCAACACACAACTCAACATCGTGGCTTTCGTGACCAAGTCTGCAAGTGAAGCGGCAGGTATCAAGGAAAGCTGGACCTCTTCATGCGATCGTAGGGACGTCTTGATCGACTTCGATGGCTTCGACGAGCCAGCACGACAGGTACTGAGTCTGTTGCCTGATCAGCCTTCGAAATGGAAGCTCAACGACCGCGAGCCGCTGGATCGGTGGCATTATATGAGCGGAAAAGTCGTCTTGCTCGGAGACGCAGCCCATGCAATGCTGCCACACCTAGGGGCAGGTGCTGGCCAAGCCATAGAAGACGGGTGGGTTCTCGGCCGAGCACTCAGCGAGCACCTCTCTAGCGCAACCAGGAGCCCGTACTTCACGTCGCTTGAGAGCACTGCTCAGCTTTACCAGACCGTGCGGCTGCCGCGAGCGCAGAAGACCCAGCGAACCGCGAGAGCTGCAGGTAACACGTATGAAATGCAGGCGGAGGATATGCTTGACAAGAGCTTTGAAGAGTGCATTCCGATGATGGCGGAGCGGACGAAGGAGCGGATGAAGTGGGTGTGGGAAGAGGATCTGGATGCCGCGTATGAGCGAGTTCGAGACCTCGAGGCGTCCAGCTAGAGCAACTCAGCTGCTGCCGAGTCGTGACGGGGTGTTGCTCTCTTGCTCCTACCTCCTGCTCGCCCTTACCTAGGTAAACTCCACAATACCCTAGGCTGTTGTTCTTTACCTACCCCCCTCAGGCAGGGCGACTACTGCCCCGCTTTTTGTGACACCTTCGCCATTTCTGAACTTGTATGCAACTCCTAGCATCTTGTGGTAATCATGGCTACAAGGCGTCAAAACAACAACATTCGCATACCCGCACGCGTACCTCCACCATGGACGACGCGCAGCGAATCATACTGGCTGCTCCTGAATCTCCCAAATCCATTGCCTTTGGACATTTGCGATCCACTGGAAGCAACGCACCCAGCACGCAGTATCAATTCGTTCACAGGCGGCCTTGGAATGATCCAGATCGTCCGCTATTCTGAAACACCGGCTGGCTCGTACGATGAGCTCCTAATCATCCCCGGTAGCTTCGAGGGCCCGGGAAGCAAGCAAGAAAGTACAAGCCGAATGCGCATCACGAGGATATATGTCAGCCAGCACGAGACGCTGTGGAATGGTACCTCATCCTGTAACGAGACCACGCGTACCTGGCTGATCGCAAGAAAACAGGACGCAAGAATTGGAACATCCCAAAGCATCTTGCGCGCTTCGAATTCTCTTCTCCCGTGAGCAAAGACGTGTCGCGTCCGACAAGGCTCACGGTATCCGTGTTCCCAGAAGGCTCTTCAAACGGTGACGCGACGAAACCATTCTTCCAAGCGACCTTGACGACCCTGAAGTACCTTCCAGCCTTCCCGTTCTCGACCAAATGGTCGCCACTCAACACAGCCTTGTTACAGCCACCGCTACCTGCAGGCTACAAACCACTTCTCTGCGGCACAGACACGTGGAAGGAGTTTCAAGTCGCATTGCAGTCCCAACGAGCGCGGATCATGTGGGCGCAATTAGCTGCGGAAGGCGAGCACGTCAGGAGTGAAGGCTACTGGCCGAAGACGAAGCCGTGGAAGCTTGGCTTGTGGCTAGAAGATGCAACGCTGGAGATACCGGTGCCTGAGGAGTGGACGTGAAGAAGTTCCTGTCGGTTGTCGCGTGTTCTACGACTTGACTCAGATACAAGGAAGGTTTCTAGACAAGTACGGCATTGTTCATGTGTTGGCACGAACAGCTAGCAAGCCTGTGGTAGTGAACAAACTTGTTTGCTTGTGCTGGGCCTGTGACCTTATTAACCCATGAACGAAGAGGGTTCTGAACACAGTTCATATCTAGATACTGTTCTTTGTGATGGATACCTGTACCTTATAATGTCCCTTAAGCACGTCGTACGTCGTCGCTCTTTCCGCTCTCCTACGTTCCTTGCCACGCTAGCGTCGCGTGCTTTCCATGTCAAGAACTTCTTATATGCGTGGACCCTCAAAATCAAATTATAAATTATAAAGCAAAGTGAAGCGATCCTCTAGAGATCTTCGACAACATCAAAGCAAACCTCATCACCATCTTCTGCTGCAATAGCTCCTCGTGCTAGGCAAAGACACTTCATCATGTCTGCGCAAACAGCTGCGCCGCTGCGCGTCCTCCCTCTCCTCGCTTCTCGACAAGTTGTCCGCAAGGCACCCCGGGTGACTACCTCCTCCAGCCCCTTCACTTACAAGCAGTCGTTTTCGCGTTCGAAGCCAGAGACTGCCACGACCATCAAACCGCAATCGGCGATTGCACGTCGTCTGCCGGATCCCCAACACGTCGAGGCCACGCATCGGTTTCGCGAGTTTGAGGTGCGCCACTCCCTGTTCACAAGCCTGATTAGGTGACTCCGCTTTGCAAGACGCGAGCGAGGAACCAAATCATTTGCTCCAAACGAACTTCATCGACCGGACATGGAACATTACCAGCTGACAACTATGGCAGCTCAACAACCGCGTCTTCGTCGTCACAGGCGGCGCTCGCGGCCTCGGTCTCGCGCTCGCAGAGGTTCTCGTCGAAGCCGGCGGACACGTCTACTGCCTCGACCGCGCCGAGCAGCCTGAGAGCCACTTCTGGGAGACGAAAAGCAAACTCGCACACCATTTCGAGGGCTCACTCGACTATCGGCAAGTCGACGTGACACAGTCTCAGCAGCTGGACGATATCATCGCAAGTATTGCCGAGAAGCATCAGCGCATGGATGGCTTGATTGCGAATGCGGGTATCCAGTGGGTGCAGCCTGCGCTCGAGTACGACGCGGCCAAAGTGCCAGAGGTAAGCCAGGCATTGTCATCTTTCTGGGACAAGCAAGATCGGTGCTGACCAAGCGCTAGATGTACAACGTCAATTGCGGCGGCGTCTTCCTCTCCGCCCGCGCCTGTGCAAAGCAGATGCTCAAGTACAAGGTTGCCGGCTCAATCGTCCTCATCGGCTCCATGAGCGGTCTCAACGCGAACAAGGGCTTCACCTCAGTCCACTACAACGCGAGCAAAGCCGGCGTCATCCAGATGGGTCGCAGCCTAGCGATGGAGGTAAGCAGCAGCAGCGGCACAACCGAGCAATATCCATTTCTTTCGCAACCGAACTAATCCACGACTGCAGTGGGGCCAGATCATCGACGGCAAGCCGATTCGCGTCAACGTCCTCTGTCCTGGCAACATCCTCACGCCTATGGTGCAAGCGGACTTCGCTCGTGATCCGACTCTGCGCGCCAAGTGGGAGGAGGCCAACATGATGGGAAGGCTGTCAGAGACCAAGGAGTTTCTGGGCGCGGCGCTCTTCATGCTCAGCGATGCTTCGTCCTTCATGACTGGCTCGCACCTGGTCATCGACGGCGGTTATACGGCGTGGTAGAGATCCCATCAGCCGCGGTCGGGCAGTAGTTTCGGCCGATACGTTCTGCATACCTCGAGCGTTTCAGCAAGGCGTACCGGAGTCCAGAGGAGCTTTCATCAAAGCAAGTAGCGGCTCGAAAATCGTCCCAGACTTTCCGGGTAGACGCGTGATAGTACAATGCATGAAAAGTCCATCTGCATCCTCCTCTCTCAAGCTTTCCACCTGATCCTATCATCGCAAACCAATACTATCCAACGCCCAGCTTGACTGAGGATGTTCCTCGTTCCGACATCAGATTTGTATAGAACGGCTCACACGACAGCCCCTTGCATCTCTGTTTCGCTGTTGGAAGCCAGCCTGCTAATCCAGGACCTGGTCACATCGGGCCATTGTAACCTGGTAATCCACACGTGGGAAAGTCGTAATCCTTGAAGACAGAAAGTTGTCAGCAGGTGCTGTGTCCTATGCGAAGAAGCAGCAAACGTGCGTATCGCCAAACCCAGGTATTGACAGCGCAGCGAGGCAGCAGCACAAAGTACGAGATACATGCCGTAGCTCCAGGTCTTCACAACCACATTTCGTCCAACACCACAAGAACCGCAAAATAACACTGCCGCGTAGCGACTGATTCGAAAGATTAAACCTCGTATATACACAAAAAAAATGCTATACACACTCACCACTCCCCCTCTACAACCTCGCCTTCTCCCTCGGCCCGGCCAACGGATCATACGCATCCAGCGCCAGAGTATCCGACGGCACGCCCGTACTATGCATACTCAGACCCCTGGTATCCACAAACTCCGGCCCTAATTGGTCAATAGTATTGCAGCCGATGAGACGCATATTCATCTCCATCTCATCCTTCAGCAACTGCATCGCGCGGTCCACACCGGGGAGACCGTAAGCCGACATGGCAAATAGGAAAGGGCGACCGATACCGACGCCCTTGGCCCCCAAGCAAAGCGCTTTGATAATGTCCGTAGCGCGACGTATACCGCCGTCGATGTAGACTTCGATTTTATCCTGCAGACCCAGACGGCGGAGCTCGGGCATGACTTCGGCGAGGACCTCGACGCCAGAGCGGGCGAAGTCGAGTTGGCGTCCGCCGTGGTTGGAGAGGACGACGCCGTCGCAACCGACGGAGACAGCACGGATGACGTCCTCGACGCGCTGGACGCCCTTGAGGATGATGGGCATCTTGGTGATGGACTTGAACCACGGGATATCCTTCCAGCTCAGGGCCGGGTCGATAAAGGACGAGATGGCGCGGGCGGCGCCCTGCGAGCGATCGACGTTGTCGCCGCCGGTGTCCTGGACGTTGGAGCCCACGTCGGAGAACTTGGAGCGCATGTCCTTCTCTCTGCGACCCAGCTGCGGGGCGTCGACCGTGATGAAGAGGCCCTTGCAGCCGCGGGATTCGGCGTGCTCAACGATGCGCTTGGTGATGTCGCGGTTCTTGTTGACGTAGAGCTGGAGCCACTGCACCTGGTCGCCTTCCTTGGCGTCGACGATTTCGTCAAAGGAGCACGAGGCGAGGGTCGGGATCATCTGGATGACATTGTGCTTGCGCGCGCCTCGTGTCAATACGACTTCGCCTTCGGGGTTGCCGAGCTTGCCCAGTGCCGTGGCGGTTACGTAGAAAGGAATGGAGACTTTGGAGCCGAGCATGGTCGTTGAGGTGTCAATATTCTCCACGTCCTGCAATATCCGTGGACGGAACCAGATCTTGTGGAAGGCGGAGTGGTTCTCTCGCATGGTCTGCTGCGCGTTAGTGACCTATACTCCCACCTCGGTATACCGCACTCATAGCGAGCAAAACTCACCATCTCATCGTCAGCGCCACTAGAGTAGTAAGCCCAAGCCGTCTTCTTCATGACCCTGCGCGCCACAGCCTCAAAGTCCATCAAGTTGTAGCACTGCTCCAGAATCGGCATACGCTGGATCCGTTCCTGCCTCTCAATCTCCTCCGGGTCCTCCTCCTTCTCCTCCTTCTCCACCGTGTTCATGTCCACCTCGCCCAGATGCTTGCTCTTGTCCAGGTACTTATCGAGCGTGTCCGGTGGGTGGATGGGCTCGTACTGTTCCGTCCCATCTTTGCCCGCGTACTTCAGGATGATCTTAGGTCCGCCGGGGTGCTCGGGCAGGAACTCGGTGACATCGTAAGCGCGGCCGTGGATGCTACATCATAGCAATACAGATCAGTATCCGCTCGCGTTACCCTCTTGCAGTGAAAGTGAGATGATGTGTTCTTACATGACCCAGCAATCCTCAGCATTGTTATGCTTCGCCACCTCCTGGCCCGTAAGCTTGTTCGCCTGGGTATTACTGCTACCGTGGTTCATCCTCGCGGTCTCTTCGAATCTCCCAGCGAGCGTGAGGTGAAGGCAGTGGAAGGTATACAACGGCCGATCGATCGAACAAGAAGCTGCAGCAGTCGTTGCAACGCAGGACAGCAATAAAGAGGAAGAAACTACCAAGCCTGACCTCTTCTAAGACTCAGAAAGAGATCTTAAATCAATGACTTGCTGGAATTACCTCCAGTAGCTTATATCTATCACTTCGCCTCTGCTCCCTTCCGCCGACGAGGCCGGGAATAGCGGGTGTATGGCCAACTCCACCTTGCGGCTCCGCAAGGTGGGAGCCAATGGTGGGTGGGTGAATGACAGCCATACAAGAACGAGGCTTCCGCAATAGCCGCCTGCCCTTAGTTTACCTACCCTAACTGTACAAGTCTACAACATGATGGCGAGTGGCGACGAAAGCTTCGAGCGGATCGAATGTTAGAGATACGACTGCGTAATACTATGACTGTACTTCGTACGTTATCATGAAAAAGATGGCGCAACCAATGCCAACAGGCCGTCATTAGATTTCCGGTATGGTAGTATCTGCACCCAGGGAATAATCTACTTCCATCACCCCACCAGCAGCAGCAGTATCATCATCCAACAGCCGCCATCCCACCCGCAGCACACCTCCACCAGCGATAAGCCAAGGCAAGGGCATCTACAACAGCACGGCGCCCAGACCAAAGCTCACAGCCACAGCCACGGCAAAGACCGCAGGCATACCACCGCCAGCCACAGCCTTCATAGGCACGGCAGCACTGCTGCTCGTACCGCTAGAAGAGCTGCCGGAAGACGAAGACGAACCAGACGAAGACGAGTCGCCCGTAGAATCCGCACCACTACCGTACGTCGCGGTCGCGGAGCCCACGCCAGACGAAGCGGTCGAGACCTCGGTGCTGCCGGCCTCCTGGCTACCACTGCCACCGAGACCCGGGCCGTCGCCGGCGCCGTCCTTGAAGTACTTTTCAATACCGCTGGGCTGAGCAGGTAGAGCGGAGCCGCTGAAAGGCGAGGTATCCCAGTCATCGCTCTGAGCCGGGCAGTCCTGCTTCGAGCCCGTAGTCTTGTAGCCGCCGCCGTTCTTGGGGTCGGAAGTGCTGTTGAATTGGTTACCGAGGTACTCTGGCTGCTTGCCAACGGCGGTGACGGAGTCGCCGGAGATGGTGTAGATGCCGTAGCCGTTGCCCTCGGCGCTGTATTCGTAGGCGATGCCGCCGGAGAAGACGGCGGCCATGTCGTCGGTGAAGAGACCCGCAGCTTCTTTCCACGTGCGCGTGTTGGTGATGCAGCCGAATTCGGACATGCTGGAGAGGTCAAGTGCGTTAGCTTGAAGGGATCCCCCTTGTTTGCGGTTCCGTGGGTTGTGCGGGAGCTTACAAGAGAGGAATGCTGTAGTTGGAGTACATGCTGACGAGCGAGCTCCAGCCGGACTTTTCATAGCTAGACGGGTCACACCATTCGTAGTTATTGATGGCGTAGAAGTCAGAGCGATCGGCCTCCTCGCCGCAGTCCATATACCGAGCCATGGCGTATTGGTTGGAGGAAACGTCGGCGGCGGAGTAGCCGACAGGGATGCTACGGTAGCCACGCTCGGAGATGTACTGGCGCATGTCACGGTCGACGGCCTACATTACAAATATTGATTAGTCCTGCGCATCCATCCGACATACGGAACGAGAAGGACTTACCTTGACATAGGGAGCTGCAGTGGTAGAGCTGTCGCTGTTAATCACCTCATTCCCGGAGAAGAAAAGCAGAGTGTTGGTGTAACCAGCAAAGGCATCAATCGTAGCAAAGACACTCTGCAGGTAGACCTTGTTGTAGCTGACCTGCGGCTTGTCCCTGCGCAAGCTGTAGGAAGGCGAGTTGACGTCCAACGCCAGGTAGATGCCGGCGTCAGCCAGAGCGCTCATGCACTTGTCATGGTTCTTGCTGTTGTCGACCGTGTAGACACGGATGGTGTTGACACCGAGCTTCTGGAAATATGGGATGTCGCGTGAGCATGTCGAGTAGTCTGAGAGGGGGTCTGAGGCCCCGCTGGAGCCGCCGGGTTGGTAGTCGACGCCGCGGATGTAGAAGCGGTCACTGCCGGCGAAGAAGGCATTGCCCTTGGTTGTGACGGTCGGTAGAGAGCCGGAGGAGGATCCTGTCGCGCTGTCAGAAGCGCTGGCCGATGCCGAAGCAGTTGCACGGGCTTCGATCTTAGGAACCGGAACGAGCTGGGCGAGAGAGGTGGTGGCGAGGGACGCCAACGCCGCGACGGTCGCGGCGGATTTCATGGTCAAATGTTGAGGTCGTCGTCGTTTGATCAGTCAGTGGTCGAGGAATAATGGTGTAGTAGGAGACAGGAGGCAATAAAGCAATGCAGTAGGCAAGCAACGAGTGGCAAGGGATAGACAACGAATGTAACTTCAGCAAACAATAGAAAACAACCACGAGATAGAAGGAGGACGACGAGTTGTTCCTCGCCTCGGGAGCTGTATATATGAGTAGGGCTTGCGGAGGTAGTGTGGTAAGGGGAGAGGGTCGAGCTTTGATACGGGTGACGCGGCTTGGCATGCGCGTCGTCGGCGCAACTTCGAATATATTGCAACGCACGATCCAATGGCAGGGTTCGGTCGTTTCGCCTGACGATCGCAAATACCCTTGACGTACGTGATGTCTGCACTGCCACTGCCGTTTTCTACAAAGCGCCTCATGTGGGCTCGTTCGGCCATGGACCAGGTGCCCAGGCGGGAGATGGTATGGCGCAAATTCGTGGCGACCATTGTCGCCGCTGCGATACTGATCCTGGTATGCAAGAAGCTAGAATAGGGCATGATGTTGTACGTACGGTGGTTGCAGCTCTCGTCCACCACGCAGAGGATGTTGCATGTACAAACCGTAACCCTGGCGGACAGTACGATCCTCGTCAGGAAGCCCTGTCCGAAGAGCTATATATGGTGTTGCCAGACGCCAGACGTGGCTCTTCTAGACTTGTCTTGTGTTGCGAGCGGCAGTGCTGCCTTCATGCTCACAGTTGCCCGTCCAGACCGCAATTCGAAAGTAGCTGCTTGCACCTTCGGCTGCCAGAGAAGCACTTGCAGAACAAGTCGACGGTGACATGCTGAATATATCGCCGTGTCCCGGCGTTTCAAACAGCGTGATCAAGCTTACAGTTGCTAGAGAATCGG
Organism: Salinomyces thailandicus; assembly: GCA_005059885.1. Classification (NCBI taxonomy): domain Eukaryota; kingdom Fungi; phylum Ascomycota; class Dothideomycetes; order Mycosphaerellales; family Teratosphaeriaceae; genus Salinomyces; species Salinomyces thailandicus. The sequence goes on along the minus strand of NAJL01000006.1, from coordinate 317,048 downwards.
CCATTTGCCAGCAATTGTGTTTGCGTCCCAAAGCAGCTTCGTACCGCAGGCCTGGCATTCGGAACGGGGTTGGCATTGCATGGAGTGCTTGCAGCATGATAGGAGGCGCCAGACAGATCTTCTCATGAATCGGACTGGCAGTGCGGAGGTCTACTCGCCCTTGGAACTACCCATCACGACTTGTAGTAACAAGAAGCCTGCGATGACCCACCAGTATCTATCACTTGTTAGCACAGACACAGCTTGAGTGTCACACGCGCAAAGATGACACCTACTTCTGGAAGAAGCTCTTCTCCTCGACCTTCTCCGGCAGACTCCCATCTGGATTTACGACAACCGGTTTATTCAGCTGGGGCGCAGGACCCTTTTTCACCGGTACCACTTCCACAGTGAGGTCGCCCTTCTTACTATCTTTCGTCTTGCCATGACTTCCGCTCACTGCGCTAGCTTTGAACCCCACGTGATAGAGCTCGCCATCGGTATTGACGTGAAGCTGTAATGTGCGGTCCTTCCCGTTGGCAAAGTTGGAAGCAGAGGTCGAAATGCCTGACCAGCTGCCTGACGAAGCGTGGTGGAAGCCGACGCGGACGACCTCGTCATATCTGCTGGGCGAGAAGGATTTGTAGCTGTCGAGGGTCGCGGCGGAGGAGTTGTAGCTGACTTTGGCGAGGAGGGAGGAGGTCGAGGCGGAGAGGGGCCAGGCGAAGATGTCGACGGTGCGTTGTCGCTCGACCGCTAGGGATAGGGAGGCGAGGAAGCCGACGACGAGGCCGATGGCGATGTGGGAGTGAGAGCGCATCTTTTCGCGTCGGAGTGTTGATGTGTTGTCGTGTCAATACCTGACGTGAGGCACAATATGGTACCTTGGGAAGGTACGGTACCTGAGGCATGGATCAATCAATCAATCAATCAATCAATCAATCAATCAATCAATCAATCAATCAAGTAAGTTCGCAATCAATTGATGAAATCATTTCCTAATCATACCTTATTGATCTTCAATCACATTGATCCTTCTCAGCAAAAAGCTCTCCACTGTTTAACCCCACGTTACAAGTGGATCGGTGCTAGAGGTGCAGATGAAGTCATTGTGCCTTTGGCTGATGGAAGCCCGGAGCCTCCAGTCGAGATCGACGTGTGCCTGGCAAAGGAAGTGCGGTGAAATCGGATGGGGAGAAAACCGACAAGCACTCGCCCAACCAATAATTACCTTACCTTTTACTCACTCACATCTCACATCCTTCCTCCTCACACCCCTCTCATCATTGACTTCTGTCGGCAGACACCCTCAGTAGCATCCATTCTCCTCGTGCTACAACCCCTCCTTCACCTCACACCAAACACCCCCACCCGATCAACACGCACGACAGACAGCGTGCGCAACCAAGACCATTAGGTTGCACAACCACCACCCACCAGGCAAGACAGGATATAACAGCCCACCATGTCTGGACGCTCCATGCCTTTCCGCAAGGCCAGCCGCCAGCAGTCCCGCCAGATGTCTGTCGACCCACACAATGAGATCCATGTGCACCAGAACCACTACATCGGCATCGACGTCGGCACGGGCTCGGCGCGAGCATGTATCATGAACGACAAGGGCGACATCGTCGGGCTGGCGAGCGAGAACATTGGCCTGTGGCAGCCAGAGACGGGGTACTACGTATGGCTGCTCAACCTACCAACCTGCCATGACAACGACCAACAGGCGTGCTAACTCAATGGCAGGAGCAATCCACTACCAACATCTGGAACTGCATCTGCTCCTCCGTACACCGCGCCATGGCCCAGCACGGCATTGACCCAGAGAGCATCCGCGGCATTGGCTTCGACGCCACCTGCTCCCTCACCGTCTTCAGCGAGGACACCGACGAGCCCGTTTGTGTGACAGGTCCCAAATTCGACAACGCCGATGGCAACGACCGCAACGTCATCCTCTGGCTCGACCATCGTCCGATCGAGGAGACGAAGAAGATCAACGCGACCAATCACAACCTGCTGCGCTACGTCGGCGGGCAGATGAGCATTGAGATGGAGATCCCCAAGGTGCTGTGGCTGAAGAACCACATGTCTAAAGAGCAGTTCGACAAGTGCCGTTTCTACGACTTGTCGGATGCTCTGACCCACTTGGCGACAGGCAAGGCGACACGCTCTTTCTGTGCCTCGGTGTGCAAGCAGGGTTATGTGCCTGTGGGTGTGGACGGGAGTGTGAAAGGCTGGCAGGAAGACTTCCTCAACGAGATTGGATTGCCGGAGCTGTGCGAAGACAACTTCAAGCGCATGGGCGGCGTTGACGGGGTGGTACATACCTTCCCTTATTAGTGTGGCGGTCCGAGCCCGATTGCTGACTACTTTTCGCAGAATGGTCGATTCCTGACTGCGGGCGAGACGATCGGCGGTCTCTCCGAGAAGGCTGCGAATGCTCTTGGCTTGCCCGTCGGAGTCGCAGTTGGTAGCCCTGTCATCGACGCCTACGCCGGCTGGATCGGTACTGTTGGTGCCAAGGTCAACCTCCGGGAGGAGTATCTCAGCAAGGAAGCCGCCTCGAACAGCGTTCAGCAGGCCTTCACGCGTCTGGCCGCCGTAGCCGGCACCTCGACCTGCCATCTAGCCATGAGCGACAAGCCCGTCTTCGTCCACGGTGTCTGGGGTCCCTACCGCGACGTTCTGATCCCAGACTACTGGCTAGCGGAAGGCGGACAATCCGCCACAGGCGAGCTCCTCAAGCACGTCCTCGAGACCCACCCAGCCTTCCAAGAAGCCATGTCGGTCGCCGAGACCTTCAACGCCAACATTTACGACTACCTCAACGAGCACCTCCGCGAAATGCAAGAGAAGCTCAACGCGCCCACCGTCTCCTACATCGGCCGGCACTTCTTCTTCTACGGCGACCTCTTCGGCAATCGCTCACCCATCGCCGACCCGGACATGAAAGGCAGCGTCATCGGGCTCAGCAACGACCGCAGCCTAGACAATCTCGCCCTCCACTACTACGCAACGCTCGAATTCATCGCTCTGCAAACCCATCAGATCGTCGAGTCGATGAACGAAGCGGGCCACATCATCTCTTCCATCTTCATGTCCGGCTCGCAGTGCCAGAACCCCATCCTCATGGAACTCATGGCCACAGCCTGCAGCATGCCCGTCCTCATTCCGCGCTACGTGCACGCGGCCGTTGTGCACGGCGCCGCCATGCTAGGCGCCAAAGCCGCCAGCACAAACAAGGAAGGCGAGAGTGAGAGCCTATGGTCGATTATGGACCGGATGAGCAAGCCGGGTAAAGCAGTCTACCCTAACAAAGACGCGGGCGAGAAGAAGTTGCTCGAGGCCAAGTACAAGGTATTCCTCGAGCAGTGTCAGCAGCAGAGGCAGTACCGGAAAGATATCGACGCTGTTGTGGCGGACTGGAAGAGGAAATAGAGGGGCAGGTAAGATCAAATCAAGTAAGCTTATGAGCCTGTTCTTCTGCGATGTTGAAGAGGAGAAAAGTAAAAGTCGTCTATACGAGAGTACGAGCAACGAGATGGAACCATTTTAGGTGAAGGCTGAGCCAAATAGCCTGTTTTAGATGAAGGACGGATAGGGTGGAGAGGCCTTGTGTAGTGTGTAAAGGGTATTCTAAATACCTCTTCAATCTAGCCGGAGAACGCAGTAGGGTTCTCTCTCCAATGCTGCTTGTCAGGAGGTGACCTTGATGGAAAGTTTGGACCGTAATGTACTTTACCTACTTCTCACTTTTCGAACTGCGGCTGGCAAAGCACGAAGAGTCGAAATAGTGATCGAAGTTCAAAAGAGATGAAAAAGGAAGAGAAAAAAAAACAAAAAAAAAAGGTCAAGTCAGGCTGGCAGCACAATGCCTCTAAGACTCTAAGGGGCCCAAAGAGCACCGACGTTTCCTAGTTCACAGCGAAGAGTCTTCATCACTGCCTTACTCAGAGAAGCCGGCTTGCTTTCGTACACGCGCGTGAGGCAAGTAAGGCAACGTAAGGTCAGGTAAAGGCACTTTATAGATGGAAACTCGATTGAAATCTCACCAACGGCTTGCTACACAGCCAAGCTCGCCTTCCAACAAAAAAAATTGTTGTACCAAGGATCACGGGAGAATAAGGAGGCCAACTGAGAAAAGTGCCGAGTTTGGCTCGTCTGGGACCCTGAAAAGGGGCAGGCGAGGAGGAAGAGGCCAAGGAAAGAGGATCAGAACATAAGAGAGAAGGAAAGCAAGTTTGCGGTCTGTCGTCGTCGTCGATTTGGATTAAACTGAATGGCTGGCTGGCTGGTCGCTATTGGTACAAGAACATGCTGCCCTCTTGCCTTCTTTTTCCATTTGCGTCCGCCATCGCAAAGACTGGGCAGACATTCCTCCCGTCCTTTTCTCCCGTTGCCTATATTACAGAGAATGCAAAGCTTTTTCCATCAGACCCAGCTCCATTAACTCATTACTTTATTTCAAAGCCACTCTACTTCTTCTCCGCTTCACCCTTGGCCTTGCCCGCAACCTGTTCGAGCTGATCGGAACGCTTATCCAGTACCTGAAGCAAGTCATGCAGGGTGTCCTTTGCCAGCTGCTCGGCCTCATGACCATGCTTTTCAGCGACGTCCTTGTATTTCTGCAGGCCGCTGAGGATCTTGGAGCCGTTGGGGACCATGTCGAGCCATTTGGAGAGGTCGGTGGAGGAAGAGGAGGCGAAGTTTTGGGCTTGTTTCTTGGCTCTGTGGACGGGTGAGGTTAATAGATGTTGGGGCATGGTTGAGGGGATGGATGGGTCTTACTGCTCGATATACCCCTCGAGATCCTGCATGCTGCCGCTCTGTACGGCGCTCTGTACCTTCTGCACGGCCTCACCGACATTACCCTGCTTCAGGACGTCGAGGTTCTTCTCTACCAGCTCCTTGACCTTCTCGTTCTTCCCCAGCATCGGCTTCAGCTGCTCATACCCCTTCTGCCATGCTTCATCACCCATCTGCTGCACCTGCTGTATCTTCTCCTCGACTAGCTTGCGAATACGATCAAACGTGTCAAGTTTAAAGCCTCCGCTCAAGATCTTAGAGACCTCTCCCCATGTCTCATCGACCATCTTTTGAGCCTGCGGGCCAGCCTTGTCGCCGAGCTGCTTCAGCTGGTCAAAAGAGCCGCCGAATTGCTGCTTGAGCTGTGGGTGGTTATCAAGGATCGCCTGGCTGGCATTCGCTGCGAGACTAGACAAGCGACCAAGGTGCTTTTGCAGAATCTCCCAGACGTCGCCAAGCATGTCGACGTTCATGCCCTTCTTGCTGGCATCCCGGAGCTCGCCGTAAGCCTCCCGCACGATGTTGTCCACCTCGCCGCCATGCTGCGAACGGATCTTCTCGACGTCGTCGAAAGCCTTGTCGACGTACTCGCGGCCGCCAGGGAGCCAGCGGGCGTACTTGTTGGCGGTCTCTTTCAGGGCCTGAATGATTTCGCTTGGGTTGTCCGGGGTAGCATCTTTGAATGAGGATTTGAGCTGGTTGGTGGAGCTGTCGATGTAGGACTTGGCTTGTTTGGCGGTACCGACGGCGGTGGAGAGGCCGGATAGCTTATACCAGCCATAGAAGACGGCGGTGGAAGCACCGACGCCAATGAGGGCGGCGGTGGTGGTGTGGGAGAGGCCGCCGGCGCCGCCGCTTGATGAGCTGCTGGACGAGGTATTGCTACTCTGGAAGCGGACGTTACGGCGAATCGGAGCGCGGACAGCGGGGGTAGTGGTGCGCAGGGCGCGGGTGCTACGAAGGGCGGAGCGGGCGAGCATGGTGGCGGTAATGATGGTGTGGTTGTAATGGAAGGGCGGATGTGACAGTAGTAGAAAGGAAGAGCGAGAGGAAGGTAATGTGAGGGCACTTACTACAGAGTGCGTCGCTTGATTTTTGTGGACAACGACACTGAGTGAAGGCGTCGGCGACATTCTTGCTGTAGCCATGACGTCCGCATGACAGCTGTGGAGGTCGGCCATGCAGGTACAAAGCAAAAATGAACGTGCGAACTTCGTCGTGTCCAGATGTCCAGATTCTAGACAACTCCACCACGTGCAATCGTATCGCTCATTATCTTTCACTCGTCCATCTCCTATTAACCCATCATTCTGACGTACTGAAGTCGAGGCTCCTCTGATAGGGGGTAAGGTAGACTCGATCGGTATGCGAACAGTGAGCATTTATCGTTGAACACGGTAGCAACATCAACCGGGCAAGAGAAGAGGTCTGAAGCGATCAATGGTAACGCAGCAAGTCGAGGACCGTACGGAACAACAGCGTCTCTTGTCGCCGCCTTCCCACCCTCGAGAGGATGGCGTTTCAGGTGGTGCTTAGTAACGCTACACATATGTTCGAGACGTGCACTTCCAACCTGGTTGATCCGAGGTATCACATTTCGTCGTCCGTAGAGAGACGGTGCAAGCGCACATCTTGGACCCTCCCCAATATCAGACTATCTGACGATGGAGACGTAATGCCGGCCTCTTGATAAGCGGGCAATAGCTTATTTAACTACCGTAGGTACACGCCTTTCTCTCAAGCGGGTTCAATATCTAGAAGAATGTAGTTCACCGCCTGCTGGAAACCGCGTTCCTAGAGCAGCTTAACTTGAGGCAAAAGTGATGGAGCGAATCGTTCTAGCTTTCCAGACGGGAGGCTGCGCACCTATATACCGTATCTGGCCTTGCAGGTCGCTCGTAGGCCGCTCATCGTGGATTTTCACGAAAAGGTATTCCAACACGGTGAGAATGGCACACGCGTTGGGCCCCTTGGCCTGGGGACAGAGGGAAGCGAGATCGCTGCTGCCGTATTGTGATGGGAATCGCGCGACTCTACTGGCAGAGGTGAAAGTTGTGTCCTCTGTTTATAGAGACAACGTCAGGAATCTGATAGACTCTTGATGGCTACCTAGGTCGAATGCCGCCAGTCTCTGATCTCGAGTCGATCTTTCTTTCGATCCAGCTTTCGGCATCTTATTCCCCTATCAGGCCGGACATGGGTAGGTAGGCTGTCCATAGGTATTGCCAGATTAGGTCTCGTTCCATTGTTGGGCTGGTGTCTGGTCTCTGGGCTGGAGCTCCCCACGAGATCTCTGTGGAAGGGGATCCAAAATCACTCAGGGCTGTACCGAAGGTAGCGCGAAGTAGAAACGTCTTGTTTGAATCTCTCCCGTCCTCAAGCGGACCTGGAACGAGAAGTTCACGAACTCTCTACCCCGCGCAAATGGATAGCAAAAATGGTGCAGGATATCATCAAAGCAAAAGAAATCGCACACATGCGCGAGGATTATGTGCTTTGCCCTGGAGAGTACGTTAGTTTAGTTGGAGTAAATTCGCCGAGTGTGCAGAGAGACATACACCACCCCGAATCGAACGAGGGATCTTCTCATTACTAGCTGATGCTACGAGTGAGACGCTGTACCACTAAGCCATGGCGGCTGGATCACGATCTTAGTCATGATTCTCTCGTGCACCGAGTGCTCAATTGAATATATAGTCTGATATTCTTTTCTACACAGCAGCTTTCTCAATCTATTTGCCAAAGATAGAGCCAAAGTCACGCACATTGGACTTGATCAATCCTATTGTCAGAAGGCATCTTGCAATTGCACTGTCGTCTGTCTTTGCTCTGCGCAGGCACGTGGCAGGCAACGATCTGGTGAGATAGGGCCCATATACATTTGGCGACGGCGGCGCTTTCCGCACCTCCGAGAGCTCCCTGTGATGCTGATGCCAAAAAGTTGAACGACCTCTGACAACGAACACAGCACACATTAACAACCACCGTTTGAACTCCACGGCGACTCAAATTCCCGAAGCCCATATCATCTACCGACACATCACACAGAATGCCTCCTAAAGGTGCGATCCGCGGCACAGCAGTCGGAAGGCCCGGCCAGCAAAGAGCAGGATATGCACGCCAGGTCATCGACGAGGTCACGAGCCCGGAGAACAGAAGCGTCGTTACGGCCGTGACATTCTTTGCGGTATGCGCCAACTTTCTGGAGTTGGGAAGACGATGGGAAGAGTACGAGCTGACTGGGACTGCTAGGCCGGCGTCGCGTTTCTACACAGCAGCTGGAGCGAGATCTTGCTCCCGCCGTGAGTATCACGACTGAAGAACTTAGAGGGTAGGGTTGTATATGCTGAGTCTTTCGGCAGTCTTTAGATCATACAGTCCTACAGCGACGCAAACGAGGGGCTAGCGGGACAGGATGTACCATACAGACGGCGAGGCGGCATAGCGAGGCGTTCGAAGGCGGGATATGTACAACACTGTGATAGACTCACAGCTCCGACCGTAGCAAAGGCTGCTCTAGTGGTTGCGTAAACACGACTGGACAGCGTGCAGCATCACAGCACGATGGAGCCTAGCTGCGCGCGAGTCAATGAGACTTTTCAACTCTGCATCTTCCAAGTGCATCATGTCTTTTCTGCTGGACGCTTCTTCCCTGCGGTGGCTATTGCGATTTTCGTTATTGGAGCGTTTGAAGAGCACAGTTCATCACGACTGGACTGTACTACCTGGTAACTTCGCGGTTTCTGACATGCTCGCTGGTCTCTTCGATTCACCACCGCACTATGCATTACGACTTTCAGGTTTCTCGTCATGTGAACTCGCACACCTGCGGTGTGACATCGAATGTGCCGACTTGCCTATGGCGTCGAACAGTCGCCAGATAACCGGCCGTATGCGGCAATTGCACAGCATGCAGAAAAGCCAAAGCACGACGGCGTCAGAGGAGAGGGTGGTGGGCTTGGACCCTGGCTCTCGCCCACTCGATCGCTTTATGGACCTGTTGCCGTGCATACCTAACAAAGGAATTACCCATGCGACTACTCATACATGTGCAGCGCATGCAGGGTAAAATTGGAGTTGGACTTACCTAGGTACGTTAATGGAGATCCCATGGTAGGTCTCAGCCAATATAAAGGCCGTTGCGATCCGCATCAACTTCTCAGACTCTTTACTGTTCCCAGTTCCTAAAGCGACTGCACGCTGTACTACCGTTCAAATGCTCTACACCGCTATATACACAGTCCTATGGGGCCTTGTCGGGCTTACCGCCGCGCAGGCACCGAACACCTTGGCCAACGATAACCCGAACTTGCGTACCGCATCCTACAACGCCAGTAAGTCTAAGCCAGCTCTCCGGTTCAAAAAGAAGCATTTCTGATCCCCTTCAGCATTCTTCATCGTCTCCGTCCCGAAAAGCACAGCTCAGGCTCTTGTACCAACCTACAGCCTTCTCCCCGTCCCCTCCGACGACGACTCGATCTTCCCCAATGGCTTTCCCGCCGACCAACATCCTCTGCTCGTGGCGAGCGGCTTGCAGAACGACATCCGCATCACAGCCGGTGTTCCACTGCAGATCCAGGCCCTGCTCGGTGCTCAGTACTCCGTCCCGTACGTCGACCGTCTAGGCAACGGCAAAGACGCCTTCCAGTATCAACTGAACAACTACATCGGCGGTTTGGATGGTCAGAACACCATGAGCTTGGTCCCGGGTCCGCAGATACCCTTCCCCAAAATCACTCCTCATCGTGCCACCTAAATAACCTCTCCACAGCACTCGTCGGAACCGTCGCAGGCACGCCGGCCGTCCCAGCCACGTACGATCCGAACGACAAGGCCTACAACGTCTACCCCACGGACGAATATAGCGTCCTCGTGAAGCAAATCGGCGTCTTCAACGCCCTATCCGGCCCCAGCGTGCAAGGCGAAGCCTTCGACCTCTACTCCAGCAATACGCCCACAACGACCTACACCCCTAAAGCCTTCAAAGCCATGAACAACCAACCCTTGATTCTCCAGGGTCTCGTCTCGACGATGTGTCTGCGGAATAATTATTATTTCAATGATACGCGGTTTATGGAGCCGGTTCTTCGATCGGGGTCGGTGACTTTTGGCTCGGCAGTCAAATCGGAGCTGAAGGGCCAGGTGTATGAGGATCAAGGGGCGTTCGCGGCGGTGGCGCAGATTTTGGGGCATAATCCGGAGAGCTGCGAGGATGCTATCGCGAAAAATGATCCGGCTGTATTGGAGTAATGACGGAGAGTGCACATGCGTAAGATGCATGGGGTATCACATAAGAAGCCCCACAGTTGAACATCCTGTCCAGTACAAACGCTTTGCCGCAACTTTCCAGTGCTAACGTCAAGGCGTATGCTTCTGGGTCGAAGTTGCCTTCTCGAACTCGAGGAATGCCCTCCCTCTGAGCGAGCTCGAGCTGTACGCATGACATTGTGAAGAGTGCAAGGCGAGGACAGGAGAGGCCAGGTGGCGTAGTATGTCCAGTTGACGCTTGTAAATACGTCTAAACTTCTTAGCCACAATGCCGGAGACATGTTCCATCTCTGCTCACGACAGGTCAGCATCGGCTTGTTGGACAAGTATTTCCATTGGTGAAGAATCCACTCACGAAAGGACAGGCCCCTGACATGGATCACAGCGATTGACAGGGCTTCGAGGGTAGTAGCTATTCCAACTTCCGGCAGCCGCACCTGTCCCTTCGCAGTATTGCCTTGTATACGTAGGCGCTCTTTGCTGTGTCTGCGGCTGTGTACCATTAGGGTACTGCTGAGACGATTGGTCCGCCGAGGTATATGAGAACCCTGTCCCTGACGTCGTTGCTGGATACTCGCTGCCTGAATACTGTGTTGTCCCAAAGCCTGCCCAGGACAGCGAATTGTGCGAGTGACTTGTCGTCGGGGAGTACCTATACACGAAGCTTGCGTGATGACGGTCATCTTCCCACCCAGTAGGAGCTTGTGGCTGAGACGGTGACCAATGTTGTGACCCGCTCGATGCTGGAGAGACCGGTGTCGCGGGATGAGGCTGTTGATACGTGTAATTGCTCATTGGATGGGGCTGCTGATACGAGTAATTACTCATTGGAGTTGGCGACAAGATCAGACGGTTCTGAGAAGGGGCCATTCCTCCGGTACTATTTGCCGGGCAGACATGTGGTGGTGTCCCATGAGGGACATAGCTCATAAGCCTCTTGGGAGAGGTACAGCGGCACCATCTCTGGGCAGAGGAGGTCCTCAAAGTAGGGTCAGGATCGCAGTATGAGTAGTATGAGCAATAATGGCAGTTGGATTGCTCGTAAGAAGGTGGCTGCTGCGGTGTTGTTACAGGACGGGGCTGGCCTGGTCGTGGTCGGCGGGGAGGGTCTTGTGTACCGCCTTTGCGTACAGTACCGCTGCTCTCAACCGCTTGGGGTGCTGTAAGTGCATTCTTCACCTTATGCATTGCGGCCAGGGCAGTGTTGAGCTCCTTCGACATTGCTTGCTGGCGCCTGGTTCAGGTATCTATCTTCGATGTCCAGCTGAGTTTGCTGTGTAGAAGTCGACTGCAGACGTGTTTTTTCAGGAACGAAGGACGGCTAAGGAGCAGTGTAAGCCTCGCCTTCGGCTGTGGGGTCGCTTTCTCTCAGGGCGTTGGAAGGCCGCACTTCTGCGTTGGCTGGCCATTTAGCGAAAGGAGTCATGCTGACGGTGCAGCAGCCAATTACAGGCGACGTCTAACGCCCAAGTGTCGAGATCAGCCTCGAATCGTTGCCTTCGTCTGACGGTCCCCGCACTCATCCTTTTGCTCATGCAGTGCAGTGTAGATCGCAGGTTGATTGGCTATCTTGTGATTGGTGGTACTTCGATGCCTGAGCGGTGATACGGTGATCGTTGCTAGCCATCATCACCATCTCTGCTACCCTCTTCACGGCGTGGGCATGGCTTGCCGCAGGAAACAGACCATTCGAGATTTTGGCAGCGTTCGCGGCCTACATGGCTGTGCTGATGATCTATCGTCAGCTTGCAAGTGGCGGTGTTAATTGACACCGTTCAGCAAGGCTTGTCGTTCGTTACGATCTGGTAAGATATGCGGCTCAGTGTAATAGCCACAGAGGGAGCCTGAGGGGCGACAGGGTTCACCATGACGAAGAGTCTTGAAGCAAGTGAGGTCTGGGCGAAAGGTCTTCGGAAAGGGCGGAGGAGAGATGAGGACTGTCAATTGTCTCTCAGAGACGTAGGCAGGTTGTTCCTTTCAAGCCGTTCTCTTGGGGAACTACGAATGGAGCGTAATGGTTGTTTCGGTAGCAAGAAGTGTTGTGCGTTTACGATTAGGATATTCACCAACGAGACTGGGTCTCATCTCCACGTCCTCCGCACATACCTAACCTCTTGAAGCCTCTTGACTCGCTTGCTTCTCGTCCCTCTCTCTTCCTCTTCATTCGTTCTTACTCGTCCCTATCTGTTCCTCATCCCCCTCTCTTCCTCATCCCTTCCTTTCATCTCGCCGTTCCTCTCCCCTAACCCCTCTCTCAAGTCTACTAGAGTTCAGCCCGCGAACCCGTTTCTTCTCGCGAGGAAGACAGCAGTATATCTCGAACCATTCACCCAACCCAAAAGATCCAACCCAGACGACCGGATCCGGCCATATATCCAGCTAGATTCCCACCTCCTACCCAAACCCAGCAGAGCACCAGTTCTTACGCCGCAACCTCACTAGCATCCACGCGCGCCTCCGGACTACGCCCAAACAAGCCAACGACAGCCTGAAACATGTCCCTCACCGGAGGCATAGCGAAGCTCTGCCCCACGTCAAAGATACGCGCAAGGTGTTCTGGACGCACAACAGGCCGATCGTCTTCCGGCGCGGGTTCCCGAGGCGAGGCCGTCGCGGTTCCCAAAGCAGCGGAGGAGAGTTGCGGGGCGTCGAGGGCCATGGCGTCGACTGAGATGTCCGTGGATCCGGGAACGTCGATGGGGAGGGTGGACGGGATGATAGCGGTAGAGGCAGAGGCGGAGGCTGATGGGGAGAGTGTGCGCGTTGTTGCGTTCGCAAAGAGGAGCGTGTAAGATTTAGCTCCCGGGGCGGTCAGGACGGCTGTCAAGGGCGAGGCAAAGGAGGATTTGTGGAGAGGCTTTGCGTCGGTGGCGTTGAAGATTGTGAGACCGTTGGCTTGGGCGATGGCGAAAGAATTGTGGTGGGTGTTGATTGCTAGAATTGGAGTGTGCGCCGGCGAGGAGAGCTTGTGGTGATGTGCTAGAGTGTCGGTCACGAGATTCCAGATGGTGACTTGGTGCGGGGAGACGGCAATGAAGAAGCGGTCGAGGAAGGCGACTACGACGGTATCTTGGGCTGCGAGGCCGGATCGGGAGGCCTTGATCGCGCCGGAAAAGGCGTGGATGAAGTGGACCTGGGCTTGTTGCTCCATCGTCGCCTCCTCCGAGCTTTGAGCAGCGGCTAGCAAGGAACCGTCCTCACTCCATGCCAGACAGATCTTTTCTGACGCGTCATCCGCAAAGGCAGCATCCATAGGCGAGTCTGCTCTGTCCAGCGACTTTGGCAACTCGACAGCGCGGCGGCAACTCCACTCCACGACCTCCGATCCGTCTACCCCCTGCACGACGACGCCGTGCCGCATCTTCTGTTTCGGCCTCCAGATCTTGACGACGCCGTCCTCGCCAGCCGTTGCAAACCCACTACCCACAGGGCTGGCCACGAGCTGGAGTACCTTACCCGCGCCCTGCAGACCTAGCTGACGGCCCCGAGTATGCGGTGCATCTACCCTTGTACTCAAAGTCCAGAGTTCCTGCCTCGCATCCCAGCGCCAGAATTTGAGATACACCTCCCTCCGCCTCCGCCGCTCTTCGTCGAGGTTACCGTCTTCCGCGAACGTCAGGCTCTCGAGGTCCGCCGCAGGAGGGCACCATTCGTCTACACTCGCCAACCATAACCCGTCCGGACTGATGGCCAAATGCGCGACATCCGGGGAAGCGATCGGGGTCTTCTCCGGTCCGAGATTCAGGTCCGTTACATTGTTCCTCGTCAGGGCTTGGCGAGTAATATGTCTCGAAGTGCGAAGATCGAAAGTCTGGAGGAAGCAACGTGCCTCAGCAGCCTCGGTGTGCTGCTTGGGCTGGGTCGCGGGTACGGTGAGGAGCATTTCATTGCCCTTTGTCGGATTCAGCACTGCAGCTGCCACGCGGTTCGCACTAGTTTGCAGCTTTCCACGGCCCTGCTTATCCTTGCCGACAGACGGCAGCGCGAGCTGCATCCCAGCAAAATTTGCCAACGGCTTCAACTCGCTCGTGCTCAACACCATGATACTGTTATCTCCCATCTGCACTGCATACTTCTCTCCGCCGGAACTCACCACAATCCGCTCTATCTCGCTCGTGAGATGCGGGAGGAACTGCTTCTTGCCCGTCTCCAGCTGCCAGAGCAACAGAACCGTTTCTGCGCCGCCGGAGATGAGGTAGTTGCCGTCTTGGGAGAATTTGAGGGCCGAGGGTGCAGTCCGGTGCCAGTGGAGGATACGAGGAGATGGGAGATCATTAGGCCCCTTTTGGTTGAAGAGTGGTAGAATGGCCGAGTAGAGGTAGATTGAGCCCTCCATGTTGCCAATGGCGATGCTGAGCTCAGGGAGCTGCTTTGTGTCCACGGCATTTGACATACGGGCGTGAGCGCAGGTAATACCCTTCTCCATCGGTATTTCAATCCAGACGTACTCCGAATCCGCCTTCTTGACATCTTTTTGCTTGCCAAGTGCCAGGGTAGAGGAGCTGTGCGTAACAATAAACTCACCTTGTGAGAGCACTTGCAGAGCTACTAGCTCCTCCTGCGTAGTGTACAGCACTCTTTTGCCTTCGTAAACCGCAGACAATCCGGTGGCGGTGTCCTTGACCAAGACAATAAGGTTAGCGCGCTCCTCGTTATACGTCAGACTCCCTTGCATTGCTCTGGGTAGACCGTTCAGATTATCGGTGATCTGAGCAGGAGCATCCGATGTCCAGTCCCATTGCGCCAAGGAGCCATCATCGTACGCGATCACCACCACGCCGTTCTGCTTCGGGTCGGCTGTGACGCAGCGTACTGACAGACCTTGCGGCGCTTCGCAAGAGCGGACCGAGAGCGAAGTCTCGATGGAGAGGAGCTCGGTCTCGCGGCCGTTCGAAGTGACGAGAAACTCTTCGCTGCTTTCGGGGTGGCGGACGAAGAGTGGGTCCTGGCTGATAAACCTCCCAGCGCTGGGAGAGGACAAAGACCATTCCGGGAGCTGAGCGACTGAACTCGCATCTGGCAGATCAAGGTCTTGTGTCTGGCTTGGCTTAGCGAGATTCTTGGTCTCATCCCCCTGCTTAATCTTCGCCTGCTCTGCCTCTAGTTTGCTTTGCGTCTGCGCCTTTTTCTCCGCCTTAATGGCCGTCTTGGCTTCCCGCTTCAGCTGGCCATGAGCTTCAATCTGTTCACTCGTCTTCTCCCCAGCCTTCTCCCCAGCCTTCTCCCCGGCCTTCTTCTCAGCCTTCTTCTGAGCCTTCTTTTCAGCCTTCTTCTCAGCCTTCGTCTTAGCTCCCTGCTCAGCCTTCTCTTCCGCCTGGCCCTTCCCTTGCTTTGCTACGGCCGTCTCTTCTTTACCCCCACGTCCTCTCGACCCACTCGGCCTCTCAGGCACGACAGCCTGCTCAGGAGTCTTAGGCTTCGCCGCCTTCCGTTCAACCCCGCTCTGCCGCTTCATAGCAGTCTTGGACGTGCTCTTCCCCGCTTGCACCAATTCCGCAACCTTGCGATCCTTCTCCGTGCGTTCCTTCTCTGCCCAGCGTGCTGCTTCAGCAGCTGAAACTTCTTCGGTCGTCGGCAAGACACTATCCTGATCTTCATCCTGCAAGGCTTTCTGAGCGTAGTCGGCTTCCAGTGACTCGCGTGCCGCTTTCCTTGCCCGGGCATGCGACTGTCGTAATCGAGCCTTCTTCGCCGCCTTCTTTCCTCGTTCTGGACCGTCATCATCGGCTGCTGGTGTCGCAGTCTCCTTGTCGTTGTCGTTCAATGAGGTTAACTCGGATGCTTCTGCTGCTCCTGCTTTCGCTTCTGGTTCTGCTACTGGCTCCGACGCCATTTGTGCTTCGGACACAGCATGAGCCTTCCCATCCTTCTTCCCCTTCTTCCCATCCCCCTTCAAGCCCTTTCCAGGCGATGGGCCTTGCTCACGCCGGGCTTTCTTCGCATTGCTGGCAGCCACCTCGTCGACATCAGCCTTGCGCTTCTTACTGCCGTCATCTACAGCATTTCCCTTTGTCTTCGCCATCTCGCAATACCGTACGTGGGGCTGTTGTGCCTGAATTGCTCAAGCTTCAAAGTTGTTCGCTTCACAAAGTCTTGTAGATCCCTCCGACGCGGCGAGCTTCAAAGCATCTCCGAAACTTTTTGTGCGGATCCTTTCCGCTCTTTCAGATGCGCTCTGTGAGCCACAAACGCGACTTGACGACTGCTTTGCGACAACAACGCTCACTTCCGCAACACCACCACCTTCACCTTAAGACTCTTACGACAGATTCACCGTAGCAGACACCCACACCGCCAACATGATCATCCCGATCCGCTGCTTCTCCTGCGGCAAGGCAAGCCCACTCCACCACTCCTCTCGCGACCCACCCATCTTCTAACCCGCAAGCAACAACAGGTGATCGCCGACCTCTACGAAAAGTACGTCGAGCTAATCGGCACATCGGTGAGCGATGACGGCGGGGAAACGATGGCAGACGGGTGAGTTTCCCGCGGCCCAAACCCCCTCAAGAAAAACAGAAAACAAAGACACACCCGAATCCTGCAGCGTACGTTAAAACCCCAGAGGCGAAAAAAAGACTGACTGAAGCGCGGCACAAACCAGCGACGCAATGGACGCCCTGGGTCTCAACCGCTACTGCTGCCGCCGTATGATCCTCACGCATGTCGATCTGATTGAGAAGCTGCTGCGGTACAATCCTGCGGAGCGGGATATCATCAAAGTCTCGCAGCGATGAGGGCAGTGAAAGGAAGAAAAAGCTGGAGATGGAGAGGGTTGGAGGGGACGTGTGTGTATGGCGTCTGCTGTGAAGTGAAGGGGTCTTTGGGCCTGGGTTTGTTGCGAAGCGAGGAGTTTATGGGCGTTTTGGGGGCGAAGTTGGGCATGGCATGCAGTGATGCGTGGAGAGGAGTCAAATTGGAGGGAAGAGGTTACAAGCGTGTGATGTATCCGTCTGACAAGGTCCGACGAGAGCGAGGGGAAGTGGGGTTCTTTTGGAGTAGAAAATCACCGGCTCGTGATGATACTTCTTACACCAAATGACAAGGCATATTAGCGTCTACAGACCTGACCATTCCGCTATCTGCTTTGCAATTTGTCTTCACGTTCTGTGACTAACATGCCATTTTCGTGGTGGTCGAATGCGGCCTCGCTTGTCGTTCGACCATAGATGCCGCGAAGCTCGGTGTCGGATGCCTCAGCTGAGAGGGCGTCTTAGCATCAGCATCATGAAGCTACACCTGGGCAGCGTAGAAGGGTAGTCGCATCGGTCAAGTGAGGAGGTTTAAACAGTTCCACGAGCGGCAGGACCCCGCATCTTGCTGTGGCCTTCACTTTCATATCATCCATGGTATGTTCCTGACGGCGCTTGCATCTTCGAGGAAGTTTGCGGCTCGAGGACCGACAACGAGTCAACTTCTCATCGTAATGCAACGGCTTTGTCTGTGCAGGACACTGCAGGATCCCGCCCAACTGCATCTCCAGACCCCGCCACTTCCTGGAAACGTTTCTTACTCGCGTATCCTTCAAGAACCTTCTTCTTACACCCCTCACCGCTTCTTCTTACACCCCTCACCGCTTCTTCTTCCCCACCACCTTCGTAAAGCCATCATCATCCACCTCAGGCTCCTCCTTCACCCTCGGCACCGCAGGCACCGCCGCCGCCGGCACCAACTGTGGCGCAACCCCACCCATCTCCTCATCCTCTCCATCTTGAAACCCCTCCCACTCCTCCCCGTCATCTCCATCCTCCTCTTCATGCTCCACGACCTTCACATCCACCTTCATCTGGCCCCGATTCCGAAACCGAACCTCCAAATCCCTCACAGCCCCCAAATCCCTCTCCTCGACCAACCTCTTCTTCAACCCTATAATCGTCCTCCCAACCTCCACCTCACTCTCATCCTCGACATTACAGTCAAACTCATCCTGCATCACCTGCAGCAAAAAGCATTCCAGCTCCTCATAGTGCAAGTCCGGGCGCGCGGTGAAAAGGTCGCTCACGGCGCCAGCGAACCAGTCCTTTTTGTCTAGAGTCGCTTCGCCGCCCCAGTGATTTTGGCAGGCGACGTGTAGGGCTGGCCAGAGCGAGAGGGCGTACCAGATGCCGTGGTCGAGGGCTTGCTGGAGCTTTTCCGGGGTGGGAGGGAGTGCGACGCCGCCGCCGGAGGCGGAGCCGGTGGGCGTGGGGCCTGATTGGGCTTGAGAGGACATTGCGGTAGTGCGATGACGGGGATTGTATTGTTCTGCAACCGTGGTGCTCTTGGGTGTCACGGCATTCGAGTTGAGTTCGGGACGGCAATGAGATTACATTTTGTGACGCTTGGACCACATTCTTATCGATATGATTAACTACCTTAGACGACCACCGCAACCTCGAGGTCCGATCTCATTCACTAAATAACGTGTCTCACTCAGCACGAGACGTAATATTCTTCCACTCTCAGACCTCTGGCTCGCTGTAGTTGAGCTAGTCCTGTCAAGTACGGTAAGGTCAACATCGAATGCACGCACCGGCGTCGAACTTTCTACCTGACCCCTCTTCTTCTTCTTCTTTCTCCTGGCTGTCCTCCACATCCCGGACTCGCTCTGTCACTTCCAAGACGACTACGTTCAGAATATGACCGACGAAGCCGCCGACATGAGGCTCTTTCTGCTGCACCGCTCGGCATTCGTTACCCGCGGACAGTCCGGCCTGCCTCATCCGGCTTCGTGGCGGAGACCTGACTCTCAGGCTCACCTTGCTCCCGCACGCCAAGCCCCTCTTAGGACTGCGGGGGAGACGGGCTTGGATGTGGAGAGCATCCATCCATGCAGACATGGGCTTGTTTGCATGAGGTACCCGGTAAGGTATGGATGAATGCGCGGGCATGTGGTGCCGTCTCGTAGGATATAAGAACGGCCTCCCCTTCGACCCTCCTGGCGAGAGAGAAACAGACATCGACATCAACATCAACAATCATGGCAGGCTTCACAGCGGTCGTTGGCCTTTCTATGGCTAGCGTCGCAGTGGCGGCCAGTAGTGGTGAGTTCTCATCTGCTACTCTCCAAGGCTGGTAACGAGGACATACTTCGCTAACGAGACTGCAGCCATCACCGCCGCGGGTTCCAACTTCACCATGACCGCCGACTCCATGAGCTACCTCTTCCACGTCGATCCGGACACCCTAGACCTCTTTTCGGACCACTTCGGGGGCCCCACCACCGACTTCGTCGCCCCCGCCGCAGTGGATCCCAATGGATGGACTGATGGCCTCAGCAATGTCCGCCGCGAGTTCCCAGATATTGGACGTAGCGACTACCGTCTACCTGCTATTCATATTACCCACGGAGACGGCAGTACCGTTACGAGGTTTGAATATCAGTCGCATGAGATTATGGACGGCAAACCCACGATCCCAGGCCTTCCTGCAACATACGGCGAAGCTGGCGATGTCTCGACCATCATGGTCAAGATGTACGACGTAAGTCAGAGCGATAGCAAGGTTCCACCAAGTGCGAGTGTTAGCTTACTCTCCCGCCTAGAACTACTCTGACATTGGCGCCACTCTACTATATTCCGTCTTTCCCAAGTACAACGCCATTGCACGAAGCTTCCAAATCACCAACAACGGCACACAGACCATCGAGATTGAAAGGGGAGCAAGCTTCAGCGTCGACTTGCCAAACATTGAGCTAGAAATGCTCGAGCTGCAGGGCGACTGGGCGTCTGAACGAAAGCGTGTGCGTCACCCCGTCCGCTACGGCGAGACTGGCTTCCGCAGCACGACGGGCTATACCTCACATCTCCACAACAACTTCTTCGCTTTGATGTCGCCGACGACCACCGAGACCACTGGCGAGGCATGGGGTTTCAACCTGGTCTGGACCGGCAGCTTTCAGGCAATGGCCGAACGCTTCTCCAACGGCTTTGTCCGGGTCCTGCTGGGCTTGAACCCGCTTCACTCCAGCATTCCCGTCCAGCCTGGCGAGACCTTCTACTCCCCCGAAGCGGTCGGCGTCTACTCTTCCGAGGGGCTGGGAGGCATGTCACGCTCTTTCCACGACTTGTACCGCAACCATCTCTCTCGATCGCAGAAGACCTTTTCCACGAGACCGGTTTTGCTGAACTCTTGGGAGGGCCTGTACTTTGACTACAATGCGACGACGATCGAGCGCGTCGCAAAAGAGACGTCTGATCTGGGCATTTCTCTCTTTGTCAATGACGACGGATGGTTCGGTCAAAATCCCTACGCTCGTCTCAACGATACCGCGGGTTTGGGTGACTGGACGCCTAACCCGAATCACTTCCCGAAGGGACTCGCTGATTACATTGACACGGTGACTGACTATTCCGTCGCCAATACCTCTCAAGGCCGAGAACTTCAATTCGGGCTTTGGTTCGAGCCGGAGATGGTCAATCCGAACTCTACATTGTATCAGGAGCATCCTGACTGGGCCATGCATTCAGGCAACTACCCCCGCACTCTGACCCGGAACCAACTGGTCCTGAACGTGGCAATGCCTGAAGTGCAGGAATTTATCATCAGCTCCGTCTCTAACATCCTCGGTACGTAGCGCGTCGAACATGATCCCCTCTTCTAAGCTACGAGCTAACCTCACTCAACCGCCCAGACACTGCAAACATCTCCTACATCAAGTGGGACAACAACCGCGGCATGCACGAGATGCCATCCCCGGCCACCGACTACAACTACATGCTCGGCATGTACCGCGTCCTCGACAACCTCACAACCCGCTACCCCAACATTCTCTGGGAAGGCTGCGCCTCCGGCGGCGGCCGCTTCGACGCCGGCATCCTCCACTACTTCCCACAGTCCTGGACCTCGGACAACAACGACGCCCCGAACCGCCTCGACATCCAAATGGGCACCTCCCTCGCCTACCCTATGTCCTCGATGGGCTGCCACATCGGCGCCGTCCCCTACGGTCTCACAAACCGCACAACCTCCATCTACTACCGCGCCCACGTCGCCCTCATGTGCGGCTCCTTCGGCTTCGAGCTCGACCCAGCCAACCTCTCCCCCGAAGAAGCCGACGCCATCCCTTATATCCTCGAAACCTGGCAGAACGTCAACCCGATCGTCATCTCAGGCTCCTTCTACCGGCTCGCGCTACCCGACGAAACCAACTGGCCCGCCGTCCAATTCATCTCCGCCGACGGAAACACGGCGGTCGTCTTCGCATTCGCGCAGCTCGCCATGGTGAAGCCGGCTGCGCCGCCGCTGCGGATGCAGGGTCTAGAGGCTGAGGCGCAGTATACGAGTAATTTGTGGAATGGGACGTATAGTGGAGCGACGTTGATGAATTCGGGCGTGAATCTGCAGTGGATCATTGCGGATTATCAGAGTATGTTGGTTTGGTTGTATAAGCAGGAGGCTTAATTCTATATCTATCGAACATATCCTCTCCAGTTCTTGCCTCGTCCTACCCCCGTCTCGCTGTCTCTTTTCTCACTACTGTCATCACCCAACGAGAGCGCCGTTGATGGATCAGATTTCCGGCCGCCCATCTGGATCTTTTCACTATACGTACATACATTCTTCTTTAAACCAGGTAGGCCGTTTCCCATGTATCTCGGTCGTGTGAAAGCGCAAGGTCAACGTCAACGTCAACGTCAACGTAAAGGTCAAGGTCAAGGCAAGGTGAGGTCTAAGCAAGGTGAGGTCTGGGCAAGGTCAATATATATACATAAATACATATGCCACGTTTTATGACAGCTCATGGCGGAGTAATAATGGTGGAGTGCAGGACTCGCAGGATTCAATCACGCCGAAGCCTTCGCTACCTAATTTACCCCGGATCTGCATGACATTGACGTCGCGTCGGGGCTTCGGGTGGGTGGTTTGAGTTTCGCGTTTAATCATGCGACATGAACCCCTATAATCCCTCTCCTTTAGGTTGACATCTACCTTGTCTGGGTTGTCCGAGTATATTCATGTTGTCGGGTTGACCTAGGCTCTTGGGGGCTGTTGATGATATAAGGGAAAAGAGAGAGAGAGAGAGAGTACTGGAGGATATAGTACAAGAAGAAGAGCTGGCTAGGTGGTGAAAGAGAGAAGAAGAGACGGGATGCTTGAGTCGCGGACGTTTGGGAATAGCTAGGTGCTGCGCGACAAAGTACCTTAGGCAGACCAAGGAACCCGGCGCAAGATACAGATAACTCCCTATTAGGTTGTCAAACCCCCAAAAAGGATACGGTCTATCTTTCGAGCGAGCCAGGACAGCCCCGCCCGCCCGCCATGCCCTTCAACACCCTCTCCGTCGCAACCGCCGTCACGCCCTCAGTCATCGAAACCTACATCTCGCACTACCTCAACCGCGGTCCGCTCCGGCAGAAACCCACAGCACACATCTCCTACCACGAGGGACTACGTCTGATCCGGCGCTTCCTCGACTACAGCAGCCAGCACAGCGTCGAGGACCTCCAGGCCTTCACCGCACAGTGGGTGCCCGCGCCGACATGGGTGCGCACGGTCGACTCGGAAATCGCGCCGCAGTTCCTCGAGCGCGCAGCGCGCTTGGTGCAGCAGCAATTGGGACGGCGGGGGCTCGAGAAGATTGGCGGCAAGACGTGGTGGCAGTGGCGGCGGCCTGAATCGCCGCCGTTGAAAGCCGAGTGGATTGAGATGAAGAAGGATTTCAACGAGCGCAAGCGTTTAGGGACGAAGGTGGAACGCGTGATTCTCTATGTGCATGGCGGGGCGTATTACTTTGGCAGCGTGGACGAGCATCGGTATCAGATGCAGCGGCACGCGAGGAAGTTGAAAGCGAGGATTCTGGCTCCGAGGTATCGACTCGCGCCGCAGTTTCCTTTTCCCTGCGGGCTGTACGATTGCATAGCGACGTATCTGTATCTGCTGCAGCATTTCCGGCCGGAACAGATCTTGTTTGGGGGAGACTCGGCGGGTGGCGGGATGGTGTTGAGTATGCTTGTGGTGCTGCGGGATCAAGGGTGTCCGCTGCCGGCGGGGACGATCTTGTTGTCGCCGTGGGTGGATTTGACGCATTCGTTTCCGTCCGTTGCGGGGGATGGCGGTAGTGACTACATCCCGCCGCACGGCTTTCACCACAAGCCCTCCATGGCATGGCCGCCCCCGCCGAGCGACGAGGTCAGAGCGGTACGAAAGACGACTGAGCAGCCGCCGGCCGATGCGCTGGAAATGCCCGATACCTCTGTCAGCGTCTCAGATGACACGAAGAAGTCACAAGCAGACAAGAACAAGATCCCTGGGTTTGGCAACAATCTGAGCATCATGCTTGATGGCAACGAGGTTGAGATGAAGGAGCAAATTCAAATGTACGCGCCGAATGATCTTCTAGCGCATCCGTTGGTGTCGCCAGTCATGCAACCCTCGCTAGGCGGTTTGCCTCCCATGCTCATCCAGGTTGGCGATGGAGAGCTCCTGCGCGACGAGCAACTCTACCTCGCCCATAAAGCTGCCAACCCAAAGGCGTACCCACCGAGCGATGCGGTCCTGGACGAGTACGATCCACGGCGAGAGTTCCTCAACCAATTCCCACCTACGAACGTTCAGCTACAGCTTTGGGAAGATCTCTGTCATGTACCGCATACGCTTTCGTTCACGCGGCCGGCAAAATACATGTACCGATCTGTCGCTCAATTCGGAGCCTGGGCGCTAGCCCACGCACAGCATAAAGGCATCGACATTCAGAACGACGATGCAATTTCAATCATCAGCGAGGGACCCGAAGAAGGTGAGGATGCGAACGCTTCCAGTACTGACGTACGGCAGAAGAGGACGCCCACGCCGTCTGAAAGTACGAAGAAGATGTCAAAGGAGGAAGAGGCGGCAGGTGCGGTGGGAAAAGCAGGTGATCCGCTACCGCCTTTCAAAGACCATATGATTCGGCAGCGGGTCACTCGACATGGTGTGATATACCCCTTGCCACCGCCGTCAGAGATCGCTTGCCTGGCGCTGGACCCGGCAAGTATCGGACAGATCAAGCCAGGTCCCGTACGCAAATGGTTAGCCAAGCGAAAAGAGAATGACGTGCGCTTCGCCAACGACAAGAAAAAAGTGCAGAAGAGGCGGGCGAAGGAGTTGGCCGCTGGATACGATGTCCTGCCAGGGGAGATACCACCACCTACTGCGCTTGTGGGCCGGAGACGCAAGGGCGTGGTACCCGAGGAAAAGAAAAGGGGTAAGTCGTGGGGTTTGGCCATGTGGTCGGGCTGGGGTAGTCATCACGATGAGCAGACTCTGGATCGACAGGAGAAGGTCGAGAGCAGGCATGCGAGTGTGGCTGGGGACCGGACGGTTGATCCAGGCGCGGACAACGCACCGCCTTCTCGTGCTGGAAGCAGTCTTACGGTTCCTTTCGGGGCTGGTGCGGGTAATTTGAGGAGTGGGCGTAGGGTCAGCGGCGCGTCTTCGTTGGCTTCGCCATGGACACAGCATGAGCGGCCGCGGAGTCCGTATCGGCAGGTCAACGATACGGGGCAAGCCAATGCCTCGGCGAGCACGCCTCAACTCAGCGCCCCGAATGGTCTGATGTCCCGGAGGAGGGGCTCGTCCGAATCTACTGGTTTGTTCCCTTCGCGGCCAGTAAGTGCTTTGGTACCGACTACCAGCGCTATATCTCCCGACAGCGAAAAGATCCCTGGCAGTCAGAACACGTACCTGGATCCGAGTCATTCGCGGCCTCATAATGGGGTCATGGCGTATCCGTTTAAGCTGCGTAGTCCGGCGATGCAGTCGAATCTATCGACGGCGACGTTGGACAGCCAGCCCATGTCCGGTGCGTCTAGCGTCGCGGGTAGTGGGCCTGTGGAGATGCCAGCACCTGAAGTCGAGATGCCTACTACCGCCAACACGCAACAGCCTCAGGAGCTCGATGCTCAATTCGTGGAGAATAGCAGTGGACGTGCCAACGGGCTTGAGCGAGTGGCAGTGTCCCCATCGTCGACGACTGAAGCCCGCAGTGCGTATCCCAATCATGCCGGGTTTGTCTCGCCCATCACGCTGTCGGATGAGCATCTCGTGAGTCCCCTCGACGGCCTATTCAGCTCGCCTTCCGCGCACCAGGACCCCGTCTTCTCAAACCGAACGTCACTGTTTGGTGCAGTCGGTGCAGACGGCATGCCCATCATGCCACTACTCGGCAGCGTCAGCACCTACGAATCCCACACAAGCACCGACGACGCAAGAGCCGCGCTCGAGAGCGTTCCACCCGTCCCACCGTTACCGCCTCAGGACGACCTTCCGGCCGTAAGTCCCATTGACGAACCCAAGGGCGGCATTCCCTCTCCTTTCAAAGTCCGCAATCCAGTCAATCTCCATCCCACCAACGGCCTAGTAGACCAGCCCAGACCGGACTCCGTCACGGTCGCCCCGCCTGCTTTCGCCCCAGCACAGCCCCAAGACGGAGGAGCAAACGAAACCACAACATCCGCGCCCTTCAAGCTCCGAAACACCGCCCACGTCCACCCAGACTCCTCCTCCTCCCGGCCTTTCACACCCCCACACTCCGACAACGAGCGGCCTCGCAGCCGCCAGACCAGCGCGGAAGAAGTCGCGAACCGCGCCATGACATCTCTCGAGCAACCCAGCACCGAGAATCTCCCGCCGAATTCTAACATCGTCATGCCGACCGTAGTCCCCAGACGACCGACACCTTCGTCTCCGCCGCAGCCGACTCCGAGAAGCGAGCGCCGTGTGCCGCTTAGCCGGCCTAGTCATGGTGAGCTGAAGGAGAAAATGCTGGATCGGGGGGCAGGGGGCAGTTTGATGGGAAGTTCTGATCGGAATGTTCTCTAGAGAATGTTTGGGGGGGTTTCTGCTCGGGGGTGAGTAAATTCGCGGGCGCCCTTTTGCTGGGGGGATAGAGTTCTGATTTGGGTGGGAGAGAGGATGGTGAGGCCCCATAAGGGATTGGCGGGCGAGTTGAACGATAGTAGATGTGGGTTGGACCACTTTTTTCGTTGGATGTTCTGGTATGGGGTTCCCAGCGGGATTTATGAGAGCGAGGAGTTGGGCGTATTTATTGAAGGGTGAGATACCTTACATAGGTACCTTAGTTGAATGATTTGGGTGGGCCACGGTGTTGTGGGAGTAAACCCTTGGGCAAGAGAGAGAGGATTGTACAGTACAGTACAGTACGTTGGTAGCCTAAGGTACCTACCGTATTCATAACTCTAGGTCGCTGATAGTCACCCTTCCATAAGTGTCATAATCAATGTTGTGCCTCATTAATTGGTTTATCCGTACATGTACAGTAGTACTTGTCGTTCACGTGATTGTCGCCCAATCGGGAAGTCCCCCGCGGCAGTCAGTAGTCGCGAACGGCCAAGCCAATGTACCTAAGGTCGAAGGCGCATTCCATCATTCCATCGTGCCATGGCGGGCCTGGCCCAGCAGTCGTCGATTCTTACACTCAACTGTCCATAGTGATGATTATTGCATCGTTCGCTGAGCGAGGCTGCCATCCGATCATGATCTTCAAGTGAGACGCTGCGACAGCCACTGCCTCCAACAGCCCTCCGATGTGAAGGCGGCGCCTGCTAAGGTACCAGAGCCTCCCGCTCCCCTCACGGGCGAAACGCCACCAAGATGCAATGGTCGTGGATCGTGGCGGCGGCGGCGGCGGCGGCGGCGACCTTGTTCAGCGGCGGAATGGGCCAGACGGTCACGGCGACGAACGGGACGAGCGATGAGAGCGCCAACCACGACGGCGCCGACCTCTTGGTCCCCGTGGGCAACACTATGGCGTCCCTGGCGGCGCTGCTGCCGCTGACACAGCGAGCGAGTAGCGACGCTCCTGTACGTTACACACGACCGTCGTGCTGCACGGCACCGCGAAAGGGGGCTTCTTTGCTGATGACATTTACTTCCTCATTCACAGCCTCGTGGCTTGTCTGGCCCAATTCTCCTCGCCAATTACTCCAATCAGCTCAGCATACAGAGCAGAGACATTGTCCTTATTGACTGTGACCAATCCGCCTACCCGGGTAACATCGCTGCTACCGACGTCTTTGCGACCGCCGAACAAAGAAACGCCACGGCTGTATTGTGGTACTCGCAGGAGGCGGACCGGTGTGACTTGCAAGAGTATCGTGGTAGCTACGGATGGATCTACACAATGACGAGCATCTACCACACCCAGAGGATGCTGGATAAGATTGATGACTGGAGTGGGAATGGCAGTGACTCGGTGTACGCTACGATCGGACAGCTGGATAGCGCGCAGCTTGCCGCCAATGGCACAGATTCCGGTGATGATGGATCTGGTAGTTCGGGTGGCAGTGATAGCGATCAGGCGCAGACGCAGAACCCACTTGATCCCTCGCCGGGTACCGCTGTGGCCATGGTCATCCTCTACTCGATCACCGGCATCATCACAGTGCTGTTCCTCTTTATCATCATTACTGGTGCGCTGCGGGCACATCGGCATCCAGAGCGGTATGGGCCTCGAAATGTTCTAGGACGAGCACGGCAGAGTAGAGCAAGGGGTATTGCTCGGGCCATGCTCGACACTATTCCCATTGTCAAGTTTGGCGATCACGAGCAGCCCAAGCCGGCAGACGTCGAATTGGCGCAGACTGGGAGCGCACCTTCAGACCCTCTCGAGGCACGCCAGCCAGGTACCATCGAGCATACCGAACTGCGATCATCGAGCGAACATGGCCAGCCGACCGTAGTCGGCAGCGACAAACAAGGTCCCTCAGTAACCGAAGTCGGCATCTCCGCCGCCGCCCAAGATCACAACCGCGGGACCGACGACCCGGATAATCAAGGCTGCAGCATCTGCACCGACGACTTCGAAATCGGCCAAGACCAACGCGTCCTCCCCTGCGATCACCGTTTCCACCCCGCCTGCATCGATCCCTGGCTCCTCAACGTCTCGGGCACCTGCCCACTCTGCCGCATCGACCTGCGCCCACAACGCTCACGGGACTCTGCTTCGCAAGAAGAAGAATTCGACGAGCACGGTAACCCAATCCCCCGCGACAGTGAGCAAGGCAGTAGTCTCCCCCCACCTCTCGGCGCCGTAGACTCCTCGGACTCCCACCGCGTGTCCGTCCGTCGGAGTATCATGCTAGGCCTTATGGGCGGTATCCGCCCAGACCGTTTGACTCGTGAAGAGCGCATGCTGGCTCTGCGTGAGTATAGAGGGCAGCAGGCTGCGGCGAGGCGGCGCCAGTCGCAGACTGCACAGCAGCAGCAGGAGCAATCTGCGCTGGCTGAGCCGGTTTCGGATCCACGGTTACGGGATCGCTTGCGTAGTGCTTTTAGGATTCGTACTTCAAGGACTAGCCGGCGAGGGCAGGAAGAAGGGGGCGAGGGAGAGAGGGAAGAGTAACGCCGCCAACGTCGTCGTCGTCGTCATCTGCTCCGGCCGAAGGACCTTGGACTTTGAGCGAAGTGGATCGTAGATGATGAGAGGATGAGAGGTTGTCGTTGGTGGAGGTGTCTGCTAGCTTGCCTGGCTTACCTGACTTGCATTTTAAAGGTGGAAGGAGGAGTTGGCAAAGAACAGGTTACTTGATCAGGGTCTTCATTGCATAGCGCTGGAAGCGGAGCGCGGGCGTAACAGGGCCGGTGGCGAGGGAAGAAGAGGGAAAAGGCCAAGGCTGGTGGCAAGGAAAGAAGAGGAAAAGGGGCGGTGAGGATAGTGAACGATCTACATGAATCTACGAGCGTGTATGCATTAAAAGAGAGGTATGAATGTCCTACGAAGATCATCCTCGCCTTTGGGGCTTATTATTTCTTCCTCTTGATCAAAAAACTCTTCGAGCGAGTAAGAGTCTTTCGCAGAAGCAGAAAGGGGGATTCGATTAGAGGTGCTTTTCTAGGTTTTCGAGGTCTATGTGCTGAGAGCTGCTAAGGCGAGGTTTCCGTGGCGGAGTCGGGATCGGGAGAGGATCGCGCACGCTTCCTTCTTCGGGAAAGAACTTCCAAGGCTATGCGGGTTGGGTGGGTAGGTAAGCGTAGGTAATCGTAGGTAGGTAGGTAGGTAGAACCCTTGTCATGCCCGTCGGGGAGACGAGAGCAAGGGTCACGCACCCGTCTACCGTATTTAGAGGCATTCCTTGGAGCACCTGGTTACTTCGACGTGTATTCTTCATTGATGATGGGAATTTCTTGTGTTTGCCTACCTTACATACATATATATATACCTACCTTCCTGACTTGGAGTTACACCTCATGAGTACTAGATGCATACGAGTAGCTGCGTTTCCGCCGAACCCCGAGCCTGAGGAAGACGAGAACGTTTGCGCCTGGGAAGTGTCCATGTGATAGCTCTTTTTCCCGCACCTTTATCGAAACTTCCGACATAAGAAATTGTAGACGGTATCTCGAGAGGAGAGGATGGCGAGGTAGTGCGGGAGCAAGGAAACAGAAGCGCTGACGTACCACCCAGTCCTTACGGCTCGTACTCAGCGGTCTTAGGTATTCATCCTCGGGGCGTGGGAGGTGCTCGACCATGCTTGACGCGGATGAAGGAGGTCGTTGCTGGATGAATAAACCCCTTGTTTGGCTCTGTCCCATCCGAGCAAAGTACTACAATGAAGCGCGATCTTTAACCCACATCTACCTTACGACCATCACTCAAGAAGCCCTTGGATCGACCATCTTCACTGCTGCGGGATGACGCTACTTCGCTCATCAGATCCTCCAACTCGGTAAAATCCTCCTCTTCCTCGTCCGCAACAGCAGCAGCCCTCCGCCGCTCAAGCACCTGCGCCGCAGCTCCTCCATCGCCGCCGCCGCCGCCCTCATGCTGGTAAAGCTTCATGTTGACAAACAGCACGTACAACCCGACATCGTACGCCAAACGTAGCGCGCCAGCCGCGACGAACGCGATCCAGAATCGATCGTTGCCGGCCAGGAGACCCGTGAGCGAAGGGCCCGTCATGGCGGCGAGCGTGCGCAGCATACTCGTGATACCCATGACGGCCGTGCGCTCCTCTGGCTTGACTACGGCGGCAATAAAGGCCGCGCGGGGCGCTTGGTCCATGTTATTCAGTCCGGAGCGGATCAGGATGAGGAGGATGGTCAGCCAGAGCGAGGTCGGAACCGGGAGCAAGAGGACGGCGGCGGAGGAGGGAATGTGGGTGAAGACCATCGTGTTGATCAGGCCGATCTTGCGGGCGAGGGGGCCTGCGAAGACGGAGGAGATGGCACCGAGGAAGTAGGCGGCGCTGGTCATGTCGCCGAGGGTGGACTTGGCCGGGTGGAATTTCTGGTCGATGTAGTAATTGGTTAGGGGAAAGGGCACCATGCCGTCGGCGATGGAATCCATAGCGAGTAACAGCCAGAGCTTGTACATGGTGGCTCGAGTTGAAGCGGATATCTGCGCAAGTCGGCGGCTGAAACCAGACCAGTATCGCTTGGTTTTAGACGTCTTATCTGACCCGGCGGATACATGGTCTGTGTAGTCTGTTGACTCGGATTGTTGTGGTTCTTGAAGCTCCATGCTACCTTCTCGTTGCTCTCCTTGCGAGACGCGTACATACTCGGCCTCTTTGGGCGATAGCTCACACTCTTTAGTGAGAAGCAGCACCAGCACTGCATTGAAAAGGCCCATGAACGCATAGAACCAGAACAAGGCATGATACACAGTACTCAATTCCCATCCGAAGGAGGCTCGTAAAAGCTTGATGAGTCGCCCTGAGAGCTCGCTACCGATTGCTGATCCAACAGTGGACGTCGTCACATACCAGGCCAGGACATCCGACCTTGTCTCGGGACTCGTCAACTGCGACAAGATCGACTCTTCAACCGCTCTGAATGGGCCAAAGTCGCCGCCTAAGACGCTCACAACTCCAACTACGGCGGCAATAAGTAGGATCCAGAAGTTCTCGAAAATGGCAAACGTCGCTCCGCTGAGAATCATCAAGAAGGAGCCGCCGAAGAGGACTTTACGTCTTCCGACTTTATCGGCGACGAGGGTGAGGAGCACGCCGAGAAAGACGTCGCCGAGTAAGGTCAATGACATGAACAGACCTATCTGGTAGTCGGAGAATTTCAGCTCCGCGAAGAAGAGGGCTAGGAGCCGTGCATCAGTACCTAGATCTTTCTCCTTGAATGATTATAAGGATACTGCGATTCACACGCACCCAGTATGAGGGTATTGGTCCCATACGCCAGTATCCGGCACGTCCTCGCGAGAATGATGAGATATGCATTCCGGCCGGTGTCGTGGATGGCCGCTACGCCGAATTCCCTGTAGAACCAGGTGAACGGCCGCGTGAAGGTTTGGATCCCATCGAGATGTGGCATGCTGTTCGAGAAGTATGGGAAGCGTCGGTATGAGTATGGTAGTAGGCGGTGATGGTCAGTACCTCGAGATAAGGATATACCCGTTGTTGCAGCGTGCTACCTTGAACTACAACCTGCCTATCTACCTCTACGGGTCCTCCGCTCTCGGAGCTGCATGCAGATGAAGGATGATGGATTGCGGCTTGCACGACTCAACACCCGTGCCCAGTAGGTAATCATCGGCCCAAGGGTGCTAAGCTTAGGAGACGGTATGTAGATGGAACCGCGACAGTTATAAGATATGTCCCAGGCAGGTCACCTTCACAAGATTCTCAATGTCAATGTCGTTGATTACCTCATCCAGTTGGAGGGTGCATTGACTTTCGGGAGGCAGTGATTCCATGACTCTCCGCGGCGACCTGATCGGTGTCACTCCCACCTCCGTGTCAACTCAACGACGCCACCTCCCGTGTCTCCTTGTCATCAATAATTTACTTATGGACGACGTCAACAGTCGTCTCCCGATACTCTCGCATTATTTCCCAAATCCATACGGTCAAGGTGTCGCTGTCCTGCTTGGCGCTGGCAGAGTTCAAAGAGGACCCAAAGGCCGGTCATCGATCTGGTCTCTTAATCCTGCCATTGGCGTGGCGTTCAATTAATAAGACGAAAGCATGTAGCAAATCGATGGTAGGGTAAGTTCGTGTACGAAAAGCTACCTAGATTTGCAGCTTCATAATAGAACGTACAAACTTCCCTTTCCATGGCACCTCTCACTTCAGTCAATGAAAAAGAGCGACGAAAGAAATCGCACTCTAACCTCCAAGCTGTAACTGACCTTACACCAAATGGCAATTCCCGCTTTCCCCTCTCGACAAATGAATAGGGAAGATCGTACAAAAGGCTTCACATCACCTCGCATGGCTTCAACCGACCCGGCGTTCCAGTCTGGTTCATCCTCGGACTTATCAGCATCGACAGAGCATACACCAAGCGAGCCTGCCTTGGAAGAAGCACCCATCGAAGACCTGCCCTTCTCAATCGGCACACCATTAGTAACCTACCATGTAAGGAACGGCGGCCGACTTGGAAGGCACTCGTACGTCTACGCCGAAGAGCAGGCCACGTCGCCGGCCTACTTTGCAAAATGCTCGGAATTCCGGAAGCGACCAGACCTGGTCGTCTACCGCGGCGGGGACGATTCCGGAGAGGTGCTAGGTGGCGCGGCGCTTCGATATAAGCGCGACTTGAGGCTCTTGCTGGGAGGCAACGCGACCAATCAGGCGAACTATGCCGAGAGCGGCGGCATGGGCGAGGACGATGTCATCGAGCTTGCTAGCGAACGGACGGCGAAACACTCGACGTACTTCATGACGGTCCCTGCTGAAGCCGATCCTTCGCGGGGAGGACGACCGGTGCAATGGAGACGGACTTCGAAGAGGGAAGACGGGGTCAGGGGGGCTGGAAAATTCGCTTTGAGCAGCAAGACCATGCGGAATTATATCATCACGGATCATACGACTGGCGATGTTGTTGGTGTGTATTTGCAGCATGCGAGGATGAGCTTCAGCAGTCGTGGGCGACTGATCTTGAAGGAGGAGCTCGAGGATGGCATGAAGGATTGCTTGTTGGTCGCTGCGCTGGGCTTGGCGGAGAAGTCACGGAGGAAGGCGGTGGCCATTGCTCCTGGGACTGGCGCTGCGGCGTATTGAGAGCTGCAGTGTTCCGTCGTCGATACGATCTATGCTTTCATGGGCTATGGTCTGTCAACGAAATCTGCAGCGGTGGAAAGAGGCTGAACGTCGAGTGGTCGAGACTGCATGGAACTCTGCAGCGCCCTTAGACACCGAGAACCAAAGACTCCACTAAGGAATGCGATGGAAGACTGCGGGTTGAAAAATCGTCTGGCATATCACCTGCTCCTCCACAAGCATGATTCCAAGAAAGAATCTGGAAAGCTACCACTCCAATCAACCTTTCTCGCTCAGTCCACACCGCCCGCGTCGTCATCCAGCTCGACAACCAATTCCTCCACCTCTCCGCGCCCGACTTCTACTGCTGCTGGCCGCCCCCACTAGCCTTCCCGCCCTCCTTTGCCAGCTCCTGCACGTCCCCTTTAGCCTTGTTGGCAAAATTATCCGGATTCGTCTTGCCGCTGCCCGCCGCAAACGTGCCATCGGCATTCCGGCTCGGGTCTACGTCCGCAGGCAGGCCAGACGACATGTCTGTGTTGACGGGTGCGGTGTCGGCCATTGTGGAGCCCGCTTGGTTGTTGGATTTGAAAGTGCCGTCGGCGTTGCGGTTGGGGTCTGAGGAGGCTGACATGGTGTGTTTTGGCGCGGTGGATGGGGTTTGTGTGCCTTTTTTTGGTAGCAGAGGGGTTGTTGTTGAAAGGGATTTAAAACAAGTCTTTCCGTGGTGTGGAATATCAAACAAACAAACAAACGAAAGCGCAAAGCTATAGACGTCCACCTCTGAATATATAGACATACGCAGACCAACCCCGCCAACTTCAAGCTCCAGTGCCCCTCATCAGAACCCGCCTCCAACCGGTTTTTCGCGCCTCGAATGAAATGACACGGTAACACAGTGGTAGCAGGGCTGTGTTCAACGTTGTGCATGCCTGTCGTGAAGCTGTCATGCTGCATCACGCCCGTATGGAGAAAGCTGTATAAGCTTTCGACCGCGGCATCCCTCGAACTCTGAAAGGTTCCCATGCCGTCGAGCATTGGTTCTGGGCCCTGGCCAGCATTTGTCGAAGCAAACTTGTACCACTCATGATTATTGCTCGACGTGCTTTTGTCACTCTCCACTGCAGCGTCTTGTGCTCTAAGGGTGTCGCGACTCAGGGGGTCGGTAGTAATGTCAAGACCGTGGACAGCTAGGTGACTCGCAATCGCGATGGACCACTACTGTACGTGTTCGACGACGACCCTGCTCATCGACATCTACTCTGATTAATGTGAACTGATACCATTGAACGACCTACGGCCAATAAGCAGGGAGAGTAGTATCTCGCGGCAAGGTGAACCGTGTGTGGGGGTATGTGATATGTGATGCCTGCCGCGCTCTGGGCAGTCCACCCCCCGGGCATCGAGCGTCAACTTGAATCTTTCCTCCACCTGCGTCGTCAAAGTTGAGAGTCCCGATCGTCTTCGGCCCCTTCTACATTATCTTACTACTCCATCACCACCGCCCCTCACGACGGGATGCCTGCAGATGCGCCGGACAGTCGTCTTTCACATTCTTTGACCGTGCTGGATGTCCATCTCTTTGAAGTCTTTGCAGCAGATAGCGGAGTCTTCCATCGGATCCTCTTCACCTATGTGGACACCAATGAGCAAGCGTGGGCTGGTGAAGCCCACGACATACGGAAATGCGATCTGACCGATCAAGACCTTCGCGAAAATCTCCGAAGAGTTCCTGACCACCTTGTGTTTCCAAAGATGATCCAGGACATCACTCTGCTACCGCAACACTCTGATGCTGCGAACCTATTTTTGAAGCGGCCGCAAATACACTGCTTGCTCCAGGAATTCGGCGGAAGCGTCGTTCCACAGATGACGTTTCCAGAAAGGAGCATGATCTATTTGCACTGGACAAGATCTTGACCTGGATGAAGGAGCAAAAGGCGAAATGCACTCAACACTGCGATGAACCACCGATGAATTTGCCGCGACAGATGCTGGAGCAGTCATAATGGATCTTTCACCATTATAGTAACTCTACTATTTGACCTTGCTTGTCTCCGAGGATGAGCTGGGGCAGGAATATGAACACCGTGTGTATGGGCAAGTCGTTCACGAAGCGGCACAGCCGCACAGTCGAGTGATGCAGGTGTATGCATGTGGTTTTCCCCTTTTGCTCACTGCTTGCCCATCTTGTTTGGAGCTTTCCTTGTGCTTTTCCTCGCCTCCCTAGCATTCTTGTCATCCCGCACCTTTACTGCTTGCACAATGTCTTCGTAGCTCATGACCTTCATATTGCCAATCTTCTTCTCCTTGGCGTGCTGTCATGTCGCCTTGCTGTTGTTGTAGTATCTCTGAAGTTGTCTGTGCTGGATTCCGGAGTCTGCAACATCGCTAGTAATCTACGTCGACCCTGGCCTCACAAACCCATACTGTCGCTAGCTGAGCCGGACAAGGACCATCAGCCATAACAGTCAGGGCCGCGATGCGCCTCCAGACGAACTTGGATTCTGTGACTTTGCAAACATCATCGTTTCAAGAGAGCAGCGTAGAGAAGGAGTGATTCATCAAATCTTACTCTTGTGGATTCTTATGCTGCGCACGGGTCAATTTTTCCCGCAGTATGTTTTCCTGCGTCCTCTTGCTTTTATGGCTGTGTACGAGTCTGGCGTTGGAAGGGCGGAATGTCAGGGGCGCGGTACGTTCATTGACAGGTATGGAAATTTTGCCATGACGGTGAAAATAGTGGGTATTGAAGCATAGGCCAGACCATCTCAGGCATAATCAGATAGTTAGCTGGTTTCGTAGTCTCCACGGTGTGACGATAGTTCGGTCAGGTGAATCAAAGCAGAAGAGGTTCAGAAATTCGAGGGTTCCAAGCAAGTCATTGCGCCGAGAAGCTATGCTGGCCATTGTGAAGGTCCTCAAGGTAGGGGAATACCGAGGTCTGGCAACGACTAAAGGATGCCTACGGTGTGTGAGAGTGGCGCCGCTGTATTGCTAGGCGCTACGCTGCGTGTCTGCAGCGGTACACAGACCTCACGCTCAACCTGCGTCCATCCGTTCCAACGTTTCCAACCACTTCTCGTTGCTGCAAGCAGAAGTCCAACGACATGCGGCGTCCCGCCCGGCGCACGAAAGGTAGAATAGAATCCTTCACCACTCTTTCTTGAATCGAGCGGCAAAACACGTGCAGCGTTCGTCGTACCAATAGTACCTGAAATGTTGATCACAAAGTCAGCAAGACTTCCATAGACCATTACCACCTTAGCTCAGAGTAGGGAAAGAGAAGATCTCGGCCCTAGAGCTTTGAAGCTGTGTCTGGTAATTTGATACGCATTGTCATTTTCGTAGTTTCCTGCCTCCAACATGTGTCTGTCTCAGACACCCATCCGCTCCAGCAGACCCGCTCCCTAATGCCTCGAGATAGCGCCCCGAAGAAAACGCCGTGTAAAATGCTCATCAATGCCGTGTAGTCTTATGATTCATTCTCCGTCCGAGGTCATCTACATAACCACACAGCACGAATTCTGCTTCTTGGCCTGGGTATAGAACATTTTGCTCTGCGCGCTCAGGCCGTCAGATTTCGCCACGAGGCTGTCGATCTTCTCGCCGCGCTCCAGGACTGACTCGATGGTCTTGTGCAGCACGATCTTCGTCTCGTCAAGCTCCTTCTGGATCTAGTACCGTCATTGTCAGCTCGGTTTTCCAGTCCCTCCTAAAGTAAAGAGCAAGAGGCCTCACCTTCATGATGCTGTCCGCCTGCTGCGGATCCTGATATTTGACAATATACTCCTTCAGCGGCGGGAACGGACACCCTTCCGCGCCGACATTCCCACTGAATGCACTCCTCGGATACCGGCTGAGAAACTCATCTAGCACCTTCCCCAGCAACTGATGCGCGACGAGCGCCGGGTATTCCTGATCGGTGATCATTATGCCTGCGGCGCCTTCGGAACGGGCGTAGGCATGGAAGGTGTAGGATTGCTCTTCGACGTCTTGTCGTTGGCCTGGGCGGGTGCGCTCCGCGACGGTTTTGGAGAAGAGGGACATGAACTCGCCGACGCTGGTGCGGGTGAAGCGGGAGTAAGAGGAGAGATCGCGTTCGGCGCAGAGCTCAACGGCGGGCTTGTCTTCATTGCGGAGGATCTACCGGGGGGAATGTCTGTCAGTAGGTGGTGGGCGCTTGGTCGGGGAGAGGGAGAGGTAGGGGGAAGGGAACTTACGCCGATGTATAGGATCTTCATGATCACGGCGGGCAGGCTGGTAGTAAAGAGCGGCGTGTGATGTTTCCGGGGGTTTAGAGAGAGTCCAGGAGTGAACGAGTCGATTTATTGTGCCGCCTATATAGACCTCGAGGCAACTGAAAGTCGAGACAAAGGGTCCCGGCCCCGGCACGGGTTTGGTCCGTGGATGTGGGTGTGGTCACCGCCCACTACTGCTGGCTGCCTCGTGCTTTGCGGATTCCGGGGTCGGCAGCGCCCGCAGTCCAAGCTCCCTCACTTGCGAACGAGTGCCCATCCTGCAATGTCTTATTCCTCTGCTTCACTCCCCATGCTTTGCTAATCACTAGGCCACGTGGTGTATAACAGCCATGGCGCCCATAACCACCGCTTCCAACGAAGAAACCCACGCCGCCCTCCTCGACACCCTCGACATGCAAAAAGTCCCGAAACCCTTCCGCAATCCAAACTGGAAACCGCCCCAACGCCGCAACAAGAACCTCAAACAGATCCTCTCCGAAGCCTCCCGCGCGCAGCAAAGCTTGCTCAACACGCAGCAGAACTCTGGCGCGACGACGCCACAGCAGCAGCAGCAGCAGCAGCAACAACCGCAGACTGACGACGGCACCGCCGCAACCGCCAACAGCCTTAACCCGAATCCCGTGCAAGCTAGCCAAGACTTGAGCCGAGCGGTGCTGGAGAAGAACGCGGGCAAACTCCATGCTAACGGCGCAATGGGGGCGTTGGCGGCAGGACCCAGCGTGACGTACACGAGCATAGCCGCGGCGCCTAGCCTGAAGCCGAAGAAGAAGTATTGCGATATCACGGGTCTGCCGGCCAAGTATACGGATCCGAAGACGGGGTTGTTCTACTTCAATGCGGAGGTGTACAAGGTGGTCAAGGGTCTGAGTACGGGGCAGGTGCAGGAGTACCTCGCGGCGAGAGGAGCGAATACTGTGCTCAAGTGAGGAACGTGTCGGGAGGGTACTGCTACTGCGGTATGCTATGAGAGAAAATTTTATGGAGAGGCTGAGCGGCTGGTCCGAAAGCTCTTCAGGCAGCGATATATAGATGCACACCCGCGGGATCTTTGAGGCCTGTGATAGGGCCGCAGCAGAGCTGGTCAAGAACGAGCGCTGAGGAGGGGAAGATTCGTTGGATTAAAGAGTTGCACAGCGGCTTGCCTGCTGCACATTGTACACCCGGTTAAGAGAAGGTCAAAGAACTGGATGGGCAAGCTCACAAGAGCAAGAAAGGAAGAGCCGTGCATACCAGACCTTGCAAGACTCGTAGGTATGTATCCAAGGCCATAGACACACGCGCCGAAAGACGCGCTAGATAGAGGGACAGCAAACATGCCAGCACCAACATCTATAGGTAGCGGTAGCGGCAAGACGCTCGAAACATAACGAGGCGAAACGAATTG
Source organism: Salinomyces thailandicus (assembly GCA_005059885.1). Taxonomy (NCBI): domain Eukaryota; kingdom Fungi; phylum Ascomycota; class Dothideomycetes; order Mycosphaerellales; family Teratosphaeriaceae; genus Salinomyces; species Salinomyces thailandicus. The sequence goes on along the minus strand of NAJL01000006.1, from coordinate 278,430 downwards.
TCCAACCAAATCATAGTCAAACCCCTTCCACCCACGCGATTCCTCTCGGAAACGCGCTCAAGAAGGCGCTCCGGCTGTGGGTTCGAGAATCTTTCTTCGCCTGTTCGACGCATACCGCTCGCTCATTGAATCCCCGGGGGAGGGGAAAGCGGACAGTTACAGCTGCTAGGGACCTCGCTTGTTCCTCCTTGCGGAGTACTGGGCGAGGGCTGTGCTGGCTGTTGTCGAGGCGTTTGAATGGGTGGGAGAGGAGGGTGAGAGTAGTGGTGGGTGGAGTGTTGGACGTATGGATTGGGAAGTGGACAGAGACGGGAAGAGCGGTAGTGGTGGTTCTTGTGTACGGTAGGTGTGGTTACTTGTCTGTCTTGAAGTAGTGGGATGGGGATGCTTAGGTGAGATGACACCAATGAGCAAGGTAGGCAGGTAGGTGTCTTGTTGAGCCTGGGCAATGTCCACTGGTTGCTGTTTGCTTTGCGACGTCTCTGTTGAACTCTGCTACAGCAGTAAGTGTTGTGTGCGCGTGTTGTTTGTGTGACTGCGGAAGGAGCCAAAATCTTTCGGTGAAGGCTGACAAAGGCATGCCTGGCCTGTGCGCTTGTTCATCATCGCCAGTGTGTGCGACCTTCGCTTTACTCAGTTCTCTCTCCTCTCTTCGAAGTTGCTCTCCCCCTCGCACACAGCACCGGGACGCTAGCTTGCACGTCGCCTGGTCGGACGAAGTATTTGTGATTCCCAATGCTATACTGCATCCGATCTGAAGACTGATAGCGCTACCGGCTGCCCGGCGACATGATGCGGAGAGAGCTTCCTGCGTGCGTCATGGCTTCAGTTGGTGAGGTTAGAAGGGATTCATGAAGCTCACTTCATAAAGGAGGTTTCACCCCATACTCAATTTTCGGGTTGAAATCGTCGTCTTCTACGAAGCTACATAGGTACTGTGTGGTATCGGTTCGTATAGTTCTTCGTCATGGCAGCACAGTATCTAGCTGCTCCCCAGCAGCCTCCTCCGCTGAACATTCCTCAGTCCAGCACAGCAGTCAAGGTATCATGTATCGACAGGTGAGTGTCGCAATCGAACTTCTATCGGAAATGCAGGTCAAGATGCCAACAACCATGCCAGCACGACGAGGCTCAGATTGCCTATGAGCCCCTTTCTTCAACCAGACTACACTGGCCACCCAGACTTGCTCGGTCCCGCTTTTTCGTTTCTGATTGAGCATCCCACGCGAAAGCCGATCCTCTTCGATCTCGGCGTGCGCAAGGACTGGCAAGCTTTACCCTCGTACCCTAAGTTTGTCGAGCTACAATGGGACATCAAGGTCGAGAAGGACGTTGCGACAATCTTGAAAGACCAAGGCGTTGATGTAGATGGAGGCGCGATCGAATCCATCATCTGGAGCCATCACCACTGGGATCACACGGGCGACCCATCTACCTTCCCGCCCTCGACGGAGCTGGTTGTTGGTCCGGGCTTCAAAGCCGCACATCTCCCGGGCTACCCTAAACGAAAAGACGCCACGCTCCTAGAGACGGACTTTGAAGGTCGAGACTTACGCGAAGTGAGCTTCGAAAAAGACGGCAATGGTCTTAAATTTGGCCGCTTCAACGCTTTCGACTACTTCGGCGATGGCTCCTTTTACCTGCTCGACACGCCCGGACACAGCATCGGCCACATCTGCGGCCTCGCCCGCACAACAACAGAGCCCCCGACCTTCATCTTCATGGGCGGCGATGCCTCCCACCACGGTGGAGAATTCCGTCCAACACCCTACCTCCCCATACCTCACGAGCTAAAACCATCCCCACTCCAGCGCCGCCAGCCTGTTTGCCCTGGTCATCTCCTCCAGGACATCCACCCGGACGGCGCGGCAGACAAACCCTTCTACAATGTCACGAAGGGCTTTGCGCACGACAAGTCCGTCGCGGACTGGACGATTGCGGGACTAGGAGAGTTCGACGCGCATGAAAATGTGCTGTTACTGCTTGCGCATGATGATTCGGTTGTTGACCCTGCACAAATGACGTTTTACCCCAAATCTCTAAACGATTGGTATGAGAAAGGCGTAGGGAAGAAGGTGAAGTGGTTGTTTTTGACTGACTTTGAAGATGCGGTGGAGGCGAGGGAGAAGGGTGGAGAGGCGTTTTCTTGGGGTACGTACCCGTAGGATTACAAGCCTTTTCCGTTGCGGGCTTTCTTTCACACGTCGGTGCCGCCCATCAGATCGGTCTAGAAGTCGAAAGCATCCTTGCGTCGCTACATGCACGTATTGCAGTCTAGAACTCGTCACAGCCTTCTCTTGGACTTTTGGTCCCTTGACCTGCCCGAGCCGGCCGTCTGAGATCTGCGTCGGAGTTTTCGCGGCCTGGCCGGCATATGGAAAGTGTATTAATGACGAGGTAAGCAGTACTCCATTAGGGTAACCTTGGATTTTCGGTATCTTAAGACTGGTTATTTTTGATCGCGTGCTTGTGAGATTCCTGTGCACAGTGTGGGACGGAATAGGTCTAGATCGTTTGAAATAATTGTGATGTGTGGAGTCGTGATGTGGAGGAGGTTTGTGGTGTTTGGCTGGAGTTGCCAAGACCAAGGTAGGTAGGAGTGAGAGAGAAATTGTTGGTGGCGAGGGCAGGACGGCATCTGTCGTTGCGTTGGAATTGCGTTGCGTTGGAATTGGGTTTGATGTACATGTACGTACACTTTCGTCCGTTGAAATCGACTTTTCGTGAGTAGACGTCAGCTATTGAGGCACACGTCGGAAGATAGATTATTGAATGCGAGCCATTACATTGGCATGCCCGTCGGTCTTGCTGATTCATCTTACTGAGCATTGCTCACCATATTGAACATTATTATTGCACGTGGCCGGCAGCTTAACCAAGCTTCGCATCCATCTCAACCAGCAACATCGTAATTATACATACCTTATAACCCATCGAAGAGTTCAAGCTCTCGTAACACGTCGTTCTGACCCGCAATGTCGGCGAGTTCGGCGGGACTGTGCGTCATGGCTACTTTACCAGCTCTGAGTGCCACACGTGCGATTGCAGCTGCTGCAGGGACTCGTTGGCGACGTCATATCTTTCAGATGTACACGGTACAGGCATCATTGTTGCTACATAGAAAAAGAGACGTGATGATTTGACTGCATACCTACGCTCTCTTCCCTTCAGTAGTCCAAGCTCGGGAGTTTAATCAATGTCAGCATCGCCACACATCATCAACGCTTGGACAGTACTTGACCAGGCGAGACGAGATGATGGCGTTGAAGCACATGTACCGTAAGATAGGTACCTTAGTTGCTGATGGAAGGTGCACCGGCTGGGCTTTGTCTCAAAATCTCCCGCCCGACGTCATCGTACCTGACCCCGTACATGATGCGTACGAAGTAGCGCTCAGCCAGATCCCGTCTATGCGTCCATCCAAACTCCAGTTCCGATGCCGTCACGTCACCTCTCTCTGACTTTCCTTTCTGCTCGTCAGGGTCCAGCGACTACTCGTGCCCTATTCGCCTGCCTCTCACACGCGACACTCATCCGACGCCACGAGGCCAAGACGACCGCTATGCTCTCTCTCAACCACCGACAGTAACTCGTAGTAGCACTCCCGACATCATGTCCCAGTAGCAGCACGTCCCTCCCCCCGGAAACCACCTCGCCACCGGCATCATGGCCGAGACACGCTCCCGCAACACTCTTCCCTCCGCCTCCACCTCTGCCAGGCCTTCCGCACCCATCAAGACGCCCTCCGTCACACAACAGCCGATGCCGTCGTACTTTTCTTCCACTCCGATGAGCGAGCGCCTCCCCACTCCGCTAGACAAGCAGCCACCGTATCCTCAGTCGCCGAGTCCGAATTACTTTGGTTTCCAGTCCAGCAACGACACCAACGCCTTCCTGAATGACTCGCCACACCATGCACAAGGCAACTGGAGTCCACCGTCCTCAGCCGTCCGGTCCACAGCTGCGGCATCGCCGAGCGTGATGCCGGCCGACAGCAATTCCGACTTTGACAAGTTTAGAAGGCAGTCAGACGGCAAGATGTTCAACCTGGGAGGATTAGGAGGCAACTTCAAAATGACCGCACCACCGGCAGGCAAGCCGAAGCAGGGCAGGACAGCGAACAAGACATCTCCGACGGAGGTCGCGTCCAAAGCAGGGACGGCGCCGCGGGAAATGCCATCACTTCCGTCGAGAGGCTCTTCCAATTCCTCCTTGCTGGACCCGTCCATGGCTGAGCTATCCCGATCGCCGAAAAGGGTGTTGTCGCCGGGTTCGGTGGCAGCATTGGAGCCCGTTAGGAAAGGCTCGCCGGCCACCTTCGCCAACGGCGATCAGACCGCCAGCCATGCAAGATCTGCAAGTCAGCAACACACACGGTTTCAATTGCCTCTTGATAATATTGCGGGCCCTATGGGCAAGCCGGCGAAGGCCCAGACTATATCGACATCGTCGCCGTCAGAATCTGATCCATTGATGGTGACGCCACAGCATGTAGTGAGTCTGATGCAGTCTAATCCAGAAGACATTTTACTTCTCGATCTTCGTGTCTCTACACAGTACGCCACGTCTCACATCTCGGGCGCGCTAAATCTCTGCATACCGACGACGCTATTGAAGCGGCCATCATTCAATGCGCAAAAGCTAGCGGAGACGTTCAAAGACGACGAGCAGCGGAGCAGATTTGAGAGATGGAGAAGCAGCAGCTACATCATCGTGTACGATGCGTCTTCGGCGCAAATGAAAGACGCTCAGATCTGCCTGAACACAATCAAGAAGTTCCAAGGGGAAGGGTATGAAGGATCGTTGCACATCATTCAAGGTGGCTTCTTAGGATTCAACAAAAGCTTTCCTGGCTACACGGACGCCGGCGTAGATCGTCCAGCGAGCGCCTCGCAGCAATGGGGAGGTGGTTCTGTAGGCCCGGAGATTGCACCCGTGATAGGTGGTTGTCCAATACCATCCTCGGACAAGCCGGCCAATCCGTTCTTCGGCAACATCAGGCAGAACATGGACCTGATTGGCGGCGTCGGGCAGATAGCGCTGAAGCACCCACATCAAGAAAACGGGCGCAAGGAGAAACAGTATCCGACGTGGTTGCGGAAGGCGGCAGATGCTCAAGACCAAGGCAAGAAAGTGTCGAACAAGTTTGAAGCCATCGAGCGGAGGGAAAAGAAGCGCATGGAGGACGCGTTGTCAGGGAAAGTCTGCTACGGCGCCTCGCCTTCACAGGCTCAGCAGACGAATCAGGACCATGATGGGGTGCAGATCGCTGGCATTGAAAAGGGGACCAAGAACCGGTATAACAACATTTGGCCATTTGAACACTCGCGTGTCAAGCTACAGGGTGTGCCAAAAGCCGGCTGTGATTATTTCAACGCGAATTTTATTAAGGCTTCGTGGAGTAACAAGCGCTACATTTCGACCCAGGCACCTATCCCCGCTACCATTAACGTGAGTCATGTCAATCACCTACTTCCAACAAGAAGTCTGTGCTAACCTGCGCGCAGGACTTCTGGAACGTCGTCTGGCAGCAAGACGTCCGCGTGATCGTCATGCTTACGGCGGAGAAGGAGGGCGCACAAGTCAAGGCGCATAATTACTGGGACAAGAAGCAATACGGATCCTTATACCTTGATTTTCTCTCCGAAAAGCGCGCAAGTCTTGAACCGGGTAGAATCCACCGCGCACAGCAGAAACGTCCGGGTTTCGTCCAACGCACTCAAACCAGCTCTGCACACCCACAAATCCCCCTCGCGCCCCTCGACTCCGCCCACGACAAGCCCGACTCCGCCGCCGCCGAGGAGGATCAGCCCTACGTCATTGTCCGCAAGTTCCTCCTCCGCGACGAACGCGCCCCCTTTGCACCCGTCCGCGAAATCACCCAGCTTCAGTACTCCTCGTGGCCGGACTTTGGCGCGCCCGCACATCCCGCGCATTTGCTGGGTTTGGTCGAGCAGACGGATGCGGTGGTCCGCGCGACGAACCAAAGCCGTGCGGGTAAGGAACCAGAGACGGAAAGCGAACGACCGATCTTGGTGCATTGTTCGGCTGGGTGTGGGAGGACGGGGACTTTCTGCACGGTGGATTCGATCATTGATATGTTGAAACGGCAGCGGCTTTCAAAGCAGGAGGAGTCACATGGGCAGGGGCGCGGACAGACGACGGCAACGACAACGACGACGCCGATGGAGATCGACTCCAAGTCTCCACCTCCTGCGGCTCGATCCCCAGCGGGGCAGCATTCGAAGCACGACTCGAAACTAGATAACACCACTACGACTACGAACAGCAAAGGCTCCGCCCCTCTCTCAAACTCCAACCCCATACCGAACGACAACGCCGCCGCCGACGACTTCTTCAATTCCCAATATCAACCCTCCGCGCACGCAGACCAAGGCATCGACGGCCCCTGGCTCAACGGCGAAGACGTCGACTTGGTCGAGAAGACCGTGGAGGATTTTCGCCATCAGAGAATCAGTATGGTGCAGAGTCTGCGGCAGTATGTGCTATGTTATGAGAGCGTGATGGAGTGGGTTGCGGAGCAAGGTGAGATGTGTGGGTGAGTGAAGAAGTGGCGGCGCGGTGCTTGTGAAAATTTCTAGCCAGCGTCTTTTAATCACGGAAGACAGAAAGGCGTTTTTCAAGAGCCGGGGTCAGCATTTTACGATTTTTTGGGCGTTGGGTGGTGCAGGGCTGTAGGGCTGTAGAGGGATGCCATAGATGCTGGCCCTCTCTCTCTCTCTCTTTCCCTCTGGGGTTTGAAAAGAGAAGAAAGATGGCTTGACGGGCGTGTTTTCTATTAGAAGATTTTAGGTGGGACGGAGCGTGGGCAGGTTGCATAGCGTGGCTTTGAAGCTGTTTCCATTGTCACCTCTCTGAGAAGAGGAAGATGAGATGTTTTATTATTATCATCATCATTATTATTATTCTTGTTGTTACAGTTGTCATCAGGTATCGGTGTTGGTCGGTATCGGTGTTGGTTGATATCTTCATGCTACCTACTTTATCCTTTCTTCCGTACGTACGTACGTGCTGTAGGCGCCGTCTGTCTGTCTGTCTGTCTGCCTGTCTGTCGATCTTGTCTGTTATTTCTCATGGGCTTGAGAAGTAGGTAGATGATGGTTTTGACGCTTGGCTGGCTGGGCTGGGCTGCTTTGCTTAGGTGCTCTGAGAAGGGTTGTGGATGAGGGAGGGTCTGGGTGAGGAGCGGAGGTAGGGATGGGAATGCAAATGGAAAGGGCTGCACTCTGTGGGGTTCGGGAACGGATGAATTGTAGAGTTGATTGTACGGGCGTGAAGCCTGGTGAAAGCGGTCGGAGGGACCCGAACGGAAGAGATCCAAGAGTGTGGCCGTGATCTGAGCAGTGAGGTGTTTGGTACGGATCGTGCGTATTCACGCAGACTTGATCTTGAGTGATCTACGTCAGGGTCCATCTCCAGTTCCCCGCCATTGTTGTCGATCCGGGGAAATCATCATGACGGACGGCTAACTTACGGGCTGCCGAGGCGGACGACGACATGGCTTGAGCTTGCAATCCGTGTGAGCTTCCCTAACATGCAGTAGTCACTCCCGTACGAGGCATTCATACATCATGACAAACGACTTCGTCTCTAGGACCTACCGACGACATCATTTTGGAATTCCGCCCCAACATCGATCACTATGCTGAAGAAGTTACGGCGCTCGAGCAAGGACGCCATTATTTATCCCGGATCGCGACACGACCGGACGGCCAACGGCCCAGCATGTCCCGCCGCCGCGACCCCAGGCAAGCTCACCTTCTTCGATCTGCCCCCCGAACTCCGCAACACCATCTATGAGACCCTTGCCAGGACCACCCGCCTCGTCCTCCCCTGCGACCGCAAGCGCCAGAAGACCGCCCCCTCGGTCGTCGGCCTCCTCGCGACATCCAAACAGGTCCGTCGCGAATACCTCCCCGTCCTCTTCGCCACCGCACCCATCATAGCCGACGTCAAGGACTTTGACTTCACCAACCTCATGCGCGTCGTCCTCAGCCTCTACAGCACCGAACTCAAAGCCCTGCGCCTCAACCCTCGTCTCACTATCCAACTGCGCTCCCACAACTGCACGCGCGAAAACCTCAACAACCTCCGTCGCTGGCTCCTGACCCGCGGCGACAGCCTCGATCGTCTCCCCTGGCACTACGAAGTCGCCGTCGCCGACCCGGGCCACGTCTACGCGCGCGTGAGACTCCTGCGGGAGCTCGAATTTTACGCCGAGAGGCTGGCGCGCTTGCAGGCGCGCTTGAGCGATACGTTGAAATGGGAATTGCAGCCCATGGTCGCGGCGTTTGATCGCAAAGCCGCGGCGTTGGATAATGCGATTATGGGCGTGGATAAGGGGTTGGATGTCGATTCGAGGAATGCCGCGAGAGGCGTGTCGTCTTCTTCTTCTGCTACGGGAGGAGGGCGTACGGGTTGAGGGAGGGAGCATCGATCTCATACCTGAGGCTTTCTTTTTGGAGCGCGGACGATGCGTGACAGGTTTCTGCGAGATAATGCCGCAACAGCATTGTCGACTATTGCTGCAAAGTGGCGGAGCGCTCACGCCTGATACACGCGGTTTGCCCCCGGCTCCGTCCCCGGCGGACTAGACGTCGCTTGCCATGATCACTTAAACTATGCAGCACCGGGCACCTTGCGAACAAGATCCGTCAAGCCAAGAGGCCGTAGAGCTTGTAATGAATGAACAGCCACATGCAAACAGGGAACCCTCGGAGAAGCAAGTTTAGGCAGGTGCCCTACATCTACCCGATGCTTACCTTGATTTTGAAGGAAGCGCGAGGGCATTGCGTTGGATGCCCCGTACATATATTTCGAGTGAACAGGATCAGAAGAAATTACGGAAGAAGGGGGAGCGATGGAACGCGGGAAAGGAGGCGTAAGGGCAGGTAGGAGGGAGGACTGCAGGGAGTGAGTGGAAAGGGACCGCCGAGCGTGAAATCATTTGGGACCGAAGCATACCCATCCGGGAGGGATTCATTGGGGGGAGTTGAGGGCTGGTCTTTTGACTTTTGATGGGGAGGTTGCTTTCAAACGCAGTGGATGTATGTGGGTTTGGGAGGCTGATAGCGATTGGGTGGGAAGACAAAAGCCTCTTCTGTTGTTGTTGGAGGGAGAACGGGCTTTTGCTGTCTCGCCAGTTCGGCTCTATCGATATCGTACAACCTACACAACCACGCCACCTCTGTTCTTCCCGCCTGCCCCCGCCTACTTTCCGGCTCTTTCCCTCCGCATGCGCATACAATCTTACTTCCACAGCTTACTCAAGCTCATCTCCTTATCATCGTGTCTCAGCAGAATCTTAGCCGTCGCGAGTTCAAAGTCCTCTTGCGTCACATGCACTCTTCGCTCCCTCAGCGCAAACATCCCCGCCTCCGTACATACACCCTTGAGCTCCGCGCCGGAGCACCCGTTCATTTGTTCGGCGATTTTTGAGAGGTTGATCCCGCGCGTGAGGTTCATGGAGCGGGAGTGGATCCGGAGGATGTCTGCACGGGCTTCGGTGGTAGGCGGGGGGAATTCGATCTTGCGGTCGATGCGGCCGGGGCGGAGCAAGGCCGGGTCGAGGATATCGAGACGGTTGGTGGCCATGACGACTTTGATGTTTTTGGTGGGTTCGAAGCCGTCCAGTTGATTGAGGAGCTCGAGCATGGTACGTTGGACTTCGGAGTCGCCGCCGGAGGAGCCTTCGACACGTGAGCTACCGATCGAGTCGATTTCGTCCATGAAGATGATGCTGGGGGCGTGTTCGCGAGCCATGACGAAGAGCTCGCGCACCATACGTGAGCCTTCGCCAATGTACTTTTGCACGAGCTCGGATCCTGAGACGCGGATGAACTTGCAAGCGGTGTGGTGAGCGACGGCGCGGGCGAGGAGGGTTTTGCCGGTGCCGGGAGGCCCGTAGAGGAGGACACCCTTTGGTTGGGCGATGCCGAGTGATTCGAAGAGTTCGGGGTGTTTGAGGCCCAGCTCGATGACTTCTTTGATTTGTTTGATTTGTTCGTCCAGGCCGCCGATCATGTCGTAGGTGCTGTCGGGAACTTTTTCCACCATCATGAGGGAGACAAGGGGGTCGACAGAGGAGGGGAGGAGAGAGTGGAGTTTGTAGGAGTCGGAAAGGAGGGTCACACGTTTGCCGGCGGTCAGCTTGGCAATGTCGATCGATTCGGCAATGTCGACCACTGGTGGCATCATGTCAGTATAGCCCATGAGGTAGTAAGGGGTTGAATCTACCGTATTTGCCCTCCGGATGCACCTTAACCAGCACCTTCTTCGTTCCCATGACTTTGACCACCTCGCCGACATAGCTCCCCGGCTGCTGTAATAGGCCAAGCTCCTCCCGTAGCAGGCGCACGCGGCTATTGTACTCATTCCGCTGGGCCTCGAGACGGCGGAGGACGGCTTGACCCTGGAGGATCTCGAGCTTCATGCCCTCGATCTTGTTGTGGAAGAAGGTGTCCAGCGCCATGATGGCGGAGGCTGTCGGGGGGAGGCTTCTTGTGCCGGTGTCTGTGGAGACGACGAGGATGACGAGGTCGCGGCAGATCGGAGGTGAGAGTGGCGGCGGTGGGGCGATGTGGCGATGGAGGGAGTTGGGTGGACCGGCAGCGCGCGATGGCGACGGTTTGTCGCTGCGCCTGGATGTGAAGCTGTTGCGAGTCCCCGGAGTCCGGAAGATGAGGTAAGAAAGCCCTAGCGACGTATGCCGGCAACCAATATTTGATGGTTCGTGCCAGGGCAAGCGGTCAATTTACGTGGCCGCTCTGTCAATTCGAGGCGGGATATGGTAGCTTTGATGGAAAGGCTACGATTATTGATGGCCAAATTCATGGGTCGGCTAAGGTGAATTGATTGGAGCGCCGGAGATAGGGCGGCTATCAATCTGTGGGCGAAGCTCGAGCGGTGCAGGTCTGGTGTGGAGCAGCTGTGACGAAGCCAGCCTGCGCCCTGCCTGGGAATCTCAGCGACTGCGATCTACATGTAGCCGGCCGCCTTCCAGTGCTATCAAGGTCCTTCTTTACGCTATAAGAGAGACAGAGCCAACCTCACATCGAATTGGAGCTCACACCGAAGACCGCGTCACTGTGTACGGTACCTATAACTCTCCGGCGGTATCGACGAGATAATGCAGGCGGAGCACGGCGCATAGCAAGACACTGGATCGCCCCCTCCACCATCAAAAGCAGAGGACCCGACCTTGACTGACCACGTGCCCGCCTCGTGATCTCTTATCGATCTGCGTTGCACTACCTATACATACCTACATAACCCTGCATTCGGCTGCGCTCTTGCTTCGCCCATCCGTGCTGCCCGTCTCAACACCTCCATGACCGTCAACCCCCATTCCTAGCCAGCCCTCCAGCATGGCCGACCACGACAACCGCCCGCAGAGTCGCGGCATCGCCACTCAGGACTATGCCCAGCCCGACACGCCCGTGTCCGACACCAGACGAACGTCGACCACCTCACTCGGCAATAGCGATGCCGGCATGCAAGCCAGCCAGACGAGTCTGCTAAGCGAGGGTCAGCCGCGACGGCAGCGGCCACGACCGCTGGAGTATGGTGCGCATATATACTTGCCCAAGCGGCGAAGGACCTTTCATGTCAGTAGCACGGCTAACGCGATACCAGGCTCAATCTCCGGCGCCACGACTGGCCGAACACAATCGAGTGCGCCCTCCAACCCGCAGACGCCGCGAAGACCCGGGCCCAAGCGCTTGCCATCCTCAGCCGCACCGCGCAAGGGACAGGAGTTCTCGGCCGACGATGATCCGGAAGAGGTGGACAAGGACTTGGAGTTGCAGCGGAGCCGGACGAGACAGCAGAAGCAGCAGGAGCGGGAGCGCCAGCTACGGAGACGGGAGAGTACGATTCGGCGACGACCTGCGGCGCAGACACCACAGTTGAGGACAGTAGAGAGTGACGAGTCGGAGGAGCGAGAGGTCAGGGCGAGGGCATCAGGGAGTGACGCTGCGGTTGCTGTCGGTGCCCCGGCACAATCGGATGGAAACGGTGATCCGAGCTCGGAAGATACGCTGCAAGGCGACGACGAGGAGGAAGAAAGAGAGGAGGAAGAGGAAGAGGAGCAAGAAGAGGCTGAAGAGACCTCCACCCCGGACGACGAGGAGGACGATGCAGATTTGAGTGATACGGAAAGCTTCACGCTAAAAGATAGGCAAGAAGCCATCAACGAAACCCACCCGTTTGGTATCCGGATCTGGAAGCCGGCGCTTTACAAAAAGAGTCGATCTGTACAGCGCAATGCAGAAGGCGACATTCACAGCTCGCCAGGCGGAAACGTCAGCCGCTGGCTCTTCGTCTTCAACTGCCTCTGGGCGGTGATATTCGGATGGTGGCTTGCCGCCATCGCGTCACTAGGCGGGCTGCAAAATCTCGCCCTCGCTTTCCTGTTCAATGCTCCAGGCTGCTACGAGTACGGGCGCGTGCTCATCAATCTCGCCCACTACCTATTCTACCCGTTCGGGAAGTACGTCAAGTTAGAGCGGGACGAGGCGTATCTGGATGAGGATGAGGGTGAGGGGAGGAGCATTGGCGAGTACGAGCGCTGGCAGACGGGCGAGCTGGAGGAGGGTCGTCTCTTCTTTGGGCCGACCGACATTAACCGAAGCATCATTGGGCGACGGAGAGACGAACTCGAAGATCTGGACCCGGCACCAGACGAGACGGATAGCCTGCTTGGCCGACAGGGCCGGCCGACCAACGAAGAAGCCGAGCGGGCCAGGATTCGCACGAAAAAGCGGATGTTTGGGCGCGGCAAGTGGAATATTGGCCGCGTCGTCTTCTTCGCCTCCTTCTATTTCCTCATCACCCCTTTTCTCTTCCTTGTTAGCGCCCTCTGCTGGTTCCTCGTCTTCACCATCCCCATGGGCAAAACTACCCTTCTGCTATTCCACCACCTCCGCCGTCACCCGCTCGCTATGAGCTTCCACACTGACAGCCATTACGCGCGGGTCCCTACGCGCGATCACGGCGTCGCCAGCCATGCCGTCCTCCTCTGTACCTATCGCGCTGTCGGCCTCAAATACTGGAAGTACACTATCGACGGCACCAACATCTTCCTCATCAATCTCCTCGGCCTCGTCGCCTTTGCCATTGTCGACTACTTCCTCCTCTACCAAGCGCTCGGCCTCCGCACCTGGCTTACCTCCCCAGGCCTTCTCTTCACTCTCTCTCTCGCCTCCGTCATCCCGCTGGCCTACTTCATCGGCCAAGCCGTCGCTTCAATCTCCGCCCAGTCTTCTATGGGCGTCGGCGCCACCATCAACGCCTTCTTCTCCACCATCGTCGAGGTCTTCCTCTACTGCGTCGCACTCAAGGAAGGCAAATCCCCTCTGGTCGAAGGCAGCATCATCGGCTCTATCTTCGCGGGCATCCTCTTCCTACCCGGCCTCTCCATGTGCTTTGGCGCGCTCAAACGTAAAACCCAGCGCTTCAACGTCAAGAGCGCCGGCGTCACCAGCACTATGCTCCTCTTCGCCGTCATCGGCGCTTTCGGCCCCACCCTCTTCTACCAAATCTACGGCTCCCACGACCTTACCTGCCATCAGTGCACTCACGCTCACGCTGACAGCGACTGCCGGCGCTGCTACTTCGAGCAGGTCCCTGCCGTGCACGACCGCTTCTTCCGCGAGGCTGTCAGGCCTTATTGCTGGTTCGCCGCGCTGTGTCTATTCTTGAGCTATGTCGTCGGCTTGCTGTTTACTCTGCGCACGCACGCGGCCGTGATATGGAATAACGAGCCCGATGAGCGACGCGAGGCGAAGCTGCCCGACCAGCAGGCTGCGAAGGCTGCGGTGGGTGTGCCGGGCACGGCGGGCTTAGTGATGGATCTCCCGTCAACATCAGCATCGACGACGATGCGGCCGCAGGGGCTCGCGAGAGGCGAGACGGTCACGACATTGGGGAGTCTGGCCGGCAAGGGAGATGTGAGGGATAGCGGCATGTATAAGAGAATTCTGACGCAGAGTCTGCGGCAGGCCGGGTACGCGCAGGCCGCGGCCGGGGGTAGGAAGGATGGGCAGGGTGGCGGTGAGGACGGAAGTGGTGGTGCAGGACAAACGCCTTTCTTGGTACCGCCGCGGTCGGCGGAGGGCGAGGCGAAAGCAGGTGCTGGGTTGAGACTGCAGGGCTTGAGCGTGGAGGATAATCGCGCTTTGGTGCAGCAGGTGGCCGAGCTCGCCGCTACAGCCGCCACCGTCGCCGCACGAGACGCCGCGGCGAGCCGAGCTCTCTCTGGCAAGAAGCCTGGCGGCACCGTCTCCTCCGCGCCAGCGAGCGGTAGCACCCGTCACGCCCACCCACCCCACCACCACCACCAAACCCCCAACAACACCATCAACAAAGAACCCGCCCTCCACCGTACCACAAACCTCGAACCCAACAGCCTCGGCGACCCCACCGGCCCCGCCGCCGACGACTCGCCCGGCGGCCACGATGCCCCCAACTGGTCCCGTCCCAAATCGGCCCTCATCCTCCTCTCTGCAACCCTCGCCTACGCCCTCATGGCCGAGATCCTCGTCGACACAGTTGACAGCCTCCTCACCTCCTCCTCACCCCTCATCACTCAAAAATTCCTCGGCATCACCCTCTTCGCCCTCGTCCCCAACGCCACGGAATTCCTCAACGCCATCAGCTTCGCCATGAATGGCAACGTCGCCTTATCCATGGAAATCGGCTCCTCCTACGCCCTCCAGGTCATGCTCCTACAAATCCCGGCTCTCGTCCTCTTCTCGGCCATCTACACTCCTTACCTCGTCGCCGCGGATATGGACCTGCCCTCTCATACTTTCAGCTTGATCTTCCCGCAATGGGACATGGTCATGGTGATTCTAGGGGTTTTCTTGATGGGCTGGGTGGTGGGCGAGGGGAAGAGTAATTATTTCAAGGGGAGTACGTTGATCTTTACGTATTTGGTCGTTACGGTGGGATTCTGGTTCAGCGGGTTTGCTGGCGAAGGGATCAGTGCTGCTATGAGGGTAGATTGAGCCGGGTGTTGAAGAGAGGTGGCGTGATGGTGACCAGCCTTGAGACGGCGTATTGCGTTGACTGGAGGCGGACTGGATCGAGCCTTTCTGGATTGAGCGGGAAAGAGTAAAGTGAAGAGGGATGACGTGTTTCGTGAAAGCGTGCCTTTGCTTTGGGCTGCTGAGCTTGGACTTTGGGTGCGGGCGCTGGCCCGCCCTGTTGTGTGTGCTTTTCTGGTGTGCGTGTGTGCTTTGGGGCCTGGTGGACCATGGATTGAAAGTATTCGAGAAAACAGCGAGTAGAAACGGAGAGGGAGAGAGGCGGGGCTTACCAGCGTTACGAGCGCGGCGTTCTTTCATCGAGCGGGTTGTTTTTTTTATCAATGCATGTATAGGGGTTCAATCAAGGCGTGTCGTTTCGTCCATGGCGTTCATCTTATCTCTCTCTTTCTCATGCCTTCGAATTTCGCCCTTTCGTCCGAGTTGCCTCTTTGCCTCTATGGGTGCGTTTACGAGCGTACCTTATCCTTGGATCTCGAGGGCTTTTGCTGCTGCTATTGCTATTACTGCTGCTGCTATTACTGCTGCTGCTATTACTGCTGCTGCTATTACTGCTGCTGCTGGGGCAAGGTAGGGCGATGACAGGTTGATCAAGGTGTGCGTGCGTGTCTCTACTCTCTCTCTCTCTACTCTCTCTCTCTCTACTCTCTCTCTCTCTACTCTCTCTCTCTCTCTCCAAGATGTATGTCTTCAAGGTGCGCACGTGCGTCTTTGCCGCTTGCTCTGTCGCGACGTGCAAAACCTCATTACCCATCAAGCACTAATCACTACAGGACGCAAGGCGTGAACACTACGACGACGACGACGACGACGACGATGACGATGACGACGACGACGACGATGTGCCAGCGGATGCGTGTTCTTTCTCAAGGTTCTTTGTCAGGACCTACCTGCCCTTCTCCACTCCGCTCCGGGGGGCGGGGGGCGGGGGGAGGGGGGAGGAAGGTTGGCAAAGGGAAGAAGGTTGAGATGCGCAAAACGGGACGGACCCTGGATGCGAGGACTGACTGACTGACTGACTGACTGAGAGGTCAGTTTCGAGAGGCTTGACATGCTAGGTAGCACAGCACCGGTGGGTTGGGGAATTGGGAATATATCGAACAAATCACGATACGAAGATACAAATTGGCAAGCTTCACGGGATGGGATGTTTGAGAAAAAAAGAAAAGAACCGTTCTTCTGTAATGACGGCTAGTATTGTCGCAATGGCGCACAAGAAGCAACGCATAGTTCCTAGGTACTTTGCTTGTCCTTTTTTTTCTGCTTCTTCTTCTTCTTGCTCATTTAAGACGATGTTTTCTCGGGCTAGAGAATAGCAGAACAAAGACTCGTCGCTTTTGTACTCCTGCAGCCTTCCCGCAGCGGAGGCGGCGCTCATACCTGTAATACCTGCCACTACAACTTGACTCCCTCCTCCGTCACCTGCTTCTCATCCCCGCTTGCAGTTCCACTTCCACTTCCACTCCCACTCGCCTCCCTCTCTAAAGTGTCCGACTCCAATATCCCTTCCACGACATTCGGCGCATACTTCCTCACGCCATCATCCCTGCGCTCCACAGGGACAAACACGTCAAAGAATCTCGGTGCCAGCACACACACCACCATGGCAATCATACAGACGTGCGCGAGGATAAAGCCGAAGATGTAGACGGGGTCGTTACGGAGGGTCCAGAATTCCGGGTAGGCAAAGCTGTAGACGATAAAGAGGATGGGCGAGCTAATGTAGCGGATGAGGGGGCCCCAGAGGGAGGGGATGCTCCAATTCTTGCCTGAGGCGACGATGACGTTTAGGTCGCGGCGGAGTTGGTTGCCCTGAAAATGGGGTGTTAGCGGGAGATGGAGGATTTGTGGGGGAGAGGGCTTAGAGGACGTACGGAGTAAAAGGCCAAGAACCAGAAACGGCGGAGGAAAGCATTCTTGTTCCAGAAGCCTGGGACCTCGGCGTCAGGTGTCTTTGCGAGCAGGAGAGCGGCGCCGGTCCCAGCGATAAAGACGCCAAAGCCAACGCCGGCGCCGATAGGAGCACTAGTTGCATGACCGATAGCCACACCAAGGATCTGACCACCAAAGTAACCCGCGTTCCACAGGAAATAAGCCGGCTTGCCCGTCTGGCCTAGAACATCCGTATAGCGATACACGGTGGTCGACAGCGACATTTCGCTCCAGACGACAAAGACGAGCGCGAGATTGTTGATCCAGCGGTCGACGCCGTCGAGCAGATAGTAGCCGAAGCGCGTGCAGTACATGAGGGAGATGAGGAAGGCGCAGACGACCAGGATGAAGGACAACAGGGGCTTCCCAATCTTGCGGCCGTAGACATCTTGGACGCCTGTGGCGATGACGTCGAGCATAGGGAAGGTGCTGCTGATGCCGAGAAGCATGAGGGTCAGGAAGAACAAGACGGCCCAGAAGCTAAAGGTGGAGTACGTTAGAATCTGTCTTGACTTGCTGGTGGTGGGATCCGTGGATCTACGTACTTTGCACCCGGCATAGCCACGATAGCAGCGGGATATGTCAAGAAGCCAATCTCAAAACTGCCCAGTCTAGGCGTATTGGACGGGTTGATGTCGAGGTAGCCAACCACTCCGAAGACAGCGAACCTAGGCAATATGTTAGACTCTGTCGTAGGCGCTTCGGCTTATTCTCTGTACTCACGCAGCCACGGTCTCGAAGAAGCAGTTGCTGCATACCAAGATGAAGGCGTCTTGCACAGCGTTGGCATATTTGGCGTTGAAGGAGGCGTAGCTGATCTAAGCAACTTTATCAGTACCCGTCGAGATGTTGTGCCCGCCTTACATCTTTCAATATTGACTTACATAATAACCAAAGCCCACGCCAGTGGAGAAAAAGACCTGCCCACAAGCAGTCTGCCAGATATCTGGCTGAGCAAGCTGGTCTCCGTTCCACGTGGCAAAGTACAACTTAATGCCTCTGCCAGCGTTTTCCAGCGAAGTGCATCGGCCGATGAGAATGATCGTAAGGATGATTGGCAGGCCCATGGTGAAGTAGACGGCGCGACCAGTCACGCCGACGCCACCGTACATGCAAAGAAAGACGCAGAACCAGGTGAAGGCGGACCAGCCGACCGTCTCCCCAATGAGACTGAGGTTGGTGTAGGAGGTGAAGCTTTGCACGGCGCCGTCTGCGATCACTCCTGGGATGGGATCGACTTGGCGAAGGACTTGCTGGTAGTAGAACTCTTCCGTGCGGCCCGTCCATGGCAGTGGGCTCGTGAAGCTATGTCGAAAGTATACTGGACCTTCATTAAAACTCATGCATGGGACACTTGGGAGGAGCAAAGTAGCGTACTCATGATCCAACACAAGATGATCGCAAAGTACACAACAACCACCGAGCTGACGAAGATTGAAGCCAGCCCGACACCCCTAAGCCGACGATTCACATTGTTGAAAGCAACAACCGTTCCACCACGGTAGGCTTGTCCAATCGACACTTCCAATATCAGGCCCGGGATGGCCAAGATGAAGATGGCAATCAGATAGGGAACGAACCATTGCAGCCCAATGTTGTTAAACACCTGCGAAGGGTAGCGAATGATGTTTCCTTGTCCGATCGCTCCGCCGACGGAAGCCAGCAAGAACGCGGTCCGAGACGGCCATTGCTCACGGCCGTCCTCGGCGGTTTTGGCGCCCGTGCTCGTGAAGAACGAGCCGGCCTTCTTCAGCCAATTTAGAATCGCCATAGTTGGCTTGGAAATTTAATGAGCTTGAGACACACACTCTGGCATGCGGCAGATGGTATTTTGAGCAGGGGGAGCAAAATCGCTCGCAGCAAGTAGGTTTAATGGAGAAAAAAAGAGAAAGATCAAGGGAGTCGTTGTCGGCGGGCCATGGTGCGCAGTTTTGTTGGACGGCGACGAAGGTCACCGGCGCAGCCAAGATACCAAGATCGCCCAGAGGCATTAGACGGCTCAAGGATTTGGGAGCCAAGCCGGACAGCGCAAAAGACAATGAGAAGGGTCTGGACCCTGGGTTTGCATGCGAAGGATGAGGCTTGTTGGGGGCATGATTCGAAGCCGGTCATCGGTATATTACGAGCATATGTTCATCTTCTCACGCTGGTGCCATGTTCCTGAAGTCCAAATGGGAGATGAGGCGACCGTGGAGGACTGGTTGCGCCACCGTCTAGGGCATTATCGGGTGAAAAGGGTTGGCACACGCCATGCGGGACACCAAGCACCTAGCGACCAGGTCTCGATAACAAATGAAAGGTAGCGTAGAGGCAAGAGAGGTGCTGGGCATGACGTGAAGGATGTAAGGATGCAGGTGCTTGACTCTCGCCGCGGCTTGCAAGATACAGTTCGAAGCGTGCGAGGCACGTGAGGCGGCCCAGACGGCGGGTTTCCTTGGCAGTAAGGCTGAGTTCCGGAGTCAATGTTCGGTCAGTCGTTTAGCCGTCAAAGCCGTACGGCTGCTGCCGCGCGATGGATTTGATGGCCAATCATCAATGTTCCAATGAGCTTGCAGTAGCTTAGCTCATACCTTTCAGTAGTCTCGATCGCTCCGCGGAGGAGGAGCTTCTCAGATGTACCTTACCTTACCTTTCTTCTTTCTTGGAGCATGCTCTCTACATCAGATGTTCCATCAAATCCATGAATGCGAGCACATTGCCATTTCGCTGTCGATTTGCAACGCTGTCACCAATTTTGCACGTCACCCGGCCTTTGAACAAGTCCGGTGCCCCGGATAATGTATCAGAGTCGTTTCAATTCGCGACCTAAAGGTCCAATTATTAAGGTACCTACTAGGAGGTAGAAGCTGGCCTGCAGCCGTGCGACCGTGACGCACTCGTCAACTACCTTAGGCATGCAGTAGAGCCGTTGAAGCGCTTTAGCGTACCTAACGCTTCGCACAACTCGCTGTACCACCTCAGCACCTAGTAGTAGGTCGCAGTCTTGTGACGTGCATCTCGTACCTCGACTCCCCCGCAGTAAGGTCGAGAGGAGTAGACAGAGAATTTGGAAGAGAGAGCAAAAGACAGACAGACTCTCTCACTCGACCGTCTTGACCACCTCGTCCTTCTCCGTCGACTGCTCGCTGCTGTACTTGTCCGAAGGCGGCAACGGCGTACCGCCGGCGCCGACGGAAGAGTATCGGCGGACGGCAGCGTGGTAGTCGACGCTTTTTGGGGCGAAGCTGACGTTTTCGTAGAGCTCGTTGACTTGCTCGAGGGTCATGTCTTTGGTTTCGTAGATCTGTGAGGGCTCGTCAGTAGGTTGGCCTCTGGCTTATGGTTGGTTGAGATACTAACCATGAAGTAGACGAAGAAGACCTAGGAGAAGCGGGGAAGGGTCAGCACAAGTCTCGCGTTGCAAGTTACTGAGGGGCAGGTATAGATGTCTTACAGCGATCCAGCAGAAACCACCCCAGATCCAGAAGACGTTGCTTCCGAGGTCGGCATAGTCTGTGCCCTCGAGGTAAGGAGTGATGAAGGCTAGCAGCCAGTTGAAGAACCAGTTGGCGGCAGTCGTCATACTCAGACACTTGGCGCGGACCTTGAGAGGGAAGATCTCGCCCGTGACGACCCAAGCGCCTGGTCCAAAGGTCGAGGCAAAGAACTAGATGGGTGGTCAGAGAAATTACAGCTATGCGGTGACTGCTTTACTAAAACTCACGAAGATGTAGATGCTATGACACACAAGAAGTTAGCAGGTGTCGCAGGTGGTTGGAAAGTCAAACGCTCGGTCAACATACCATACAAAGGCAAACTGAGCAGCCTGTGATGCTTGATTTGTCGAACCAGTCGCCACACCGCACGCCGCGACGATGTATTGGGAGATACCCATACCGAGCGCGCCGGTAAGAAGAACGAAGCGGCGTCCAAATTTGTCGATGGCGTACAAGCCAGGGAAGGTGGTAACCACATTGACGACATTGGTGATGACCTGCAAGATGAAGGCGCTCGGCAGCCCGCTGTCGGGGTTGCCAGCGAAGTAGCTGGTGCCGTAGTAGAACTGGAGGAGAAGTACGTCAGATCGTCTGTGTACGAATGATATCTTCGACATCAAAGCTTACGATGAAGTTGACGCCGACGAGCTGCTGCAGACTTTGCAAGACGACACCCGTCAGCGTGCGCTTGCCAATGTTGCCCTTGAAGCAGTCGACGTAAGACGCCTTGCCGAGGGACTTCTCGTATTCCCAGCTTCCTTGGATCTCCTCAAGCTCGCCAAGTAAGCTTGGGTGGTCGGCCGGTAGGCGACGCAAGAAGGAAAGTGACTTGGTAGCTTTATGGTCTTTGCCTTGCTTGATGAGGAATCTAGGGGTCTCTGGCAAGATGAACATGCCAATGCACAGGATCAGACTCCAGGCGAATTGGACGGCGAGGGGGATGCGGTAGGAACCTGTCGGTATCAGTAAGTGTTTTCAGGAACTCCTGATACTGCCGATCGACTCACCACTATCATTCCGGTTCTGAGTTCCATAATTCACCAAGGAGGCGAGGAGAAGGCCAATCGTGATGCATAGCTGGTAGCTTCCAATGACGAAGCCACGAATCCATTTCGGGAGCGTCTCTGCTTGGTACATCGGAACTACAATGCAGCGATCCGTCAGTGCCCTGCCAAACTCGAAGCTCCAATGTCTTTGACGTACTCTGCACGGACACAAGCCCAACACCGAGTCCAGCAAATGCTCGTCCAACGATGAACAATTTCTGCTCTGTCGCTGCGACCTGAAGAATGACACCCAGATTGAACGGAATCGCAGCGGACAGAATGATACCCCTGTCAGAATCATCAGTAAGTGGCCATGCCGTGTTCGAGAGCTCTTCGATTACCATTTCCTGCCCGTCCAGTCCGCAAGCAACCCAGCCGCAAGAGCGCCGAAGAATGTTCCCACCGACAAGATCGACACGATCAACGAGAGGCGGCTCTCGTTCGGGTCATCGAATTCTTTCACCCAGTACGGCATGACCTGAATTCCGGAGATTGTGCCAGTATCGTAGCCGTACAGGATTCCCGCGAAGGCTGCGAACATGCCGACCATGATAGCAGGCCATGCCGCGCCCGGCTCGTCCTTTGGCTTCTGCAGTCCGAAGCCCATAGTGAATGCTCTGCTCTTTCTGACTTGGTTCGCGTGGACTGCAAAGTGATGGAGAGTGAATGGAGATCGGAGTGC
Source organism: Salinomyces thailandicus (assembly GCA_005059885.1). Classification (NCBI taxonomy): domain Eukaryota; kingdom Fungi; phylum Ascomycota; class Dothideomycetes; order Mycosphaerellales; family Teratosphaeriaceae; genus Salinomyces; species Salinomyces thailandicus. The sequence goes on along the minus strand of NAJL01000006.1, from coordinate 256,226 downwards.
GTTGTAGTCCGCACTTAGTTAAGGTGACTAGATGTAGGACGACAAACAGCAGAAGAGAGTTTTGAAGGAGTTTACACCCGCGCTAGTGGGGCAAGCTCCGTCTCAGATGGAAGGTACGTAAGGCACGTCGTTGCGGAGGCGAAGTTTAAAAGGGGCCTTACATGGGAACGTGCTTGCCTTTTAAAGCTGTCGCGTGTAGAGCAGGCATGGGCCGCATGGTCAAGGAAAGCGATCTCACCAGGGCATCCTGCCCACACGACCTCGTGTCGTGCGACGAGGCGGAGTAGTAGCACGGAGTAATGATTAGCAGCTGGCGGGCACGCGGGTTTCGCCCACGGGCAGCCCTCAGTAGCGGCGGTGGCCCAGTGGGCGAAGTGAGGGCTGATATTGGAGGACTGTGGAGAGTCGGACCGAATGCCTACCTTACGACTGCACACTATCGATCCGTCGACATCCCCAGCTTGAGGTTGGTCGCGAGCGGAGGCTGATACTCTCATGTCCAAATCGATGAACGGAAGCGTTGTTGTTGGAGGCACCTGAACGTTACTTTGTACATTCGCGTTACAGTTCATGCAAGTCAGCCAGCTCCTCGACAGCACGACAGGCATTCATTACGTACCGATCGCATCTCGCAACGACATCAGCGGTTGTCACTACATGTAGCGACAGATCCGATGCCAAGTCCTCGAATACCCGCTACATTTAGAATCAATCCACAGTCAGGGCTCGTTAATCTCCATTCTCACACCGGCACAGCCCGGCGCTCCAGTCTCCGTGGGACCTGTGACGGGGCACTAGAAAGACGGGCTTAGGGATGGGATGGAAAGATCGAAGTGAAAAGTGGATGTCCAACGAGCGATGCGTTCCACTATTCAGATCTCAAGATGAGCCGTCTCAGCTTCCGAGCATCTAGAAGGTAGCAGCCCGGCTCCTACACATCCAATCCGAAGTCCACCCGCGCGCGGACAACAATGTCGCAGCTCGAATTGCTGCCCGAGCCATCGTCTCACGGCCTCCACGGCTTCTGCATCCCCCATCGCCGCCAACACCATCGATCTCATCGCCATTGTTGCTTACGTGATAGCGTCTACTCGTAAGTGCAAGCGACCTCAGAGCTGCTGGCACTGCAAGACGTCACGACCTCGCCGTCCTGCTCGACGTCAAAGATGGTGGCGCCGGAGGGGCTTGAAGCATCGCCGTCGGCGGTGTAAGACGCATCGGTGAAGGTCACAGTCCCAAAGTCCGCGAACGGAATGAGCTGGCTGTCGGATTCGAAGTCCTGTGAAGAAAAGAGGTTGATTATTAGCTTTGCTGGCCCGGTGCGAGATACATTCAAGCTCGCTGCCTTCGCTCACGAAACTTTGAGCCGGCTTGAGCTTGTGTGGTAGCGTTGCGAGCTTCGCCGCCAACAAGCCAGCACACAGAGCACGACCACACGAAGCTTGCGAACGAGACATCATTCATTCACTCAATCAATCATTCACTCACCTCGACAATCCATTCCGCGTTGGTCAGACAAAGCGAGCCGAGCGAGGCTTCGTCGCTAAAAGTATGGGTGACGCTGTCTCCCGTCGACTGGTTCTCGATCGTGGCGGTACCGGCGGTCTTGCTGGTGGCCTTGACCGTCGCCGTGATCACGTCGCCGGGCGAGACATCAAAGTTGTCGAAGTCGTACGAATAGTCCGGGTACCATTCGTACCAGGCCGCGTACTCGGTCTCGGTGCCTTCGATCAAGAAGTCGACGCCGGTCTGGAGGATGGCTGAAGTACGAGGCGCAGTGTCAGTGACCTGCGTGTTCACTCGCTCGATCGGAATGACGACTTACCAGTCTCGCAAGTATCGCCATCGATGCCGACCCAGGCAGCAGCGCCATACTCGGTGCTATCGCTCCCGCCCGAAGGGATCTCCGCCGTAGGAACGGTGAAAGTGCCGGTGACTTCTGTAACATCGGTGGTGACGATGACAGCGCCAGCCCAGTTGGAGCTGTATGTAACGAAGCCAGGGTTGTCGGACTTGATACTGTCGCCCATGCTGGTATAGTTGACAGCCAGCGGCAAGTTCGACTTGCGACTCTCCATCCGCTTGCGCAGACGCTCATTGCGGCGCGCGGCAAGCTTCGAAGGAGCTGCGAGGGCAGTGCCTGCAAACAGCAGGGCGACGATGGAGGTGAGTTTCATGTTGAAGGGCGTCTTGACTGTGAAAGCGATTGCAGATTTGATGGAAGAAAGATTGGTCTTGACTGTTGATCTGGTGAGTAGATCCAAGCCCTCACAGGAAGGGAGCGAAAAGACCTCTTTATGTCTTTCCATCACACTGCCCCCAGCTACCTCTCAACGACCAGCGTCGTATGCTCGTCATAGCAATGATAGGTACTTCCGTCCAAACGAGACATTCGCCCGGTCAAGCTATCGAAATCCTGCGCAGGCGACGGGCGCGCGGGCGTGGGTTGACACTTTCCGGCATTGTCCATACCGTCCCTGTAATCTCTACATGACATGCAGCGTGCAACGAGCGTCGGCCACATTGCGCGCAGGCAAGGCACTCTTCGACGGCGAGTACAATACGACGGTACTATGGAAGAATGTCTCTTGATCGCCACAATGCATCAGCAGGAACGCGACATTTCTCCCGAAGGAGATCGTGGCCATGTCCCGGTGCTGCAGCAATCTAAATGCTCGTATCGCTGCCCAGCAGGCGAGTCGATTTTGATATGGGTTCGTGATAGCTTGTGGTGGACTGTCCTCGATCTCAGTACACAGGTCATGAAGGTGCTGAAACATACCCGTCATAAGACATCCCTCGCCTCCACCGTGAGGGCCTTCAAAACCTCTCGTCGCCATCTACAGTAGCATCTCCTTGACCAACGACAAGAGAGGTATGATCACCTTCTATGTTGTCTCATCTCAGAGCACTCTTCGCAACCCAGTAGACCGATCACTCTTCCAATCAAGGAGCGTAGAACCTGCGATAGAATCACAGATAATGCACGTAAGCTTAGGGTTCGACCTGCTGGTGCCGAGTGCTTTGCATTCGCTTGTCTACACCCCTTGTCAATTTGGCGATAAGACTTTGCCGCTCTCTTCTTGTTGAGTCTTGGGTGTATGCTTGTCGGACAGAAGCACAGCGAGGCGGGAGCTTGGCCTCCAAGCTTAGTCTCCAAGCTTAGTCTTGGACGTGGTTGGACGATATGCCGTCGCTCGAGGCACACATATTGTATTCGTGTATATGACTGACGGACACAGATGTGGAAAAGAAAGTTCGATATTCTCAACCTCGCATCTTCAAGTCCCGCGGGTGCACGAACGATCGCTTGCGCGACCGCACCGAATCAACTTCAGATGAAATGATGCCAGTCAATTCACCTTGCTGGCCCCGTTCAATGCCATCGTAATAATCATGATCATCCCCTTCATCATCACCAACAGCAGCGGACACAGCACCGATCACCTTCCGCATTTCGGACGACAGCCGTGCTGTACCTACAGACCGAGCCCGGCAACCCTCGATCACGATAAGGCAGATCGCCCAAGCTCGGTTGGCGTGCGGAAGGAGCACAAAGCTCCGATTCTCTTCATGCATGTCGATAGTACGTACATTAATGTGTGTACATATACGCCCCCCACCTCCCCGAACGGCCCGGCTCTGCCTCTGTTCCCACATCCATCAGGTACTCTATACACATATGTACGGTACATGTGGGGAGGTCACGGACCGAGACATCGGTGTACCGCTGTCAATCTACCAGCAACGGACGACACGAAGTCAACGCTTGAAGGTAACGCACCCTTCACTTGAGGTAGTATCCCCGCAAACGAACGCCACAACAACGCATCGTTGTCGGAAATCTCTAGAAGCGATTCTCCCTCCGAACAACGCAGGCCGTAGGTTTGCAACGTCTGGGGAGGAAGAGCGTCTGCGTAGCGAGATCATTTCTTATCTCCGGGTCAGCACAGCCAGTGCATCTAGAGATGAGATGAATATAGCCACCTTCCGCTCTCAGCCTTATCTCGCGGGGTCAGCCAATCCCGGTCTTTCGCTAAAGGTACAAGCAAGGGCGCGCAGGCAGCATGCTTGAGATGAGCGACGAGCTCTTCTATCAGCATCCCCATGCCGTCGTGTTCATGTATGTAGGTATGTATCAACAAATATCCGAAGTAGCGAATTGTCCGAGGAATTTCCCGATTAGGCAGGTGCGCAATACCCTCGCCATCCTCTTGCGCTGTCCGGCTTCCGAAGTCGGGCGTTAGGAAGAACGAACTAAGAACAGCGAGGAGCAGCCAGCGCCTCAACATCCTCCTGCATCACCTCGTATCCTACTCTATTGAGATAGTGTTGACGAAGTCGAGGGTTCAAAAAAAAGTGAAAGGACCCAGAAGTAGTCAGGTGCCCTAAGAATTTCCCCCAAACGGACAGGTGCGCAAACAAAACCTCCGCTATCATCTTCGATCCTTCCTAATCTCCGGCATCAGGGAGAGAAGAGCATCAATGTAGAGCCTCACCGCGAGGTGTTCGAGCTTCTGAGACAGACGTCAGTCTGGGTGAGGAATCAAAGAGACAACTGACAGTCCACCGCAGGAAGTTTTCGGCCCCTGGATCTTACACGACATCGTCTTGAACTGTTCCTTGGTCTGATGTGAGGTCTTTCTCGTCCGTGTAAAGCAGAGAACCTGCTCGTAGGTTTCCAACAGCTCTCGCTAAACGAAGCGATCTAAGTAAGCGAAAGCTATTTCTTTTGCCCTTTTAGTCTTCGATTTGTTAAGAAACGTGCAGAGGATTCCAACCTCAGCGTGGTCAACCGACTTCCCAGGGTGTAGGCGTGGTTTCAAGCTCTCTTTCTTGGGTTCAGTCTGCGAAATGTGGGCTCCGACTCCGAGAGGCGTTCTGTGGAGTGGCACTGCTGGGGTGGATTGGGACAGGTAGTTGGAGGGTCGCTTTTGGGGCGGAGGATGGGGGTGATGCGGGGGAGGTAGAGTAAGACGCGGGTTCTGCTGATGGCTGCGGATGCAGGCGGGACCTTATATCTTTCGTGGCCAATATAACATCCATCTATCGTATAGTCAATCATTATAGGTCACTCATCACTCATCAGCTGTGGAGTAAGTCGTGGAGATCCAGAAGTACGCGTGCGGTCAACTCAGCAATCCGCCAGCGCAACCGTTTCTACAGCATACCCTTCGCCGCTTGCTCCTTCCGCTCCTCCCACACCGTCTTTCCACTACAACTGCAAACCGTCTTCTCATTATCCCACACGCCGGCCGACCGCGCAATCACCCCCACCAATGTATCCGGATCCTCACTCCGCAACCGCTCCTGCTCCCGCTCCCGACTCACCACGATACTCCGCCCGATCAGCTCCCAAATCTGAATTGGCTTATCCAAAAACACAGACCCAAGCCCAGACTTCCCGACCTCAATCGTCCCAAACACACCCCGAGCCGGCCGCGCCTCCTTCTTCGCCTCCAGCAAATCCCATACCCCGCCCACCGACTCCGCGCCACGGCTGATATCCCCCGTCTCCCGCACCGAAACATGATAACTCCCTGGACTCACACCCCTCAACGTCATATCCAGGATCGTCATGCTCGGCCCCACCTGCACCATACGGATCAACCCCCTCACCGCATCCTGCACACCGGAGCTATGCGTCTCGAGGATGCACACGGCGGCGCTGTCAGCTTTGCCGGAGCCCCTGAGAATCGCGTCGCGGCCCGTGGCTTGGATGGCGGAGACGATCGCGGAAGGTGGGGTGTTGCCTGTAACGGCGATCATTTGGGCGGCGAGGTCGGCGGAGACATTTTGGATGCCGGGAAGGTTGTGGAGGGAGGTTTGCACGTCTTTGATGCCTGGCGTGGGCGCGTTAGAGAGGCCGGGGACGGTGGAGGGTTTGAAGGGAGTGGGACATACATGCCTCGCAGCTGAGGGGAACAGCAAAGGTGGTTTCGAACGGTTGGATCATGATGGGTGGTTATGACGGCGGGTTGGGACTAGAGAATCGAACGATGGCTGTATACCTCTTGTCGCGCACCCTACACTATCTTATCGTCTGCCAACATGAGCAGACTAGACCTCCTGTGAGCATTGAAGCTCTTTGGTGATCTTGCTAACAGTGACGTTCCCCCAGAACCTCGGCCGAAATGATCCGGCCTCCAGCTTTAGTCATCATGCCTTGTTCAATGTGCAGGTGGGTAGGTCAAGTTCCATTCGACCACACCATGGATGAGACAATAACAGCTGCAACCCTTCTGGTCTCTGCGCACTTAATGGAGAAGCTTGCATTTCCGTACGTCACCAATTCGATACAGCTTCGAAGTGCATGTCTGGCGCAACAATATGACTTCAAATGCCGTGTCGATACAGCCTTCCAACATGCTCAATCGTAGTCGCGTGGATGTCTGCAAGAGTCTGCGCGCCTGCCACCCGAGCAGAGAGCTAAGCAGGAGAGTCATTTCTTGCAAGTCTCAAGATCATCGTACATTTTGTCCAGCAGACAGACGTGCCTTCGAGACAAGATGGTTAGTTCCTTGCATGTAATCTGCAACCAGGGTTTCAGTCGTCTCATGCTTTGCAATTTTCAACCACAGTCTCTTGGTGACCTGGAAGGACTAGCAGGAAACGTTTCTGCTGATGATCGACAGAGTGAAAGATATGTTGGTAAGCAAGAACGTCAGTAGTCCTTCATCATCATCAACTGAGACAGACTTTCGCATCTGACACTGACGTGCTCGAAGCCGATATGTAATAAGCATCCCCAAGTCAAGCGGAGCTGACCAATCGACCTGTCGTCTTTCCCAGACAATCGGAGACTTCTTCCTGGCCGGCAGAGTAGGGTACCACCGGGAATATCTATGGTCAGCCGGCGGCTTATCGAGGTCAACCAATAGTGGTGACAGTATAATGATTGCCTGGTGCGGCCTTACGTCCGTCATCCGCTGCAATTTTGCAGCTCTGCAACCATGAGGTGAGGCAACACTTTGAGCAAAAGGCTGAGACGAACAGCGACGTCGCCATTTCGGCAGGCATCAGGAATAATGGAGCAAACAAGGATTGCATCGAAGCATCGCGTCGCTGATGCCTTTTCGCTCGCCAGTAGGCAGACGGCGCGGCGAAGGACTTGTAAATGTAAGGTAACTGCGGAGTGAAATGTTTCCGACGGTGTGAATTTCATCCCTGTCGCTGTTCGGCAGGATCGATCGCTCATCCCCGAGCTGTTCGCACGTAAGACCGGATCCTGCGGAGCTCGCAACCTAAGCGAGCAAAGCGAGAGCGTTTTCCATCTCGGCCGTTAGCAACGCCCGATTCCGGGCGAACCGCGTGCCCTGGTCACTGCCCATCCACATCTACTCCAATAATGATACAGTACGGATGGTGTAGTCACCGAGATGAGTCTTTTGATTGTACGGTAAGGCGTACAAAGAAGCAGTGTAGTCATGGTAATGAGTCGAACCGGTCTTCACCGCTCACGCGAGTTTGGAGATCGAGGTACAGGGGCCGCATCTGGTGCCGGTGACTGCTGTCTCCCGTCTGATGGCTGATGTGAAGAGGGCAGGGCGGTGACGATGCAAATCCAACATTGCGAGTACTTTGTACGAATGCTGGATCCTCGATGTGCCGGCTGTAGCTTGTACCGCATCCGCCTTGTTCGCCTCTCACGACTTACGACCAGGACCGAGCCGGTGCAGATGTGCAAAGGGGGACAGTCGCTGTAAGTTTCGGAACGCGCACTCTACGTACTGTAAGGGTACGCAAGCGAGCGTTGGTCAAGTCTGTTGCCTGATGGAACAACGTGGCTCCTCTTGTCACGTCGCTGCAGTCGGTTGTGGTTGTGTAAACATGCCCATAGCGACGCGGAGAGAAGGGATGGCCTTGTCAACGCCTATAATAATGCAGCCTGCTAGGTCTTGGCAGGACACTGCACGGGTTCTTGATCCTCTGGAATGGTGGAGATGGTCAGTTGTGCAAGACAGGCCACGGCTGTCTAAGGTACCTTGATATTGGGCATCCTCACGACTGACACCGACACCATGCGAGGCGAGGCAGACTGACCAGCACGGCGATGATCCTGCATGCCTGCTCACGACCGGTGTGACTCAAGGCAGTCATTGCTGATGAGCAATGGGACGGGAAGGCACCAGGGCGCGGAAACTTTACAGTTCCTGCAGCAGGCTGTGTAATAATGCATCCATCCAAACCATCCTCAGCCTACCTAACTCCAGCGCGCGTTGTAGGGCGGCGGTGTTTGTAACCGGCCGCATGGGCTGATTACTTTCCGAGAACACCGGTTGTGCCGAGCTTGCTGGGTCGAAGGTTCCAGGCAAGCGATTGGCTGAGTGCAAGTAGCTGACGGAGAGTATCGGTGTTAGCGGGCGAAGGAGTAATCAGCCAGGGATACGTACCTGGGATGTACGGTAGCTGCGGACCGGATGGTGAGATGAAGCGACCGAGCACCGGCTCTGCGGTCTCTGAGGGACGCCGTATACGCGACGGAGCTTACGATAGCAGAAGGAAGCACAAATATGTCCCAATATCTCCCCCATTGTCTGATCGTTCTCTCTCTACACAACACATACCATCACTGAACGAGACACATCCATATCCATTACTCAACGGTCAACAACTACAACAACAACCAGAAACAATCTGAACCCAGCTTTTCGATCTCGGCTGTCTTTGATCTAAGCTCACCACCTGAACCCTGATTGGCTGGTGACTCAGGCAACATTTATTTTGCCATCTCGAGCTCAGACATCTTTATTGACTCTTTGAGTCACCATCACCCAAACACGACGACTATATCCCACAATGCCTTCCCGCCTGCGCCACCAATCTTCTCTTGAAGAACCAACATCTGCAAACGCAACCTATCAGACATCACCAACTCTACCTCCAGCTAAGAAGCAGAAGATGTCTCTCACTCAAACATACTATGTTGCCTCCACGGCGAGATCGAAGCTCGGTAAGGAGGCTAGCCAGGCCGATCACAACTTGAGGTTGCTCGTCGGTCATGCAAGTGAGTATTGTCTCCATCCCTTCGCAACTTGTCCCCAAGCTTACCAATCTGCAGACCTTCTTGATCAACTCATGGTCGACCTTGCCGACGCGGAGCGAGAGCAAGAAGCTTGGTTCAACCAGTCTGTCAGGAAGGCCTCCAGGCCGCAGGAGCCTGCACATGTCCAATGGGTCGACACGATCCGCGAGGAGGAGGACGAGGACGATAGCGACAGTGACAGCGACCTGGAGGGTTCCATCTACGATGAGGACGAGTTCGACATGATACCTGTGAGGAAGTTGAAGTCTCCACCGGTTGAGATCGAATCTGTCGAGCTTCACGACGACGAGTACGACGACATGATGGACGAAGACGAGGACGAGGACGAGGACGAGGACGAGGACGAGGACCCATACCGCCTTACCAGAGTCCCTTCGCACCCTGTCGACTTCCCACTACACTCCCCGCCCGAACTCCTACACGACTCCGACTCAGAAGACGACGAACAAGACTCCACACCTCCATCGCCAGACACCGACCAAGCCATGCACATGGACCTCGACGACAAGGCCCGAGAAGCAATCGCGACAACCAGCTTCTACGGCAAATCCACAGATCGCAGTCTCGAAGACTACATTTTGCAGCAAGCACAGCGACCGTCGCAACCAATGATCGCGACTTACTAGGCACTTGCATGCCTGCCTGCCTGCATCGTTCATCTTCGAACACTTGCCCGGTCTACAGCGTTCGAGCGAAGCGTGTCACTGTCTTCTACTGTCTACTAGCGAGGAGTTGGATTGGAAAATCCTGGGATTTGGGTTCTTCGGCCTACGCGCCACTTTGATTATTCGACGAACATTTCTCGTCTAATCTCATCTCAGCCATGGCTACGGCCTTTTAGCTAATCACTGTATTCTATCAATACACATCGAAACAAGCAGCTCCTTCCTCTCACGCAGGATTGAGCGCGCTGACTGAGCGTGCTGACATCGCATTCATGCAAAGCCTTTTCGATTCAAATATTTTCCTTCGTGTTTCGCTTACGTTTCTCACCTCACGAACCATCTCATACCCTACTAACGACGACGAGAAAAGACACAAAACCCATCTGCTACTCTTCCAGCCCCAGTCTCCACAACAAAAGATCTAAGCACAGGGCACGCCCACGTTCACTCACCGCCCGAGCTTTGGACGCCGGGAACTTCTAAGCACTCTGCAATCTCCGCAAGCTCCGGCGAGCATGATCGACTTTCGGTTGTTGCTGGCGTCAGCACACTCAGCCCTACTACCGTGACTGCTCGCTCGGGCCCGGCTTGCTGAGGTCCCGGACGGACAGGTGCTTTGCAAATCCCGACCCAGCCGGTAGCTCCGATTACCAAGATTTCATCATCCATGTTTCCTCCTTCCTGCACGTGAAGTCTGGGACGGCTTTGTTTGTGCTGACGACATGAGTCTTGTTGTGTGTTTTTTCGTCTCTTTCACATGCAGTCGCATTTTCTCGGGCGTAAGGGTTGTCGAAGTCTTGTGGTCTTGGTACATCGTAGTCATCATTTGGCAACGATGAGTAGCTTGTTGGGTACTATTGCGGCCTGCGAGAGACAAATGCATGCGCTCTTTCACAGCAAGGGTCATTGGTCTGGTGTCCTTGTCTATTGTATCCCGTATGCTTACTCTGTGGGCACGGATTTTGCGGGCTTGCTGGGTGCATGGGTCTTTGGGCATGATACTCTCTAAGGCGTAGAAACGACAAGAGCTTGCGCTGGCGACTGGCGAGCGGCATGCAAGCTTTGTGACTTAACTCCTCTGGATTAGCACGGCACGCTGACGGTAGGTAGAATGAGATTGCTCTCAGGCGGGATATCGAACGCTATATGTAGCTCAGCATCCGCGACAAGCCGTGAACATGAGGCCTGGGCGGAAAAAGATGGGAGTCCAGGCAAGTTTTGCTCGCTTGCCCAAATGTACAGGGCTTAGGAGTCAACTTTACAAGAGATGAAGCTTTATTGTTTGCTCGAAAGTCTGACAGTCGAGCTCTTGCAAAATGTACCGGTAGGTAGATGAGGCAGACAAAAGCTTCCAAACCGGGATCTCCTTGTTGACACAACGATGGTGAAACCTCAGCTTTCATCTTTCCGATCCGCACTCGTGCTCGTTGTTGACGATTGATCAAGAGGGGCTTGAAGGTCGCCTAGCGGATACATTTAGGCAGCGATTCCGGCGCAGTATCATAAGTCATCTGCCGCGCCTTCAGTGCCGCTTGCAGCAGTTTGGAAGCGGAAGCCGGAGTCGCGACTGAAGCGTTTCAGTCGCCCTACACCTTCCAAGAAACATGAAACAGCCATGCCAAATCGCGCAATGATGCTGACCTTAACCTGCGTGATACGACGTTGCGGTGTTTGTATGAGGCGGAAAGCATTTTGGGCTAGACTAGATCGCTGAAGCCATGAAAGAGCAGTCTCGACGGGCAAATCGTGCTTGAGGTAGCCGCGGTAGAGTTTTTGTCTACGTGGGACGTCTACGATGTATACATTATAGATGCCTCCCATGCCGATGTGATGCTGCCCCCGCCCTCCATGGGAGTGAGTACTTCCATCGTCGCGATCCTCACGATATCCATCCCAAGGCTGAATGTACGGGTGAAGGACATCCGATGGTGCGAGGGGCACAGACCTGCCCCAGTGGCCCTAGTACGTTACGAGCCGAGGCCGTGGCAAGGGTAAGGTATGGGCGTGGAGAAGCGGCGAGGCGGCTCGATGTCGGGTTCGAGAAGGCCAGGATGAGCACACCTGTGGTGTTAAGAATCGCGACAGTGAGGTCACAACACGCCGGCGAATACTACATGGAATGTAAGTAGGTGAGCATGCAACAAAATGCCTTGCGAAGTCCGACAGACTGGCCGGCCTTCTTCTACCTCTCTCCCTCATCGACGTTTCCGCGCGGCTTCGGACATGCCGGAGTCTGTTAGCCCGCTTCGATCGTCGTCTCCAAGTACACGACGTAGCCACGCTGCGAGGATCGCAGAAGCACTGTAGGAGCCAATTAGAAGGGCAAAGCCCGACTGAATAGCGCCGAAGAGGGAGAGCGCATGCACGTAGGTGAGAAGATCGTCACCAATCGAGTCGTTGCGTCTTTGATTTCCATGTACCTTACCCTACCATCCCTGCCCACCCTACACCCCCGAGCGACTTCTACTACACCTAGGCTCGCAATCCCTCCGCCTGTCCACCCATCCACCTGCATACTCTCACTGTCTCCACGACCACGACCATTGCATCCACCCTCTGCGACGCCTTTCACACACCCCATTGTATCTTTCAGTATCTCGTTAAGACCGCGCACCGCTGCGTCGGCGAATTCGATTAGACTCTCCGATCGACGTCATTGAAACGAGGCGACGACGGACGACTGCAGATACAAACTGGCCGTCCGGGTTGCATCTAGAGCGACAACAGTGCCATCCACCCCTTCAGCCGGCACTGACACCCCACACGAGCGGACTGCCGACCACGAGAGCGGAGCGCGATAGAAGAGGTGGACGAATGGACTCCCTGCCCACGCGATAGAGGTTGCGCTTATGAACTTGCTCCAAGCTGCCGGGCCACTCTCAGTCTCGTCGGGTGAGGGGCAGTCCTACAGCGGGGTGAACGAAAAGGCAGACTTGATGCGACAAGATGAGCTCGCAGCCGCCGAGCAGAAGAATGCGTCGCCGTCCGACCTAGGTGCGCATGACGACGCTCGCGCCCTCGTGCGCTTGATACAGTGCTCGCGGTGCTCCTTGCCCTTTCGCATGCCCGTCACGCTGCCCTGTGGGAACACCATCTGCCGAGCCTGTGTGCCGCAGTCCCATGAGCGCGAGCACATATCCTACCCGGACTTGCCTGGACGCCGCCAGGCATTCCGCTGTCCGTTTCAGCAATGCGCGGAAGAACACCCGGTTTCCGACTGCAATGTCGACGTGGTGTTGACAAAGCTGATGGACTCTATCGCTGAGGTGGTGGCGAAACATGCGTCTGCTATCGAGCGGACGCCGGCTGCACTGGAGGCCGCTGAACGGTGGGATGAGGGCGTCAGTCTTCCGGAGAAGATGGCTACCCAGGAGGCGCTGGCAGGCCGGCTGGTCACGACTTACCTACTAGCAGCCGAAGGGAAGCTCGCCCGCGACGCTCAAATGGACTATCTTCCGACACCCGAAGTATCGGGGAATGAATCGGCCATGGACGTCACCATCCTGTCCGAGCTTTTGGAAACGACTCAGCGCGAGGTAGACTGTCAAGTCTGTTACAACCTGATGCTCGACCCTGTCACCACCTTCTGCGGGCATACGCTCTGTCGAAATTGCCTCGCTCGCGTCCTAGACCATTCACAGCATTGTCCGGTGTGTCGGCGAGGGCTGTCCATTGCTCCTTCCTTGCACAGTCAGGCGAGCAACAAGACACTAGTCAATCTGCTTAACGGACTCTGTCCCGAAGCAGTCTCCGCTCGGGCAGAGGCCGTAGCGTTAGAGGAAGCGGGAGGCGAGGGCGGCCTGAACACCTCCCTCTTCGTCTGCACCCTCGGCTTCCCCAACCAACCCACCTTTCTACGCATCTTCGAGCCCCGCTACCGCCTTATGCTCCGTCGCTGCGTCGAGGGCAGCAAGGAGTTCGGTATGCTCATGTACAACCGATATCTCGAGCCTCAGGGCGACCTCGGCCCTGTCCACTTCTACCACTACGGGATCATGCTCCGCATCATTCACTCGCAGTTGCTAGCTGACGGCACGAGCCTGATCGAGACCCGTGGCGCCTATCGCTTCCGCGTTAAGGCCCACGGCGTTATGGATGGCTACGCTGTCGGCAACGTCGAGCGTCTTGATGACGTCCCTCTGGTCGAAGAAGAACGGCTTGAGGCCGAAGAAACGTCCTTGCCTCCGGCCGCAGAAGACGACTTAGCAGGCCAGCTCACACGCATGTCGACGAAGGACCTGCTAGCGCTCGGTCAGGACTTCATTGTTCGTATGCAGGCCCGCAGCGCCAACTGGCTGCAGCAACGCGTGCTGGACATTCACGGCCTACCGCCTGACGACGCGGCTATGTTCCCGTACTGGTTCGCGAGCGTGCTGCCGATCAGCGACGAGGAAAAGTATAAGCTGATGGGTACCACGACGGTGCGGCAGCGGCTGAAGATTACCGCGTCTTGGATTCGCAGGATTGAGTCGCAGCGCTGGTAAGCCTATACCTCATTTCATTCCACTCCCGCATACGCTGTCGCTGACGTGGGGTGGTTGTGTTCATCAAAGGAGCGACGATGAAGATGAAGATGATGAAAACTAACGACGCACTTGAAACAGGTACCAAAGCAACTCCTGTCAGATCTTGTGACTCGCCTTGCATTACTTTGCGCCCGTCGCACTGATCCTCGTTGCTATCCTCCTCAACTGGACTCGATCATGAACCCAGACTCCCTCACTCTCGCCCACCCGCCTCGTACATCACGTACAAAGGAGCACCTACCGACGTACTTGACGCCATCCGCGCTTGCTCATCTGCTTTTATCCCTCGCTGAAGACATCACATCATGGCGCCGGCGTTTCTGTTTTGACGACTCAAGACTCTGGACCTTCGCTCTGCACGAAACATCTCTCCGCAAGCATGGAAGCGAAACTCCCCGGTGTTATTTGGAAACGGGGAAATTTGGCATCTCTCGTATGATTCGATACGACACGATACGCATACGATACGCATACATACACAACTCAGAATCAGTTGGGTTTTCAGGCGTCGCCGCCCACACCACCTTTTGTCTTTGGGAAGAACAAATCGAGAAGGGCGAAGTGTTGGGATTTGGAATGATTTATTGGGAGCTGTGCTATCGTCGTTGGAGGCGAGATCTTTCCTATTTTGCTAGACCGGTTGGTTGGTTGGTTGGGTGGTTCTTTCCTGGTGTGGAGGATGTTCATAGGATCATGTTTTGGGAAGCTTGGGGGCTTTTTATGTCGATTTGGAAAGAATGCATGTGTTTATCTCTCGAATCTACCGAACCTATGATGGGATGGCCTTTAAGCGCTGACATGGCCAGTAGGCGTGGATGTCGCGCGTGGTGTGGCTTTGGTGCGGGGCCGAAGACGGGAGGCATTGGCGGCCTCCGACAGGCTGGACTCGTTACCTTACGCGCTGCTCATGCATGAACCCACTGGCCTACCTTACCTTACCTTTGGTACCTCCCTCACTGTAGTCATGCGGCGGTTGCGTTCTTTTCTTTCTTCCCGGCTGGTATAGTCCGGGCTTGGTGGTAAGAGAGTGTGTGTGCCATTTCATATCTCCCCTTGACATCTAACAGCCGGTCGATATATGGACGTGTGAGCTTGGGGTGGACCGCGTTGGACTCGAAGTCACAACAAAATGCCGTCACGATTGGAATAAGAAAGAGCAAGAGCTTGGAGACGAGGATCGTGCATACCGATACACATACTCCTGTCCGACCGGAGGGGCTGTAAGAAAGCAGCATGTCGCTCAAGAAGGAGATCGAGACATGGGTCGCCGCGCTCGCCGCTTACGACCACAACGAGTTCGACAGCGCCCTCCGCTGCTTCGAGCAGATCGCCGACACCTCCAAGATCCTCTTCAACACCGGCGTCATTCACGCCACTCTCGGCGAGCACGCCCGCGCCATCGCCTGCTACCAGCGTGCCGTTCAGCTCGACCAGTACCTCGCCGTCGCCTACTTCCAGCAAGGCGTCAGCAACTTCCTCATGGGCGATTTTGAAGAGGCCTTGGCCAATTTCAACGATACGTTGCTCTACCTCCGCGGGAACAACCATATCGACTACGAGCAGTTGGGGCTGAAGTTCAAGCTGTACTCGTGCGAGGTGCTGTTCAATCGTGGGCTCTGCTATATCTACCTGCAGCAGAAGGACGGCGGCATGCAGGACCTCATGTTCGCCGCGCGCGAAAAGGTTGTCCCGGACCATGATGTGATTGATGAGGCGATCGGAGAGCAGGCCGAGGGGTACACCGTCTTCTCCATCCCCGTCGGCATGCTCTACCGGCCCAATGAAGCCAAGGTCAAGAATCTCAAGACGAAGGATTATCTCGGCAAAGCGAGACTGGTCGCCGCGCAGCAGGATCAACAGCGCCAGTCTGCAGACCCGAGACGCCAGGCCGCTCTCGCCGCTCTCTCGCTCGACGACCGCCCGGAGCATAGCCTCTCGTACGCGGCGTTGAACCTAGTCAAGCCGGACCTCCGCAGCCGCTCTCGCCAGCAGTCCGAACCGCCCCTCCACCGCAACGTCTTCCCACCTACGCCGCCGCCTGAAGCTGAACGTCCTATCTCAGCGCACAGCAAGCACAAGTCGTCCGAAAGCGCCCACTCCAATCCCTCGAACCTCCAGCAGGCCCGTCCCGGCGCGAAACCTCTGAGGCTGGAACTCGGCGCCGCGGCTTTCGAGCAGAAAGTCAAGGCCGAGCGCCCAGGCACGGGTGCCAGGCGAGCCGAATCCGAAAGGCCTCCTCCCCGGAAAGAGTACCATCCCAACACCGTGTCCCGCCCCTCAAACAGCAGCAGACCGAAACAAGAACGCCAAGACTTTTTCCGCGAAGGCGGTCCAGAAGTCTATATTCAAGACGACCCTCTCGAGGCCTGTTCTTCACAAATCTACCAAGCGCAGCCGCCGCATTTTATCATGGGCCACCACCGCGCCCGATCCAGCGCTAACCATTCCCACTACCTCCCCATCGAAGAAGAGCCCGAGGAAGAAGAAGACTCCACCTCCCAAACCACCACCACCAACGAGTCTGCAGACGACGATGAAGAAGACGAGGATCCTCTCGCTTTCGAGATAATCGCCCCCAAACCCCATTATTACGGCCGCCACCGCAATTCTTATCAGCATTCGTACTCACACTCCAACTCGCACTCTCGCCGCTCCCCCCGTCTTCCAGCTCCAGCTCCAGCTCCAGCTCCAGCCCCGGACCCCCTCAGGAAAATCCGCGTCAAAGTCCATGCGGCAGATGACATGCGTTACGTCATGACCACTTCTGCTACGCCCTTTCCAGAGCTCACGGAGCAGATACGAGTCAAGATCAGTGGCTCCGGTGCTGCAGGGCTAGGAGCTTCCTCCACCTCCACCTCTTCTTTTAAGATTAAGATTCGAGATGAAGAAGGGGATATGGTGACGATAGGGGATCAGGAGGATTGGGAGATGGCTGTTGCGGGGTGCTGGGGAGATTCTGGCGCGGGGAGGGAAGGGGAGCTGGGCAAGCTGGAGGTGTGGATTGTACGGGAAGGATGAGCCCTGCATTCTTTGTCGAATGGCTGAGATTTACAATGAACAGTGATGATGACGATGAGGATATATGAACGGATGGATGACGAGTTGGATCTCTTAATGGATGGAAGTTTTGATGGTAAGCATCTCTTAGTGGATGGGACTTCTGATGATAATCACATTGGACACGCATGGGCACATTCTGGATTGATTTGATTTGATTTGATTGTAAGTGGCAGCCAGAGTGCGCTATATGCTATAGGTAGCTCAACTGTGTAGGCGTGCCTCGGTGCATCGCATCGCCTAATGCGCTTTCTCTTGTTCTCGTGTAGAAATCCTCAATGTAAGGTGCTACACGCCTGTGACTGCAGGGAGGAAAGACCGGGCAACCTGACAAAGACGCCAAATAAACCCCTTGTGGTTTGATGACGAGGAAGGTGTGGAAAAAGACAAGCCAAATTCCCCGATCCGTAAGTGATGTCCATAAGAACGCCGCGTCCATGCCATGCGTCCTATTCGTCCCCCGCACCCGGAAACGCCTGCCTCAAAGAGGAATTTTCAGTACCAGAAAACGAATCTATCGTCCATCCCCGGCCTCCAGCTCTTCTTCCTTCTCGTCCTCCTCCTCCTCCTCATCATCATCATCCGGACTCTCTTCTTCCTCCCCCTTCTCATCCTCCTCGTCCTCATCCTCACTCTCCAACACAATCTTCCTCAGCACCGACTTATCAAAGAGATCGCTGACAAACCGATATTGCGGAATCCGATAGGCGTGGTCGGCCATGACGCGCATAGCTTTGCGGAAGAGCGCTGGCTGCTGGAAGGCGGTGGCATGGTGAGGTTTGCTGCGCGCAGCATTGAGTTCGGCGAGCGCTTTGTTGGTCTGAACCGTGTTGCCGAGTTTGGTTATTGAGGCGAGGATGCTGGTGTGGAGGGTGTTTTTGGAAGGATTGCGGGGGAGAGAATTGCGGGGGAGGGCGTTCGTGGTGGTGGTGGTGGTGGTGGTGGTGGTGGTGGTGGTGTGGGGTTGGTCGAGAGCGAAGAGCTTAGTGAAGTCGAGTGGCAGGACGTAGCCGAGACTCTCGCCCATGACATTGACTGTGCCGTCCCAGCCATGCTCAGCCAAGATTTCCTGCCCGTGTAGGCTGCGCGAGACGAGGCCAAGTACGAAGAAGGCCGTCCCGCGCAGGGTCATGACACGAGATGTCTCTGCGATCTGAACAATGTACTTTACGACATCCGTGTGCTCCAGGAAGGGCGCGCCGAGCTCCATAGAGCCAACGTTGCCGACGGCCCAGAGGCACCCCTTGACCCTGAGGATGGTTTCCGAGTCTTTATCCTCCATGGCAAAGTCTTGAATCGTCGCGGCGAATTCTTCAAAGTGTCCTTTGGCGCGCAGTAGCTCGCAGCCCTCGGCGGTGCGGGTCAGCTCGCGGTAGAAATGCGGCGGTACGTAGCCGAAGTCCTGCGGCTCGAGACCGTCGTCTAGGGAGGACTGTGGCTGCTCTGGCATGTCTGAAAGAGCTCTGGCAAGCGAGGCTTCGACGATCGTGACATAGGTATCATTTCGGCCTAGGAACCAGTCGTCCATCTCTCTGGTAATGTAGTCCAAGCCGTCTAGATAATGGTAGCCAACAGAGGTTGACAGGAAGCGGAGCAGCAAAGGCGCACCGATCTCCCCGAGATGGTCCAAAGCAGGTCTACACTTGACGACGTACTCGAGGGAAGTAATATCGTTACACGCCTCCTCCAGGATCTTGATGGCCACCTCGCATACCTCGATTCCCGGGTCGTAGAGCTGACTGACCAGAAGCTTGATCGCCCACTCGGCCGCGCCGCCGCCGATGATTGTGCTTTCGATAGGCATCATAGCGTACTTGCGCAAGATCCTCGTCGCAGATATCCGCATCTGTTTCGTACTAGCAATCATCGCCTTTGATAGTATGATACGAGGATGGCTATCGAGCGTGTAGTCCAAATTCACCAGTAACGCACGGATCAGGTCGTCTCGCTCCTTAAGCTCTACGATATGATAGCAGATGTTGACAATCTTCCAGCGCTCCAAGATCTGCATGCCCTTGGCGTCACTGCACATGACTCCGAGCATGGCGAAGTAGCCTCCAACCAACGTTTCGAGCATGCGCTCACGCGAGAAGAGAGGGTTCTTGGACGTGATGCCGCTCATAGGGTCCTGCTGGGCCAGGCATTCACCGATCTGGGGGATGAGCTTGTTGCCCTCCAAGTATCGTGCGCCTTCCTGTGTCTGTAGGAGAAGCCGTAGTAACGCGCAGGCGGTGCGTACGTATCGCTGATTGGCCTTTGTGTTACCGGCCTCTGAGAAGCGGTACTTGAAGGGCCGTAAGAAGCCTAGCAGGCGATGGACGAATTTTGATGTGATCATGGCTTCCTGCAATCGCTTTGGATTGACCATAGGCCCTTCAATGAGCTCGTTGATCAGACTCCAATTCCACTTCGTGTAGTTGACGCTGTTCAGAACCTGCGTGTCGATCATCTTTGCTCGGAACTGCGTCTCGTCCACGACGGCGTTGACTTGCGATTTCGAGGTGGCTCGTGCTCTTAAAGCAGACCCATCCTCGTTTGCTTTAGTGCTTGCATCCTGCCCAGAATTAGAGCGGTATAGCGTGCGATTGATACTGTCGACCTGATAGACTGTAGCGACTGCCTGGAAGCGCTCTTCGCTGTGAAAGTCAGTAGCCAGCTCGAACAAGCCAGGCATTGCCTGTATACCATAGCTCCACGAAGTTGGCAGGAGCTCGCTAGCCATCCTCAGTACCTCTGCGATGACCAGGTTTGTACGCCGCTTCAAAGCCTGGTTAGGTGCCGTGCTTTCTGCATTGACCAAGCCGCCTAAAAGGCCTTGGCGTAGAAGTGTCGCCAGAGCTACTGCAGTGAAATGCTGCACGATGCTACGCTTCTGTTTCTCGTCTGCCGTCTGCTTCCATGATGGCTGCGACTGCTGCGCGCTCCGGAGATTGGTGACCCTCCCATAAGTTGTCAAGCGCCGACCGCCAATGAAAGAGGACGACCAAGAAGGCGGCTTGATGCGGAGGACATCAATCAGCAAGTCAAGAGTTACCGTCCGTACCTGCACGTTGGTGATGTACAGGGATGAAACGACGGATCGGACTGGCAGGAAGTCATGTAACGCCATCGTCATCAGTCCCGGCCAGCTTCTGAACAGAGCCGAGATCACGCTAGCGCTCGACTGTAGCTTGTCTTCATGCGCATGGGTCATAGAGGGCTCGGTGAAGGAGGCGAAGGCGGAACTGAACTCAAAGCCACTTTTGAGAAGGCCTCGTCTGCTCGGTAGGTCCATGAGATGCAGAAACGGATCAATGAGTGTCTCGGGCGCAAAATAGATGCCACTGCCCATGGCGTCAGAGAGCACGCTCAACCCGCCCGCGTTGGCCACGAGCAGCGGCTCTTTGAGCAGCATCTCGGCCAATGTCAAGATGGCGATGCCACGCAATTGATCGTCTGCATGATCTGCGACCGCCACTACGATCCGCGCAACGGCTGGGTGTATCTCTTGTGCGCCATCCTTGACGTCCAGAAATGCTCGTGTGAACTTTAGTGCCTGCTCTCGCTCCACCCGAGCTTTGCTCTCCTTGACCAAGGACAAGATCACAAGGTAATCTGTCTGTAGCGCTCGGATGGTCTGCAGAGATTTACGATCTGTGATGGCGTACCTTACGACTCTGTAGCCGGCAGCAACTACCTCTCGGCTGTCGCTCAACAGCATCATCTGCATACGCAACCCAAATATCGACCACGCCAAGTCGTACTTCAGAGTCGGATGCCGCTTAAACAACTCCACCAGGTCGTTAGCCTGGCCGACATAGTAGTCCGATGGATGACCTTCTGATTCCAGCGCTCGAAGCTTCTCAGCGAGGATATAAGTGGGTGACTCGATCTCCGGATCCAGCTCGGCTTCAGCGTCGTCCAGCTGCATCTGCGTCTGGTACGAGGGCGATCTGACCGGCGCCGCCTTAAACAGCTGTGACAGTCTCCCCTTAGGACTGCTCGTCGACTCCTTACTCCGTTGTATCTCCGCCTCCAGATTCTGCTTCAGCTGCGCAATCTTTCGATTCGACGTGTTCAGCTCCAACTCCACCACCCTCCGCTGATCACGTGCCTGCTTCGCACTCTTATTGTTCAGCGCCTCGAGCAAATTTTCCGTGCCAACCTTGATCTTCGTCTCCTTGTCAATGCGGTCCCGATACTCGGCCTGCCGCTGGCCTGACGTCGCGGGTTCATCACCCTCATCGATACCCGGATATGTCGAGAATTCGGCTCGTGAGACATCAGGCCGGGAACTCAACGACTTCAGCTCTGAGCCAAAGCTGCCCGGCACGCCCACAGATCGGCCATACGACTGAACCTGCTTCGCCGTCTTGAAGCTGGTGGCCGAGTACGAGCGGGCATCCTGAATGGGGCGGGTCGGGGGTGCCAGAGCATCGTTGCCATGTGCACCGGTCGAAGGACCTCCTGTCCGTGATGTCGGCGTCATCTAAGCCCGCTGTCCTCTCTGCCGCCGGCATTGGTGTCCCGCGCTATCTGCGACGTCGCAGTGCATCGAGGCTGACGTGGTGTCGTGGGCGGTGCATGTGTTGAGGTCGGGGCAGCACGCGACCTGAAGGGGGCATCTCACACGCCGTGGTCGTAAGGAGGGATGTCTCGATGGGTTGAAGGAGTGCACGTGCAGCTGGATTACTGGCGGCGGTGGTAGAGGATGGAGCTTCAGGGTGGTGAAAAGTAGGAAGTCGTCATTACTGTAGGATACTCGTGCCGGGGCGCGACAACGCGGGGGTTCGGGACGTTTCAGGATTCGGGATGCCGGCGAGACGATGGACATCCGTTATTCCCGTTCCGAACCATTGCAACTCTGATGCGAGCTCGATCTGTACACGCTCTACGACGGTCTCTTCCCGCTCAATTACCCCCTCTATATGTTTACCTATAGGTAGAGGTGCTCCGGCCTGGTACTGCATCGACAGCCACAGTCGATCGATGCACCAGCCCCGTCGCGCCTACCCTAAATCGCAATCTCATAGGGCGATTACGTATGATCGTCACTATCGGCCGCCTCCGACGCAGGTAGAAGCTCTTGAGGCTCTGCGTGCAGATACCCAGCGTCGCGGTGCACGCCGCTCGGTCGTAGGCATTGGCCGATAAGGTGTCGACTGGCCTGGTTCGCTTTTCGATACATATAGCCAGTTTACAGTACCTCCGGTAGCTTTGCTGAACCCACCTGCTCTCTGCACTTATCACTCGATCCAACTGGTACCTCAGGTAGCTTCCTCCCGTCTACAAACACACATTACCTAGGTTATCTACCCATTCCCACCACAGTTGACGATTCCCTCTCCATCGACCCAACCATGTCTGCCCTCAGCTATGCCCGCTACGGCAAGGACAACGTCCGCCTCCTCAAAGTCCACCGCAACCCCGATGGCACCCAAGACGTCACCGAAATGACCGTCTGCACCCTCCTCGAAGGCGACATCGCAGCCTCCTGGACCCATGCAGACAACGCCAACATCGTCGCGACCGACACCCAGAAACAAACCGTCTACGTCCTCGCAAAGCAGCATCCTGTCAATCCGCCCGAGCTCTTCGCCAGCATCCTCGCCAACCACTTCCTTGAGCAATATAGCCATATTCACGTCGCACAAGTGAGTATCACGGTGCACAAGTGGAGCCGGATGCAGGTAGACGGGCAGGCGCACCCGCACTCCTTCCTGCGCGACGGCGAGGAGAAGCGGACGGTAGAGTGCGTCGCGAGGCGGAGCAAGGGTATCAGCATTGCGTCTGGGATAAAAGGGCTGCTGGTGCTGAAGAGCACGGGGAGTCAATTCTGGGGCTTCCATCGGGACGAGTATACGCGGTTGCCGGAAGTGTGGGACCGGATTCTGTCAACGGAGGTCGAGGCGAAGTGGCATTGGCGGGAGTTCAGCGGGCTGGGGGAGGTGGAGAAGGAGGTTGCCGGGTTTGACGCGGCGTGGAGCGATGCGAAGAAGATTACGCTCGAGACATTTGCGAAGGAGAACAGCCCCAGCGTGCAAAATACTATGTACCTCATGAGCGAGCAAATTCTGGCAGCGGCGCCGAGAGTGGAGGCGGTGGACTACAGCTTGCCGAACAAACACTATTTCGAGATTGGTGGGTCCTTGCCGCTGATTTTCCTCATAATTCAGGCTTGCACAGCTAACGCGCTCATTAAATGCAGATCTAAGCTGGTTCAATGGCCTGCAGAATACCGGCAAGGACGCCGAAGTCTTCGCTCCCCAAAGCGACCCCAACGGTCTGATACAATGCACGGTTACCAGGAAAGGTGTGTCACCGAAACTGTAGCCTTGCCTAAAACCCCCCCACAGAGTGTTGATCTTTTTCTTAAGCGTCCTGAAAGCCTTGCGGACCAGACCGCGCGTGGATAGTCGTATAATGTGATACCCCCTTCAGATCCAACCTTGACGCCCTCGCTATGCCCCCAAATTCGAACGTGACTGTCTATGCATGTTATTGCGTCGGCTGCGCAGCGGGCTGCTGGAACGCCGTCTGGACCTCGGGTAGATGTGATATCTTCCTTCCCCCCTCGGTCTTTAGGATGTTCTCCCGATACGGATGCGCGTGTCCCTCGAAACCTATTCCAGACCCACGTTAGCATCCGAATCTCAGGAGAGCGAAGCCACCTCAAAGACCTACACTTCAGCCGCCCCATCCTCTCATCTCGCAATCGATTCTTCGGCAACATTCCCCTGACCGCCCGCCTCAACACCTCTCCGCCTCCCCACTTGCCCATCATACCCCCCAGACTAATGCTCTTCAAACTGCCCGGCCTTGTCGTATGGCTGTAATACAGCTTTTGCGCGCGCTTCTTACCCGTGACATGTAGGTCTGTGCAACCCGTCACGACGACGTAGTCGCCGCAGTCGGTCGAAGGGTCGTAGATAGGTTTATGCTTGCCCATGAGACAAAAAGCGATGCGGGAGGCGACGCGGCCAAGGGGGCGTGGGTCGGCGGAGAGGTTGACTTCGTGCCAGGCGCGGGAGTAGGCTAGGCGGGTCTGGTGGGGGAGAGAGGGATGGGTTAGTACATGGACTTGATCAGAGCGGGAAGAGTGGAACGAGGCTGTACCTTGCCCGCGAATTGCGACATCGTAGAGGACTGTGGTCGACCTGGACGTTCGATGCCCTTGTCGAGGACTACCGGGATGGGAACCTCACTGCGGTAGATGCCAAGAGCTTCGGAAGTGGTGGAGCTCGCCGCACCTGCTTATGTCAGACTTCTTACACGACTGCAGGCAATCACGTGAACGCTTCGTGCCTGAGGTTACTCAGTTGCGGAGAAGTCTAGCACCTCCGACTTGCAGCTGCATGCACGCATGCATGTTCACAGGAGCGTAGACGCTTAAACAAGTGATCCTCTCCTCTCTCCCCTCCCATCTCCTTCGCCACACCCCTCAGAATGCGGGCCGCACGTCCGGTCGAGCAGGCACTCCGCCTCTCGACCCCCCGCCCCGCTCACCATGTCTGTCGCAACTGCCGCCTCCAACAATTCTCGACCTCCCGCCCAGTCCCCGCCAGCGAGCCCTTCTACAAGCGCTTGATGACCGGTATCTTCGGCAGCAAAGAGTCACGGGAAGCGGACCGAGCACGAGACGAGCGGCAACAGAAGAAGGTCAAGGAGCTCGGGCAGCGCCAGGGAGGAGCACTAGAAAAGAAGAGGGACCGGCGGGGCCGCGAATATGAGGTTGCCGCTATCGTCGATCCGACGGAGACTCAGGACTACGTGCAAGCGGTGACGTGGGACGGGTTGGAGCAAGTGGGTAGCGAGCAGTGGGTGCGTGAGCGCGCAGATCGTGGGGAGCAGTACGTGGGTTTCCGGCCGGGCAAGCGCGTGAGGCTGGATGCGGCGCAGTGGCGAGCACTACTGCACCATGTGGTTGTGGAGCTCTTGACGCTGCAGAAAGCGAAGAGGGCCCTGGAAGAGGCGTGTTGGCCGCGAGTGGGGGAGAGCGAGACGTGGGTGCATACGAGGCAGGCCCGGATTCAGAGCAGCGTTGATGGAAGCGTGACTATGTCCTTTGCGCAAGCTGAGGCAGAGGCGACGATACTTGCGAGTATTCCGACCCGTCACCCCGAGCAGATGACGCAAAACGCCGAGGCGCTGTCCAGGGAAGTCGAAGGCGCCGTGGCTGAGGGCGGTCCAGCGGACGCCGCAGACGGTCCGAAGGGGAACATTCCCCCGGCGTGGATGGACATGTCGATTCAAGATCCAGCGCTCAAGATCATGGTAAGCAATACTCCCTCTCGAAGCACCAATTCTATACATCCCACTAACAATCTCGTGCCCGCCTCCCAGCTCCTCAAACGCATCCTCCAGTTGACTGCGCAAACCCCACCAACGCCAACTCTTAACACCGCCACCACCCTCGCATCCATCTACACCCATCTCGCCGCTCCGGCCGCCCCAAAGAAGCTCGCCCACGCCCCTGCACTACAGAAACTACAAAGCCGCGCTCCAAACGTCGCTGTGCATGCCCGGCGCCAGACGCCCATTGATGCGGAGAGAAAAGTGGGAAGGTGGAAGGTCATCCAGGATGAGCTGATGAAAAGGGATCTGCCCGTCACAGGGAGTCGGCACCGGGAGGCCAAGGCGGGCATTTCTATGAGGGGACGGGAGGTTAGGATCACGTGAGCTTTCGAATGGCAGCTGGTGAGATGGAACATGTGCGTGTGGGTGCCCCGCGTGGGTGGGGTGGGAGTGAATGGCAAAGGTGTACGTGGGTGTGTACGAAGGCACGAGAGGTCGCTTGTACGACTGACTTCCACGCTCTCCGACACACATATTAATGTACACCACACAGCAGCCTGTCCTGCAACTTCACACTGCTTACCCTAAACGATCCTCTACGGAGATAGACGCGATACTCACACGAGCTCCACGATTGGCAGAGGACTAGGCCACAATAGGAAGGTGGCGCGTCTGCTGCGAAAGCGTGAAGTGCACTTCGGGCAGGCTGCAGTCGGGTCACACCGTCAGCTTGCTGCCTTGATTGCACGAGGCAATTGCTCCCGGACCGACTAGACCTGAAGATAAAGTAGAACTCCCTAGGTAGGAAATGACTTACAGGTCCATCCCCGACAAGGTCCCCCCCTTCGCGCAACCTTCTCACATCTGGTCGCGCAAAGAGATACAACAAGCTTCCCCTCCCCCGCCCCAACACCATCAAGGTACCTCATCTCACCTTCGAAAAGATGGCCACCCTTCATGAACAAACGCAACAGCGCACCATAACCTGCCACTGCAAAGCCATCCGCCTCACCTTCCCGCCCCTCCGCGAGCCCGCCAACGAATGCATGTGCTCCATCTGCCGGCGCTACGGCGCGCTCTGGGCATACTACAAAGTGGAAGAAGTCCAGATCGAGGATGACGGCAATGCACTCGAAGGGTACGCGTGGGGAAACAAAGTTCTGAGTTTTAATCGGTGTAGACACTGTGGGTGTATGACGCATTATTCGATTCTGCGCCAGACGGAGACGGAGCCGGAGCCGAGGATTGCCGTGAATTGTAGGATGATGGAGCGGGAGGAGTATGAGAGGTTGGAGAGTGAGCAGTCGGATGGGGATTAGTGGATGGGGTGCCAGGAATGTGTGAAGTGAGAGGGCTGCTACTTGAAGCGCTTCGGCGGCACTGCTTACAGTATGGGACCAGGGAGTGAAGGAGCTAGTCTAGCAGATACGCCGAACGAACGAATGTCCAACGGCCACGGATGGGATAATTGAAGGACAAGAAGGAAGCTCCAATGTGTATTGACGCCCTTGAAATTCGTTATAGGTAGGAGTGAAACCGATCCATCCATCATCCAGCGTTATCCCAGGTAGCCCTATCGCTAAGAACCACGCCAACTAAGGTATGCAGCTCGGCCCAAACGTACCTAGACTGCAGCGCAACACAGAGCGCCATGACACCGCCCCACCCTCTCACTCTCTCCATCCGCCTTCCCAACCATCACAGCACTATTACCGGACGAAATGCCGCCAGTCCATGCCTAGAGAACATGGCGCCCTTCCCCCAGAGTCACACCGCCACGAATCATTGTCGTCCCCACACCACCTATCATACCTTAGCAATTCCGCAGCAGACGACTCCCTCAAAACTCAACTTCCCACTCCTCAAGATCGAAACCCCCCACAAACCCTCCACCTTTCGGGCCCGAAACCTCACAAACCGCCTCTTCAGCATGGAAGGACTCTGGCGAAGCCGGTGAAGGAGGCAGGAAATCCTCCTGGCCCCAAGCCTCCAGATCCAGACTTCCCGAAGAACTCTCAGCACCGACACCCTCGTCCGCGCCGCAACTGCAACTCTCTGTGCCAGAAGCCGACGACAACGAGCCAGCAGTCGAAAGCAAGGGTGAGTAGACCACCCAATCATCCTCACTACCGCTACTCTCCATCAAGCTGCTCTCCTCTTCCTGCGTTGTGGCGCCAGGGTGATTGCCTTGGCTGCAATCCCCGCACCAGCAGCGCGTGGCGTGGCCTAATTTCAGGAAGGCAGCGACATCGATGATGCTGCTGTCGCGCGGGCTAGGGCTTTCAGGCAGGGCGGGAAGGGCAAAAAGGGATTTCTCGCTTTGGAAGTGGGCGTCCGAATGGATTTGAGCGACTTCGGAGGAGAGAGGGACTGGGGAGACGTTGTCCGTGGGGGAGGGGCTCAAGAGCGGGGATGTTGGAGTGCCGGGTTGGGCAGGGACGGAGCTGTCGAGGGGGGTGGCGCTGAAGATGTCGTGGTCCATCATCAATTCGTTGAGGCCTTCTGAAGGGCTAGCAAGGGGCGTATAGGGTGGGAGCAAAGGATGCTCTTCTGCGTAGGGGGAAAGAGCGATCTCGTTGGCGTAGCCGACGAGGCTGTTGGCATGGGGCAGCTCTTTGCCGTCAAGCTCGGTGGGGCTAGAGCTATCATTGATTTGCTCGCGAAATTCGAGTGCGGCCTGCCAGGCGGTGAGGTATGCTTGATCATCTGCATCATCTTGAGATGTATAAGGACATCCGTATAGGGCCTCGTTGTCGCATTCCGGAAGCGCTTGAGTGTCTTGCTTCTGCCTGAGCTCGTCGATGACGGTGTGCCAATTGGCTACTTGCTGGTGGTTTTCGGGGCGAGGAGCAAAGCTCGCCACGTACGGGTCGGTGAGGTCGCGCTTGCGGCTGTCCTGACTGTCAAGGATGTGCCAGAGGGTGGCGGCGGAGCCTGCGTGGACCGGCGTCGTCTGTCTTGACTCCACAGGAATCTTGAACGTCTGGACGATCTCAGCTATAGGATCTGGCTGTGGCTCTGGCTTGAATACCTCCAGATCGAGCTCAGCGAGTGGACCTGTCAAGCCTTGCTCCGACAGATGAAGTTTGCAGGCGGTCGGCGGCAGCTTGACGACCGGCTTGGCCGGCGAGGGCGGTCTGGGGAAGAAGCGTGACTTCTTGGGCATGCGGTCGGGATTGCTACGCCACAGCTGCAGTTCCTTGCCCTTTGACTCGGCAGACGTATCAGCCTTCAGTGCCTTCTTTGGCTCGGGCAGGCTCGATAGGTCGTAGAAGACCGGCCGTCCCTCGGGCCACAGACCATTCCGGGTGAAGCACGGCAATGCCGGGCACCAGCTTGGCAGATTCGGAGGGGGCGGTGACATAGGTGGGGTCAGATCGCGGTAGAGCTTAGGGATATTGTCGAGGCCAAAGCTTGGGAACTCAAGGGCTGGTAGCTGCGGTGGTGCTAGTGATACGAGAGGTTGCGATTGGACAGGTGGCGTGAAGGTGGTCCTTGGCAACACGGGCGTGGGCGGCGGCTTAATCTTCTCTTCCTTGTCTGGGGAAAAAGGTAGGAGGTCGTGGATCTGGTTCAGTGCCACGTCGATGTCATGTGACAGCTGGTCATCAAGCATCTGAGTGGCCATTTTGCGCCGGCTCCTTCTGGCGTCCCGTCGACGCTTCGCCTCCTTGGTCCCGCGGCTGTTGCGTGAGCGGCGACAGGGGTTGGTCACACGGTACTCTCTGCCACCTAGCTTCGCATCTGGCGGGGTCGTCGGAGGAGTTGGCGGCGCGGCCAACAGTTCGAAACGGTTGCCTTTCTTCGTTAGCAAGGCTGTGCAACACGGTACGACAAACACTTACTGGACTGCCTTGGTGGCAGGTGCATGCTGAGCTCGAGCCGATCACACCCGCCACCGTACCTCTGAGCGTTGGCGTTGGAGGTCAAGGTCGATTGCTGGTAAACCTGCTCCTGGTGTCTCGGATGGCCGTGCCCATGGCGTAGGTTGGAGCGAGGGGAGGGACTGCGGTTGCGGAGCATGTCCTCGAGATGGCGGTGGTAGTTGTTCGCGCGAAGGGGAGAGTATGAATAGGGAGCTGTATGTGGCTAGATGGAAGCGTTTGAAAGGAGCGTGTTCTTAGGTTCAAGCAATCGAAGGTGTCGTAGGTGGATGGGGAGAGAGACGAGCAAGAAGAGATGGAGAGTAAACACTGAAGACGTCAGGTCAAGCACGCTTCGGTATGCCGAGCTTGACGGTGTGAGAAGGAGCCATTGGGTGTTAGGCAAGTACAGGCACCCACCTTGAGTAGAGGCAGTAGCAGTCCATACCTGATGTGTCGGCGCCGAGGCTTCCACATCAAATCCTGGTCGCATGCCTCTAGTGACAGAATTGTACCTGCCTAGGTAGATATATACAGCGCATGTGAGCTCGCCCCGACGTCTGAAGATGTGGTCTAATGCTCGCAATGCTCTTCCGGGGGCAGACCTAGACAGCATCGGCGGGCAATACGTAAATGTAGAAGGATATGACGTGAAGCACTCCTCTAAATAGGGCCCATAGTAGTGCCTGTCATCTGCATGCCGTCAGCCAGCATGCATCCGGTGGTTTGACTTATGTGGCCACCTCATGTCAGTGTATATAAGATACCTTAAGGTACCTTAGGTAGGTCGGTTGTCGGCCAAGTGAGGTTCGGTTCGTGAACAGAAAGAAGGACGTCCAAGCGTCCGACTTTTGTCATCCCCACATTTGCTCCGCAGTCGCTCACTCATCCTGCGACATCTTTATTTTACATACCTAAGGTACTCTCGACATTCCCTCCACTGACCCTCGACACTCTGCCCTTCCTCCGCCATCCGACTGCACATACACTTCTCACCTACGCGCTCCAGGAGTCTTTGCTACTGCTCTCCACCTCCGCCCTCCTGGAGCCGCTCGTCCGCCGCGCCGCCACCCACGTCTCCCCCTCACGTGCTCTGACAAACGAATCATACCTTACCCATCCTCAAAGCCGGAGCCGAAGCCGAAGACGCGCACCGACTGCCGAGACTCCCGCTGGGCAATGCAACCGAGCAGCAAGGCGAATGGGACAGCACTGCAAGCCAATGGCCGCCGACGGCCCATGCCTGACCGGGTAGTGCCAGCGATTCCACTGCCGCTTAGCAGGCCGAGGCCAGCAAAAGGGCAGCAGGCGTCGCACCGAACATCGACGTCAGACGCAAGAGCTGGAGCCGCGGACGCAGACCAGCAGCATACGCAGGAGACCCTCGCAGTAGAGAGGACACCGCCTGCAGCTAATGGCGTCGCCACGGCCGAGGAAGTGCAGCTGGTCCAGCCGCTTGGAAATGGGGTAGAGGTGCTGGCTGGTACACCAGTGTCGAGAGGCAATGCGGCAGTGTCGATCGCGACCGAACCAACACCTGAGCCAGTGAGTAGTGAAGCGGCGAAAGTCGCAACACCTCGACAGCCTGTCACCGAGCCACAGACATCCTCGACGTCGCCCTCGGCCCGCAAGATGTCCGACAAGTTCGACATGCGCCCCCTGAGGACCGAACTACCCCCAGCGTTCATCCCATCCCTGTCCGAGCAGCCCACACCGCGGTCAGCAGCCTCGTCCGTGCAGACCGGCATGCTACCACCTGCGCGAGGTCACCCGGGTCAGCAGAGCGTCGGTAGCATCGTCTTTGGCGGACTTGATTCTTCCGCCTCGTCGCCTGCGCCTCCTCAGTCTGCTGGGTCGGTCTATCAGCTGTCGCCCTACCCGCCTATTACCAACGTGCCGCCATCGCAGTTCGTTCCGCAGAACCATGCGCATCACGTGTCCGAGCCCTACACCCAGCGAGGTGCCAATCCCGGGTACGGGCCACCGAATGGAGCATGGAACATGCGCCAAGGATACCACGCCCAGCCGCCGTGGTTACAAAACCATCCCCATCAGTCGCAGTTCCGTTATGCACCACACGAAGCTTTCGCGCCTCCAGATGTTCGTCAGACGAATGGCCACTACTCTAGGTCGCGCTCAGCATCTCAAGCATCATCTGCTGCGCCCAAGCCCGCTGATGACCTTCAGTCTCCAACCGGCCCGGAAAGCGCTGCGAACCGCGTTGCTTACGATCCGCCGAGGCCTCATTTTGCCCCTGCTCCGCCCAATTTCCGTCATTATCACCCAGGTCATCACGCTCAGCCTCAGCCAATGCCGCAGCCGGACCTCAATTACTCCTACGAAAATACGCAAGCTCTTCGCGATCACGTTCTCTCTCGCTTTGCCACCACCGATTTTGCCGATTGTCATGTGCATATCGCCGGAGATGGCGAGGCCGAAGGCCATCATTTCGACAGCCACAAGCTCATCCTCAGTCGCAGCTCTACCTTGATTGACATGATCCGCCACAGTGAGTCGTCCGCCGGGCCAAACGGGAAGACACAAATGCACATCAGTCTCCACCGGCGCTACCACAGCCTTGGCGCGTTCCTAGATTCAATCCGGTATTTGTACGGCGGTCCTCTGCTGTCGCTAGAGCACTTGAGACACCTCGGCGGATCCGATGTCCATCACAACAATGAGCATCGCATGGAGATTGCTCTCCAGCACATTGCCACTGGGGCTTGGCTCAAGCTGTCAGCCGTCGCATCAGGAGGTATTGATGCTGCCGGGAGCTTGATCCACTGGGACACGATCCCAAACCTCCTGGCGTTTGCGCTCGATGGAGGTCTGAGCTCGCTATGGGCGGTCGAGGATGGCAGCGAAGACCGGGCTTCAACTTCTTCCAGCGATGACTCGCTTGGACGGCCCGAAATTCTAGGCCGGCCAACGTACGATCCTTACTCAACGCAACTGCTGCATCGCATGATTGACTTTGTCGTACACCTGCTGCCCCCCAACTTCTACGTTGATGCTTCCGCGCCGCAGCTCGCTTCCTGTCCCAGACTCCCTTCCCTTCCGATCGGCCACGAGAGCAAGACCTCCCGCTCCGATCCCCGTCTCAGCAAGATCCGCTTCGGCGAGGTCCCAGTGGCGGACCATCAGCGACCGTCGATGGTCACCACAACCATCTCTAGCCTGCTCCTCTCGCTCCCCTTCGCCCTCCTCAAGTGCATCCTCGAGCATGACCTACTAGCCGTCAAGCTCGGTCCAGACACCGTCGGCAGCATCATGCGCCAGGTCGTGGCCGAGCGCGAGGTGCGTCGGAAGAGGATGTTACATGCGCGGCCGGCGGGCCGTTCGGAGGATCCAGTTGATGCGCCGCTCCTGCCAAATCTTTTCTGGGAGGAGGAAGTCGAGGCCTCAGGCCAGCATCGCGTCGGTCTGCGCCTAGCACGGCGTAGAAAGGGTATTGACACGCCGCCTAGCTCAGGCGCCGCATCTGATCGGAGCAAGTGATTCAAAACAAAGTGCGCAGGAAGCATGCGATTGCTCGCAGACGGGATACGGGTGCAGAGGCGAAGTAAGCACAACGAAATGATTTAGCGATTCATCGAGACTCTGCATAGCAAGCGGAAGGCGTTCTTCGGTTCGGCGGGTTTTGGTTGTTTTGGAGATGCGAATGAGCGGATGATGATACCAACGTCGCATATGGTTCTGGGTTGGGGGTTTGAGCAGGGAAAAGCGAGAGGGACTTAGCGATTTTGAGCGTCTGGGTGGTACTTTTGGAGAGACTGGGGATGGGTCAGGCCCTTTTTGGTGTGTTGTTCAAAGTACCCTACTTTTCCTGCGTTTCGCTTCCTTCTCCCTTGAGGAACATACGCTGCAGTGGGGACCGGGAAGTGCACATATTACTTGCTGGGTTTGGAAGCGTCGGCGGGACCATAGCTTACTGGCTATAACCATCATACAGCATGAACGTTCTACATGACGGCGCCCAACGTACCTCTTCCAGTCATCCGCTAAGTGCAGCGTTCCCAGGTCCTTTTGCGCCCTGTTATACTTATACCCGCACGTCTACACAACCTACACTGTACTGTGTACATTTTGCGAAAGAACCCCGCCCACTGCTTCTTTAAACCCGGACGGGTATAACGGCATCGCGGGCGGCTCGTCAAATGCACGCGGCATTTCGATACGGTACCTTAACCGGGGTGGGAGAAGAGCTGTGGGGCGTGCATCGCGCGACTAGCGGTGTTCAGGGGGGTTTGGTATTCGCCGTACTTTACCAAGGTATGCTCTCTTCTTCCATGCCCATCTCGACGGGATTGTTGATCGACAATTACCTATTGAAAGGAGGACCACGGATCAGGTGCAGCTGCTGGCAAAGTGCCCGGTGGATGGAAATTTGAGCCGAGCCGAAGCCGCGGAGCTAGGGCTGAATCGGCAAGTCGCCATGTCGGACTCCTCAGGCGACGTCGAGAAGGACTACAGGTACTGGACCAACGACGACCGGCGGCACCACAACAACGACGGCGCGTCTCAAGAAGAGGAGCAGCCCCATCTCTCCCATGAGCAAGAAGTCCTCCGCGAAGCCGCCGAACCGCCCTTCACAGAGACTGGTGGCGACGACGACGACGCCGCCACAGAAAACGACGGTCGTAACAATGGCGAGACTGGCGCGCCACTGGGGCCTGTCGTATCGGCGAAGCCTTCAGTCACCAACGTCAAGTCCGTCCCTAATGGGGGCCTGACAGCCTGGTTACAGGTCGTAGGCGCCTTCTTCCTGTTCTGGAATACTTGGGGCATTATCAATACGTTCGGGACGTATCAGACTTACTACGAGAGCGGGATCTTAGCGTCTTCGTCGCCGTCCGATATCTCCTGGATTGGCTCTGTACAGGCATTCCTGCTCATGCTTGTTGGAGCTATCACAGGGCCTGTCTACGATGCGGGCTACTTTCGACATCTACTGATTGGCGGCTCGCTGCTGTCAGTGTTTGGCCAGATGATGCTGAGTCTGTGTACCAAGTACTGGCAGGTGTTCCTCGCACAAGGAATTTGCATTGGCCTCGGATCTGGATGCCTGTTTGTGCCTGCCGTTGCGATTCTGAGTACGTACTTTAGTACCAAGATTGCTACGGCCACGGGACTTGCGGCCGCGGGGAGCAGCTTAGGCGGAGTGGTCTATCCGATTGTTTTCTACCGCTTACAGCCATCCATCGGCTTCCCTTGGGCAACCCGCGTGCTGGGGTTCATGATGCTCGCCACCCTTGGCATCTCCAACAGCGTCATGCGTGTCCGTGTCCCGCCCACAGGCCGCCGCAAAATGCTCGACCTCACGGCCTTTAAGGAACCCCCCTACGTCTTCTTCGTTGCCGGCTTGTTCCTTGCCTTCATGGGCCTCTACGCCCCCTTCTTCTACGTCCAATCCTACGCCATCGAAACCGGCATAGCCAACCCGAGACTGGCCTTCTACCTCCTTTCCATCATCAACGCCACCAGCACCTTCGGCCGCATCATTCCGGGCTACGTCGGCGACTACATCGGGCCTTTGAACATGATCATCCCATGCTCTCTACTTGCTGGGGTCCTCTGTCTCTGCTTCATGGCCGCGCAAGGTATCGCCGCCGTCATTGTTGTCTGCGCCTTCTACGGCTTCTTCTCCGGCACCCTTGTCTCGCTGCCGCCGACAATCTTCGTCACGCTGACGAAGAGCCGAGCAGTGATTGGCACGAGGATGGGGATGGGGTTTGCGATTATTTCAATTGGCCTGTTGGTTGGGACGCCGATTGATGGGGCTATCTTGAATAACTCGGGCAAGTATGAGTACGTCTGGCTATTTGCGGGCTTGTTGACGATTGCGGGGACTTTGTGTATCGTTGGGTCAAGGGTCACCAAGGGAGGAATCTCAATACTGAAAAAGGTCTGAAGCGGGCCGCCTTGTTCTGTCCTTCGCTGTAGCGTTCTAGCGAGCGATAGCTTGTTTATCAGGCTCAAATTTATCACCGCTGCTTGTAAGCTCGACAGCAAGGTTGCCTACCACGTGACTTTGTCCTAGAAGCCGCGGCTTTGACGTCATTCATCTGTCGAACCTCACTTCTCATACCCGTACCCGTACCTTATTTTGCTGAGATACCGCGATGGTGAAATTGGCCACTGTGAACAATGCCGCCCACGCTATATGCGCGAACAATATCGACACTCCTCCCACGGCGACCATGCACCACATCCTACAGCGTCGTCATCCCGCGTTACCACCAACCTCACACCCCGAAACGCACGCGCACCGATGACACCCCTGCCGCCAAACGCGCCCCAATCTTCGAAGGCTTCACCGAAGACCTCCTCAACGCCCCCATCCACCTCCTCCCACCCCAGACCCGCACCTCCACCAACGCCCCACCGCCTTCCTCACCCGACACCCCACAAAACGAAAAAGAAGACCGCCTCCAACGCGCCCGCGTCGTCTTCGGCTCCCGCCTCCTAGCCCCCGCCGACCGCCGCCGCGAAATCGAAGCCCTGAGCCAGAACATCGCGGGGGTTCTCGTCCCGCCGCGGCCGGATGAGCCGGATAATTGCTGTATGAGCGGATGTGTGAACTGCGTGTGGGATAAGTATGGAGAGGAAATGGAGGAGTGGGCTTTGAAGAGCCGGGAGGCGAAGGCGAGGGTGGAGGAGTTGAGGGTCGGGGGTAAGGCGACGGGAGTGATGAGTAAGGACAAGGGCGCGCCGGGGCATGTGGCGGTCAGTATGGATGATGATGGAGGGGGAAGCGAGACGAATTGGGTTGGTGGAGGTGATGGTGGTGGTGGGGTGACGGGCAAGGGAGAGGTGCCAGGTGGAGAGGAGGATTTGTTCAAGGGCGTGCCCGTGGGAATCCGAGAGTTCATGCGGACTGAGAAGCGGTTGAAGGAGAAAAAGAAGCAGCGCGCGACAGCCGCGGCGGCGGGATAAATGCTGCCCACTTAGCGGTCTCGACTTCACAATGCCGACCACGCCCAGCTCCTGAGCAAGACCTCCGCGCCCCCCGGAATCTCATGATACCTCCATTTCGGCTATTTTACTGCAAAGCCCGCACGCAGCCATTGTCGTTTCGAAGGTGTTC
The DNA here is from genome assembly GCA_005059885.1 of Salinomyces thailandicus. NCBI lineage: Eukaryota > Fungi > Ascomycota > Dothideomycetes > Mycosphaerellales > Teratosphaeriaceae > Salinomyces > Salinomyces thailandicus. The sequence continues at coordinate 219,708 of NAJL01000006.1, read as the reverse complement.
TGGCCTCTCGTAGACCAACAGAGACGAGACGACTCAAGGCAACCAGTGTCGTCGTCGGCCACCGCCAAGATCTATTTCAAGTAAAGGCGTCCCACGGGGACCTCCGCAGGATCGCGAACCTGAGTCCGAGCCCGAGACTTGTATATATTTGGACAGATGATCGTGTAGGCGTGAGGTGCAGACAGTCGGGATGGAATCACCGGAATTGCTATGAGGTCGAATATTGGACGTACACCTTACGCCGACCGGCCCTGTGCATACAATGCCAGGGTACCTAGGCACTGCGGCGAGCCTAGAAGGGAAATAGTGCAGAACCCGTAGTGTCCGAGCTTTCCGATGAGACCGAAGAGACGGAAGGTGAGATGGTGTGGTGTACAAGACACTTCATTAGCTAGTCAAGTTCCTATACGAATCATACGTGAGGTCTGTTCCGGTTCTTGCGCTCTGCTAGCAACGGGCCAGAGCTTCAGGCGACGAAGGAATTAAAACTAAGTAGCAAGGCAAATGGTCAATGCCAACTTTCATTAGGATAGCCATCGTAACTCATAAAGAGATCTGCTATAAGAGCGCACTACGGGTATCAATCACGCCGAATCTCCATCGACCCCATGACTTGACCGTACCGTGTTTCCAGCAGCAACATACTCGCTTGCTCCCATAAGGCAGGGGCACACGCTCACGACGCTTTAGAGCAGCCTGTGCACGTGCACTGGCCAGGCGGACAGGGACACTTGCCATCGACACCGCCGCAATTGCACTTGGTGCCCTGCTTGCCATCACCCTTCGTCACCTTCTCCATCTCCGCCTGCTCCGGGGTAACCTGCGTCGTCTTCTCGTCGGGGTTCTTTGCGCAGTTGGCGCATGCGCAGGTGCCGGGCGCACAGGGGCAGGAGCCCGTCGCGCCGCCGCAGTTGCACTTGGTACGGTTGCCTTCCTCGTGCATGCCCATCTGCTCAGGCGACTTGCCTGACTTGAGCGTGGCGAGGTGGCGCGCCTCGTTGTGTACGTCCAGCACCTGCTTTTGGCCGGACTCGTAGAACGTGCGGAGCTTCTGGCCCGTAGGCGTGGTGGAGGCGCGGTCGAAATAGGAGGTGAGGCCGCGCCAGCCAGCGCCTGCGTAGGCCGAGACGCCGTACTTGTCGTCCATGGCCTTTGTCTTCTCCGACGCCTTGTACTTGTTGTCGAAGTCGGTCAGGGTCTTCATGAAGCGGTTGCTGACGCCATGCTGCTGGTCCATCTGGATAGCGCGCTGGACGACGTTGTCGGAGAGGGCGTAACCGTGGGCGAGGTATTCGGCGACGATGCGCGAGCGGGGCTTGTCATCCTGCGAAATCTCGCCCTCCTCACCCTTCTCGTCGGCGGAGCCGGCTGTCTTGCCGCCGGCGGCTTCATCGAGTGACTTGGCAGAGGATACCTGGACCTGGGCGGGGCCAAGTTGGGTGTTGTCGAGAAGGAGAGCGGTCTTGGCGGCGGTCTCCTTCTCGAACGTGACGCTGGCAGATTGTGTGCTGTCGGCCCCGGAGGATTCTGGCGTGACCGAGAGGGACTGAATCTTTCCGCAGAAGCCTGGCGAGGTTGTTAGCACGAAGCATCAAGGTCTGAGCGTGTTTCACCATGGTCGGGCTTACTGAAGAAGTCGCGCACTTCCTTCTCGCTGGTCTGGGAGCTGATGCCCTTGACGTGGACAGTGTTGGACATGATGAGGGATCCGATGATATGTGTTGGATGCGTGAGTATGGAGTCTTGTGTGTCGAGGGAGTTTGCGAGGGGTTGTATCAAGTAGGGTTGCGTAAGTTGTGCGCAAGGGAGTGAGCGTGAGTGATTTGTGCCCGTTTCTGTCTGTTTCGTGGACGATCTGGAGGGGCAATTTTGCTACGTCATCAATGATCGCCGCACCGCCACACGTTTCGCCTCCAGGTTTGTGTGTGGCTGTGCTAGAAGTGACGCGACGTTCGAGGCCTCAGGTCCACGGCATGCACGTGCCTTTCATCGCAGCTGAGTCTAGAGGTATTGCGTTTCACGTGCTTAAGATATCATTGTGTACAGAACATTTGTGTAAAGATGTCGCGAATTATCTCGCATTCGACCATCGGCGACACTGTATAACGTATATTGCGGGACACAGCTTCCAAAGTGCTCTTGTCTGACTTCTAAATGCTCATTGCTCCTACAAGAAAGCAAGCGCCGCTAATGAATGCTCACCACACGTTCCAGCAATTAAACCGGGTCATGTGTGGAAGTCCGGACGTACAAGCAGCGCCATCATGGATCCGGCCTTTCTAGTAACGCCCACAATCGACTTTTCAACGCACTATTCAATCGAGCGTTGTCGCATTGGGTCCTTTGAGGTCGCGTTCGGTTGATATGGTCATTGCCTCGGGTCTGCAGTGTCGCTCTGGCAATCCGTAGTCGCAGTCGCAATGGCTACTGTTGAAAGTCGCAAATGGCAGTCTAAATGACCCTATGGCCAGTTGATACGCGATCAAGTGCTTCACTCAAGACGCTACGGCGTCGCTCTTCGGGCTCCCGTAAGCCGTATTGTTTCCTGCCGCGCAAGAACCAGTCTGCCATCAGAATTGCGAATACCACACCATACACCACGCAAACGTTATTCATGCTGTTAGCTGAGACCGGTAGTGTGTACGGAAGCTGTACATGACCTAGACTGCATGTAAGCGGTTTGCCGGGCTAGAAGCATCCCAAGCAATATTTTGATTTGGGGGGTTGACTTACGAATGTGAAGACTGTCCACAACAGCGTCACAATGTTAGCTACGAAGCCAATCTTTCCGAGCCAGAATGGACCGTGGGCGATGTTGTCTCGTCCTCTTATGAGTAACATGAGGACTGGGACGGTGTAGAGCAGCCTGCCATTGACAGCCCAGATGTCCTCCGCGACCATGCCGTGGTCAAGCGGCTGGTGGAACGGGGCGTCTGACTAGACCATGGGCAGACGGAGTATGCCCAGGTACCTGTGCCGCCACCGGTCCTAGAGATTGCCGCTCAATGTGCCTCATTGGCGACGGTCATTTTGCTGCTTGAGAACGGTGCGATGTTAGGCAGGCGGACGACGCACGAAGCAGTCAAAGTCGCGGGAGCTGTCAAAGCCCATCCTGCTATACTCCCTAATGCTGAAGCGAAAGGCTTCGATCCTTCAATGAAAATCGGTTAAGGTCGGAAGCGAATGTCTGAAATGCTGCCGTATCTGGTCGATGAGCTGCGTTTAGATGTCAATGCCTTGGTTGTCAGGTGGGATGCTGTGCCGTCCGCGGGGCATTATGGCACACCCCTTACTTACGCCGCGTACAAGTCTGATAATGCCGTTGCCGTCATCAAGTGGCTATTGAGCAACGGCGCAGATCCACGATGTGGCGATGCAGATGCGGTAGCGGACGCGACGGGTATGGCGCAGGCGTCAGAGCATCAAGGGAGCCTGGCCGTCATGATGGAGTGGAAGGGATCGAACGCCCGTGCGTGATGGGCTCCCGCTCTTGGTTGCTGGCGTGAGCATTCATTATCTAGTTGTACCGTGGCATGACGGTCATCGTTAGCGCCCCGTTATTCGCCAGTAGTGTCAAACATCTACGTATGCCAGGTTGTATACCGCCACGAAAGGGCCCGTCACGATCGTCATCGAATCAGATTGTTTTATTGCAGACCGGACGCAAGAGCCGTACGAGAGTGCTCGACTCGCACCGTCGCATCCGGGATGGCATTCTACCTCACCTCAGCCGACGACAGCAACCGGCCGACAGCGGCAAAGAATCCGGTGCGGAATTAGCGGACTATCTTATCAATCTTACATCTACCGTATTTATGTATTTCTCGAGCAGGCTGCTTTTTCTCGATACCGGTGGTCAGACACTGTCAGGTTCTCTACAGTCTATGAAGTACACTTCCTTTTCGAACACCTGATCGATTGCGTGAATGCTTTTGGCGCCAATCAGTTAAGATGCTCACCAACCCTGTCGTTGTGATAGGCGGAAGCTATGTCGGTATGTTTATTTGACTGTTGCCAACGATCAAAGCAACAGGGCCGACTTCTTGATCCCTCGTCTAACGCGTCTAGGTGTAGATGTCGCTCAGCAACTCGCAGCCAATGCTCAGGGTCGATTTCGAGTGTTGCTGATCGAAAAAAACTCCCATTTCCAGCATTTGTTCGCTTTCCCGCGCTTCGCCGTAGCTACCGACGGCATCAATACACACAAAGCATTCATTCCGTACAAGCCTGGCGTCTTCATGAATGCCCCTGCCGGGTCAGGGGACGTTGTGCAAGCAGCCGTGGTTGGCCTCACCAAGACCGATGTCCGACTTGATAGAAAGGTGCTTTTTGGGGACAGGCACCAGGATCACATTCCTTTTTCATACCTTGTGAGCAAGCATGGAGCTCGTAAAGCGCGCAGTGACAGCTGACATTCCCTCAGATCATGGCGACAGGAACAAAGCTCACATCACCATCGAACATGCCTGGGTCAGAGAAGCTGGACGGTGTCGAGTACCTGCGCAAGCATGCGAAGAAGGTCATGGAAAGCAAGCGGCTCGTTTTCATCGGGGGCGGGGCGGTAGGAGTCCAACTAGCCACGGACGCCAAAGAGCTCTACCCCGAGAAGTCGGTCACCCTAGTCCACTCACGACCAGCGGTGATGAATCGCTATCATCCGAAGCTCCATCAGCTCATTGCAGAGCGCTGCTCCGAGTTGGGCATTGATCTGGTGCTAGGGTCCAGAGTCAAATTGCCGCCAGAGGGCTACCCTATCGACGGCACCGGATTCGATGTCGAAATGCTAGATGGCAGGCATGTGGCGGCGGACTTTGCAGTATTACCTCTTGACATCTCGGTGCTAGATGTATCGCTAACGCTTTCCCGCAGGTCATTTGCACTGGTCAGACGCCGCAATCTGATCTCGTAAAGTCACTTTCACCGGACAGCATCGATCCTCAAAGTTTCATCCGCGTGAGGAAAACGCTTCAGATCGACGACGATGAGTATCCAAATGTATTTGCTCTCGGTGACATTGCAGCGACGGCAGCGCATAAAGCAGCAAGACCGTGAGTCTTCACCATGGACACTGAAGTATCGCGCCCTCATCTAACCAATTCTGTGCAGAGCTGCGAAGCAGGCGGAGATAGTGAAGAACAACATCATCCACTCTATCGAAGGAGAGCCACTCGAGGATTACGAGGTCACGGACCCTGCCGGAATTCACCTATCACTGGGCATTGTAAGCAGTCTTCTCAGCATCGCACCTCTGCAGCAGCTAGCTAATTCATGCGTCACGGTATAGACCAAGAACGTGATATTCCGTAATCCAGCTCCTGGATCCGCTGAGCCTGTTGTTATGAACAAAGACGATGGGTGAGTCAACCGTCGATGGGGCTGTTACCGTACTGTAGCTGATACGCTGTCGCAGAACACTAGATATGGGCATCGACGCAGTATGGGATCGTAGAGGAGGAGGTCCAGATGCCTTGCTCTAAAGTCTTCTAAATTTGTGTTTGTCAAACGCTTGATCCCGGCTGAATTGCCCGATTCTTCGGATCGCGAGCTGCGAGAAGTGTTTGCAGCGCCCGGGGTCCATGCAAAGCCGTTTGAGGCCCTTCGTGGCGAGAGAAGTATGTCATGGGCATTTGCAAGAGTTCGACTGATCTCCGTATCACTTAAGCTTGTCATCTGCTTTCGGCGCTGAACAGACAAGGCATGAGCCCTGCGATCATGATAAGGAATAGCGAGGACTTGGCATACAGACTGGCGGACCAGTGAAGCGCTTCGTTAGCAGGCAAAGGATCGCCGCGCCATTCCCTAGACCATTTACTGAGCGAGATAAGGTACTGATGCCAGACGTCATCCCAACCGCTGGCAAGGACGCTGGTTGCTCTTTTCTAGGCGAAAACATTTACGACTTCGCTTTCCATAGCCAACGCTCGAACCCTTCTTCATCCACGTCTTGAGGCATCTCGTGCAGCTCTGTTCTCCAATTCTTGGTCACCCCAAAGTTCTCAAAGGACCACGGCTTCGACACGAGCATTTCCAGCTCTGCGACTTCGGTGCTGTCTTCGCCTTCACAGAGCACCCTTGCGTCCCGACTGCGCTGTGCGAACGCAGCAACTCGCGCCTGATCCGAATGCATACCGCAAATCTGCAAGGCATCGTAGTATAGTCTAGGCACTCGAAGGTCCATGACTTGTTCGTGCTGGTAGATGTCCAGGACCGCACGGCAGTCAGCTAAAGCCTTGTCCGGACTGTATCTCACACGCTTGGGGTCCCCAATAGCCTTGTCTAGCTGCTGTGCCCTGTGTAACCTCTCGTCACTGACCCTTTTCTCGGCCGAGGATAATGAGCATAGCTCGCAAGCACATTCAAAGCCAAAGTAGGTCTTGATGCTGATCTTTCTTTCAGACGACGGGCCTCCGGCAATGTAAGAAAGTGTCACCTCGTCGCCCGGCTGGACATCTCGCACAGCGTGGACAAGCATCTTGTGGTGCTTGTCGTTCCATGCATGCTGTGCGTTCGGCCGACAGCTATGATTGAACCTGGCAACCACAGGAAAGATGCCACCTACGTCGCTGCTCGGTCCAAGCGGGTATCCATTGGAGCGCACAACGTTGCTGAAAGGGTCACTCCCAGGGTTGTTGTTGTGCAGAGACAGGAACGCTCGTTGCCCGTCCTTCGGAAGTGACTTGACTATCCTGGCCAGGTCTTTTTCGACATTGTTCGGGTCCTCCAGGGCGTCTGTGGTAAAGAGCGGCGTTTCGCGGACGATGCACGTTCCTCTGGAGATCTTTTCTCGCGCTATCAAGCCTTTGCCTTTCCCTGGAACATCCTCCAGCAAGAGCAATTGTGTCTCATCCGCCATTTTGCCGTCTACTATGCTCATTGGCCTCACAGAGTGATTCAAAGTTGATCAGAAAAGATACCGACATAGGAAAAGCACTCACCTCCATTCCGACAGCGGGGAGGACCAACAGAAGCTTATGCGAATCCATCGTCGACGGCGCGATGCAACATATGCCAAGAAGCGCTCCGGCCGTGGATCTGCCTGCGTGCTAATCCAGACTTGACGTCAACCTCTACCATCTGGCGGCTACCGCACCACCACACTACCGTCTCTGTTCTACGGAAAGAGGAGCCCAGCCCGGCGACCCTGGCGGCGCGACTGCCCTTCATCGAACGAGTCCAGATCGTTAGCATAGTATCTCCGGCAGGCAGTGAATGCATTCGTGTGTCTCCCTTTTCGACCTTGTTCTGACCGAGTCATGAACTGTGTCGTGGCAAGGGATCCTGTAGACTTTGCGCGGGTTGCACCGAGCCAATAAGCCTGTCTGAATGTGGTGATCATTATTGCCTCGACGCCGCTCGGGGATTTTCTTTCTAGCTTGTAGCCGTCTAGGAGGTACAGCGATGCTTAATCATCAGACACGCGAGGAAGATTGACAAGCAAGCCCATCGTCTATCTCGTACATTCATTCAGCTTGACCTGGCAGCGGAAGTCACTGCGATTCACAATGGTAATTACACGCGACGACGGTGTATCAGGCTTGGCCTACGTCGGCATCATGGCCGGCCAGGTTCTGGTTATGCACTTCACGTACCCCTTGAGCTCAAATATCGCAAGAAAATTGCTCGCCTCAACGTAGTGGCAGAGCCCGACATGCGCCTCCAGACTGCGTGGTGTGCCGCCACAATACCTATCAGTCTGTTGTGGTTCGCCTTAACGTCTTACATGAATATTGACAGGGCTGCCGGTCTAGTGGAGACCACCTTCATTGGGCTTGGTAACGTCCTCATCTTCATATAGATGACCAATTGCCTTGTCGAAGTATACAGTATCTTTGCCGCAATCGCATCTACCAAACGCCATGGCTCGGGCTTCCTTTGCGTTCAGCATCAAAGCTGCCCTTCCTTGCTCGTCCCGGCTATCTACTTGTTGACCAGTCTGCTTTCCTGTTAGTCCACCTTTCACCATGTGCATGTATAACAATGTTGGTCCGCAATGGGCCTCGTCCTTCCCGCCTTTCCTGGCTTCAGGCTTTGCGCCTTATCCGTCCCTCGTGCTCAAATTTGGTCCGGCACTGCGAGTTGAATCCAAGTTTGCTAATGCGGCCAAGGTCCAGATGGACAGACTGCTGAATGCGCGGAAGAGAATCGAGGAGAAGTTCGAGGAAAAGCACGGCATTGACGTCCAAAGGCCTGCGGGCACTACTGGCGAGACCAACGGTGACAGTCCGGATGGATATTGATGACGCGGAGAGGCAGGTCAGTGTTACTGTCGTGCATGGTGCATTATACCATGGCCGCTGCGCCAGTGAGGATGGGGGGTTGCAGCGGCCTCACACCCCATCATTATTGCTGCAGATTAAGTCTAGGCCTGCATGGAGGACCGGCGCACCTTTCCACAGTGTAATAGGCTGCTGTGCATCAACACATGGAGCAATGACAGTGATGCTAGTGTCGCGGCTATAGTAAGTCTGGTAGACTGCGTGTGGTCAAAAGTCTCCCTCCGCCCCTGTGGCGACTCCTAACACCAGTCTTCAGTCTTCGTCGTCGGCGTCTTCGCTTGGTAAGTGGTTTGGAAACCAGCCATAAGTACCAAAGTCAATCGTGCGCTCGCCCATACTGCCATGGCCAACCTGAACGCCTTCTTGCTGCAGAGCGGCCTCTTGCCGCGCCGCGCCGCCTGGACCTCTAATACCTGAATAAGCATCGCTTCCACGATTGTGCCACAAGCAGTAGTGCCGTACCTGTGACTGATGACGCCCTTTGCGCTGATGATTCTCTGCCACGGGACGGTATCGCTGTTGTAGCGGGCGTCCGGTTGTTCTGTCGCCCGTGGAAGGTGCTTCAGGCACACGCCAACTTGACGCGGTCGTTGAGCTGTTTGCGTCAGTCTCGATGATAGAGTCGCCTTTCGTGTTCAACGCGTACGGTATCCGACCAGTGTTGCGATATGCCCATAAGACGTCACGCTGCCGTATGGAACCTCTTGGACTGCTCTGTAGACCGCGGAGAACCACATGGCCGCCTCATCAGAGCGAGGCATGGTGCATGCATGTAGACCAAGGCAGTAGTAGTCGTCGGCTCACCAGTCACCTACATGTAGGTACATGCCTCTTAGCTCTTAGGTAGTCAAAGCGGATGACCGAGGGGCGGCCGCTTAGCTGCAACTCCTTGAACAGTCAAGTGTCTTCCACTAATGGTAAGGTACGGTATGCCTCGGACGAACTTCTTGGAAGCAGTGCTACAGGAGCACCCACTAGCTTTCTCTGGTGAGCGGTCGTTCCCAGAGCTCCGGATACCTCCGTTAGCGGCCGCGCTTTAAAAGCCAATGAAAGCGCTCGGCTTGAACGTTCCTGTGTTCTTGCATGTGAAGATCAGGCTTCCCGACGCAACTTGCCTTGCTTTCCTTCAACACGACGGCCTAGCCAGTCTACGCCAATATGGCGCTTTCCGACTACCTCGCCAACAAGTATCTTTCCGCTGACCAAAAGCCTTCCAAAAAGCGCAAGCGGAAGGACGTCGCCCAAGCCAGTGAAGGCCTCACGATAGCCGAAGATAATACCAATGACTGGACAAAACCGAAGATCGCCGACGATGATGACGAGGATGCGCCTACGATGGTCGGCGAGGGTCTCGCTGGCGGATTGAACAAGCCGACAAAGAAGAGTAAATGGATTAAGGTCGGTGCCCAGGCGCCCAAGAACTCAGACCAGGCCGCCGCAGACGCTATCCTCGCGGATGCGCAGAAGGACGCCGCAGCGCGAGCAGAAGAGGATGAAGAAGCGCCGGCCATTTTCGGTGACGAGCCGGAAGCTGCGACCATGGCTTCTGGTGCTATGGCCGGCTTGCAGACAGCAGACCAGGTCACAAAGGCATTGAAGCGGAAGGAGAAGGCGGAGCGCAAAGCGATGCAAGAAGCGGGCTTGGACCCCACAGGCAAAGCACAAGAGACCATCTATCGAGATGCAAGTGGGAGGATCATCAACGTGGCGATGAAGCGGGCCGAGTTGCGAGCGAAAGCCGATGAGGAGGAGCGCAAGAAACAGGAGGAGGTCGAGAGCCGTAAAGGCGACGTGCAGCGCCAGGAGAAGGCGCAGCGCAAGGCCGACCTAGAAGAGGCAGCTACGACTGGCGTAGCGCGGTATGCCAACGACGAGAAGCTGAACGACGAGCTGAAGGAGCGGGAGCGGTGGAACGATCCCATGGCGCAGATGCTTACCAGTAAAAAGAGCACTGGGAAGAGTAGTAGTAAAAGTGGAAAGACTGGCAAGACCTATCAGGGTGCTTTCGAACCGAATAGGTATGGGATCAGGCCGGGTTGGAGGTGGGATGGGGTGGATAGGAGCAACGGGTTTGAGAGGAAATGGTTTGCTGCCAGGAACAAGGCCAGGTAAGTGTGTAAGGTTGTCTCTCTATGTCGTGTGCTAACTGTTCGGCCTACAAGGGATCGTGCAGAGCTGGAATACGCGTGGCAAATGGACGAATAACGAATATTCTACTTCGTGTCCAAAGAAGCAGACCAGCAGAAGACAAGGCATTCGCCTTCAGGTGGTCGACGAGAGCCGTGGTAAGCGGAAGGGAGTACTACCAGTGGATCTATCATTTCCGCGGTTCACATGGTGCCTCAACGCCAGAGCAAAGCCCGACGGTCTTCTCCCTCACACCTCTTTCGTTTCAGCTTCGACGTTAGAATCGAATCAAAAGGCGACTCTGCTTCGCTGGCTGACGAAGGCAGTCGTTGCCATGGCAGCCCGAGGAGGTTGTGATGCCAGCCGGGCACTTGTTGCCGTCCTGACAGAGCGAGAAAATTCCTGAAGCTTTGTAGGAATGGGGCCGCCCAATGAGGGCGCGTCAAGCTCCCTAGCGCTGCATCTGAAGCGCCATCCGACTAATGGAGAAGGCATTAGATCGTTGCGCATCAAAATTGCTCGCTCGCAGCAACTGTGGCCCATTTCCTGTCCCTTCCGTGCGCAATAGAGAGAGAGACAGCGCTTCTGCTCCCGAGACGCGCTCATAGTAGCGTGTCTGAGTGGCTTGAAGCCTTTATCGAAGGCGTCACTGAGCCCGGACTGATTGAGATACCAGCCCGCCCCTCATGATCGACCGAATATGTCTCCCGTGTTGAGGTGTCTTATCTTTTTCATACATTCAGATCTTAATCGTGTGTCAGCCATGATGCATGCTGAGCAGAGTGCAACCTAGTGTTGCCTTCGTCCGTCGCCCCCTGGCTCTGTTGCCATATTCTGCCTTTTAGCGCTAGCTGTCATTCACGAGCTCGCAAGACACGGGTGTCTAGTCCTGCTCAGGAGTATGCTCGGCAACCAGAGCAATAACATTGCTGTAATCCTGTTTTCAGTATTGCTTGAATAAAGACGTTGCACGAACGTTACGACTGGCGCTCGAAGTGTTCAAAATACCTAGCTGCGAACTGGCGCACCAGTGCTTCATCTTCCATCATACGTAGACTTGAGGTGACCCAATAGTCCTCTCGTCTTTGGTATGCAAAGATGGACAGATTTTGTCCGCTGGTTCATATGTATTGAAGTCTGGCCCTCTCATCCGCGTCGATGACGATTGTGCTTAAACTTAAGCCCCTCCCATAGCAACAACAATCGTCTTGACGAGCATAGATCGCCTCCCAGATACGTACACATTCACACGCCTGAGACCACAGTGCATTGGGTCCGCTGGACGGCTATCGAGCCGTAGACGAAGTATCAACCATGGCCGCAGCTACCCAAGTCTTTGCTGTGCCGGAACTTCTTGAGCTCATCCTCCTACCATTGGACTTTCCCACTCTCTACCGTTTAAAACGTGTCAACAGGACATTCTTGAACACGTTAGCTGGCTCGAGACTCCTGCGCCGGAAAATGTTTTTGGAGGCCGCAGATGGAGGCCGAGACGTTCAGATCAACCCCCTGCTGCCGAGTAAAGGTCGCTTGCCACATCTCCCACAGCAATCACTGGACTGGTGGTCTCAAAAACTACGGTTAGTGATGCCGGCCGTGTGCCTATACTACAAGCCCAGTGGCACAAGTGGCGACGGTGCAGCTCGTCGTACCGAGGGTTTCTGGGTCATGTACACCTACCGTGCGCTTCAGCGACTCATGAGACTCCGCGGTCGCTCCTGGAGGAAGATGAATGTCATGGACTGTGCTGGCACCGTGGCTGTCTGGATGGGCCCGGACGTAAAAGACTGCTGGAATATCGAAGGTGGGAGGCAGTGGAAGTTGGGTGAGCTGATGGACCATGTATGGTCGATCGGCGAGAGTATGCTGAGACGGATCGAGGCCAGCGTCAAAGCATTGGAGGCTGAGGAGGATCGGGCGGCGGTGCGTCGCAACCAGATCAAACACTCCGACTGCGTTTGCATGTGAGTGGTATCTTGCAAGCGAGTAAGGTTCGACCCCATTGACTGGAGGCTATTCAAATCATTTCTGGCGTCGTGGCATGCCAGTACTGGACTTCACATTGGCCAGATGCTCCTGGTCGCTGGTTTGCAGTCAGAAAACTCATTCAGTGTTCCTTTGCTCATTGTTCAGGAACGTCGCCTGCTCACGAGCATGGATGCGTCTTCACGGATCACTGCTCACAAGGAACCGCTCGCGAACCGTATACGGCTCGCGAATACCAGCACGTGGACACCAGGACGCGGACACTAGGACATGGACACCAGGGCGCGGACACTAGGACACGGACACCAGCACCTGATCATGAGCGGCTGCTCACAGACACTGCTCGCGAAAGTCTACTCACGAACGCTGACCTCCGGACGCCTGCGCTCGACTGACCGAAACCGGCTCCTGACGCCGGCTCTGTGACAATTCGTTGAAAAGGTACAAACCTCGCGTCAACCATCGTTTCGAAGTCGGCGAGCTTAATGGGACTCAGTCACGGCACCAACGACAATGTTAGTGTATTGCCACAAACGGGGCTGACGGGGTGTGCGAAGAGGCGATGCCGCTTCGGGGCCGCTCATACTAGTCGTGTTCGACGCGGTGCGAGCACCCGGATTAACAGACGTCTGTGCCAGATGCTGAAAGGCAAATGTAAACCCAGTGCCTATAAAGCACTTTGAGTTGAGATGCGACCTCGCGGGGGATTGTATAGGTTGCAACAAGGCCGATGAGACAGATGAACGAGCCGATATGTACGTTGTCGCAGTTGAGACGGTTGACAGTGCAGCGACAGTGGGACGATAGATGTTTTTTAAATGAACGATCATTGATCTATCCATTGCTCGGAAGAAGTCAGGCGTCAGAAACCCTAGGTGAGAGGTCTGAAGAGATACCGTAGCGGTAAAGTGCATCTTTCTTGAGCCCAGAGCTGTACATCTCTCCCTGCCCATAGACGTGACAGTAGAGGTACATGGGTACGGATCGCTTCACATTACTGAAGACGTTCGCAAGATCAGACCGCCCTTAAGATGGCTTTGTTAGTCTTGCAGCCGCGCTTGTGTTAGCTTAGCAGATATCCCGTCCGGGTGCTTTTAGAATGTAGGTAGCCAAGATTAACGGCCATGCGTAGCGAAGGGCGGCAGAAGCACATTCCAATGATGTTGCAACCCGTGCTCGGTAGCTGTCAAGAATCTTTTCAGGTCCCGGGGAGGCGGTTCTTAGCTGGAGACGACTAACCCATACAAGGCGTATGTACGAAGTCAACCCGAATGTGGCGTCTGGCAATCGACTATAGTTGCCTTGGGCTATGCACATCGCGCACCAAGGGCGGGACGGCAGGCTTTTAGTCAGCGGCGCTGCGGGTGTGCCGTGTAGATGGGTAGATACTAGGATGCAACAAGAAGGTAGTCTGGCCGCTAGCAACCAAGGTCATTATGCTGGGTGGATGGCTTGACGAGGCGGCTATCCGAGTAGCCTACCTATACTGTAGTAAGGTAAGGTACCCGATGTTCCCAGGTGATCGTCACACTAGCTAGCGCTGGCACGCTGGACGAACGACCCGATGGCCCTTCTTTCCTCCCGTCCAGGCCAGGCTTCGAGCCCTTTGTCCCGCCGTGCTACGCACTTGCGCCGTGTAACCTTCGCTAGTCATAAGGCTGTCAGCACTATCGTCGTCTATCTCACGGCACTTGCGGATAGTGTACATTAGCCGCCGTTGTCACTCAGATCCCATCTGCACTAGAGAGAGGGAGGCTGATCCATGGCGTCCTATCTGCCGCACGCGTGGAAGAAGCGTGGAACCCGGGATGGGGCGTGGACAGCACCAGCAGCAGCTGGTAGAGTAGTGCACTGGACATGTACGGTAGCTGGACCGGACATGATTGGAGCGCACGCGGGACCAGGTCGACGTCGGGTCTCGACTCTCGTCCATCATGACCAGGCGCACGCCGTCGAGCTGCTAGTCACACCTGAGACAGAGCCGGACGATGTAGCGGCGCCCTGCGCAAGAAGTGACGCGTGTACTTCGCAAGTGTAAATCTTGTACGCCGCGCTATCTAGGATCTTTTACTTCGAGCCGTAGCTACAAGTACAAGCAAGCGCCCGCTTGCGTGTGGCATGCCTTGCTTTTCACATCCACAAGCACTGCCGGACTCTATACACACGCGCGACTGCCGCAAAACGCACTTTAACACAAAAGGAAACCCCCTCCCGAGCTAACAATGGCCTTCTGAATTCGTGCTGCGATTCTACGATGCGGTATCATCGGCTGTGAAGATGCGTGTTGCGCGCCTAGATGCAGGCGTCCATTCCTCCCCACGCTCGCAGATGACCGGAAACACACCAAACCCGCCTCCTCTCCGCCATGCGCTGCTCAAGGTCCGTCGTCGGTCGCTCTCCGATGCTGCACGCTGGAACAGTGGCAGGCGGGCAATGCATCGCTCCTGCCGAGACATGCCATAAGACGAAAAATGGATGTTAATTAAAGACCCGCCGAAGGCCACTACCGCAAGGCGCCACGCACTGGCATCAGTGCTGCTGCTGCTGCTGATGTCGCGGCTGATGCTGTGGCTGTGACTGCGACTGATGCGGCTGACCAGGTTGCTCAGAGTCTTGGCTGACGTTAGTATCCCAGGCAGTGCGAAGACTTAGATACTTACGCACGCTGTTGATACTGCAGACCACCTTGAGCATACGGACTCTGCGGGTACCCTGGCGCGCCGTACATCTGACTGCCGCTTCCGTACTGCTGGGCGCCATCCACTTGTTGCGGTTGCGGGTACTGAGCGGGTTGCCCGCCAGCCGGCTGGTATCCAATGGGCGGCAGTTGTGGGCCGTTTCCCATATGAGGCATCATGTGCTGCTGACCATACTGTTGTTGGCCAGGTGGCTGCTGCGCTTGATCCTGGCCTTGCCTGGCCGCTTCCTGGCGCTGGCGCTCGTCTTCCTGCTTGCGCGCGTTGTCCTCCTCTTTCTTCTTCGCTTTCCATTCTTTGCGAATCTCTTTGAACTCTATCAACACAGTCAGCATATACGCAGGGCCGCTTGGGTACAGTCAGTGACGCTAGTGGTGCGCGATCCCGCACGAGCAACTTAGACGCAAACGATGTTCAAGAGCCAACCAAGCAGATGCAAAGCGCGCACCACCTATTGACCGGTCGAGGCCATTGCCGAGACGACGTAGGAGAACTCTGTCCACTCACCTTCTGGAGTCCGCTTTGGACCGTGAGACTGCATGGTCACATGCGCGTTCAGGTGATTGAGCGTACCATACGCCTTTTCGCAGCCATTCCACCCGCACTTGTACATTCGCTCGATCTCCTCGTACCTCCGTCTCGGACGCTTGTGCTGCTGCGCACCTGGAATCGGCACGAACGAATACACGGTCGAAAGAGGGTGTCCGCCCTGGTAAGAGTTAGGATGAGCATACTGTGGATACGATGCTGGTCCGGCGCTACCCACGGTTGGTGGTCTGGGTACATGCGCAACCATGTTAGGTGCAGCGCCGCCAGTCGTTGCAGGTGAGTGGCCGTAGCCCATAGGTTGCTGGTAGTAGCCTGCCCACTCTGGTCTACCGTGGGCCATCGGCTGTCCTTGGTACTGAGGCATTTCATGCTGTGGCGGATATGGCGAATAATTCTGCGGTGGGGGATAGGTCGGGCTGGACTGCGCTATCGAAGGATCTATTGGTACATCTCGGTCAGAATTTCTGTTGTTGATCTCGTGGCCGCTGCTCTGTTGGCCATCAGGCATGGACATGGACGGACTTGATGTTTGCGCCATACCGGCGTGGCCGCTATGCGCAGTAGCTGGGTATCGGCTTTGTTGTGTGTCTGCGTACGACCGTTGGATGTACTCTGGAAATGATCCAGAGCGCGCCGACTGAGGCAGGCCGTACTCTGAGTTTGGGGTCGCGGACGAGGAGAAATTCGAAGACTTGTAGTCTTGACCCGGCGTGTATTGCACAGCAGATGCTTGATCTGCAGTTGAACCTTCAGACTGATGTCCGTTGTAGGGCGCGTGTGGTAAGTTCAAACCTGACTGCGGGTATTCCGGCTGTCTACCATCCATTGACTGAGGATGGCCTTGTTGCAGGTGAGATGCCAGGATCGAGCTTAGCGAGGCGTCGGGGTGGCTCTGGTTGGGCGACGTAGTCGTGTATCCTCTGGACATGCTACGACACACAAGAGACGCGTTGGTCGTAACGCCAATGGCTCCAAACAAAGCGCCGATGACAGGCTTGTGACAGCGCGTCGGCGGATACAAGGGCCCGTCGAAAAGAAGACCGGAGGAAGCCTGTTGTTTTGATGGAGGATAGCGCGATCCTCGGTACCTCGAGCGCGGATGATGTGCAGGCGAGCGCAAAGCAAGCCCCACCTCCCTTCTAGCGCGGCCGTCAAAGGTGCGGCGCCCGGCGGTAGAATTATGCTTGACTAAGGTGCAGATGCTATGCCCCCATCGAACAGCCGGCGAATGCTGTCGCGCAGATGCAGCTTAGACTGTGCTGGTAGAAGGCCGGCGCGGTGCTGATGCGCAAGTGCTAGGTGAAAGGCGGATAGCGTGAAAATGTACCAGCGTCCCGTGGCGGCGACGGGGAAATAACGTTGGTACCAGCGCCCGATCCGGCTGGCGCGAGCAGCACGGTGAGGTAATTAGGACCCGGGCTTCGACGATCGCTTTTTAGCTGCCGGCGCGGTTGTCGCTCGGCGAGCGTGGGTACTCTAGCGGACAGACTTTCACGAGCCTGCAGGGTACAAGCGAAGAAGCGGGCGCTGGTGACAGAGGGCTGGGACCGAAGATGGCGAACGCGACAAGGGGCTCGCAGCGGCCACGGCGCAGTCGTTTGTTGGAAGCTTCACGAGGTTGCAGTGGCGTCGAACTCGAACAGTAATAACAAAGCGTGACCGATGACTCGGCTGCGACGGTCGGCTTCTTCTTGGGTCTCTCTCTCCCGACTGCAAATAGAGCGCGGGAATTAAGGTTGCTGCGAAAAGAGGAAGAGGCCGGCGCACTGACCGCTTGCCGAAAGTCTTGGCAACTCGTACGAGCAATCTCCTGTCTAACCCACTGGGCCAGCAGGCGGTCGCGAGCGGTGAGTGGTCGGCTGAAGTCCGTGAATACTGCGACCGTGTGTGGTAGGGTAAGTTGTTACTGGCTGTGCTGCTGGCAGCTGATGCTCCGCCTTCTTTCACAGCGCGTCTCCGCAGCAGCCCTACGCTGTGACGAGAGGGATGCTGCAAAGGCAGCCCTGTAAGGTAGGTAGGGGAAGTCGGCCTCCTCGGTACTGCACCGTATAGTGTGCTGTATTGTGATTTGTATTGTAGCGCTCCTCGGGCAAGACACCTTACCAATAAAGTAGCGCTGCAACGTGCTCGATCCGACGGAGAAGCCCCGCGTCTTCCGACCAGCGCGTGTCGGCGGTGCCACTGGAAATAGGCTCGCAACTTGATCGTGACGGCAGTTGCGTAGTGACGGTGATGAGCTAGGCTGCCTCCTACGCGGCTGCGATCTGCTTCTGCGAGGCCGGCGAGCGACGGGCTTGCAGGCACGCGTGCTGCACACCCCCCTCTTCGCCGTCCGCGGAGGACAGAGGTAGGTGGCGGCGTTGGTTAGGTTTCGGCGCCAGGCAGCGCGGGCAGATAGAAGGGTGCAAGATCTGGCGACGCGCGCTTAGGCCGCGAAGGGGATGGTTGGCGTGGAAGATGCAGCGTTAGGGCGAAAGCGGGCAAGTCGTGGGAAATTCAAGCTCGGGCCGCCGCCAGCAGCGGACACTCGGGCAGGGATGATGTGGGATTTGTTGTTATCCCACTTTTCGTGCAGGAGAACTGGATCACTGGACGACCGGCAACGCAAAATGCAATTCACGCCTCCACTTCGAACACTCCACAATCGCAGCAGAACGAGGAGTCGAATGCAGACCACAGCCATTACGCACCAATCAGCCGAGGCTGCCGGCGTCGGTTCAGCGGCGACCCTCATCGAGCGACGCAGCGACCCGACACATAACAAATTGCAATCACCAACAAGGCGGTCAGACCCGTTCATGCGGCAATAGGCGAGGGCAACACGCGCAAGAGTCGGCAAGACTCCCAAGCGGCGTAGCTGCGAAGCATCATAGATGTGACAGTGAGCTACATGTACCGGTGGCAGCTATTATTCTACACTTTGCTTCCTCACCCACTCACCAGCAGGTGACCGTCCAATAAGCACCACTCGTCCACATCGTGATGGAGCCAGCAGATTCTTCATCCTCGGAAGGCGGCGTGTCCGGTACGTAATGCATCCCAGCAACCACTCCGGTTGGTGAGTCCACGGTTTCTGCGTGTCGTGTGAGCTTCGGATGGCGCATCGCCGTCGTCGGGCGGTGCCTCACATGATCCTACGAGTCTACGACTGGTCGACCGGCTATCGTCACCCTATCAAATGCTTGGGTCACGATATGTATTGGCCGGTAAGGTGAGACAGGAGACTGGGCCAACTCGATGTGTATGTCGATACAGCGACGCTGATTCGTCAGGAATCGTCGCAGCTGCAGTCCTCCACTTCCCGGGCTGTGCCGAGCGGTGCCATGACCAGTGCCCATGACACACAGATGGGACGGATGTGCTGTGAAGAAAGCAGGTCGCCACCTGAGCGGTTCGCCTTCTCCGTTGCCACCCACTCCCTTCATTCCTTCCTGGCCCTCATTCGGACGCAGAACGCGCGGCGAAGAGCTGCAGAGCTACGGCTGAGCCTGATAACCTGAGACCGACGCTGAACGAGCACAACCCTTATGGACTCCGGGTTGTACGACGAACTACAGACTCGTTGATTAAGCTTGTTGGCGGCCGTGCTGGGTAGTAGCAACGGTAGGACTTTGTGTTGTAGCGTCGCATAGCGGCAGATCGCGCTTTTCTTATGTCAACTTCCTCCTTGGCGGTAGGAAGGGCGCTAAATGTCGTCTATGGGCATATGGCCGCGACTTGTTGCTGTACAACGGTGGACAGGCCACGGCAGAGCATCTTCAGCTACCGGACAAGCCCGGCGCTTCGTCCTGTTGCATGCAGCAGATGATGAGTAGTGCGTAAGGTATACCTTAGGTCATCGCACGGTACGTACAACATATGTAGGTAGCGATTAAGCGACGCTTAAGCTCGATCCTCTCGCTAGTTCACACCAAAGTGTCTGATGATCTACTATGCATGCGCTTCAATACTCCGTGGACGCATGCAAGTACGGCAGCACCGTAGCCGTAATCATGCTTGGCTCAAAGTCATTTACTCTACACAGTCTACGTCTTCCAATTGCCGACGCGAGCTGCACTCAACCGAGGTGTCACCCGCGATGTACCAACCTTGTTGCCGTTCCGAGTCCGAGGAGTAGTACACTTGTACCTGCCCTGCTGAGATTCTACTTCCTTCGGTGCGAAGTATACACCCAACAGCAAGATCGAGTAGGCTGTAGGTAGGAAGCCTATTATCATTGGCGAAATCGTCGTGCACAGTCTCCACCTTGCCTTTTCTGTCTTGCTATACGTGGGCGAAGTGTATGTACTGTACCTAGCAAGCTAGGTGGGCGACAATGTGGTAGGCTGCATGTTTGACAGCGGCCAGAGGGAGGAACTACATGTACGCGACATTTCGGGGTGCGCGGTACCACAGTACCGTATCCCTTCACGTCGGAGTATGATCTGGCAATGTCATGGAGAAGCTTAAAACTGAGTAGGTCTTGCTGCTACATGCGCGATTTAGACAGCCCTTCCTCGTCAGCTGCTACGGTCCTATGCAGCTAGAAGGTTTGTTGAGTCAATGCCATCCCGTCAATCTAGCGCCGCAGAGGTGGAATAGGTGAGCGGAGCCGATTCCGTCCGTTCTAGGAGTGGTCTTGGAGCTGAGTTGAAGGCAACCTCGAGACTGCCTTATGGGACTGACACGCTCGTGTCTTCACAGGCCGGCAGAAGAATTCGTTGCTCGTGTCTACAGTACTGATCGCCTGTAGTATTTCTTGTCACATATAGACATTCCTATAGGACTGCCGGGACATGAGTGTTACAGGCTCTACAGGCTCTACCTCCGATTTCAAGTGTCATTGCACATGACGAAGGGTTGCACAAAGTCTCGAGCACGATTGAAAAGCACCATTCTGTACCCAAGTAGTGACGGAGAAGGGTGAAGAAAGGGGTTGAACTCTACTCTCGTACAGATGAGTTACGTTTGTGGCCTGCGGTCTTTGCGACAATGAAAGCCGCAGTCTGCACCTAGCTCACGCCATTTGCATCCCATCCCTTCCCCATATTACTCATGGAATGCCTCAAACCGTAAGCTCTGGTAAAAACAGCGATAGGCTGTAAGATTCCGACCCAGTCTAGCCCATAACGCCACTCGCTCTCTCGCTCGCAACAGGTGGAAGTGTTGGATGTGCTTGACGGAAGACGCTGACGGCCTTACCACCGACGGCTGCCGCCCAGTGGGGCATTGTTACTGCCAGTCCAGCCGCCACGTCCGCCACCACGACCACGGCCTCCACCGAAGCCGCGACCGCCACCTCCACCGCCATAGCGAGCCATCTCAGCCAAACGAGGATCGATTTGCTGCTTGGCCTCACTCAGCACACTGAGAAGGTCGCGAGCTTGCTTGGAGTCTGATCATGCGTTAGTACATAGCAGGCATGCAGTTCAATCGCATGAGAGAACTTACTGTCAGTAGTGAACAGGGTAATGGCGGTACCCATACGGCCAGCACGTCCTGTCCGGCCAATCCGGTGGACATAGTCCTCCGAGTTGTTCGGGTAGTCGTAATTGAACACATGAGTGATGTCCTTGACGTCTTCAGACGCGAGTAGAGTTAGTAAGACACGCTTTAGGTCATAATGAGTAGACGAGAGGAGCAATAGCAATCCTTTGCCGGATGCGAGATCTGTCTGGTGCGCAACATGCGACACTCATGGGCAGCCATGTATGTCCAGAGACAGTGACAGGCGCTCAGCGCTGTCAGGCGCGCACATGTACATCCAAAGTCACGGGCCGTGAACATTCTTCACTACAGGATCCTTGTAACGCGCGCAGGTGTGAACCAACGCAACATCGGAAGACTCAAGTGTTTCGCTTCTCTGACTAGAAAGTGCAGGAGCAGAGAAACGAAAAGGGGTGGCACAGCAAGCTGTCCCACGCTGAAGTCTCCAAGGACCCTTTGAAGAACAAAGGAACACGAACAGCCCTAGACGAATGGTTATGTGTGCACGCCGAACGCACAAAGTGCGACGCGCAGCAAGACAGAACCGCACTTACGGACGGGGACGGGGGAAAGGGGGCAAGGGAGGGGATAGACGCGAAAATAGGGGTGGGGACGTCAGCAATCATACCAATGCCACGGGATGCCACGTCGGTGGCAACCATGATCGGGCTCTTGCCCGTCTTGAATTCATTGAGCACCCAGTCGCGCTCGTTCTGCTGCTTGTCGCCGTGAATGGAGAGTGCCGGCCAGCCTTCCTGGCGGAGAAACCGTGTGATCTCGTCGGCCACGCGCTTAGTACCTGTGAATATGAGGATCTTATGGGCCTTGTCGTCCATAATACGTTCCAGATGCTTCGACATGCGGTCACGCTTCTCAAAGTCCGAGCACACTTCAACAATCTGGGTGATGCGGTGGTTAGCAGACAGCTCGTCGGAACCGATTCGGACCTGAATGAAGTCCTGCTGGAAATCTGAAGCAAGCTGCCTGATCTCCTTTGGCCAGGTAGCAGACCACATGCAAGTCTGACGGTCGGGGCGAATCTGGCCGAGAATCTTGCGGATCTGAGGCTCGAACCCCATGTCAAGCATTCGGTCGGCTTCGTCCAAGACGAGGTAAGTGACACGGCGCAGGTTCGTCTTCCCGCCCTCTAGCATATCGATGAGACGACCAGGGGTGGCAATGCAGACTTCCACGCCCTTAGCAAGGTCCCGAATCTGGCCACCCTTCGGCACGCCACCGTAGACGCACGTATTCCTGATCCGCGATGACTTGCCGAACTTGTTGACCTCCTCTTGAATCTGGACTGCCAACTCGCGGGTTGGGGCGAGAATGAGGACAATCGGACCATCGCCTGGTGCGAGGAGTGGTTGAGCGTTGATGTGGACGATCGCGGGAAGGCAGTAGGTGAGCGTCTTTCCAGAACCAGTCTCGGCAATACCGACGACGTCACGACCAGAAAGAGCCATCGGCCAGCCCTGAGACTGAATAGCCGTGGGCTTTGCAAAGCCCTGAGCCTTCACCTCGTTCATCACGTAAGCTGGGAAGCCGGCCTCGTCGAACGTCTCGACCGGCTTTGGCACATCGCGACCGGTGATGGCGACTTGGTGCTCGCGGCGGAAGGACTCGACCTCGGCGGGAGAGCGACCAGCGACCGCGGGGTCCTCCTTGTAGAACGACTTCTCGAACTTGGGTAGGGAGTTGATGTCGAAATTCTGAGTCTTGAGACCGGCGCCGAGAGCAGACATCCTGTCTCCACCGCCGCCGTATCCTCCACCGCCGTAGCCGCCGCCGCCACCACCGCCACCACGGCCTCCGCCGTATCCGCCACCACCGTAGCCGTTTCCGCCGCCACCGGAGTAGCCGTTGCTGCCACTGTACCTGCCAAGTGATGGTTAGCATGTGCTAGAAAGGATCAAAGATAACAATAATGACGGGAGGCAATCAGTCGCTTAAACCTTTGGGCATACCCATTGGAATAGTAGTCTTGAGAGCTGTATCCACGTGCTCCGTAGTCATACCCATTCGAGTATCCACCACCGCCGCCGCGCGAGCCACCGTAGCCGCCGCCGCCGCCGCCGTATCCACCACCGCCGTAACCGCCACCGTACGACATGCTTGCGCGCTGATGCTCCGCTTGCGGTAGAGACTGAGGCGGTCGGATTCGAAAGGTGTGGGGTCTGTTGACGCTGTCGCAGTACTGCCTCGCACAAAGTACGTCGAGATCGATGGGATAAGGAGTGTCAAAGGTGGAGGGGAAAGTGAAGTGTTGGTGATAAGGGAAGTAAAGTGAGGCGACCGCGAAGGAGAAAGAAAGGCTCTGTCAACTTTTTGCTGCAGCTCTTGGCACGCTAGGCCGCAAACGCCCGACGCCAAAAGTTTGTTTCAGCCTTAGGAGTACCGGTACTTGCCTCGCAGAACCCACCTGCACTGCCTTACTCATGCCACTCTACCTTACTTCGTATACCGTCCGTCACCTGCACTTGCACTATATCAGGTCACAACGGTTGTCATATGCTCGAGTGCAGGTGGGAAAGTGAGCTAAGTGTATTCTCGGGCCTTGATGGCCACATCTATCACACAACATGATGCATCGCCGAAGCTGCCGACATTCCTGCACGTTGCGAACGATACTCAAGTACACCTCATGCTGCCATATTCCAGAATCCTGCCTCCATCTGCACGAAGGGTCAGCTCGAACATGACTGAGGGTCGCATGATGGCTTCGCGCAGTACCTTGGTGGCATGGATGAAGATCGCCACTAACTCTTCGATCCTGCTTGGCGACTGCTTGACAGCATGCTTCTCTATCAGGGCTGGCCCCAGGTACCTAGGTAAGCATATGTCTTTCAGACGGCATCGCCATATTCCCCTAGGTACTTACCGCACCCTGTCTTCACCGCCGTAGTATAGTCATCAGCCACGTAGTTGTTGATCCATGTCAGGTATCTGTTGGGCTCCTTTGGCGGGTGTGTTGACTGCAGCTCATGGAGCCGGCGAGCAATCACACTGTAGCCGAGTAAACACGGCAGAAGTGCTACTTGAAGAGCTAGCCAGTCTTCTGATTGACCAATGTCCAGAACATACCGAGTGTATGCGGTACACGCTGGCTTCCAATTAGCAAGAGCAGCAAGCCATCACAGAACGTGCCTACCTTGGCTCTCTTCGTGCTGCTCCATTTCTGTCTGTGTCAGACCGAAGTCCTTACATTCGTCGATATGCAGATTGATCTCATGCCGGATGTGCGTGACGATCTGCGCTGCCTATACACGCATCAGTAGAGCATACTGCGATATATCGAAGCGACCTACTCCTGCAATATCGTCAAGTGTCTTGGCTTTGTAGCCGGCCAGTGCATTGGCTCGCGCGAAGTGTATCTGTGCGTGGTCAGTTTCACCGACAGTACTATGCTTTAATCGTCTACCCACCAGATAGAGGTAGTCCTGAATCATATAATACTTGAACGTCTCCGGAGGCAGTGTCCCATCCCCCATGCGCTTCGTGAACTCGTGATGAGTGTATTCATGCCAAGCAGGCTGCACGTCTTCGCGTTCTAGCAAAAAGTCTATGAATCCGTCTCTGTACAAGGATCAGCGGCAAGCGCCAACGCAGTCGATTTGGCTACAGGTATGCATACGGAGGAAAGGGAAGAAGCTGGATCGAGTGGAAGTGATTGAGTGGTCCAGATCCCTTGCCGAGCTGGACACTCGTCTTGATGCCAGCTTCCACATATCGGCAGGCCATGCGCACGGCCTGCACTAGTCCGTTGCCTTGAGCCAGTCTGCACGCTATGGCCGCTGGACTGACGTTAGCGATCGCTTGCTTGTACCGAACCACGAGCACCGCTTACATGCAAGCGAGCATCCAGTACCGTGCGTGTTGCGGGACTGTTGATACGGGAGCTTCACGGTCGTCTCCAAGTTTTGGCCGTAGAGGACATTTACAACGACCTCTTTCTCAGTGCCCGTCTTTGCAATGCTGTCGTCTAATGTAAGAGGCAGATGACCGCCTTTCAGTAGCACGTACTTGGGACCTAGCTTCTGCACCGCCGCTGCCAGCTGCTTGAGACCTTTCTCGTTGCTGACTTCAATCGGTGGCTGTCCAGCTTCTTTGAGAATCAGATTGGCTTCGGGAATATTTGGTGTGAGCAAATAGGTCACTGGCAGCAGCTCCTCACACAGCGTCCTCACTGCCTTCTCCGGCAAGAGCTGAGCGCCACTTGTGGCGACCATGACAGGGTCAACGACTGACAACTCGAGCTTATGTTCGCGCAGGGCTTTCGCCACTAGAGAGACTGTTGCCGCCGAAGCAAGCATGCCTTTATGTGATTCAGCAAGTACGCTCACTGTACAGATGAATGCTTTATACCTGTTTTGACTACATCTACGCCAATGTCGTGAACGCAAGCATCGATCTGCTTCTGTACGAAGTCCGACGGTGTTTCGTGAATGCCATATACACCCTCCGTGTTCTGTGCAGTCAGGGCTGAGGTGGCAGTCATGGCATAGCAGCCATGCGCGGCAATCACCTTCTGGTCCGCTTCGAGCCCTCTGTCGGTCCTGCATTAGCTTTGAAGCTAGTAAGGACAATGCGATCAAACATTCACTTACGCTCCGCCAGAGCTGTCTGAGCCCGCTATAACCAGTATGCGCTTCATTATGAGTTTCTGATTATGGTCGTGATGGAGCTTTGCAGCTTCTTCGATCTTCGACTTTAAAGCTCTGACGTCATTGCGCTTCAGTCAAACATCCGCATGCATGGATAGAACGACCGGAGCGTTCCATTTCGAAGACCAGAGTGCACCCTGTCATCCAAACAATCTGCTGCTCGACGCTTGCCCTGTACAGTGGCACCTGCCATCCAACGCTCAATCAGAATCGCTGTCATCGAATTCGGGCACATTTGGGTCTGCAAACAATTAGTTGATGTGACGCTACTTCCGGAGTTTGTATCCTACCTCGAAGTGGCATGTATTCAAATCTCCCGTCCATTTTGGTGGCCAACGCATCCTTGACGAGGTCTTGTCCTTCTTCGGAAAGCATTGTTTCTGGAACGGCGGCCTCGATCGACAACTGAAAGCCAACATGGTTCGCCGGCAGACAGTCCACGAAGTCGAGCAATCCGTCTACCGTGAAGGCAGTGATACCTGCAAATGTGACCGTTTTCAGAGACTCCATACATGCGACCGGCGGCAGCACTGCGTCGGATATGCCGTATCCGCCAATGTACAGCGTCTCAAGGCGGTGTAGGCTCTGCGCCAAGGTGTTGACCTGTTCGTTACTGAAGTAGTCGGAAAGGCGAACAAGTTTCAGAAAGTTAAGGCTCTCTAAAGCGGTCAAAGTGTCCATGAGCACTTCAATGTCGTCTCTGGAGACGGGATCGGCGTCTGCATGGAGTAGCAGTGACTCCAGCTTCTTCTGCTGTTTCAGAGCCTTGTGGAAGTCGTGATGGTCCTTCACGATGTATAGGGCATCTTCCTTAGCCTTGACCGTGAGGCTTTTGAGACTGACATTGGCGTTGTTTAAGATAGGCAAGAGAAGGTCCGGAGCCGACACCACATCGTTGAACGTGACCTCCTTCAAGCGATTGCATCCTTTGAGCCATTCAACAATGTCTGCGTAGACATCGTTCTGCGTCGCCTTCAAATCCACCGAGGGCCGTAGAGAGCTGACGTGTAGAGTCTCTAGAGCCACGCAATCTTTCAGTAATCCCAGAGCAAGCATACCATCCTCCTCCAGCCCAAGCTTCAGGGACGAAAGTCGCTCCCCATGACTGTTGAGCGCCAGCATCGTCTCAGTGGAGATGCCGCAGCTGCTGTTGTTTTCAAAGCTCACAAGTGTGTTTGGCTGCAGGCCACCAATGAACATGGCAAGGCAATGATCCGAGTCGCTGTTGGTACTTGTGTATAGCTGGAGCCTTGCCAGATTTGGACAATGCGCATGTAGGAGATCTCGCACCGTCTCATCTGCCAACAACTTCCCGTCCCAGAACTCAAGCTCGCGAAGGTGCTCCAGCCGTGGCGTCCAGATCGGCAGCGCAGTAATGAGCACATCCGAAGTCGACGGCTCGGACAGCGCTTCTATTAGCGGCGACTGTTTCGTGATCTCGTCTCCGACTGCTAGCAGGATGCTTTTGATGTCCAACATGACGGCCTTGGCCACGGTCCTGGACTTGTTTCGTGCTTGGCTTGTGAAATGAAAGCGCTCTAGGTGGCCGGAAAAGAACTGCTTCGCTACTTTGCTACGATACTTTGGCGAGTCGTTAATTCGGTCCAAGAGAAAGCTTAGATCCTTAAGATCCAGCTCTCGTAGGTGACGGCAATACGGATACATCGTCTTCCCCAAGGCGGAGAGGATGATTGTGCGCCAAAGGATTGACCATTTCATGACCGCGACATCTTGCTCCGCGAATGAGATGTTCTCGCCTCCACCACTCTTCACGGGACACTTGTCGTGCAGCGCTATCCTAGGCAGCCTTTAGCATGGGGCTCCGTTCCAAAGACGACGCAAGCCGAGACTGCGTACCGATACAAAGCAGAGAGCGCGCCTGCGCTGGCGAGGTATTTGCTGCTCAGGACGCAGTTGCACAGCGCTGCATACTCTGGTCGAGCTGCTTCTTGGGACTCGGCGTGTATTGCTCTGTCTGCAAGCTCTGCTGTCACCAGATGGAACAAATCGGCTGGCAACAGCTGCACGTTCTCGTGTGCCATGGCTTGTGGCGTGCTTCGACCAGCCGGTTTGATGGGTGGAGTCGGCCTCTTCCTGACAATGGACTAGATACGTAAGGTAGCTGTATTCTTCCGTCCCTAGCGAAGTACTGCAAGGACGACCGATTCGATCCGATGGGGTCTGATGCGTGCTGGTACGGTGTTGCGAGGATGTTGGAGGTGACGTCGCGCAGCTTCCACAGAAGACGCGCTTCCTGGCCAGCTTCAAGGTTCTGCTCTTGACGCGCCAAGCCAGGAACAATCAACCTCCAACCATGTCTGATGCAACATCTCTCGCGTTGAAGTTCTCCCTGTCACCAGAAGCTACCGGTCGCCTCTATGATGCACTTGTGTGCTTGAGCAAGTTCAGCGAGTCCGTCTCCATCGAGGCGCGAAGTGACAAGGCGCGTCCGTACAATGGTCACTGCAGGGACGTGCTGGCTGACAGAGGCAGCTCACCATCACCGCCTTGAACCTGTCACGGACGGCCTACGCTTCCTTTGCGCTCGATGCCAAATCTTTCTTCCTCGACTACAACTTGAACGCCAGCAGCACCGCGAAAGGTGGCGACCGCTTTACGTGCCAGATTCTCAACAAGGTGAGACCGTACATCAACGACAGGGACTTTACTTTTACTGACCGCGGCAGGCTCTGCAATCAGTCTTCAAAGGGCGCACCAACGATGGCCGCGGTCGGGAGCCCGCGATCGAGCGTTGCGATGTCATCATCCAGGAGCAACCAGACATGACCGAGTGTCGGCTCATCGTCAAGATGATTTGCAAGCATGGCATGACCAAGACATATCGTTTGACCTACGAATCTGTCGAGGTCATGCATGCACTATTCGATCACACGTCGGCACCGCAAGGATGGCGAATCTCGTCTCGGGTGCTACGGGAGTACATCGAGTTCTTTGGACCCAAGACCGAGCAGCTTGATCTTGTGGCCGAGGACGGCAAGGTCATTTTCACCAGCTTCACCGAGGAAATGAAGAACGGCAAGGGTAAGTGGAACCAGACTGAGTGCTTATGGTCGTCCCTTGCTAACAGAACGTATAGAAGTGCTGAAACAGCCGCTCGAGACAGTCATCACTCTTCACACGGAAGACTTTGAGGATTTCCACATGCAAGACCAAACGCACATTGTCATCAGTGTGAAAGATTTCCGAGCTATCGTGACCCACGCCTATACACTCGGCGGCTTACTGACTGCCTCCTTCTCTCGTTCGAGTCGGCCGCTTCAATTCAGCTATCAGAACTATGGCATTCATTGCGAGTTCACGCTTATGACGACGGGGGACCTCCGCGGTGCTTTGTCAAGTCAGGCCCCCAAGTTCATATCGACGCGCGGTTCGTCTCGACAGCCTTCCACACTTTCGCAACCCCCGTCAAGGCCATCCGCTTCGGAGATGCCACCCCCACCCCCTGCTCGGATGAACTTCAACAAGCCGTTATCCAGCCAAAGTCAAAGGCCGTCGCTGAGGGCTCAAGTCCACCAGCCATCGTTCGAGAACTCCGATCCGGATCCTCATAGCCTGTTCGTACCTGAACGTAACCCATGGGATCCGCCGAATTTCGATGGCAACGATGAAGATGAAGAGATGCTTGGCTGGGATGCTGCGAATGAGCGCGCCAACGACTTTCAGCCGACATTTAGAGACAGTGGGCCCACTGCGCCACCGTCACAGCAGCGACAGCAAGAGATGCAATCCAGTCAGGCCTCAGGACTGGAGCCATCCCAGTGGCTTTCCCAGCAGCGCCCACTCTTCGACTGAATTCACGTCCCTGAACACTTCTCTCTACTCGCTACAACTCACAACGAAGCTGGTAGCGCATCCGGCGGCAATCGCCGATGGCTTCTGCCCATTCGGCAACTGCATCTCATTCCAGCGTGCTTTGACATCGCCGTTGGCATCGGTAGGCTCACCGCAGTTGCCATGCTCGCCCCAGCCCCACGCTAACACGCCGCCAGCTGTCGAGATAGCGAGACAGTGCTCGCTTCCAGCAGCGAGGGCCTTGATGTCGGGTAGCTCGGGCCCAAGCTGACCATGGTCGTTCCTTCCGAAACTGATGAGGGCGCCATTTTGAAGCACAATATAGACGCTACCCCAAGAGGCGACTATGTCTTTCCAATTCGGTACAGTGGCGGGCTTCCCGCTGAGAAGACCAAACCGGTCCCTGGTCTTCATTCCAAGCACCGTCAGTTTTCCGGTCTCTTGATCACCAATTAAGCATGTAAAGTCCTTTCCACAGACTGCCCTGACAGCCGGCGACGTAATACCTTGGATTTTCCGAGGCGACCAGATGTCTCCTGTCGGATCACCAAGCTGGCCCTTACTGCCCTTGCCCCAGCCATATACATCACCATTGTCGAGGACTGCAATGACGTGAGCCATGCAGGCCGTGATCTGCACGACCCGTCTGCACTCTGGAGGGAAATGAGGAATGTACTGCAAAGTCGTAGATCGTCCCACATTGTGTCCAAGGCCAAGCTCGCCGCTCAGACCCTCCCCAGCTACGAGAATACCTCCAGTGTGTGTGAGCAAGATACTGGCACTCCACGTAGCTGCGACCTGCTCGATGATCACGGGCTTTGACTCATTTGTCCCAAGTGCCTCTTGCGATGGAAGAACAACCGGCAAGGCCGTCGACCAGCCCGTAGCATCATCGCAGACTTGAGCGTGGGGACCGCACTGCCCACAGGAATTGCTGCCAGCCACCGCCACCCTGCCGTCTGTGCTAAGGTAGAGAGTGTGATTGCCACCCGCAGCAATCTGTTTGATCATGAAGTCGGAGCCACAGGCTTCTAGCCTGATAGCTTGCGGATCACACACGTCGTTTTTGTGCCCAACACCTAGCTGGCCAGAGCCATTTGAGCCGAAAGCGTAGAGCATGATCGATGGTCGAGATGGGACAAGACGTACGTCACCCGCTCAAGTCCGCGAGTCAGGCACTGCACTTCCTTTCATAACGTTTTGTCCATGTTGGTATGGGAATTGTCTGATCAAGCGATAAACGCTTTGACTAGAAGGCAACGAGCTCCTTCTCCAACATCTCACACAGTTCACGCCCATTGCCAATCCAGATTGCAGTCTCAAGTAACTTGATGCCTAAGGCAGTAAGATTGCCGCCAAGAGTCGCAAAGCGGTCGTACCCGCGCCGTGAAATTCGACCATCCACAATCTCGAAAAGACCGCACGCGAAGACGACAGTAACGCCGACGAGCACCACACGACGACAAACCCCGAATCGACGCTTTCTCTCGCCGACGCATCTTCCTAAATCGCAAGGATGGCGGCAACTCAAAGCGTCCAGTGCTTCGGCAAGAAGAAGACCGCGACCGCGGTGGCCCACTGCAAGCAGGGCAAGGGTCTGATCAAGGTCAACGGCAAGCCGCTCAGCTTGGTTGAGCCGCAGGTTCTGCGCTTCAAGGTGTACGAGCCAGTCCTCATCTTGGGCCTTGACAAGTTTGGTACGTAAGACTCGGATGGAGGAGGTGGGGATGTACGATGGGAACTGGGAGGGAAGCTGGACAAAGGAATGGCAATGCTGTGGGTTTGCGGACGGATATGCGCAAGCTACAGGCAAGATCAATGCGGTTGCGATGTGTCGGAGGCTCAGACATGGAGTCTGAGAGGATATCATGGGCGCGCGGTGAAGCTTAGGGCGCTTGCTAACGGACATTTTACACAGCCGATGTCGACATCAGAGTCCGCGTGCGTGGTGGTGGTCACACCTCCCAGGTCTACGCCATCCGGCAAGCTATTGCCAAAAGCATCGTACGTTTACCGTCGAGCCACTGTGGAAGCCAAAGTCTTACCCACTAACCCTCTGTCTAGATTGCCTACTACCAGAAGTACATCGACGAGCACAGCAAGAACCAGCTCAAGCAGGCCCTCGTCGCATACGACCGTACGCTCCTAGTCGCCGACAACCGCCGTATGGAGCCCAAGAAGTTCGGTGGTCCAGGTGCGCGCGCGCGGTACCAGAAGTCTTACAGATAAACGGGTTCCGGTATCATGTTGTGGTGGAGCGGAGACCGAGCGCAGAGCAGACAGAGAGAGGAGCTTGGGGGAAAAGGAGTCATATGCTTATGCATGACTCTTGTGGCACGTGGAAGTGGTGTGCTGTGCGCGTGTGCTACTGCAGCCTGATATGGACAGCAATTAGTGACGCTCTCGGACGAGCAATTCAAGCAAGTCCTTCATATTCAGCAAAGGCGTATTTCGTTTCATGCACTCGTCAACGCCAGGCGCCTCGCTCTTCAATACGTTAAAAAGCACGTTCAAAAAATCATAGCTCCTCCGACCGCTCCTGTCATTTGGCTTTGGGATCCAACTCCACGACCTTATCACTCCTCCTCAGGACCGCTTTCGTCATCACTTTGCCCGGCCGCCGTCCCATTGGTAGTCCTCCTTGACGACCCGCCGGTTGTTCTCCGCCCACCGGCGCCGCCAGCATGTTTAGCAGCCTTCTCGCCCATCGGCAGCGGATTCACCCATGCGCTCTTACACTGCGGACACTCTTCCTTTCCTCCCTGGGCGCGAAACAAATTCCTCACGCAGTGATCGTGCACACGTGCATTGCACCCTCCACTTGGACACCTCTGCCCTACTGTGACTATCTCTTTGCACGCGGCGCATAACTTGATCTTGATATGCTCTGCGTCATCCTCGTCTTCATCGGAGTTCTCGGCCTGCTGGGTGTCATTATAGGTATCTATCAACCACCCTCTCAACTCCATTAGCGCGCGTGGTGAGAGGCTATGAAAGCCTTTCTGTGACAGCTCGAGCCAACCCTCTTCCACCAACAGACCTAGCACTCTCTCAGCCTGAACCATGGTAAGACCTGCATTTGCCGATTGCGTAGCTTGCATGCCAGACTCGCGCGTACTTGGCTTCGCCAGCTTCAGCGCTTGCATTGCCGTGATAGCCATGACCTCTGCACGTCGTGTGTTGTACGTGTCGAACATAGCATCCAACATTCTCTTCACGAACGCGATCTCGTCTGCTGTGAAGCTTGTGCTCATTTGCGTCAGGGCATCGCTCGTCGTGTTCACTAGCGCGTATATCCTCTGCTTCGTCTGCTGGTGTAGCGTACTTCGGATCTCGAGATCGAAAGGCGAAATGGAGTCGTTGAGAGCGTGAACATAATTGTCGAAGTCTTCCTGGCTCACATCTTCTGGCAAGGTGGGACGCTCAGGGGTGTGGGCGGACTGGATGGAGGCGAGGAGGGGTTTGGCGGCGTAGAAGGCCAACGTCTGCTTCGCAAGAAGGGCTTGGAGGAAGGCGCGGTGAGTGTTGTTGTAGTCGTTGTCAAAGCCTCCAGCAGTGGACATGATGCTCGTCGTGTGAGTTTGCAAGGTCGAATGCTGCTACAGATGTCGTGATGAAGTCTTGAAATACCGTTGGCTAAGGTGAAGGTAGCAGCAATGTGGAGGTCGCGTCGCGGGGAACGCGTTTCTTCAATTCCGAACCGCGGCCGAGGGCTCGCGCTGCAGCTGTGAGTCGGCCAAGCGGCCTTCACTCAGATGCACGATGTTGTGCTCCCGCTGAGCCTGAACTTGCGCCTGTTCGCGACGGATGAGCCAGGCATTAAGGGTGTCAAAGCTGCGGTCTATCATCTTGCTCACGATAGCGACACCGAGGACGATGAGCGCGACTCTGACGGGACAGTCGGCGATCGCGCGCTCTCCATCCTTCATCAACTTCAGGATCTTGAGCACCAGGTCCAGATCGCGCTTCATTGAAAGACCAACATCCTCACACTGAAGCGGACTGTCAACGCGCAGGTCTCAGTACTCTCAGCGGGAAGCTGCAAGAGCACACGAGGGAGACTCCTTCCGTCGTGAAAGCCGGACCGCCGACAGGCTTACAGGAGCAAATGAAGAATATCAAGCACGTTATCTTACGCAACTAGTAGGCACGTCGAAAGAAAAGGCATTGTCTTTCGAGTGTCCCCTAGCCCTGAAAAGATCTTGCCGGCTTCAGGTTTGCTGTGTCGCTTCCGCCTGAAATGCAAGAGCTACGGCTATCACAAATCTATCCAAGATCCTCGTGCTGCTCAACCAAGCAGATCGCGCCGTCTCTGGCTTCACTGAAGTTCAACAGATGTCCTCGCGAACCTGGAGAATGAGAAGTAGGTAGTGTTGCTGTATGCCGTCTCACGACGCAACGCCCCTCTCCCTCTTCCTTCCTATTGACTCGAGCTATAGCTCGTATCGAAGTTCCCTTTCACTTCTGACAGTATAGTGGTACTCGGGCATGTGGCCCTTGATGCCGTGGCAGACTGATGGCAAAGCTGCTTGATTGATGTCTTCACAAATTACGAGGCCTCGGGAATGCACGTGCCACAGTCTGCCGACACCAGTCCTCGACAGCCGCATTAAGTTCGGTACCTTACTCTCTCTGGCTGAGATATCTACCTTATTTGCTCTAAGCCCAGCTAAGGTAAGGTATGCTAGGTAGGCTGGATCTCCGTCTTCCGAAGACCACGTCGCTGCACTTCGTTGCGACAAACACAACGACATCCACATCAACACTTTAAAGACACACCAGTGTTCCCTAAACGCTACACCAGCCGCACCCTGAGCAACAACCACGACAATGGCTTCCTACCTCCCCGACCTCGCTCGCGACAACATCTCCTTCTACTTCGTCCCCGCTGCCTGGGTCTTGGCCATGATGCCCCGATTTTACGCCGTCAGCACCTACCGCGCCGCGACGAAGAAATCCCTCGACAACAACGCCGTGCGCGAATGGTCGAAGACCGTATCGAACGATCAGGCGCTGGACAGCACGACCAAGGGCCGCATCTTGCGTGCCGAGGCTGCGCAGGCCAACGGCTTCGAGAACCTGGGACTGTTCGCTGCGGCGATCGCAGCGGGCAACGCGGCTGGCCTGAGCCCGTCGCTGATGAATGGGCTGGGAGGCGCATGGCTGGCGAGCAGGTTCGCCTACAATCACATCTACATCTATAATGATATCGTCCCGTCCGCCGCGAGAAGCCTGACGTACATCTCGGGCATGGGAATGTGTATGGCGATGTTTGTTATGGCTGGGAACAAGATGAGGAGCGGGCTGCTGGGAATCTGAAGAAGAGGTGAAGGCGGTCCTATGAGTTTCGGGTTCTCATCGTAATCAAAAAGTCGCCCAGCATACTATGTATATTGGTCACAGGTGCAGAGCGCAACACCATGCGTCTTCTGGGTAGCCCGACCCGACAAAGCCTGTCCCACTCTGTCAATCATGCCAGAACAGTCTATAGCACCCGTTTCAGCAGTCCACGAGATGTGTCGGGAATTTATCTGTTCGGCATACTCCCATACAGCCTTCGCGTGGTAGTGGAAGAAGTCACTACCTGGCCTAATGCCCAGGGACGACTTGGCGCGGCACGTGAAGCCCGCTCTGCAATAGACGGACGGGAATGGCTTCTTTAAGTCAACTTGTGCATCTTGTCTAATAACGTTACCATCAACAGCTTGCTGGCCTCAGAACTTGGCCACAGCTCTGCCTTTCGGTGCTGCTGAAGTTAGCAAGCGATGTAGACCTTGCCGCGTCCAGAGGTGCATGGAACGTACTCACTCCGACTCAGATCGGAGCCAATATTCGATTCGATGTGGTCTGTGAGTACGGTCATGGCCTTCTGTCTCTGGCTTTCGAGGCGGTCTATGCTTAATTAGAATAACAATCGCTCCGGCATGATCCACGATGACACCAACATGCGAGCTCGGCAGGGTACGTGCGATCCCCCTCCGGCGAGATGATGACTTGTTCGGCGCGCAGTACAATCTCGACGCCTACAGCCTATATTGCCGCGCCGTGCTTCAGCAGACCTGCCGCCGTGAGCAGCTCATCGCGCTCGGGTCGAAGGGCCGTCTTGAGCTCCTGGTTATTCTGCTCTCTAGGCTATGACCTGTTGCCTACCTTAATTGGTTGCCAGGCTGGAACAATGGGGAGTCTCATTGGGGAGTCTCACTGTCACTTGCAGTGACAAAGGGTTTGCAAATCTGGACAGATGGTGGGGGGGCACGCTGAGAGTTTACCAACAGAGCTCGGTCAGAAGTCTGTCTTGACCGGCAGCGAGCACTGGTGCACGCTATAAGACAGACTTCTGACACGTATTGTAGTGCAGCGAATACGGATTGTTATCGTGTCAGACTCTAAAGGGTCGTACCTACAGCGTGATGCGAGGACCATAGGTACTTCGGGCGAACTGCGTTCTGTCTCCCCAGGTAGACGTCCGTGACGCCAGCAGACTGATATGAATAGGCTAGCTTGGGCGCGCAGAAGGGTTTGATTGAAAAAGAAGCGCGCGCTCTGGTCGTCTCCACTGGGTATACGTACTCCACGCACGCCCCCAGTCAGCATGCCAAGACTTGAATATATAAGCTTCAGTCTCCAACACCGCTGTCCAAGCCCAATGCCCGTGTATACCACAACCGATCGAGTCGTCCGCCAGTCCAAAACTGCAAATAACAATGTAGTCTCTAAGGGAGCCAGCGAGCCAGTAGTCACGCGCGCAAGTCACATCGCACCAGCTCGCGGCCTCAGCTCCCAAACGCGCAATACGAGGCGTCCGGAGCTACTGTACGTGCATCGTCCATCGTTCATCACGGTCATGTTGCTACAGTTCTCCTCATGACCGAGCAAACCATACCTTAGTCCTGTACGGAGGCGACGATGACCGCGGAGGCTCACTAGGCCAGGGAAATTTTGGTAAAAGGCTTCTGTTGGAGCTGATTTTGCCACGCGATGAGTGGCAATAGGTTCCAAGAAAGGACGCACCAAGGCAAGCTGTACAGCTACGCGGAGCGGACTGGACGATACCAAGCAGAATGTCCTTGGCAAGGTGGCGCGCCACGCCCCCGCCCACACCGCCAAGCAGAACGCTGAGGAGCCCACCAAGCCCGCCAAGGGGTTCCGCTCCGCGTCCCCTCCACGCGAATCCAGGCCCGTCCACATGATCTGACACCAGACATGCCATGACTTTCGACCTACATCGGACTTACGCAACATTATCTATGCTCGCCAATTTTCTCTCTTGGTCGACCTCTCCTGACGTAAGCCAACGCTGGCCATGGCGGGGAAAAGGCGAGGAGTCCTGCAACAAAAGGCAGGCTCAGATGCTGCTACGTACCTTGACTGATGTCCATAAGACGGTGCTCGCCGCGACCACGTGGGAAACCACTCCAAACCTTGTCTTCCCATTGATCTTCTGTCGCACTGACGTGTTAGTCCATTACCTGTCATGCCTCCGCCGAAAGTCGACGATGAGGCTATTCAACATGACGACAAGCTGCGAACGCCTTCGAGTGGATCATCTCCCTCTGCAGGCGAACATGCAGAGAAGGTGGATGGGCAGCGCAAGGCAAGCGTGGCGCCTTCCGCGGCAGCCTTATTGCGCAACCCATTGGCTGGGATGTCTGAAGAGGACGTGATAGCCGACGTTGACGACTTCATCGAGACCAGGGGCCTCAGCGAGCATCGTGAAGTGTTCCGTAAGGGAGCTCTTCTTGCCCGCGTCAACGGCCGGGAAGAGGGTTTCGAAGACGTTACACAGATTTCTGAGGACGAGAAGAACATGCTCAGACATGAGGTAAGATGAACCACCTCAAGAACTCGCGTTAGAAACTAACTGTGGTCCCCAGATTACGCATCGTTGGAGTCAACCCTTCATGCTTTACTTTCTGGTGGTCTTATGTGCGGGGTCTGCAATCGTCCAAGGCATGGACCAGACGGCAGTCAATGGGGCGCAGGTTTTCTATTTTGACGAATTCAACATTGGAGAAGAGCGGACCTGGCTGCGCGGACTCCTGAACGGTGCGCCGTATCTGTGCTCAGCCCTGATCGGATGTTGGATGAACGCGCCACTGAACAAGCTCTTCGGTCGTCGCGGCACAATCTTCATCTCCTGCTTCATCAGCTTCGTTACAGGCTTCTGGATGGCCGCTGCGGATTCCTGGTACAATCTTCTGATCGCTCGCTTTGCTCTCGGCTTCGCCGTCGGCGCCAAGTCCAGCACTACGCCCGTTTATGCTGCTGAGTCTGCACCCAAGCAGATTCGCGGTGCACTCACAATGATGTGGCAAATGTGGACTGCGTTCGGTATCATGCTTGGATTCGTGGCTTCCGTGGCATTCGCCGATGTTGACTTTCTCGGAGAGAATTCGCAATGGCGGTGGATGTTGGCCTCTACTGCCATTCCGCCATTCTTTGTCATGATCCAGGTCTATCTCTGCCCAGAATCTCCAAGATGTACGAATGCCCCTACCTGCCCCCTAACCCATCTGACCTCGCTAACGAAACAATAGGGTATATGGAGAAGGGGAAGTTCGACAAGGCATTCAACGCTTTGAAGCGGCTACGCTCGCACGAGCTTCAAGCATCTCGTGACATGTACTATGCTTTCAAGCTACTCGAGGTCGAAGCCGGAGAACGTGAGGGTAAGAACTTGTTCAAAGAGTTCTTCCTCGTCAGACGTAATAGGCGGGCCGCACAGTCCTCGTTCTTCGTTATGTTCATGCAGTACGTACTAGGATTCAACCGCGAGGACATGCACACAAGCTGACGATTACACAGACAATTCTGCGGAGTCAACGTTATTGCTTACTACTCGACGCAAATCTTTATCGACGCCGGGTTTACTCGAGATAATGCGCTTCTAGTGTCTTTCGGCACAGGCGTCACCAATTTCCTGTTCGCCATACCAGCCATTTACACGATAGACACATTCGGACGGCGCAACCTGCTGTTGACGACATTCCCATTGATGGCTCTTTGTCTGTTCTACTGTAAGCAAGCGGTGGCGATACCTCCTCTTTGAGCCGTGGTTCAGAACTGACGTCTATAGGTGGCTTTTCCTTCCTCATCCCCGACGCTGCGGACGGGGACCCAACCATGGCACAATTGGCGAACGTTGCAACTGCGATCTTCTTGTTCATGGCTGTCTACTCTCCAGGAGAAGGCCCGGTACCGTTCACGTACTCCGCTGAGGCTTTTCCGCTCTACATCCGTGACGTGGGCATGAGCTTCGCTACCGCCACATGCTGGGGTTTCAACTTCATATTGAGCTTGACCTGGCCATCGCTGGTCGCAGCCTTTACGCCGACAGGCAGGTCTACCCGCACTAGCAGTCGCTGCGAGACAATGTGCTGACAGATGTATAGGTGCATTCTGCTGGTATGCAGCGTGGAACTTATTCGGCTGGGTTTACTGCTATTTCTACTTGCCTGAGACCGTGAGTTTGCGTACCTGAACACATCATGACGTTTTCAATCTTGCTGACTGTCACCAGAAAAACCTCACGCTGGAAGAACTGGATACAGTTTTCAATGTCGGCGGCCGCGAGCTTTCCAGCTACTATGCGAAGAAATTGCCATGGTACATGAACAAACATATCTTGCGCCGCGATGTCGAGCCTATGCCAGCAATATTCCAGTGGGGAGAGCCTGAGACGCCAGTGAAAGCGTCGAATGAGGCGGAAGCCCTGGCTGTTGACCACGAAAAGCGTAAGGGCTAGGATGAGGTCGAAGGTCAGGGTATGTACCTGCCCGTGACAGGCGCACGCTGGGTCGGGAATCCACAGTCCTTACCGCGGTCACAACATTGCAAACGGATTTGAGCAACTCTCTAGCAAGATTCCGCTTGTGTATGTTGGTACTCCCATGGCGGAAGACTGCCATGGCCAGTTATGATAAGATGATTTTGGGTTTGACGTTTTAGCCTCAGTAGTAGGGAGATGACTTGTACCCTTAGCTACGATCTGCACCGGTACCATTAATGCAGCACGACCATGCGGTCCGCTGTTGCTATGTCTCGCTGAGAAGCCCCTCTCAATACTCCTGTCCAGTCGCCTAGCCCTTTGGCTTCGCATGCTCGTATCTACACTCCCCAGCATTGAAACCTCCGGCTTTGAAGCAGTCTAGACACACGCCCCACATTCTAGTACCATGCATACTCTTCACCATCTTCATTGCGTCACGGAACTTGATCTGAGTGTCCTCACAGAACTCGCACTTGTCGCAGTCATCGTGATCAGGCATCCGGAACATCTTGACAGCGTCCACAATTTCGCCCAAAGACGGCGGCCACACAGTTGCAGGCCAGATCCTCTCGTCACGAAGAATCCCAAGAAAGAGCATCGCGGCGGTCTGATCGACATGGCACATCGAGCCGCCTATGCGCCCGTCGTCTTCCGGCTCGGGCACCATGCCGGGGGCGTAGTCGATGTAGTGTTCTGCTGATTTGGAGAAGACGACGGAACAGGGTTCCAACAGCAGGTCCAGGTCGCCCCGGA
Source organism: Salinomyces thailandicus (assembly GCA_005059885.1). NCBI lineage: Eukaryota > Fungi > Ascomycota > Dothideomycetes > Mycosphaerellales > Teratosphaeriaceae > Salinomyces > Salinomyces thailandicus. The sequence goes on along the minus strand of NAJL01000006.1, from coordinate 179,609 downwards.
AAGCGTAGATCAGTGCCTGACGACGTTGCACGAGCTGCGGAGGAAGCATCTTCGTCCGGGCATCGGCGTTGGGTGGCACGTTGAATTTGCCCCCGAACGGTTCTTGAAGAAGCCAGCGCTCTGTGAAACGAGTGAAGAACATGGGCTCGTCCAACAGGATCGCCGCCTCGATGGCGCGACAGACGTCTACGTACTCCTGAGAAGGCGCGTGGTAGAGTTTGTCGAACCAGCCCACGGTCGCTCGTCCGACAGCGACGGTGCACGCGTACTTCTCTGCCAGCACGGCCAGGTGATGCAGCGTTTCCGTCGGTATGCGTGAGGGGAGCTTGTCGTTGCGTAGATGGATAATGTTGCATAGGAGCAGCATCGCGTCGCCGTCGTCTTCTTTCGCGTCCAAGTGCGCGGGATCGGATGTATTGTGCGAGCTCAATGGGTCGGCGAGCCTGATCTTGAAAACAGAGGAGCTCATGCAGAGTACGTGACTGGAGACGCGCAGGGCGATGCTGCAGATTCGTCAGCGATGTTCAATCAAAATCATCCTTTCGTCGTGAACGGGGTGCCATACGACTGTTGCATGCCCGCAAGACCATTGAGATCAATCAAGACATCACCGTCTAATACTACGTTCACGGTATTTTCGGCCATCGCGTCGGCCAGGCCTGGGACTACGTGTTCGTGGTCAGCGTTCTTCAAGCTGCTCCTGTGACGCTTCGGCGATGGACCATCCTCGTCCTGGTCCGGCCCAAGCGACATGTTGCGTTTCATGCGGAGAGGAACAAGACAAAGCCAGGAAAGAAATGCCCTTGTACTGGGGTCAATTGCGGTGGCTGGGAGGCGCTGAAGCTAGTCTTAAAGGGGCTGTTTGCTCCGCGGGTATGAAGTGAGGTTCACTCGGTGTGTGCACGCCCCATCTCATTCGTACATTCGATGACACTCCCTGTCGAAGAGCTTGCTGTTATTGATCGATTTGGATGTGATGGCTGTTCTTCCATCAGGTTTGTTCGCATATTGATGCACGGCTAGTACATCTTGGACCTGCGTTTCGCATCATTCCCCCCTCCCCCACCCAAGACAGCCATGCTTTGCTTTCAAACGCCATGCGACACCTCTTCCCTTAAGTCAGCGCCTTCAGCCATCGCTTCCGCTGCTCCGGAAGGCTGCACACAGTGCTGCGTACTGATGTGTCAGATCGAGAATATGCTGCGGTAGGCTCGTGGCCTGCACTATGCTGCGCACTTTGACCGCGCCCTCGTCCTCGATAAGTCTGCGCATAATGTAAAGCAGGTCAGGTGAAAACTAGGACACTGTCAGCATACCTGATTCGACGAATGCAAGGTATAGCACTCACCTCTGAGTACCACCTGTATTGCCAAGCAACCAAGCGTATTAACGCCCCGAGCATGTTCCTTCCATCTGCTCTTCGCTCGTACAGCCCCAGAACACCTCTCATCGCCTTTGGCGAAAAGCGCATAGCTAGACAGTTTTGCCACGCCTCGACAGCCTCTTCCGGATGGTGTAGCCTCTCAGCCAACTCCCCAAGGATCTCCCATTCTTCAGCGCTCTTCTTGTATGCGAGCTGTTGCTGTCGGTACTGGCTCGCCTCCGTCCGCCAGATAGTGTATATGCGCAGATCTTCGTAGAGTACCATGAAGAGGTTGTCGAGCCATCGCTCACAAAGTCGTTTGTGCTGAAATTGAGTGTACTGCTGATGCGAAGGGTCGTTCTGTGGCGGTTTTGGCTGTGGTGTTTCCGATCCCGAACGAACAGTGATGGTATGTGTAGGCTTGGAGACGTCAGGATCCAAGTGCGATGATGCAGCTGCTGGCTCGCCGTTCGCATGTGCTTCCATTGCTTCAGAGTCTGGTTCTGACTGTATCATGTCTTCTGAGCCTCGATCGTCATCTTCCTCAGGCTCTCCATGGCCATTGGGCTGCGGCGTCTCACGTCCGCGCAGCGCCACCGTACTGGCATTCCTACTACCTGGAGGTGCGTGCTGCTTCTCGTTGCGATACTCCTCTTCCATTACAAAGACCTGACTGCGAATCTTCAAAAGCTGATCCCAGCCAATCTTCTTGGTGATCTCGGTGAGGAGCATGTACGCCTTGTGAAACGTGCCTTTGTAGTTCCCAGCAGCCAACCTTCGCAGAGTTGGATGCACAGTGTCCATCTCTGGCGCTGCACCCGCGTCATCTATCTCATCGCACATAGTCTCTGGAGCAAGGGGCAGCGAGATCCGTGCTGGCTCCGGCAGCCGTGGCGCATCCTTGTCCTGATACGTAAACATGGGACAGGAATTGAGGGTCAGCAAAGCCATGTCCCACTGTTCCATCACCACATATACCTCTGCTAGTCGTGCCCACGTTCCAAACTCGCTTGGTGCAGCTACGACACCTCGCTTCGCAATCTCTAGCGCTAAATCGCTTCTGCCTTTCCGATTGCAGAATTCAGCTTGGCAGTCGAGCAATGAGTAGTCCATAGGTAATTCTTCGACGGCTTCATGCAGCAGTTTGACTGCTTTGACCTCTTCGTCACCCATCATGTAGACTTTTGCGAGCAGTGACGAAATCTCGGGGTCTCGCATCCGTAGCTTCTCGAAAAGATTGACTCCGGACATATACCGGCCGCTTGTCTTGATGTAGTGTAGAAGTCCAGAGGTCAAGTGATTGGAGACGAGGTTGGGTACCTGTATCTCTGGATCTGAGCCCAGTTGCCAGCCTTCGTGCAGTTAGCATTACCGTTCGCTGGCTGGAGTCGCACTGCGTGACACTGACCGCTAAAGAAGAGCTTCTCCGCCGCCTCTAAGAACTTGTGCTCCTGCTCTGTGCTTGTGATTGGGTTGAACCTTCTGATGCCTATTATGCGCTTGATGGTGTCTCCTGAGCCGTTGTCCGCGTACGAGTATGCCCTTAGCACGCTACACAAGTACGTCTCAAGCCAGTGCTCTTCCGTCGCCTCCAGCTTGTTGCCTCGCTCGTCAACACAGTACGATTCGACCGTACCCGGTATCTGCACTTGAACACGCATATCCACCCGCGAGAAGGCATTGTAACAGCTGCCGAGGTCAGTCCCGTCGTACTACGCTTCTTGATGTATGACCTACCAGAGTAGCCCCGAGATGACCTTGTTCTGTTTGTCGTGAGGCTGGTAGGTCAGGGTGTTGATGTAGGCTGCCAGACTGGCGGACGAGGATGCATCGACGCCAGTGACATGGTGATAGACGCCTAGCTTTAGACAGTCTTAGCACCTGCCAATCCGCTACCTCGGGGGACATGGCCTACCTGCTTCGTTGTGCTCTTGACCGGCTGCTTGACCAGGTGCACTAGATCTGGCGGGCCGAGTTCGCGGAGAGTCTGAAGGCTGTCTGTTCGTATCTCGATCACCGAATGCTGATCATCTTCGTACAGCCTGTAAGCCGGTCAGCATGCGCCAGCAGAGAAGTCGTCTGTCGTATCTCACTCTGGCACCGATGTTTGGACCATGCTTCGAGCTATGCGAGTGATGATTGTCTTGTTCGCGATGGCAACTCTAGATGGATCTGGTGCCCGCGAAAGAGGGGTTAATGAGGGCGATGGGAGAGGGGATTCGAAATGGGAGGCACTTCGAGTCGAGATGAGTGAGATGCAAGGCAAGGTAGAGAATGCGAAGTGCAGAAACAGACTCGCGCGCTCGTCTCAGGTGCGGTACGAGAGTCGCAAGCTGGCGGCCAACCGTTCCAGGTCGACGACACTCAAAGTCTCCCGTCCCGTCAATGGCTAAGTTATTGGGATTGCTGCCTGAGGCACAAGACCAAGTCGCGTGCCACCGCGCCCGACCCGTGCCTGATCCTGAGCCGCGCCGCTTCACGCGACTGCCTTACGAGCTGCCCATACCTTCCATCCTTTGAATGGAACATGGATGCACGTGTCATGACCGCATCTGATGTCTTCGCTACCTGCATATCCTTCATCTCCGGTCCTCATCTGAGATTCACTACATCATGCGACCAGAACTCTGAACCTCGTGGCCTTCTATCTGCCTAACGGTGATATCCAAGCGGATCTAGGAGACTTGCCCATCATGTCCAGCTGGAAAGCACTCAACATCGAGTCGGACGATGAATCCGACATCGAGGTTGACGATACCAAGGAGCTACAAATCGAGGAAGCGCTCAAGCTGTATCAAAGTGCAGTCAAGTTTCACGCCGAGGGGCCGGTCTCCTTTGACAAGGCAGCCGTCGCATACCAGGAGCTCTTTGAGTCTGAAATCTTCAAATATCCGGAGTCGCAGTCCGAGCTGCGGCGCATAGAGCTATACGGCCCGCTCTTCGACGAGAATGCGCTATGGACGGATAGCCTCGAAGTAGGGACAGGGCCTACGGTGGCCAGCGGTCTGGATGCTGGACCAAGCACGCTACCGCAGATCTTGCACCTCAGCCATAAGAACTATGCGCAGTTCAAGCTGGAGTACTTGACGGTCAGATCCAACTCCCTGAGCGCCACTCTCAGTCACATCCTTGCCGAGGCTTCTTCTGCATTGGATCATTTTGTACAGGCCCTTGACAAGGATGACACGGACCTGGACCTGTGGCGCCGCACAGCTGCCGTGGGCAGCATCTTAGACAGCAAGCGAGTGGCGCGTTTCTGCTTGGAGGCTGTTCTCGAAGACGATGAGGAGGGTTTAACGGTCGTGCTCTCACTACCAGGATTAGAAGAGGCCCTTGCAAGTGAGCAGCTGCGAGAACTTGTAGCACAGCTGGATGATCGGCTTTCAATGCTGCAAAGTCCACTTTGCACAGGCAGTCGGAGGTTGCTGTCAAAGATGCTAAAGCAACGATTAGACGCTTATCCAGAAGTCATGGAACGAGAGAGGCATTTGCTAGAGCTTGAGTATATGCCCGGACGCCAAGCAAAGCAACCAAAGCGAGTCGTGTTGAAGGCTCCTACGACATGGGCTGAGCTGGGTGACTCCTTACTTCGACAGCGCATGGATGAGCAGCATGGGTCAGACATGATTGCACCTGCTTCTGCCATAAGTTTCGATCCGAGCAGCATTGCGCGGCTTGTAAGTAAGTCTACGAAGTCACCGACTGAGGCTGTGGCGTTTAAGCCAAAAGTGACCGAGCCTAGCGAGGCCTTACGAATGCCCACCACGATCGCCCAGCAATTTCCAGGCATAGATGACGGCAAGCCAACGACTCAGCCCCGCATCGCTTCGGCGGACACCAGTCGCTCATCAGTAGAGACATCCACAATCACTCTGCCCTCGCGCAAGCGCGACAATGACGCAGCAGGCTTACAAGACGGCAACGATGAGGGTCGGACGAAGAGCAAACGCCTCCGGGCTCGAGACTCCACAACTGCTGATAGTGGCGACAGTCGCCAGGCGTTAATCGATGCCAATACAAGATGGGAGTACGAGCAGCAACTCAACGAATTTCAAGCGGCCGATGATTGGATGTTTGAGACAGTGGGGAACCTGTTTGAGAAGGTTGGGATCGTTGGGTTGCAAAGAGCCAAAAGTGTTAGGCAGGAGGTCAACTCACTGCCAGACGAGCCAAACTCGGTGAATGGTGACAACGTGGACAAGCTTCACACTGCGAAGACCGATATTTTCACGTTCCTTGGCAACTTCAACGATAGGATAGCCCAAGCATTTACAAAACAACAAGGTGAAAGTCTCGACATGAGCCAGGGCTCGACATCAGCCGGGCTGACGGCTTCATTCGGAAGTGGTTCGCCTTCCAAAGTGGTCGCAAAGGCACCGCAGATGCCAGACGTCGGCTTGCAAGGACTTCTAGAGCATGTCAACGACACTTGGTCCCTCACGGAAGATGTCACTTATACTTGGGTCCTCGCTTTACTACTGCCGGACAAGACGACAATGTCCGCAAGTACTTACACTCTTTATCAATGGCCTGAGGATCTTAAGACCATGGTTGTAAGGACGGTGGTAAACTTTGATCACGACATATGCCAGCGCATTTCGGAGCAGCTACTGGTGAAGCATGACGCTGAAGAGATGGGGTTTGTCGCCGGCCTCACCGAGACGATCTTTGAGCTGCACCTTGACATCTACACCCTTATAAGACAACCGAACAGCGGCGTAGATGTCGAGACGATTCAAGCGCAAGACATACGCCTTCGCCGTTGGGCAGAGCTCGCTAGGGAGGCCATGCACTTCAGATCGATTGCTGTAGGCGCGCCAAGCCTGGAAGACGAACTGAACATGCGCTTCCTATGGGCTACTACGTTCAGCATTGCGGCCTCGGACGTGGGTCAAGATTATGTCCTCGAATGCATGAACGAATTACGTGCGGTATTTGCAGCAGCTGGCAACCCGGTTATTCGTCTGCAGAATAACGCCGTCATGCCGGAGCTCTCTCTTGCCGCGCTAGACCGCGAGATCTCGCGACTGACAACGAAAGACTTCTTCTTGAAGGTCACAAGTCAAGACGTTAGCAACCCAATAGATGTGATCGAAGGCCTCGAGCCCTTGCTGATTGCTCTATCTCACGACGATGCGGCTCTGTCAGACGATGACGAGGCAATGGAGCAGCCGTGTGAGAACCGGGGAACCACAGGTGTGCCTCCGGAGCTTGTGCGCTTCTTGCAGGACAGTGATATCTCAGTCCGGCTTCCGCTCTGGCAACGATTGCGCGACGCCTACAGTGCCATTGATCATATCCCTATGGTAGTGTTCTGTTACTTCCGAATGATGGCCATGGTCCTGGAGCATGTCAAGATCCCGTCGACTAATACTCTCCCACTGTCTGGACGCCAGGTACTGGTTCTGAAGAGCTTACGTATGCTGCACGACATGACGATGAACGTGCTTACTATCATCCAGAACAGGGACAATGCCCTCGAATTCGTCGATGAGGCAGGGTTAAGATCTGCCGTGGTCTGTTTTGGCGACATTCTGCAGCTTCTACAAGTCTTCAATGTTCACGAAGATTCCATGCGGGTTGGCCAAACACAACAGCCTCTCGCAGCCAACGGTCTTCCATTGGACTCTTTCAAGAAGATGACAAGAATGTTACACGACTTCCAGATCTACATATGGATCGTACTGTATCACCTGCTGCAAGAGGCGATCTATCAGAACACTGACTTGTACCCGACACTGGTAGAGGACAAGTTCGACTTTCTGCGCTGTGTGCACCGTAACTTGGGAATCCGCGGCATTTGTGGCGAGTCAAACCGCATTTTCGTGCGTCTGCTGAAGGACGAATTTGTCAACATGACGCATGTTGAGGGCTACGATAGCGAGCACTCGCAAGTTTTGCATGACCTGTACGGCCTGAACTGCTTCCTCAATCCCTCGTACGAGCTGATGGACCATCACTGTACACACGATGCTTTCATCGACCGCGGCGCTGCTATGCAGGCAGTCGATTTGCTCCTATCTCAAGCATCTAAGCTGCCAATTCGAGAGCTGATCAAACACCCTCTGGAGAAGACGATCGAGAGAGTACATGGAGTAGTACCTCGCAAGAAGCCCACAGAGTCCATTTTGCGCAACCGTGATGTTTACCGAAACTACCTTCGATCACCCCTCAACCCGCTAGATATGTTTGACTGTCTCCAGGGGTACGGGAATGAGCTATCTGTCTCGCCGATACCGAAGGAAGACGCCATGCTAGCTGCTAAAGGTTGGCACTTTCTCATGGGTCACATTAGTCTGACCAAGTTCAGAGCTCAGAAACGTACGGGCCCGACGGCCACTGAAGACGTCGACATTGCAATCGCCTTCTTCATGCAAGACCTTGATGACACAATGGACAAATGGGAGACATGGTTTAGGCTCGCGCAGGCCTACGATACCAAGATTGAAGAGAGCGTGGTGTGGTCGGCGGAAAAGCTGAATAATAGTATGCAGGATGTGGTGCAGCTGCAGCGAGCGTCCATTCACTGTTACATTATGGCTACCGCCCTTGCCTTCCGCTCCGCAGACTTGCATTTCGAGACGTCTGAGAAGATGTCGGAACTATACTCGGACTTCGCGATGAGGCTTTACAGCTCCTCGAGAGAGCCGTTCGACATGCTGCCGTTTGGCGTTGATGATCTGGAGAAGTTTCTCAGCATGCGCGACGGCGTGGTTAAATGCAAACTGTTCGCACCCCTACGGCTCTACGTTTCATGGAAGCTCTCTCGTGTGCTTTTCCGTCGCGCTCTTGAAGGAAGACCGAAGAGCTGGACACTGCACTACATGTTGGGGAAATGTCTTTGGAAGATGCATTCCGCACCACACGATCTCAGACGTCGCAACAGGCCACCATCGGCCAGTGAGGTGCTACAGGCCTTCATTCGAGCCATCGAGCTTCTACCTGACAAGAGAGACAGCAAAGAGAAACGCGAGCCTATCCTCGAGCCGCATTACAAGCTTGTCGTGATTGTTCACAAACTGGTCAGTCGAGGCGAGCTTAGCCTAGAGCAGGCGCGAGAGGCGCTGAACAATACCCCGTACGCCCGCACTGCGACCTACGCGCAAGATAAAGACGAATGGGTGCCGCATGTGCTAGCTGTGCTCAAAAGTCTCCGGGCTGCTGACAAAGCGAACTGGCATCACAGGATGATCGCTCGTGCGGCTCATATCATTTACGAAGACTCCGATCCGCGCGCAGTGGACGAGCCTTCCAGCGGCCACCTCGGGGCGATTGGAGCGAAGCATGAGCTGACGCAGCAAATGTTCACCAAGACTATGGTACTGCAAGTGTGGCGGCCTGAATGCGAGAGGGCTGGCAGACACTTCGTCTACACTGCGCGGTACACGCGATTCTTTACCCAGATACTGGAACAACTCAAAGATAGATCGAACCTTGAGGCGCTGGCAAGGAGGGTGCGGAGAAGGCCGCACGACGTCTTTGAGCATGGACTGGTCTGGCAAGACATCTGCAATGCGTATTTGCGCCTGCTTCGCGCTTACGCACAGCTTCCTGAAGGTTTGGAGACGTCGACATTCAGTAATATCGTTCATGAGGACTTCCTGATGCGCAAGGAGCCTTTGGAGAAGTGGATGCAGGCTCAGGATACCGGAACATCCGCGGCGTTGGACGTCCTACGCGAAGTGCACGAGCTGAAGAAGGTCAACCAAGGCCTCATGAAGCCCGGACCCATTGACGACCTTATTGGCGATGCTTATGCCAATCTCTTCAACGCTGTAGGCAAGCAGCTTCTCGAAGATGAGACAAAGAGGAAGCAGGAAGCAGCGCTGAAGAGTCCGCCACGCCACCCGTCGATGAGCCTCACGCATCTGATGAACCTTGATGGTGCGCACGGCGAAAGTGCTGCTCCAAGCCTGACAAGCAATGCGACGCCAGCACAGACCGATGTGCCTCTTCGCAAGAAGACCGGCGTCGGCAGGCGTGAGATTCGCGCCTGTGCCGAGACATGCGCTCAGAAGGCCATCGCAGTCTCTGCGGCGAAAAGCAACGCGGCGTCAGGCACAAGAGTGCAGGTCGTCATTGAGACCAGTGCACCTGGCAGCATACAGGACAGCGCGGATGACGAGAGTGAGCTCAGCGAGCTGGAGGAAGAGGACGACGAGGATGGCGAAGGTGGGGACGACGTGCCAATAAAGCCCATGTTCCCAGGTCTTGCGCCCGTCGAAGAGTCCTCAGCAAGCTCACCGAACGAGGAGCCTGCAGAAGAGGAGCAGCAGGCTGATGATGAGGATGTCGACGTCGAGGGAGCTCAGAAGCCACTACGGGATATCGAAGAGTCCCAGGGCCAGCCTTGAATAGACAGTTTTTGTAGTTAGAGACGAGCAATTGTGGTCTGGCTGCACTCAATGTACCTACTACTTGGCGAAAGACCGGATGGACAAAGACAAGGTGCAAGGCGGCTAAATGCGAGCTAGTTGTCAGCTAATGCAGGTACGCGACGGGCATTCGTCAGCGAGCAGCTAGGTACCTATGAAAAGGTGCTAATGTTCTGGGAGCACAAAGCCATAAGAGACTTTGCAGATTTACATGTCGCTTCTATGGTGGTGGACCGCGATGTGCTGTAATGGCATGATCACTATGCGCCTTTGCATGTCATGCGGAAAAAATTGTGTTACATTGGCATTAAATTACACTGCTTTCCATGGGCTGCGCACGTCACTCGTACGTGGGTGGCTGCTAGAGCTAACGCGTGGCACGCGATCATCGCTTGTTACGTTCAGTCCTCGTCGTCGACTTCCTCGAGATCGGCCTCCTTCGGAACCTTCCCAGCAGACTTCGCCTTTGCTGCGGCAGCCGGACCGCCCTTTTTTGCTGTCTCACCGGCATCCTCGTCCTATTGATTGTCAGTATGGAAGCACGGGCTCGTTTCGCGGTCCCACTGACCTCATCAGCCTCCGGATCAGCATCTTCCTCATCGTCCTCTAATTCAGCACCATCGACTTCGTCGTCATTGGCACTCTCGACCTCCTCTTCGTCATCAACTTCCTCGGGCTGCTCCGTCTTTCTTTTCTTACTCTTGGGCTCTGCACTGCATTAGCAACGCGCGTGACATTTGCGATAGACGCTGCGACTGACGAGCTGTCTTCTTTTCTTCCTGTTTCGACTCGGCTGGAGCAACCTCCTCGTCTTCTTCGTCGTCGTCCTCTTCCTCTACAACATCATCGTCGCTCTCGATGTATTCCTCTTCTCTGGAACGAGAGACGTCAGCCCGGATCTGCTACATCCCTAATGCATTCATTGCGAAACCTGTTGCCACCGGTGCGACAAGTTCTATGCACAGCGATCGCGTAGACGTTGCGACCGCATCCGCAAAGGTTCAAACTTGATGCGACGAACGAATCGATCTCATCGCGTGACGTCAAGAGCAAAGGACTGGAAGACTTACTCCTCCGCGTCGCTGTCCTCGGGAAGCTCTTGCAGCTCTTCCTCTTCGGCCGGATCGGCCTTGCGCTTGCTACCTCTGGTCGTCATGGTGAGGAATGTGGTTGGAGAAGTGGTGTTTGGCGTGCGAAGATGAACGGGAGTCGACGAAGGCGAACTCGAGAGCGAGGTCAAGTGGAACGGTCGTGGAACTGTGGGAGGCGAGGCTGGTTGGCTGGGAGCTTGGGCCAGCGATTCCGTCATTCCATTCGGAGAAGCTGGAGGCGACATGACGGCTTCGAACCTTGCGACGGCCAGTCCCGCTTCGTCACGTGAAATGGGCTACCTCCTTCCACCGCCACGGCCCCGTCAACTTCTGCCACCCTCATGTACCTTGAGGTAGGTTCTTTCGTTGATCTTTCATTGATCTTCCAACGACCTAAGCCGCCAGTCGTTCGTCATTTGGTCGAGCCCAGAGCACAAAGCCCATCGCGCAATGTCTGAGGGTTAGCCAGGTAAGGTACCTTAGGTATGCGTTCAGCTGGAGTCACCTGCTGTCAGTCGAGTGAGCCGCGCACTGCTTACTCGAGCCTCTTCGTGTTCGTATTCAGGTGGCAGGGCAATCTACACCACATGCTCTGCCCTCAACGACTCCTGCCTCTGCCAACGACTTCATATCTTGCCTGAGCTAATGTACCGTTGGCGAAAGCACAGCATGACAGCGCTATCTCACGCCATGGCCATATTTCGAGTCGCAGTGCGGATTCAGACTGCTAAAGATCTCAGGGAAGTGAATGCCCAGCTATCTCATCTCAACGACTTTCTAGTCCTCACTCCGTGGGCACCGAGTAGTTGTGCGTTGATGCTCGCTCTCCCCCGCTGTCTCACCTCTTCGTGAAGCGGTTCACCATGTAGTACACGTATAGTGACACACGTCCGGCGTGATGCTTAGGCAATCTGCGCCTAGCTAGGCCATGTGCGCCTTGTTGCGAATGGTAGCGTCCTCTTCTCATGATTGCGGCTGCTTCGAATGCAGGCATTCCTCCTAGACCCCTGCGACACGGAAATATCGCCAAAGCCGCGCCATCAGAGGCCGCAGCCTCATTAAATGTTGTCCGCGTCGATTCGAGTGACTGCAGCTGCATACTTCAAACCTTAAGGTACATGTCAGCGATAGAGGCTGATATGATTGCCGAAAATGTCCATTGGACTTTTAGGTTGGTCCAAAATCGGAAGCTCGGGCGTCTACATGTACCTAAGCTGTCTTAGCGTCGACTTGATGACGTAAGGTTGTCCTTCACTGCAGGGCCAACCCGACACGTGCAGCGCCTTGCGGGATCTTGCCTCTTGGATGTACGGAGGTATCGCGCTGACAGCCCGGCCTGTCGCATAAGAACTTAATCTGACTCGAGCATAGAGTATGAGCCTCTCACCAGCATCCGATCAAGATCCATACCAGGAACCTGGAGCCAACATGGACGGTGTCACGTCCGTGAAGGACATTCTGCCTCTGCCGGACAGCACCGCAGCCTTTGATCCGGACAAGAGAGAAGTGTCGCATGCACTGACTGAGGAGCCTACTGCAAGCCATGCCCTTGCGGTCGCGGACCACGATGACAAGGGCCATGCGCAGACCTCCCATGAAGCCGAAGTCAAGGACTTGGGCTGGAACGAGCCTAACGACAAGATCCCCAGTCCGCTGGTTGGAGGCATGCCGAATGAGGATCTATGGGTGTTGGTGCGTCGTTTCAACAAGCAAATGTATCATGTTAAAGAGTATCCGCACCCGGTTCCAGGCGATCTGGACCTCAACCTGGCCGATGAAGAGGAGTTCTCTCCCGACAAGCTCCGAGCGAACTTCGAGCGGCTCTACATGACGGTCGGCATTGGCATGATGGGAGCCATCAAGCAGATCGCACGCTTACGCTCGTGGCGTGAGACCCGTCGCACTGCGGCTTTTTGCACGGCCTACTCCATCGCTTGGCTTTTGGACATCATCATGCCGTTGATCTCGCTCACTCTGGTCGTATTGATCGTCTGGCCACCAAGCAGAGCCATCTTGTTTCCGCCGGCCCCAATTGCGCTTGTCTCTGCGTCGACTGGTGGCGTGCAAAAGCCAAAGGCTGGCGTTCTTGGTTCGACGGATTCCGCGACTGGTGCAGCAGAGAACCATAAGGGCGAGGCTGTTGAGGCCGAGGCTAGCAATTTTGTCAACAGCGTCGCTTCTGTTGCATTGTCCAGTGCAAGCGGCAAACACCCTCAGAGCGAACCGTCAATGGGGAAAGCTCAAGAAGACGACGCGCCCAATGAACGAGTCCCAGATCCCACCGCGATGGCCATCAGCGCCAGCAGTGCTAGGGTTTCTGCGCAGGGCGGCGCCGCTTCAGAGAAGGCTGACAAGACCAAAGTCCCGATGGAGACCGCAATGTGGAATCAAATGCGACCAATCATGCATGGACTTGCGGACGTGGCTGACACCTGGGAGCGCTTCGCCAACGCGCTTGATCCGACACCGCCATTCCCGAGAGACGTTCACCGGCTGCGCCTTGCTTCTATTGTTGTGCCGCTATTCGCTTCGTCTTTCTTTATTACCAACTACATGGTCACGAAGGGCATGACATTTGGTATCGGCTTTGGCTTCTTTGGCGATCCCGTCATCATGCGCGGTCTCGACTGGTTGAACAGCAAGTTTCCTAAGTGGCAGCAGTTGCTCGACATTCGGAACACGCTTTTCAAGGGAGTACCGACCAACGCCCAGCTTGCCTTGACGTTGTTGCGCGTCGGCGAAGCGAATAAGGCGCCTTTACCGCCCCCTCCTTACAGTGGACACCCGCCACCAGAAGAGCCGGTGGAAGTCGGCGAGGAGAACTTGAGAGCTGCGGGATCAGACTGGCCGCTCAATGCTACCAACGAAGAGCTGGAAGAGGCCATGCGGCATGATCCAAACGTACCCCATGAGACCGCAGGCAGCGATGTGGAGGCTTCAAAGCAGAAGACCCACGGCAAGAAGGGCGCCCGCCTCCTTGGCATGTTCAAGAGCGGCGTCAAAGGCACCATCGAGACTGCTCTTGGGGCGGATCATCTCAAAGCCAAGGCTGGTAGCGAGCACGCCAAACAGCGCCTGGGCGTCATCCCAAGTGGGCGTGAGAATAATCTATCGGGTCCGGTTGATTTCAAGTGTCGGTACCACGGTAAGAGAGGCCATACGTACATCTCCACCCGAGCCACGATCCCTTGTGTGTCTTTCTCGATTGACAAGTCCATTGGCAAGACCGGTTCGGAAGATAAGACGGATCTTCAGCTCCACCCCGTCTGGTCTGTGGCTGTGGCTGACATCAAAGAACTGAAGAAAGTCGGCGGCCTTGGGTGGAAGGCGAAGCTCGTCGTCGGCTGGGCCCTCGATCGGGAGGTAGCGGACGGTATCGAAATAATCGACAAGCAGGGGAACCACTACATCCTGACTGCCATGGTACTGCGGGACGAACTGTTCAATCGTTTGGTGGCGATGGGTGGCCAGAAGTGGGAGTCTTGGTGAGGTACACCGGTAATGATCAACGAGGGGTTGGCACAGAACAAGCATGACACGGGAGAAGCATTGGACTTACAGGAAGCATGAGGAGCCGCAGTCCCAGTGGGATTCCATGTCTGGAGATTTGCGTCGCATGGACCGGATGGCCACCGTAATGCAGGAGGAGTGAGCTACATCGGCAGCGTATACCCCATGATACAGTTATGTAGCATTTCAAGCTTTGTGATCTCGTCGCCGTCCACACTGTCACGCCGAACCAGGTCTACGTGAGACTTGGCGATGTGCTTCCCAGCCAAGCGTTGACAGACTTCCCGCTTGGATGCGAAAGGAAGGAGCGATGTCTGCCTGAGGCCCTGCGCCCAAATGGCGGGGCAAGCGCGCAAGCGCAGTCAAACATTTTGATGAGCCCCGCAAAATTCCCTGGCGGATACAGCCGCAGCGCGACGGAACGACCGTCTGACGGCAAACATACGGGAATCTTTAAGCCGTGACGATCAGTCGGTCAACAAATCTGACTTCAATTCGCACATCTGAACTGAAAACAAAATCATCGTTCGTACGAGGAAGTAAACGATTGGAAGTGTGTTCATTTCGCGTCTACACATCGTCAACCCGCAGAGATGTCGTGGCAAGGTAAGCTTGCCCACCTACCTTCGCCTCTGTCTCACTATCATCCGCTCATATACTGACAACGATGGCTAGCATACGTCGACCAAAGGTATCATGCCTCCTACTCCTGACTCTTCGCACTCAGCCTACTAACACCTTGTCCCCATCAGCCTTGTTGGCACCGGCAACCTCGACAAGGCCGCTATCTTCAACAGCGAAGGCAACAGCGTATGGGCTACGAGCGCCGGCTTCACCGTCAGCCCGCAGGAGATGCAGGAGATTGTCACGGCGTACAAGGACAAGGGCAGCGAGGGGGTCAAGCAGGTGCAGAGTACCGGGTTGCACGTGGCTGGCGAGCGGTTCGTGGTGTTGAAGGCGGATGATCGGAGTATCTATGGGAAGAAGGTGAGTTTTCTCGCCACAGCTTCCGAAAGGAGTTGGACGATTCGATGGTCGGGCCAGGGAAAAGAATATTGGGAAAGGGCCAACCGATACTGGAAGAAAGGCTTGACTATGGAAGGCTGCACGAGGAGGGGCCCAGGAGGTAAAGGAGTATGCTGACCACTTTGTGTACACAGGGCAGAGAAGGCGTGGTGATAGTCAAGACCACACAAGCCATTCTCGTCACGCATTACCCAGAGACCGTACAGCCGGGTGTGGCAGCGAACACGGTGGAGCAGCTAGCCGACTATTTGGTCAAGGTGGGCTATTAGAAAGAGCAGATCCAACTTGGCAGAGCGGTGAGAAGGTGATATGGCATCACGGCGCCACAGCAGCAAGGAATTGTGGCGCTGGCGTAGAGAAGGCAGAGATGTGCATAAATGTGAACCATGAGGGCGTTTGTGATGTTGAAGACTTTGCATATGCTCGCTCGCGACATTGCACGAGGGTTGGCTTGTTCGAGGCGACAACTATGAATGCGGCTGCGGCTTAATAGTACATATGAGTAGCAGCACTTCTCTGCTACCACTCACGTTCACTTTGTGGGTAGTGCTAGCGTGGCGCATAGCCAATGTCTTTCGACGCTTCTCCACCTAGCTTCCGCCGTCGCCTGCTGTTGGAGACGCTCGACAGGACCCTATACAAGGCCATTTGACGCTACCAGACCAACCATTGCTGTGATTGCTCACGCGACATCTCCAAGAAAGATTTCTGACGAGCTCCTTTGCTGCAGCTCCTTGCAGTTCACTTCCCTGTCCTGAGCTCTCCCTCATCACCGCCTGCGTCCTCCTCTATCTCGCGACGGACTTCGACTCCTACTTCCATAGCTCGAATAGCTCGGGCTCCGTCTGCCTCTACCGCTTCTAGGTGGACTATCGTACCTCCTCCTTGGCGGTGGGGACCTGCTCGCGCTCCGATCCCTGCTGCTGTAGGCTGGGCTTCTTCTCCTCCTTGGTGGCGGACTTCTGGATCGCGAATAGCTCCTCGGTCTGTAGCTGTTTCGGTCGTCATATCGATCCCTGTACCCTCCTCCTCCACCCCTCCCTCCATACCGTGGCGGAGGGCTCCTCATGCCTCTCCTCGGCGGCGGTCCACCCGGCCTATACGTCCGGTCACTTATCGGCGGTCCCCTCATTGGCGGCCCATCCCTCAGCCGATGCGGCTCTCCGAAGCGATTTGGTGGCGGCCGCTTCGCAGGCGGACTCCGACTGAACCTCCTTCGCGGCAACACAATACTCACGTTGATACACGCGCCATCCAGCTGCGCCTCGTGCATACACGCGATAGCCTCCTCGGCGTACTTTGCATCGCTGTAGAGGATGTATGCGATGCCTTTGTTCATCATGAACTGCTTGTTCATCGGCATTTCGAGGTCTTCGATTTCGCCGTAGGAGGAGAAGATCTCACGCAGGTGGGCCTCGTTGACATTCTTGGTGAGCTTCTCTATGACAATCTTGGCGCTGAGGGGGACCGAGGGAGAACGCGACCGGGATCTAGAGTGAGTGCGCGATCGCGTGTATGAACGTGAACGTGAACGAGACTGCGAGCGGCCGCGGTCGCGTTGGGGAGAGGGCGAGCGGGAGGGCGAGCGAGTCCGCGATCGAGACGGACTGCGGCTGAGTGAGCGTTGGCCGTTGGCGCGGGCGTCCATGTCGGTGACGACGTCGGCCATTGATGTGTTGGGGTAGATGTGAGGTGCAGGTGGTGATCGGGGGAGTCTCGAAGAGGCGGGACGCGATGTGGCAGTTAGCCTGCACTCAGGTCTGTCGCTGGCGTCCGGGAGTGTAGATGCGTTTTTTATGTCGCTCGCACACCAATGTGCAGAGGAGAGGATGTTTCGTTGCGACAATGAAACCGTCACAAACTTGAGGTGTTCGAGTTGGATGTCCCAGGTAGAGCTTGAATTTGGCTAGTCATGACTTTCATGACTGTCGGCGCTCATGACTCTCGCACCTGGCGCCATTCATGAAAGCCGACTCTTACATTGATGAGTCCTCCAATCAAAACATGCTCGGTCAGCTTGCCCCGGCTTCCAGGGCTGCTGCTGAGGATGACGTCGCCCGTCTCCAAACGAAAGCACCATGATGGCAGGAGGATGTTGAGTGCAGCTTCTCTGTCCTTGCCATCAATGATCTTGTCTGTCAACATCCAGGTGCACGTTTGGCTGCCAGAAGATGATCTTCTCTCGTATTCCGCTCTTGCTCACCTTCCTCCATGTTGCCTCAGCTGAGCAGCCATCCGCGCCGTCGCCCATCAGCGCACCACTGCGGGAGCTCCCCTGGTCCAAGGGCAGGGGCAGCATCAACTTCCTCCACACCACTGACACGCACGGCTGGCATGGCGGACATCTGAAAGAGGCGCAGTACTCGGCCGACTGGGGCGACTACATCTCTTTCGCCCACCACCTCCGTCAGCGAGCCGACGAGGACGGCTCCGACTTGCTTCTGATAGACACGGGTGATCGGGTAGACGGCAATGGGCTGTATGACGCCTCGGACCCGAAAGGGAAATACACCTTCGATGTCTTCAAAGAACAGAAGATCGATGTCATCACCTCGGGCAATCACGAGCTGTATCTCGCCAACTCCAGCATTCGCGAATACGACGAAGTCGTGCCGGATTTCAGGGACAGCTATATCGCTTCCAATCTGGACATCTACAGTCCGAAGAGTGGGAAACTAGAGCCTTTCGCACCGCGATATCGGAAATTCACCACAAAGAACAGCGGCATCCGCATCTTGGCCTTTGGTTTCCTCTTCAATTTCCACGGCAATGCTAACAATACTGTCGTTCAGTCCGTACAGGAGACCATCAAGGAGAAATGGTTCCAGGACGCGATCAGGGAGAAGGATGTTGACTTGTTCCTCGTAGCGGGCCACGTGCCAGTGAGGGACAGCGAGGAGTCCGATCTGATCTACAAGGCCATCAGGAATGCAAAGTGGGATACGCCGATCGTGTTTTTTGGAGGGCATACGCATATTAGGGATTATCGGAAGTGGGAGAAGAAGGCTTGGGGACTGGAAAGTGGACGTTACATGGAAACGCTGGGTTTCCTTTCTATCAATGGACTAAGCTCGGGCAAGAGAAGACTGGACGCTACGACAGCGAAGAGCCCAGTATACAGGAGGATGTACATAGACAACAACCTTTTCTCTT
Organism: Salinomyces thailandicus; assembly: GCA_005059885.1. Taxonomy (NCBI): domain Eukaryota; kingdom Fungi; phylum Ascomycota; class Dothideomycetes; order Mycosphaerellales; family Teratosphaeriaceae; genus Salinomyces; species Salinomyces thailandicus. Next base: position 161,091 of record NAJL01000006.1, on the reverse strand, counting down.
TGCATCATCACTCCGGCACCAATCACAGCTCTTTCCCGACCGAGATGGGAAAGAATGTGAGCGAGAAGATCGAAAAGGCTAGAAAGAAGATGAATCTGGACGAGGCGTTTGGCTGCGCACCGCAGGACTACTGGCTTAATCGCGCTCCTTATCCGGCGAACGACAGCTTCCTCAGTCTATTGGACACGCATATCCTACCAGACACGTTCACAGCTGCACTACAGAAACCCAGCATCGTCATATCGAATTCGGGAGCTATTCGCTTCGACATCTTCAAAGGGCCCTTCACCATCGATTCCACTTTCTTAGTCAGTCCGTTCACGAGCGGTTTCAGGGCGATCCGCAATGTGCCGTACGGTGCTGCGAGCCAGGTGTTGCAGTATCTGAACAATCAGGGACAGATACTGCTCGAGGACCTCGTTGCTCTCAGTGTGGATCCAACAATGTACAAGCTGGACGATCTGACGCCACCGTTGCCCCCAGTCGGGCTGCATACGCTTGAGCGCGTTACGGTGGCCGGGCACAAGGCGTTCGCACCTAGACTGATAGGACGTAGCGAGAGCGAGCAGATACTACTCGTGAACGGTGATAAAGACGCTCCGGCCTTGCCAGGCTACACTACTCGGGATGATGCTGGGAGCGATGGCGACGACACGATCCATCAGGAAATCCAGTTCTACGACGTACCGAATTGCATTGCCGCGAATATTCACTTCTCTCCGAGCTCGAACAAGCCACTCGTATCGGAGGAGCATGCTGAGCTGCGGAGCCGACAGGGGGGCACTGTCCATTTGGCGGAAGGAACGAAGCCAGAGACAGTCGACCTAGTGTACAATGTGTTCGTCCAGGACTGGGTACTGCTCGCGCTGCAGTATTTAGGCCACGACTATGGCAAGGAGGCGACGGAAGAGGTTCTGGAGGGTCAGACGATGACGGATATCATTAGTGGGTGGGTGCGTGACAATTGGGCCTGCGAGGGAGAAAAGTGAAGGTTCGTGGGTCAAGTAAAAGGGTTGTGAACACGCACGTTGATATCAAGTAGCCTCTTGTTTCTGTTCTATCACTCTCAAAGGCTTGCATGACTTCTCAAAGGCTTGCATGACTTCAGTGGATCAGGATGCCGCGGATGTAGCACTATGCGGTTTGATACTGTACTGCTTAGGGTTGTCCAGGGTTGCGCGTACGATCGGATTAATTGTCTATCACGTTGCAGACAATACTTGCATTGAATGAGATTGATGCCGTCTGCTTCAGCGGGCTTTGTTCATATTTCCAATGGTACAGGCTGTTGCGCCGACGTTTTCGTTGTTGCATGCTGTGCTAGCCTTTGTTTGCGACATAGAAAGCGACACCGACCTATACTTTGTCGGCGCAACGAAATTGTGTACATGTCACCAAAGTATTGCAAGGTGACGATAATTCATCTTGCAGACACACGCGAGCTGTTATACCATGGTCTTGGAATCCGAAACACTTATCAAAAGTGGCTTATCACATTCTGGTACATTGTACTCGATAAGGTACCTAGGTAGTATGCTTGGCACATCAGCCATCCTGGAGGTAGGAATGATCGCGAGCCGGCAAGGCTGGTTGATCGTCGGTAGACTGCAACGTTGTCTATAGGGTACGACAGCTTCTCTCAGAACATCTCAAGCCGGTAACTCGGTTCGAGCTTCATTCGAGCCATTGAAGGCTCTTGTCAGGGGGTTTACCCAACAATCCGGGCTTCTATAGCTCAGTTGGTAGAGCGCGGCACTAGTATCCTCCGATGTCTGGGCAATGCCGAGGTCTACGGTTCAAATCCGTATGGAAGCATCAATCCAACAGCGTGTAAACGTTCATTTTTGCTGTTTGTTCCTTCAGTTTCACTCAGGCTCACTCACAGTGCAAACGTGAACAAAGAAACTTTTGCTTCGCCCTCTATAATCCCATCGTCGCTCCTGTAGACAGCGTGTCGAAGTTCCTACGCCTCATCTCCGAATCGCACCGACCTCAAGCTCCCATCAGCACGAAATCACCAAACGGTGGTGAGGAGCGAACATTGATTTTACACCCTGTCGTTGCTGAGGAGACCACAGCGAGAGGAAACAAATTCATACGGCTCGCCTTCGAAAAGTACTTCATCCTTCAAGAGCCACAGAGCTCTCCAGAGGTCTCGGCCTGAACCACTGGAGACGAGTCGCTCTGGCGCTCTCTCAACGTACAAGCATCAGTACCCACTATCGCAACGAAGGTCGCTTGAAAGGCTAGACACAGTTCATGGGGCAACTCTCGCTTCCTGATTGAGTCTACGACCGTAGGTACTCCTTCACTTTATCACCCCATACGACACCGCGCTTGTAAAATTTGATAGCTGGCACGTTGCCTTGACCTAGTCCATCGATTGCCTGTGCCAGCTCCTCCCCAAGCCCTTCCTCTTTGATCTCGGACAGCTTGTACAAGTACGTCTTGAACGCGAAGACGAGGGCTTTGGTCTTCGGTAGCCTGTGTAACGTCTGCCGTTCACACCGCAATCTACAATCGTCGACCATGACCTCCTTCCGTTGACGCTTGATATCCTCTTCGAGGCGTGGAGAACTCACATCGAGGGTCTTTGCGTTTTCGACGGGCGTCTCCTGCTTTTCGTCGGCGTACATATGGTTGCCTCCTTCGCTGTATAGTTGGTCATTCGTCGTAATGCTCCAATTGGACCGCTTGACTGCTTTGCCGCACTCTAACTTGGCAAAGAAGCGATCCATTGACTTCTCTAGCTTGGACGCATATCCCGGGACAGGCGCGTGTATAGCGGCGAGCGGCTTGCCGCACTTCTCTCTGGTGCTGAAACCGGACGGGAAGCAAGTCACGAAGGCTTCGAGGTGGTAGATTGGCGAGCCGTCCGCGGCTTCAGATCCGGGGAGGAGGATGAGGAAGTCGGTGTCCACGTGCTCGCCGAGAGCATCTAAGGCGGCGATTGGCGAGGACTGACGAATTGACATTTGAGATCCAGAGACCTTGTTGTAGAGCGTCGGTCCGTCTGGAGTGGCAGCCAGCTCGAAGATGGTAGGAAACCGCTTTGGGAGATAGGTAGAGGCCATCCAGTCATGCAGTTCAAGCACGGCGGAGTCGGCCACCTTGTTACATTGCCTGGTCCCTTCAGGATGCCGATCCAAAAGAGAGCGCCGAAGTCTCATGCGGTCCCGGAAGGTGTTGTCTACTTCGATAAGTTCAGAAAGATCGAATCTTTCGAGTGCTGTATTGTCAATTAGTGTTCCCCAAGTCACATGCCATAGCGATCGATCTGCTCACCCATGGTCATATGGTACTTGGGTTTGAAGGCACGGATTCGAATCGGTGGCGTTGAGGCCCAATCGAAGTTGGGCAAGGCCGTAATGGTATCGTATGGATTCTTCTTCTCAGGAGCGTCGAATACCGCTTCTGCATCACGCGATACTACGGAAGGCTTCTTCGACAACAGGATCCGCCATAACGCGAGCACCGCAGCTGCTATGCAAGCAGCAGACACAGGTAGTAGGCCATCCATCGATTCGAATGACCGCCCTGACGACCGCTGCGCACCTCTCGGCCTAGAGAGAGAGGGATGAGGTTGGCTTGAAGTGCACGACATTTGCCAGTGCAGTAGTCGTAAAAGCAGATTGCAGAGAAGACTGCGATGCGTTCAAAGACAATACGAGGCAGGCTGGCCGGTGGCCGATCAAGCATTAGCTGACTTATTGACGGGTACAATTGCCGCATTGGGATCACTCTACCGAGCTAAATCGATACATTTGAACGGTAATTATCACAGCCAGACCGAAGCATCATAGCTAGACCCAAGAATGAAGACGATAGCTGACTCCATGTGTCAGGCAATGAGCTGGGAGGTTGACATGTCTCCAGAGCCAGCGACAAAGGAACAGGCAGACCGCCCACGCCACGTCTCCGAGCCCTCAACGTCTTCTATACCGCAGATGCTCAACCAAGCGATATGCTCCGAGATACTCATACAAAGCAATAAGATTACGCAGTCGGTCCCTTTCTGTCATCTGAAAGAGATCATCATCGTCGAAGCGGTCCATCAGGTCACCGCGGTAGCAACGCTTTCGGCCGGAGCCAAGCTCGTATGCCATCAAAATCCTGTCCATTTCAGATTCTCGCATGTCGAGAAACTCCTCCAATCTTCTTGGATAGGCGAACGAAGACGGAAATCTCCCGTCGGAAGTCATCATTGGATGCAGCTGTGCATGCGCAGAAGCTCGTGAGATAGCAGCGTTTGCTACCGCAGCTTCGCGATTGTAACTGGAGATCGTCAGACACGGTGCGGATCTTGGTGATTGCAGGCTGGTTTACAGTCTGACGCGCTCTTCGTTGCCCTGCCGAAAGTCACCGTCGTATCCATAGAAGTCGTGATCGTAGGGCAGCCACGACTGCCGTTGAAAAGGATCAACTGGCCTGCCAGTGTAGCTCGCGCGGACCAGGTCACTGGAGCCAATGCCGGACGTGAACCGCGCATGACGGGAGTCAACCATCTGTCCATATCCAAGTGGCGTTGTTGGTGGCGAACGGTAGATCGAACAGTCCATGTAATGTCTTGGACCATAGTACGAGCCCATTGCGGACCAAGATAGCGCACATACGCACGACAGTCACTGAGCCACGAGGCGTTGCGAACAGTACAAATGGAGTGCGGCAGTAGGTGTTTGCGATGCGGATGACGCTCAAAAAGTCCAAGGCAGTAGAGACATTTTGTACTTGATTCGAGTCGACTACGGTCTGTGTCACTGTTGTGAGTGTGACATCGTCGCCTTGCTGACTTTCTAGAACATGTCATAAGCCCGGCCTCGACAGTCTTGTGGACGGTCACCACAGCGATTCTGTCTTCCCCTATGCTTCCGGCGCATCCGATTTGTGCGGCAGTATGGTCGCAGCTGCAGTATGCCGCGCGGAGATGGACCGATGCTTCTTCGAGCGTTGTACAAGCGCGCGCTTCCCACGGACCGAGTGCAGCCGGGGATGCTTCTGAGCGCAGCATCGTTGCACAATGCTGCTGGGTAGGGCGATTTGCGATGGGCCAAATGCAGAGCACGGGTTCGCAAGCCGAGGAAGCCGTCTCCTGATCATGCCGCTTGGCTTGTAGACAGCTCGACAGTGCCGAAGAGTGCTAGAGCCAGACGCTATTCTTTCCTTGAAAAATTGTTTCGATATAAAGCGAAGTCCGAGCAAAATGAAATCAGGGCACGCTGGGGTCGGAGAAAGCATTGGTACCCTGGCGTGCGCAGTCACCAAGATACGTCGCCAGATGAGTCGACAATTCCCATTGTGGACTTGAGGTTTCTGTAGCTCGTCAAGGAGCGTACAAGGCAACCACGTACGACTGGGATTGGAGCAAACCGTTTTCACAAAGGGCTTAACGGCGAGTGGGGCAGTGAGCCAGCCACTGCTCCGGGCAAGCCCTACAAGATCGAGGATGCCGCACAAGAGAAATAGCCAGATTAGGTGTTCGCTAGCTACCTTGAAGGTACCTTATCATCCAGCGTCCTCTGTCAGCTCGTGCGCTGTCCGTGCGTGAGTCCCATTGGCTTCGTGCGTAGATCCAGTAGTCACGGCAGACTCGTCCTGCTCTGAGTCCGATAACGGCGCGGCGGCAATGCTGAATCGACGCTTGATCCCACTCGGACGTTCTGTTAGACTTGGAGCTCGTGGCCGCTCTCGACCGCGTGCTCGTCCGCCGACGCCTGGTACGTCATATGTAGCCGAGCGCCAGGTGTACAGGGTGATGTCGTAGACCAGGAGCACGATCCAAGGGCCTACGGTCAAGAAGGCGAGGAGCAGCTACAACGTCTCAGTCTCGGTGGACCGCGCGCAATGGCGGTAGTGTGACCTACGAAGATGCGAACCACCCATGTCTCCAGCGTTGAGAAGGCTTCGGGGAGGAGAGACAAGAACGCCATGCTGTGTGTTGCGCGTCTCTGATACAAGTGGAGGGTGATGGGATATGATGACGGTGAAGCCACTTGAGACAATAGTACTCGGTCTCTTGTCGGGGGGGGGTTTGAGCAATGCTTTCCTCTCGAATCTGTTTACCGAATTGTCGTTGCGGACAGTGTTCACGTTGCTGGCAGCTGGTCGCGGGTGGGTTCGCCCGTTGGGATTGGATCGACAACGGGCCGGGCCTAGCGCTGAAGACAGGTATGCCCCGCCAGGCCACCCCCACCATCCCATCAAATCAAGCCATGCCCACCTCCACACTTTGACACCTCTCCACTGGCGTGAACAGCTCACAGCTCACAGCTCACAGCACGTGCATCCGTTCATGTACGTGAGGGTCTACGGTAGAGGTACTGACACGTACCTTACATACAAGACGCAACAAACATGGTCAATGACGCATCGAGCCAATCGCCTATCTTGATATGCTCATGCACACCTGCTAGGTGTCTTTACGACGTGATGGCGATGACGGAAGCTTGAATAATGTGTAGAACTACCTAGGTAAGTTCGCGGCTGTAGAGTGTGGGAGGTACAGGTACCTTACCCGTCGCGAGGTACTGTACAAGTACTAGGGTTACCGCCACGCTCGTGACTTCTAGGCAACACGACTATCGCGGCGCAGCGCTGTACCTAGGTAGCCTTCAAGCATTCGCCCTACCTGCTCTTACTGACCGACCGCCTGCCTCTTGCTCACACCCTGCACCTTCAATCTCCCGTCTTCTTCCACGCACACCCTGACACCCGACGCTGACTCACACCACCATTGAAGTGGCGAGGCCGTCCTCGCACTTACCTACCTCGGTCGCACGCCCGCTCAGAAGCATTCTCGTCTCACGCACTTGCTTTGTCCCAAATCAGCATGTCAGGCCCCTTCTTCGGCAGTCGCGAATTTGACGAAATGGACTCCACCAGTGATCCGTGGCCGTCCACGCCCAGGGCAAGATCACGCAGTCCGCTGCGATTGCATGATGGACACGACACGGACAGACCCCCAGCCTTCTCTTTCCAGTTCACCCAAGTGCCACGCGGCTTCCGCGAGGACGACCGCTCGATCTATGGAGACGCGACACCCTCGTCGTTTAGCACCAAGTTCCGGGAGCGGAGAGAGCAACCGTCTTTCGTACTCGGCAGAGATTACTATGATCCGCCGCAAGTGGCGAAATGGCAAGACGACACTTTACAAGAAGACTCGTTCCTGGAGTTGTATCCTGCAGGTGATGGCACGCTCAGCTACCCGGATGGCGACGGAGAGCTCGCTTCCATCTCCAACATCAACGTCGATCTCATCGAAGCGCGGTGCCCGTTGTTGTCCATGGCTTTCGATCAGTCGCGGACTGGACGGCCTCACTTGCACCTGGAGACCCTGACTGCCATGTCAGCCCTGCCATTCCTCCGCTATCTGTACACCGAGTCTTATGCCTTGGCTTCGTCAGCTGGCGATTTCTATGAAGATGTTCCAACATCGGTCTTGCTTCACTGCGAACTTTATCGCCTGGGTGACATCTACGACTTGCCTGAGCTGAAGACGCAAGCATACGTAAATATACTAAGACAGTGCGAGTTCGGCTGCTCCTCTCCTGACAAGCCGATCCACCTCTGTAGCGCTATTCGTTTCTCATACCAACACCTCTCGAGCCACGAGAACATAATCGAATCGATACTCAGCTACTGTATCACCTGCTTCAACAGTCATCGGCTTGGCGGCGACAGCGAGTTCAGGCAGCTCGCGTACGAGCTCCGGCCGTTCCACCAGAAATTGTGCTGGATGGCGTCCAACCGGGGCGGTGAGGACGCAGAGGGTAAGTTGTACCATTTGGTAGGAGCATTCTGGTCTGTAGCACTGGCTGACTTGTCTGTAGCCGCTAGCGCGATCATCCAACTACCATATCGACTCTACAAGCCTGATACATACGCATCGATGGAAGGAGCAAAGAACAGTCGCTTGGCGGATGTAGTTTATCACTTCCACGCTGAAGACAAGACAGACCGCCTCGGGAAGGGGAGAAAGACGCGTGGGGAGCCTGTTGAGGTGCCAAGCCGTTTGAGTAACCTCACACTTGCTCTAAGGCCGAGGAGTACTACGCCATCTCCGGTACCTACCCTTCGAGAGAAGGAGTCATCAGCCTCGGAGGACGAGGGTTTCTACGTTGTCAAGAGGGAAGACTCGTCACCGCTTGTGGAGAGCGCTGCTCCTGGCGCCGCTTCAGACTTTGAGTACGAGGTTCTCTCCGCGCTCGAGTCTGTACGAGGCATGGTCATCAATGATAACGAGGGCTGTGCCGAAGCTCCCATGAACTCAACTTCCCGCGCCTTCCCCATGCAAGCTCGAAGGACCGCCCCTCCGACCGACAGTGACACAGATTCTGAGTGGAGCGTGATATGAGCGGACCGACGAGAAGATCCTTTCGAAATCGCACTTGCGGGAGGCAGTGCAAACCTCATAATGAGCACGAACTGAGCTTGTGCTTTCATGGCGTTATCAGGAAGGAAAAGTGAAATGTGTTACAAGATTAACCTAGCCCACGTCGGACATACCACGCACGAAGTAGGCGCGCGGCTTCCGTGATCATTTACTTTTCGGAAAAGTGCTTCTAGTAAGCTGCAGCTTGGGACCTGGCAGATGTGTCTAGCAATTTGAGCGACCAACGTCGGGCGTCTGGCCGCCATTAAGGTAGCTAAAAAGGCAGGACACCCTTGAAGGGACCGACTTCCTTCTCATTCAGGCTACGACCCCGCTACTTCTGAGACTTGCTACGTCGTTGTCACTCATACCAAGCATGTCTGTGAGCACTTCTTGCGTGTGTTGGCCGAGCGTAGGAGGCGCGGTGCGTATGCTGGGCTCCGCTTCTGAAAACTTCACCGGCGGGCTTAGCAGCTTCATCGGTCCACATGAAGGGTGGTCCACCTCTGTCACCATCTTTCTGGCCAATGCTGTGGTGATTGTCAGCGTGTAACGGACGCGTATGATAGCCCTCAGTGTATACGTACTGTGCTCATGCTCCAGAGTCCCCTTCACGTCGTTGATAGCCGCGTACGGCATGCCGCTGCCTTCTAGAACCTCCAGCCATTCCTGCGTTGTCTTCGTCCTCGTCACTTCCTCAACCAGATTCTCCAGCTCCTCACGGTGCTTGACCCGATCAGCATTGGTGACGAAACGAGGGTCTTTGATCCACTCGGGTCGACCAAGCTTCTCACACATGACGCCGTACAGCCTGTCGTTGCCACCGCCCAGCATGACATCGCCATCCTTTGTCTTGAAGCCCTTGTACGGCACGATGGATGGGTGCGCAGTGCCCCAGCGGCCAGTATCCGGCTTTCCACTGATGAGACAAGAAGAGGCAATGTTGGCTAGTGACGCAATCTGGCAATCGGCGAGAGCAACATCGATATGCTGGCCTCTGCCAGTCTTGGCTCGACCGAGCAGGGCTGCCATGACGGAATTGCTGGTGTAGAGTCCGGTCGTCAAATCGGTAATGGCGACGCCTACTTTCGCCGGCGGCCCATCACGATGGCCTGTGATGTGCATCAGACCCATCTCGCTGCTTGCTGTTAGCGGTTGCTCGTGGCATCATGTATGCTGCTCTCACGCTTCGACCATCACGTCGTAGCCGGCACGGCTGCTGTACGGTCCTGTCTGCCCATATCCAGTGATGCTCGCGTAGATCAAGCTTGGATTGATTTTCGCCAAGGTGTCGTAGTCCATGTCATACTTCTTCAGCGCACCTGGCAGGTAATTCTCGACAAGGACATCGCATTCCTTGGCGAGCTTGTGTAAGATCTCTACACCGGGCTTGTGCTGGAAGGAGAGACCCAGCGACTTCTTGTTTCGGTTCACCTGGCGGAAAATTAGTGACTGTGCAACAGGGTGACGGAAACGAACTCACCCCAAGAAAATACGCACTCTCTCCTGACCCTTCTTTGCCGCTCTGCTCGCTGTAGGTGGCATATGGAGGACCCCATGCTCGTGTGTCGTCGCCGCGGGTAGGATGCTCGATCTTGATGACTTCCGCTCTGGCATCGCGTAAGCCTTCATCCCTGTGTATGGACACCCAAAGCAATCGTACTGGGCTCAATCACTCATACCCTAAATCTCCAAGTATTTGCGTGCAATATGGCTAAGATCCAGCATTAGCTGGAGACTCGCGGAGGATCTTGGGATATCTTACTCCTGCGAGCACCCTCGTCATGTCAAGTACTCTGATGCCTGCCAATGGTAGCTTTCCAGCCTCTGCGCCTCCCGCAGGGGTAGCCAACCATCTTCGTCGGGCTTGGCATTGATTGAAGTGAATGCTCTGGACAGCTTGGCGGGCGGATCGAGGCAAGGTCCTCAGAAGGGACATGACTACGGCCTTTGAGCTATTTCCACAATGCGAACACCTGCTCTCACGCAACACGGCCTGCTTAACCGGACAAGTGTTTGAAAAGACAGGGTGCTGTAGTGGATATATGACTGATTACATTGCCTCATCATCCATCAATACCGGCTTCGGCGCGGTAGCTGGGCCGAGGTAAGTGGCTGGTGAATTTCCATCTCAAAGCTCACCTGTCCATATTTACAGCAAATACATAAAGCAAGCCGTCAGAATGTTTACCGGCATCGTCGAGACCATAGGCAGTACGTCGCGACTTCGTGTACGTCAAAGAAGGCTGCGCTGACGCCCGGTCAGCCGTCTCTCGTCTTGTCCAGCACGATGAGTCTTCCAGCGGTGGCGGAGGCACTTCTCTCACCATCTCCGATTGCGCCGAGATACTCGAAGACGCCCATCTAGGCGACAGCATCAGCATCAATGGTACATGCTTGACGGTGACCGAGTTCAGCAAGGACGAGTTCAAGGTGGGCGTGTCGCCCGAGACGCTACGAAGAACCAATCTAGGCTCGTTGAAGGAGAGTAGTGGCGTCAACCTCGAGAGGGCTGTGAGTGCGAGCACGCGAATGGGAGGACATTTTGTGCAAGGCCACGTGGACACCATTGCAACAATTGCCGAGAAGCAGCAGGACGGCAATGCCATCACGTTCCGGCTGCAGCCACGAGACAAGAGTGTGCTGCGATACATTGTGGAGAAAGGATATGTTACGCTGGATGGTGCATCATTGACGGTGACGGCGGTAAATGACGACGAGGGCTGGTGGGAGATCATGATGATAGCTTATACGCAAGAGAAGGTGGTCATGGGCAACAAGGGGAAGGGCGAAGGCGTCAACGTAGAGGTTGACATGGTTGGCAAGTACGTCGAGAAAAGCGTGGCCGCTTACTTTGAAGGCGGCAGCTCGAGCGGAGGAGCAATGCTAGAGAAGATGGTTGGTAGGCTGGTCGATGAGAAGCTAAAGTCTAAGGGACAATGAGGTTGGGACTCTGGATCAACGCCTCGCCTTCTCGACTGAACACGCCCACGGTTGAGCCGCCGCAACATATCAGAGACGCCGCCATGGGCCCACGGCTTCCATCATGGTCGTTCGCGTGTGTTCAGAGCTATACCTCATTGTGCCAGTCGTTGCACAGAGAGGCCTGCAGCAGCGAACGTTGAGAACGAGTCCTGATCTTGATTCCAGCGGCACCATTCCCTATTCAAAAATACACGGGTATCTAAAAAAGTGGTAGAAATCCAACATAAGCCGTGAACACAGCGCTGAACCAAGTCTCAAACGCTTCTTTCATTCACATATCCTTTTTCTCTTCCTCTTCTACCTCCTTTGCCCCTTGCGGATCGCTCTCCTTCGTGGCTTCTTTGTCGATCCAGCCATCTCCTCGTACGGAGCTGACAGCCTTTCTAATCATCGGTCCTCGAACAGCACTGGATCGTGCCTCGTAGACCACATTGAGCAGGGCCAAGCTAGCAACGAAGACCATAACGTCTCCGTTACGAAGTCCACGCCACCAGCCGCGCTTTTTACCAACCTTGTATGCACTGTCAATTGACAGTCTGGCGCTATACAGGAAGTTGGATCGCTCGTGATACCGGGCTGCGAACGCCCAGAATCCGCCAAGGAAGCCGCCGAGGAACCAGCGTTGCGTGGGAAGCGTTGAGCGAGGTAGGTAGTTGCTGAACAGGCAGATGCTGCCCCAGCTTGTGCCGATAGCGCCGGTGATGAACACAGACATACGTAATATGCGCTCGCTGAGCCGATTGACAAACGGAAGAGGACTCTTCAGCAAGGACTTGTAGGCAAGGAGTGCGAAGGCCCCATATATCATCGCAAAAAACTTTGCTACGGAGGGAAAAGCCTTCAGCCAGTACTTCAGGTACGTCCGTGCACAGCTCGGGTCATGTGGATGTAGCAAGGCGCAGGAGGTGTTTTTGATGCCAGGGTGTGCCGGTGCGGTGATCGGTGATACCTTGCCTAGGCCTGATGTTGCCGGAATAATGTCTTTTGACTTGGGAAACAAGATTGGTGAGACGAAAGGCGGCCAACGTAGCTTGCTAAGCTCGGCGAGGCCGTCTACGATGTCGAACGTTCCAGGCCAGGGCTTCCCTTCTGCTCCTGCGGTGTAGGTCGAGGGCCTAAGCTGAATGTACTCTGGTGATCTGCCCAGTATAAAGCGGCCGTAGGCCTCTGGAAAACACTCCCGATCGAACACGAACGCGTGCAGAAGCTGCCCGCAAGCCAGAGGCATGATCATCCAACTGCCGAACCACCAAGGTTTGCCCTTGCCGCCCTGTGCTTCACTCTTCCAAAGCGAGCCGCTTTCTTCGAGTGCGTTGTAGCCAAATTCTAGACTGCGGGTGAAGAGGTAGATGGCGATGGTCACTCGCATCTGGTCCGAGGGCGCTACACCTAGAAAGCACCCAGCTAGCGAAGCGCCAACTGCTGGGGCGTATCTGCCCGTGAGAAGCTGCGAAGTTCGTGGATTACGTCTTCTGAATGGACCCGCGCCTTCCTCGAGCAACGAAGCTCGCAAGCGCTGGAAGAAGCGGTGCAGCAAGCGATGGAAGAGCAGCATGAGGGCGAAGCTGCTAGCATACCGGGCATTGGAATGCTTCTGACTCACGTCCTCCACTTTCGCCGTCACCTGCTGTGTGGCTGTACTGCGTCGACTGGCGAGCTTCTTGACGACCAACTCCCAACTCTGAAGGCCGACATAGCTGGCAACGAAAACGCGAAACGCCGCGCGGACGGCCGAGACGTTGTAGTCGCCTCCCTCGCTGTCTCCTCTCGTAATCTTCTCGTATCGCGTCGGCTTCGGTGTGCGCTTCTGCACGCGCTGCGGAGCGCGAGAGATCAGGTACTCATGCAGTAGCTCGTACTCGCGCGGGCTTATCGTGTAGCGGAGCGCAGTGCGTGTGAGCGGATCGAGCGGGCGTTTCCCGTTGCTAGGAGTGCCTGAGGACGAGGATACAGATGGCGTACGGCCAGAGGGGGAGGACATGGCGGCGGCGACGGCGACGGCGACGACGACGATGCTATAGCGACTTGCGGAAGAAAGACCAATGACTGACCGAGTGCGCGGTCAGGTATATCATAATCACATGAAATGAATGGCATATCATCGCTGACATAAGGCAGAGCCGACGCGGGCCAGTCGATGCGGGCAATTGCTGGGCTGAGTGCCGAGGTCTCGATCTCGTACCTTCCATTCCATGAACAACAATAGATGTACGAAGCTCACCCGCATCTTCTCTTCTCTTTAGAAAAGGAGCTCCACACGCAGGGGGTTTCGTTACCTGTGGACATGGATTGTCGTACACCTACATCACTCGGTATCAACAGATCAAATGCTGTACCACTTTGCAGCTCGGGTAAGATGCTGCTCTAGAGCCATTGCGATTGACACGCAGACGTTCCACTACACAGAGGTAATGGATGAGCGAGACCCTGGTCTGCTTCTGATGGCAGTTTAGCTAGATCAATTGACATTATTAGCTAGACAAGGAACAATTTCTTCGACTGGGTATCTCAACAACTCCGTTGCCACCGCGCGCTAAAAGCATTTATCCCATCTCCCTTCCAAACACCATGCTATTCCCCAAGCTCAACTCCACTTCCTCGCCATCCCCTGCTGGGTGTCTTGAGCACCCTCATTTTCTTACTAGGACTCCGCTGCACTTCCCTCTCGCGTTCTGCATTAGCCAATCTCTCCCGCAGCATCATGTTCTCCTGCTCGACCTCAGTCAACCTCTGTACTTTAGCACCATGGCCCATCCCGCCTGGGGCAAAGCTGGATACGTCGTGCACCTCATCGTTGCCGGCTGACCACGCGTTTTCCTTGTCCGCGGTCTCGTCCTCGTAGATTGTCATGCCTTGCGTGAGTAGCTCAAGCTTACGGTCCATGTGCTGATCTTGCGCATCCAGCTCGGCGTCCCTTGCAGCCCGCCATCGGCGCTGTTCTTGAGCAAGCTTTGACTCGAACTCGTTCCACACCTCCTCTCTGACTTCAGCCTCCACCTCATCAATCTTGGTCTCTGCGACCTTCCAGCTAGCTTCCGCCTCTTGTCTGCGGTGCGTCTCTTCCTGAAGAAGTAACTGGGAGATCTCAAGCTCCGAGCGTAGCTGCGCAATGGTAGCCAGGGCCTGTTCGAGCTCTTCCTGCGCGGCGCTTGGAGTGCTGCGGCCGCTAAAGTAGCCGCCAGCGCCGTGCTTTGCTGTAGTGGTGGACGACAATATCTGGCTGGTGACACTCGGAACACGAGGCACAGTGACCTCTCTAGCTAGGGCACTGTATCGCAAGATTTGGGACGTAGCATTGAAGTCACCGAGAGGGTCGGCGGTGACAATCATGACGGCTTTCTGCGGCTGCTTCAAGCCTCTCCCACTCGCACCTAGCGTGTTCGAGAAGAGCAATTCGGTGAGCTTGCACTGTCGGAAAGGCACCAGGCTTGTGCCAGATACACCTTGAGCATGATCGGCTTGCATCTGCATGCATTGTCCCAGGTACATCAGACTTTCATTGATCTTTCCGGCTTCTGCGAGAGTGGCGCCAGCAGTCTTTGCTGTGCGCGCACGTTCTGATCCCGCAAGATCGACGACTGTTAGCGTGCTGGAGGTCCAGGGTCCAGATATAGGGAGGCCTCGAGTGGAGCGTACACGCTTCTTGACTTCGATGTTGAAGAAGCCATGGCTACGACTGCTCGCGGCGTTGCTGCCGGTGCCCGCGACGCGGCGCTCTGTTAGACCGGTCTCCAGGACTAAGAGTGCCTCTTCCAGAGTGGAGCAGACTATCTTCTTCAATCCGGCGACAACCTTCCGATCCGGACTCATTTCGGTCGACTTGAAAAGGAGCGCGCGGCGTTTTGCTTGCTGTTGCTTGTTTGAGGAAGAAGCAGAAGTGAGAAGGTCGAAGATTCGATCGTTGTGCACCTCGTACATGCTCACCACTACCGCATACTCTGCGTCCCGGTCAATTGCGATGTCGACGTCATCGACTGAGGGATAGGATGGTAGAGCTGAAACTCGCGGCATGTTGCGTCTCGAAGTTGACGGGGCAGAGAGGAACGATGACTCCTGCAAAGAAGGTAAGTTTGCGAGTCTTGCAATCGATCTTGTGACGTGCGCTGTACGCGACACTGGTTTGATAGTAGACTTAGAAGAGGAAACGCTGGAGGCGCGTGGGGGAATGGTGGTCTTGTATTTGGAGAGAGAAGGGTAGAGCCGGTCGAAAACCCTTGGCTGCGGCCGCGTGTGTGTGGTAGACGTGGTTGAAGTGAGCGAGGCGAGGGACTCATCAAGAGAGAGTGGGTATGTGCCAGGGATGGGGGGAGTATATAATAGAGACGCATCTTTGCGTACCATGGCTGGTGTCGCTGCCCTGCTGTGCGAAGGGCCATCACCGTAGTAAATAGAATCCATAAAATTTGCGGCGGGCAGCAGATGCCCCTCGGAGACGTCAGCGCGACACAATGACGAAAAGGCAGATGGCGAAACATCAGCGTCGACGAGGCGGTTGGCGGTCTGCTGGAAGAGGACGTCGAGTGTGAGCTGAGTCAGGCCGCGCTGAGATTTGGAGCCCAAGATTGTGTGGCTCTGCAGTAGGTCAGCATTGTCTCGCGGTGCTCGTGTCCTGAAGACTTGGTGGTGTTGCCGACCTTGCCAGATCCTGTCACACCCAGCGTAGCTACCAAGCCATCCCTGCCTTCTCTGCCCGGCTGGCCTAAGACTCCCTCGAGGATCGACAGGACACCCGATCGCTCGAACAGCTCCCTCTGCCCAGCATGCTCTTCGAAGACTCTCGTAAATGCAAATCTCTCGATCGCGCGCTTCCGCTTGTCATCTGCCGGGGGCTTGATGGTGATGTGCGTGGGAAGCTGCTGGGCATGCGTCTCTTCAACATCGAGGAAGCGCTCCTTGTCGACGGCTGGGGAGGGGCGCAGGCGGAGGAAGACGTCGAAAAGCGCTGCAGAAGGCTTCTGGTGATCCATATTGCGTGTCGATGCTGTGGTATTGCCTGCAGTAGCTAGGGCCGTGTGGATGCGTGACGGCGATGTAAGTCAGTCATTTGAACTTTGGGATCTCGGCTGTCTAACTGCAGTGTTGATCGGTTTGCAGCGATAGTTGTGGACGGCAACCGACGATAAGACATGACTAAGCAGGATTTTTCTAGATCGCCCCATCTCCTGAATGGTGTACGTGAATGAGAAGGGTGGCAATGATGGATCACTTCGGTGCCTTGTCGAATAGGCCACCACCTACCTGACCGCTTGCGTTGGCATCGACGGTTTGCCATGTTCGACTGCAGTAGCTGTACGCTGCGCGCTCTACGCGCCCTCGCCGCCGATGCACTTCCAGTCTCGCGCCGCTCCTCACGTCTTCTCTTAACGCCACGCCTCACCGTCGCAGCGCAACGCCGGCATGCTTCCACCACATCTGCTACCGCATCATCATCCTCACCTCCCACCGGCGAGGCCTATCTCAATGCTGCGCAACTCCGTCACCTAGCAGAAGTCGAGCACATCCCCTTTGCGCAAGAAACGCCGGGCAAGAAGGCGGTGCACGTAGAGCTCGCGCGACGCGACATCAAAGCGTTGAAGAAAGAGCTAGAGTGGCTGCCAGACCCTGTCAAGTTTGCCGACCATGTCCAGTATACTCTCCGCTGCCAGAAGCCCAAGAAGGCGTTGGAACTGGTCCGGCTGGCGAGTCGAGATCGTCAGTGCATTGTCGCTTGGAATCACCTGGTCAACTACTTCATGCAACGCGGCCAGATCAGTGACGCTCTCGACATTTTCAACGAGATGAAGAAGCGCGCCCAGTTCCCGGACAGCCACACTTATCTTTTGCTCCTAAGGCACCTGGCGATGAGCACTCGACAAGGGAACGAAGCAGTCGCGCCGCCAAATGTGGCCAAGGCAGTGGGGATCTACAACAGCATGAAGTCGCCGACCAGTCGCGTAAGGCCGAGCACCATACACACGAACGCTGTGCTCAAGGTCTGTGCCTTTGGCGGCGACATGGATGCCTTATGGGGCATTGTCTCTGAGCTCCCCGAGGACGGCCCTGGAGCGGCTGACGAAAAGACATACACCATAATACTTTCATCGATACGCCACGGCGTCAACTACGAGGCTCTACAGCACCTTACGCCTTCCCAATCAGTGGCAAAGAGAAGGGAAGCCGTAAACGAGTGTCGGCGGGTATGGCTGAGCGTGGTGGTGAGGTGGAGAGGAGGAGCTGTCAAGATCGACGAGGAGCTCGTCGTTGCGATGGCGAGGTGCTTGCTCGTGAGCGAGAGATTGCAAGACTGGGATGACGTGTTATCTCTGGTGCAGCAGACCATGAACATCAAACGTCTCATAGCACCAGCTGCGGAGAGACATACGGAGCACGTCCCCCCAGACAAACAGCTCAGGGACACTGAAGCTCAAGATGATGAGGTTGGGGAATCGTCCCTGGTCCGGGTTCGTGCGACGCCTCAGGGCTTCACTCCAGCCGAGCAGTCAGAGTATGAAGAGGCCAAAGACACTCCAGACGCCCGGGTCTTCGAGTCCATGGAGCCATCGTCTCCCGAGCGTCCCACGTCCCGCCGACACAATACGTCGTTTGTGCAGCCTGGAAACGACACACTCGATGTCCTTGTCCAGGCTTGTAGTAATATGCGAACGCCAAAGACAGCAATGGAATACTGGGATGTTCTGACCTCTGATCCGTACAACATAAAACCTATGCTTTTCAACTTCCATGCTCAACTTCGCCTGCTCTATAGAAACCGAAGCAGCAAGCGCGTGGCAGACTTGTTGAAGAAGGACCTGGTCAAGGCTGGTGCAACGCCCAATCGGGTAACGTTCAAGATGGCCATGACGGCTTGTGTACGGGACAAACACAACAGGCACGTCTTGGAGAACGCAAGCACGATTGTCGATGTCATGGAGGAGACACTCCCAGACCTTGAGATCGGCGTGCTGGTCACGTATTTGGATCTGGCCTTGTTGAGCAAATCTGGACCCAGCATCATCTTTGCCCTCAACCGTCTGGACTCCGTAGTACACAATTTGAGGTCCCGGATATTATACGGGACGGACGACCGTGCAATGACTTCCGAGGCCCATCGTAAGGACAAGATCGATACCCTTCACTTCTTCCGGACTGTCATTGGCGCAATTGACACTCTGTTAAGAAACAATTTGGTCCCGAAGGTCGATATCACGCACTGGGTGGGCCGTCGAAGCCAGCTCACCGCATTCGTCGATAGAATCTCGAGTAACATGGCGCCGGTGCAGAAGGAAGAAAGCGAAGAGCTTGGCATTGACACGGCTAGAGGGGGAGACGGCGAGTCCAAGGCAGGCAGGAAAGCATGGCTACCTCGTCACCGGAGTCCAGCGCTGCGTTCTTTTCAGAAATGGCGCAGGTTACAGCAGCTGTCCGCAGGCCAGGACACAGACCCGGGGGTTCACCAGGCATGGAGGGGGAGGGAGGAGAGGCGAAGCGCGAGGTCAGAGCGAAATAGAGTCTTCGGTGATTCACCTGCGGACCTGGGCATGTGGTGACCACGTCTTTAGATATCTTGAGGAGCCCTCCAATCATTGAGCTCCAGCGCTCGCAAACGTGCTATGTAAAACAGGTCTTGATGCTGGGGAAATGACCAGCTACGCAGATCTCTGGCTCTATGGGTGGCTCCTAGTGGCACCTCTTGTAGTGGACGCCTTCACAAGCCGATTGATGATTAAGCTTATTCCTCATGAGCGACACTTTCGTTTCAGGTCATATAGTAGTCTTTTGATGTTTTGGGTTGAGCCCCTGAAGGAGCTTCACGCCACAGCGGTACAATCAATTGTCATGCCGTGAAAGGCGGGTACTACCAATCTATCTCTTTCTCGCTCTGCCAGAAGCCTCCCGTCTTGCCACCGATGTCGTGCAAGGCGAGCATGACCGGGGTTTGAGCGCCCTGGTCGGGCGTCTTCGCTCCGCCTCCTTTAGTCATGTCAGTCTTGACATAGCCAGGACAACAGGCCTGTTCCAGCATTAGTGTGAGATCGCAAGTATCGTGGAAGCACCAGAACAAGCTTACATTGACGAGCACGCCTCTACCCCTCCTCGCCTCCTTCACAGCAATGGCCTTGGTGAAAGCGGTCTCGCCGGCTTTGGACACGGCGTATGCAGCACTGGGAAAGCCGGCCTCTTTCTCTTTACCGTCTGCCGCAGCTTGACTGAATCGTTCCATCAGCGCCGTGCAGGCTGGCACGTCCGTCTTCGCCGCTTGCAAGAAAGCACTGCGGATATCATCCGAGTACTTGTTCAGCTTGCCCGCCATGCTGCTGACATTGACCAGCCTGCCATTGTCGCGTAAAAGAGGCAGGAGGTCCTGAGTAGCCTCCAAGGTCCCGTAATAGTTGGTTTGAAGCGTCGTCTTCACCACGTTGGAATCAAAGCCTTGCATAGCAATTCCCGCGTTGTTGATGACAAAGTCCAGTCCCTGAGGGTGCTCTGTCCTTAAGAACTCGCTGAACTGCTGAATGCTGGTGGTCTGGCTGATGTCCAGCTCTTGGAACTTGATCGTCGTGAGACCGCCATCCTGTGCCAGCACCTTGGCCTCTTTCAATTGCGGATCGCTAGTAAGAGATCGAACAGCTTCCGCTCCCTTCTCTGCTGACCTAGCCGTCAAATAGATCAACAACGGTCCATTGTTGAAGGGCGACTTCGGATATTGTAATGCAAGATTGCGGACTGCTCGCGTCAGCAGAGGTCGATCAAGAGGGTGTGGAAATCGACCATACCGATTGCGAGACCGATTCCTTTGTTCGCGCCCGTTACGGCGGCCACTCGAGATTGTGCAGGCATGACAACGTTCTTTCGGGGACAGCTGTTCAATTCGGAGACACGTAAAGTTGTCTTGCGACCTGAGGTAGGGTGCGGCCAGAGGCGGGCGGAGACAGGACCCAGAAGGCGGGCAGGCCCGCTGAAGCATGTTCGCATCTGCCATGACATCAATGATGTGTATATCTGTTAAGTATCATCAGAGACCAAGGGCTCACTGCCGTATCACTGTGAGCCTTCACTGTATTCAATCCATCGTTTGTGGCGTTATATTCACACAGGCATTGACCTGAGCAACCTCCATGCCCGAAGCTTCGTATCTAAACCTCAGCCGAATTGCGGTCTTTGCTACAATTATTTAACAACCCGTAGCGCAACTGAAATGTATTCTCCAGTACTGTTCAGCATCTTCCGATTTCCTGTAGTATCCTCTACTATCCTGCGCTATCCCCCGAAATACAGACTGAGACGAGCACACATTCGAGATCAGGCTTGACTAGACATGCGAGCAGGTCCTGGTTGTCCGGGCGATGTTGCGACGGCCTTTGACTCGCTGTACGGACTTCGGCAATTGGCACATCGCTTATTGCTTGGTGACCAATATGCGACCAGAACATCCACTTCCATCGACGCTTCTAGCGGAGATCTGGGCACCGTCACATTGACGAGGGTCTCAGTAGAGCACGCTTCGAAGAGGGGCTGCTAGGTAGTACGCTGTATAAGATAGCAAGCGTCTCACAGGTCCAGCTCTACGGGCGGCAGACGAGAGATGCTGCGGCGCGCCTCGGTTCAATTGCCGGCCCTGACCGTTGGAGACTCCCGCTCGGTATGAAATTGCCGAAACGGGTCTAGGCGAGCAGCGAGGAAGACCTGATGAAGCAAGAGCGACGCCAGCGAGCTTCTAGTGGGGTCGACGCGGGGAAGGGCTAGAGTCCCTTGTTCCAATAACGCCATATCTATAACACCCTGACCAAAAGCCCCCAGCCCTCGGTCTCTTCAATCCTTCCAATCCCTCCTTCGATTCCGTATCAAACCTTTCCTGAGAGTAGATACTGCAATCATGGCAGCAACAGAGTGCCCGATGAAGCAAGCCAACGTCGGTGGCGGCGGCACCAGGAACCGTGACTGTAAGTCGCTCAACAGCTTCACCGTCACATCCGTTGGTAGTCTAACGTGGTACCAGGGTGGCCACAGGACCTACGCGTGAATATCCTTCGCCAGAACACCTCCGTTACCAACCCCCTTGGCGAGGAGTTCAGCTACCCCGAGGCCTTCAAGAACCTCGACTACAACGGCCTGAAGAAAGATCTCCATGCCTTGATGACCGACTCGCAGCCATGGTGGCCAGCCGATTTTGGACACTACGGTGGACTTTTCATCCGCATGGCATGGCACAGCGCCGGTACGTACCGTGTCTCTGACGGTCGTGGCGGTGGTGGACAAGGCCAGCAGCGCTTCGCGCCCCTCAACAGCTGGCCAGATAATGTCAGCTTGGACAAGGCTCGCCGGTTGTTGTGGCCGATCAAGCAGAAGTACGGCACCAGCATCTCGTGGGCCGACCTCTTCTTGCTTACCGGGAACGTCGCTCTTGAGTCCATGGGCGTCAAGACCTTCGGCTTCGCTGGTGGTCGAGCCGATACTTTCGAGGCCGATGAGTCGGTCTACTGGGGAGCGGAAGATACCTGGCTCGGCAACGAGGGCCGTTACTCTAATGGTAAAGAGGGTATCCGTGGCCACGGTGTGGTCGACGGCGACCAGTCCCAGAAGGACCACAAAGACATACACTCGCGAGACTTGGAGGAGCCCCTTGCGGCTGCTCACATGGGTTTGATCTACGTCAACCCTGAGGGCCCTGACGGTATTCCAGACCCTGTGGCTTCCGGTCGGGACATTCGCACCACATTCGGCCGGATGGCGATGAATGACTACGAGACCGTGGCGTTGATCGCTGGAGGCCACTCGTTCGGCAAGACGCACGGCGCAGCTTCTCCAGACAACGTCGGCATGGAGCCAGAGGCTGCTGGCCTCGAGCAGCAGGGTTTTGGTTGGGACAACAAGCACGGGCAAGGCAAGGGACCGGATACCATCACCAGCGGTCTAGAGGTGATTTGGACAAAGACCCCAACCAAGTGGAGTAACAATTACCTGGAGTACCTTTACAAGTACGAGTGGGAGCCGATGAAGAGTCCTGGAGGCGCCAACCAGTGGGTGGCGAAGAACGCCGACGAGATCATCCCCGATGCCTACGACCAGAATAAGAAGCACAAGCCTACGATGCTTACCACTGATCTTGCGCTGCGCTTCGATGCGGGTTACGACAAGGTGTGCCGGCAGTTCCTAGACAACCCGGGTGAGCTTCACGATGCATTTGCTCGCGCCTGGTTCAAGCTGTTGCACCGCGACATGGGCCCCCGGACTCGCTGGATCGGCCAAGAGATCCCATCAGAGGTGCTGATCTGGGAAGATCCCGTTCCGGCTGTTGACCACAAGCTGGTGGACGATAGCGACATCAGCCAGCTGAAGAAGGATATCCTCGCGACAGGCCAGGACGTTCCAAGCCTGATATCCACTGCTTGGGCCTCAGCCTCCACCTTCCGCGGCAGTGACAAGCGTGGCGGTGCCAACGGCGCTCGCATCCGACTAGCGCCTCAGAACCGCTGGGCTGTCAACAACCCTCCGCAGCTCAAGCAGGTGCTGAGTGCTCTGGAAGGTGTACAGGAGAAGTTCAACGGATCTGCTTCCGGCGGAAAGAAGGTCTCCATGGCCGATCTGATCGTCCTTGCAGGTTGCGCAGCTCTAGAGAAGGCTTCCGGACAGAGTGTTCCGTTCACGCCAGGTCGCACAGATGCGACCGAAGAGCAGACTGACGCGCAGTCCTTCGAGCACCTAGAGCCGCACGCCGACGGTTTCCGCAACTACGGCCAGTCCACATCCCGTGTCCGTGCTGAGCAGATGCTTGTCGACAAGGCCCACCTCCTCAATCTTTCCGCCCCGGAGATGGTGGTGCTTGTTGGCGGTATGCGCGCTCTGAACGCAAACTATGACGGCTCAGACCGTGGTATTTTCACGAAGCGTCCGGGCCAGCTCACCAACGACTTCTTCCTCAACTTGCTTGACATGAATGTCACGTGGAGCGCAGGCGCCGACAAGGAGACGTTCAAGGGTGTTGATCGCAAGACAGGGGAGTCGAAATGGACTGGCTCCCGTTTCGATCTCGTGCTGGGCTCGCATCCAGAGCTACGCGCGGTGTCGGAAATCTACGGCATGTCGGGTACCGAGGAGAAGTTCAAGAAGGACTTCATCAAGACATGGAACAAGGTCATGATGGCTGACCGGTTCGACCTGAGTGGTGCCGCTGCTCCTAGCAAGGCGCGTCTTTAGACTGTCGGCTCAATGGTTTTGTGGATGATGTATCTACTGGCTATGGCGCAGCTACGCAAATAGAATGTGCATGAATCAAACTTGAATGGCAACATGTTTGCGCTGTCAAAAAAGGGGTCTTTCCCTCGCCTATGTGTAAATGTGGCGCAGGACTCCAAGTCTCTCAGAGAATCTTGAAGGGTCGTCGGAGCTGAAGGGGGAGACCGCGCTCAGAGATGCCGCTTGATTCCTCTGAGAGCGCCAAAGAGAGCTGCACCGCAGCTAGCGCCCGCTGCAAAACAGCTAATCGGAACCTTGACCGATCTTGCGCCGCTCCTCCATCAGCCTTGCAGATCGGGCCGACAAATGACTGCAACGTATAGAAGTTTTGGGGAAATCCAGGTGCGTCACTGTCCTTGATTCCATGCAACACGTGCACATCTACTACCACCACACCAGCTCTCTACATCGCCTGCCGCGCTTGCTGTGAGCGACCCTACACCACCTCAATACCGTACTCAGCCGAACGTGCAAGGAGCGACAGCACTCTCCCAGCCTCGCGCAACAATGGCAGTCGAAGATCAGAAGCTTCAGGAAGTGAGCGACGACGTGCGCGGTAAGCGTCTAGCCACGCACCTTCCAGAATCACGCGGCCCAGACGATCGCTAACGCAGACGACTCCCAAGTCCTCGGATACGACCCTCTCATTCCCCCTCAACTCCTCACCTCTGAGCTCCCCGCCCCTCCCACCTCTCTTCCTACCGTTCTGAAAGGCCGCAAACAAGCCATTGAGATTATCAAGCAGCGAGACGACCGCCTGCTCGTGGTATGCGGTCCATGCTCGCTCCACGACCCCGAGACGGCGGTGGAGTACTGCTCTCGACTCGTGCAGCTCGCAGACAAGCTTAAAGATGACTTGCTCATCATCATGCGGGCATACCTCGAGAAGCCGAGAACAACAGTCGGTTGGAAGGGGTTAATCAACGATCCGGATATCGACGAGACCTACCAGATCAACAAGGGTCTTCGGGTGTCGAGGAAGCTGTTCTGTGATTTGACGGGTCAGGGAATGCCAATCGCGACCGAGATGCTGGATACCATTAGCCCGCAGTTCCTCTCCGACCTGATCTCGCTAGGTGCTATCGGTGCACGAACGACCGAGTCGCAGCTGCATCGTGAGTTGGCGTCTGGTCTGTCCTTCCCCATGGGTTTCAAGAACGGCACGGACGGCGGTGTCGGTGTTGCCGCGGACGCCATCGGTGCGGCGGCTGCGAAGCATCACTTCATGGGTGTGACGAAGCAGGGTCTTGCTTCGATCACGAAGACGGCGGGCAACCCTGACTGCTTCATTATCTTGCGCGGTGGCACTACGGGCACGAACTTTGACAAGGAGAGCGTGGCGAAGACGATTGAGGCGATGAAGAAGAAGGGTCAGACGGAGGTCATGATGATTGACTGCTCGCACGGTATGGGATTTCATATTTACTCTCGCCCCGTGTTCTCTGACTGACTGCGGTGTAGGCAACTCGCAGAAGAACCACAAGAACCAGCCCAAAGTCGCTCAGACCATTGGCGACCAGCTTCGCGAGGGCCAGGACAAGATCGTCGGTGTCATGATCGAGTCCCACATCAATGAAGGCAACCAGAAGAATTCGGCACAAGGCCTTGGCGCGCTTGAGAAAGGCGTCAGTATCACCGATGCCTGCATTGACTGGAATACGACCGTCGAGACCCTCGAGCAGCTCGCAGATGCCGTACGTACTAGACGACAGGCGCGGAAGTCCAAGGCGCGCTGAATGGTGCGCACTGAACGTGTTGTGCCGCCAGGCGGTCGGCTTGCGAATGTAAAAGTCCTGTTTGCTTGCATCTTTCTCGAGATATCCAGCTAGGCGTTGGGCCAGGAAATAGGCAGATAAATATTTTGCCATTCATCTTCAGAGGCTTTTTCAGTAGCACGCTTTGTTTGCTAGAGATGCGCCGCAATCTCTGATGTAAGCCAGTGGTCCTGATGTGGGCATGATACATTGCATAAGTCCGCAGAGTCTGAGCGGGAAGCTCATACGGGCAAGTCCTTGTGCGCCCTTTCGTTGGCGCCTGCCTTATCTCCAGCAACTTGTAGGGCCTTCGACAAATAGGGTCCGACGACCGGGATATTGTACGCGAAGCCAGCAATGGTCTTGAAGAATCTAGGCGAGGCTGTTAGCTGCCTCTCCGATCCGCGCTTTCGTATGTGCTGCACTCACTCTCCAAACAAGACGAAGATGCCGTAACACTCTACCGCAAAGCCAATGAGCGTCCACCTCATCAAGATCAACAGTATCCCAGCCCAAAAGGCAAGACTGCCCCTCCATTTCTGCTTTCGTGCGAAGAAGAGGAACGTTCGCTGCGGACCGAGGAGCATCGTGACGCCGATGAGGAAGAGGATGTTGCCCATGGCTAGGAGCGCGCGATCGAAGAAGAGAATGAGGCCGAAGATCAGGAAGAAGAAACCTACCGTTGAATCGCGTTAGTGAGGAGGGTCGGGAGATGTTGAGTCTAAGAGGTGGAAGCATGCCTACCGCCGCTACAGAATGCTACTCCGATCTCTGGCGATGTGTTAGCTTGGTATGCGCGCGGCGTGGTGTGGCCTCGTTGTGCCTACTCTGCGAATCCGACAGCCAGAGGGTCGGCATGTTGGCGGTGTTGTACGCGTTCTTGGCCTTGGGCACGTCGTTGTCTTTTCCCTCTCGTCCGACTGTTCGTTGAGACAAGACTGTCACCTGCGCTGCGAATACAAGCTGTGAGTCGCCGTCGCCGTCGCATGTGGCGTGAGTCGCTAATGACCACCTGTAGAAAGCTGACCGGTACGGAGTAATTGGGAGACGCGACGCGAGAGCAACGGGTCTGTCTGCCGAGAATCAACCATTGGCCGAGAGATCACCTCGCGGCTAGATCGTTGGAGAACGTTCAATACCACCTGCTTCTAGAGGGCTCACTCTCTATTGCATCAGTCAAAGGGTACCTAGGTAGGGACACCTTTACTCTTTGCTTAAGGTAGATACACGCCAAAAAGCCACTTTAGTAGTGCATTTGACGTGAAAGTCTAGGAATGGTCTTGCATTATTGCATAGCACCGTGACGAAGCTTCCGGCGGCTACAACAGCTATCCTAAAGTACACGCGAACATTGTTGCCTGACGTGCGTTTGAACAGATTCCGATCACATTGAGGTTTCGGTAGGATGCTAGTAAGGTATCTCCAAGAAGTTGTCGACGTCCGCACCTGAGCGAACTCACTTCTTGGTCGGCCTTCCGACCTCTTAGGCGAGTACCATCTCCTTATGGACTCTCGCCGTCAATGCATGCGCTTTCTTGAGCCCATAGTTGGCTGCTCGACAATTTTAGTCGTATCCCTTTGCATGTGCTCCGGCGAGCTCTTTCATTGTTGACTTGAAGTTACGCGCTACGGCCTCTGTTCGCTGTGTATCGTGCTCGTCGTTGGGTAAGGTATGAGATGGGCGAGGTGCCACAACAAGCCATGGCAGGCCATCGCAATTGCTTTTGCGAAGTATAAGGTACCAGCACTGCAGAGATCTACTGCGGCGGGGCTCTCCTTCGAATATGCAACGACAACAGGACCTGCGTTCAGGACATCGGGATCATGTTAGAGATCGTGGATGGTCTCTGAGCATTTCTACAAACGTCGCTGATCGGATCACAGTTGAATGCGCATAGTAGTAGCGACGTGTACTATGAATGCCAAACGGACTCTCCTGGCGGACGCAGCCTATCCCCAAGCCCGCGCTACGACGTGCATGTAGCTTCTCTCGACACATTGTTTGTTGCATACCTATGTACTCAAGAGAACGCAGTGCCTTCTTCGCTGACTGGTGCTCGCCTACGATATCACTGCCTCTCGTGTTCTCAGCGTCTCAGCCTCTCTCAGTCCCTGAGTGTCAGTATGAGTTTGGATCACTATATGATTCAGGTCCAATGCAGTAGCATAACAAGACATGGCCACTGCCGTGGTAGCGTGTAAACTCGTTTGCAGGCATGGAGATCAGTGCAAGGCGACGAATTCACGTCTGGCGGCAAAGCTTCGGGAGTGTTTTTGTTTATTATGTTCAATATCGCCGAAGCGACCCACATCAATCCAGGGCACTTGGTCTAGGGGTATGATTTTCGCTTCGCATGAATTTGCGCCAATTTGTGAAAGGTCGTGGGGTAAGATTCAATCAACTCTGATGTTTCACCATGTACGCTGTACTAATTCTGGCTGTAGTTCAATTCCCACAGTGTCCAACTTTGATTTTTTGACTTTTCTTTTGGTCTTTACTGCATGCAGTCTATCTTAAGTCGAAGACATACCTTACTTAGCTGGTCCTGTCGCAGCAGCAGCATCTACTTTTTGGCGTCGCTGCTTCTGCCACGGTGCTTCACACTGCGGCCTCTCTCCACTCTGTCTAGTACGGAGTGTCATAATCTGGCGACTACAAGAGAGGAAAGACTGTAGGCTTGACGAATCGTATCTATCCATGGCCCTAAACTTGAAGAGCATGACCAGGAACGGCGCATCATCTAGGCCATCGTTAACACGACTAGAAGCTGGTCGAGGTACCTCGCGAGCCTCTCATCCTCCAACTACGCACTTATTGCTCGCTTGATCCTCACCCGAGTCTCCAACTCCTCCAACCCAATTACTTCATCGTGGGATTTCTCCGGATCAGCGTGCATGAGATGCTTCGAGCTCACAGGCAGGAAGTCTTACGGTTGGTGGAACATCGAGGCAACGTCACTTCTGCGTCCTGGTCTTCCACACGCCATGAAGAAGTAAGTTGCACGACAGGAAGCATGGAGATAAAGCGTATCAAGATGAGTACATAACCTGTTAATACCTACTTTCTTCTGGCCTGCTCTGTTCGAAGACTCGCAAGATGAGGCTTTCATCACTCTTGACTGTTGTGCTTTTTCAATTCGTCTCCCCCTCTCGCACTCAAAGCACGCTCCTTGTTGAGCTGGACTACGGCACTTTTTCCGGGTCCTACTCATCGACCTACGACATATCCTACTTCCGCCGCATCCCCTTTGCTGCACCGCCCATCGGTCAAAACCGTTTTCGTGCTCCCCAGCCGCCAACGCAACTCATCAATGGGACGTACAATAGCACCCAGTCGTTCGACTTCTGTCCCCAGCGAACGGCCAACGGCACAGAGGACTGCTTGTACTTAGGCTTGTACGGTCGACCGTGGACCCGAGGCCAGCCATTAAAGCCAGTAGTGGTGGTATACTTCGGCGGCGGCTTCATACAAGGCGGTGGGAGTTTTGATATCCCACCCGCTGGATACCCTGTCTTGAATGTGAGTACCGAGAGCGACTTCATCTTCGTGTACCCCAACTATCGTGTCAACGCCTTTGGTTTCCTTCCTGGGAAGGAGATTGCCGAGGACCCGTACAGCGATCTGAACGTAGGCTTGCTTGACCAGCAATATGCGCTGGAGTGGGTACAGAAGCATATTTCTCGCTTCGGTGGAAACCCTGCCAATGTCTCAATATGGGGTCAATCGGCCGGCGCAGGCTCGGTCGTTGCGCAGGTTGTAGCAAATGGTGGTAGGACTGAGCCTAAACTATTCAACAAGGCCTTAGCATCCTCACCATTCTGGCCGAAAACGTACAGGTACGATGCTCCCGAGGCCCAATGGATTTACGACACTTTTGCTGCACGAGCCAATTGCTCAGGACCTCATTCTTTGCAATGTCTGAAGACGGCCGACCTGCAGACTTTGAGAGAAGCTGCCTTGTACATCAGCGGGAGCCATACCTACAATTTATCGTCCTATACCTGGGCACCGGTCATTGACGGTGACTTTCTGAGACAGCCTCTCAGCCAGGCCACGAGAGAGGCGAAGGTGAACATCGACTATGGCTTCGGAATGTACAACTTGCACGAGGGTGAGAATTTCGTTCCTCCTGGACTTCAAAATGTAATGAACACTGCATCACCTGGCTCGCCAGCTTACAACAGTTCTCTTTTAAGCTTCGAAGTCTGGTTGAAGGGCTATCTGCCTTTCATGTCTCCTAGGCATCTTGGAAGGGTGCAGCAGCTCTATCCCGCTGTGAGCTCGGCAGAAGAGCTGCCGTTGTATAACACCACCTACGTCCGCGCAGGGCAGATATACAGAGACACGGTACTGGCGTGTCCGGCGCTGTGGATGGCTAAAGCGAGCCACAAGCATTCGTACTTAGGCGAGTACACGATTGACCCAGCAAGGCATGGATCAGACACGCAGTGGGTAAGATAGCGGGCCCCTTTTCCGCTGTGAATGGATGTTCGCTAACAAATGCTAACAGTGGAATCGAGTGAACGTGGTCCAGCAAACTCCAGGCCTGGATCACTTCATTTACGAAGGCTTTGCTGGTGCTTTCGCATCCTTTTTCGAAACGGGGGATCCGAACGCTTATAAAGTCACAAACTCATCCACACCAGGTGTGCCGGAGCTGAGATTGAAGAACGAGGATTTTGTCATGGATGCTGATGGATTCGACGATGTGGCTGTGGGGCACTTGGAGACGAGGTGCGCGTTCTGGAGGAGTGTGGCTGGCGAGATACCCATCTAAGTACCCTGTGCCAAAGTGGGTCAGAGCAGACCGACGTGCAGTCAGATTGAGCGTGGTTCCGAGTGCGGAGACGTGCTGTTCACATGCATTATTGCTCCGGCGGGTGCTCGTAGACGTCGCTCGAGGCCGTCAAACAGGTGCTCATTACCTCTTGGCTGTCCGTTTCTCATTTTAGATGTATCATCAACGATCGTGAGAATCTCACGGTCCTTGTCATTCGATTGAGAGTCTCTCCGAACGTAGCCTCCCTACAATTCCAACGTCCCGATCCTTCCACCAACCTCGCCCTCTCTACTCATGGGTCCTTCAGCCAATTTCTTGCCGACCGTAGCAAGTATGTCCTCATAGCCCTGACCAGGTTGCTGCTCGACCTGCACCATCAACCTGCTGTTGAGTGCACGCAAAGCATCGAACTTGGCAATGGCGATCTTGTACGTTGAGCTCTCTGCGTCACCTCGTCCGCCCACGAGATTAGCAAACGCCGGAGGTGATTTCAGAAGGTAGGGGAGAGTGTACTCCAGAGCTGGCGGGGCGAGAATGGCTAAATGCCCTGTCTCAGGTGTAGCGATTGTGGTAGGAAGGGTCAGGTCCGTGGACGCGGACCAATTCGCTGTGATGACGGAGCTTATGCATCGGATGGCGGCGAGAGCGAGCTCTTTCAGCGCAACGGTGTCAGCATGACTCGTGATGTCTTGCCAAAAACCAGGATTGTTAGAGAGGTAGTGGTAGTAGATTGCTCGTGCTGCGGCGCCTTCTTCAGTGGTGTTTGGATCCGTATGACCATCCGCTGACGGTGGGTAGACAAGGCCCTTCTCTTCTGGCCCCTGAAAGACTGTTGCTAGGGTGTTGAGCGCATCAGTGTTCGTTGCTTTGGAAGGCAACATTGACACAGGGCTAGAGCTCCATCGCCCGTCAGGAAGCAAGGCTCTGCGCGGCAAGGAGGCTGCTAGGTGTAGATCGTGCTTGGGCGAGTCGGAATGAGCCCATTTGCCGGGTGTCAGATTCAAGGTGAACATGAGTCTATCGTTGACCTGCTTTGGCATCTGGCCAGCAAGAAAGTGTCCAGGGTACGTGGATGCGTAGGTGGCGAGATAGTTCGCTGCCGGTCCGTAGAGAAACATGGTATCCACCGGATCAGGGTTCGAGCCGGGAAGCTGTAGGTATATTGCCGTCGTGCGAGTATGCAAGCCGTGCGTGATCATATACTGCAGGCCTAGAG
This sequence comes from Salinomyces thailandicus, assembly GCA_005059885.1. Lineage (NCBI taxonomy): Eukaryota > Fungi > Ascomycota > Dothideomycetes > Mycosphaerellales > Teratosphaeriaceae > Salinomyces > Salinomyces thailandicus. The sequence goes on along the minus strand of NAJL01000006.1, from coordinate 129,774 downwards.
AATCGCGAGGCGCCATTGTGTGCGTATCGAGACTTGCAGTCCTATGCAAGAGCTCCGAGAAGAAGTCAATCAGACAACGATGCATGAGGACGTCGTCCTTATAGTCGACCATCTTCAATGCTGCGAAATCTAGCAAGCCAGCTTCTGGCGCAAGGTCATACTTTGCTTCAATGTCTCTATGATGGCTGTTTGCCACCGCAGTCCAATGCATCGCTCCTAGTTTTGGCAAAAGCTCCAACAGTCTCGCCTGCGCAATCGTCTTCGTGTTCTTACTCATCCCGTTCTCAGACTCTAGAGAGCACATTTCGAAGAAGACGGCGTATACATCCCTGTCCCCAAATATCCGCCTCCATACCAATCCTTGAGCACCAACTGGCGCCCCTGCAGAATCCTGCTTCGGCACGTCGACCTCCAGAAGGTCATGCAGTAGTTTTCCAGCTTGCGTTGCAACACCAGTATCACTCGTGCTAAGCCATAACTTCACAACCGCCTGCATCGTGTCCAGCATACTCGCCGCATGCGCAGCATCAGCCGCACTCGCTGTCGCTTTTTCCAGCAGACTCAGCATCAGTCGATTGAACGGAAGCATATCTTCTCCAGCCACCAGTCCGTCCTTGTAAGGTATGCTTTGCGTCCCGAAGTCGCACACCTGTTGCCAAGTCCAGCCTTCGAAAAGCTTGACGAGTAGGTTGACCAGCGCGAATGCATGGCCTGGAGCGCGGCGACCATCCATCAGACTGGCAGCAAGTGTCCGCATGAGATCAATTCGTTGATCGATGCGATCCTGGGTGCCCATGAGATACGATGGCAGCGCCATTTCCGCCTCCTCGAGCGTTTTGGTCGGATCATGGTCGACGTCTTGAATGGCCGCAAAGGTGCGGCGTACAACATCCTCCGCCATGTCGTCGATAGCCAAAATAGCAGGAATTGTATTGCAATGACCGTTGGTGCGACTGAAATGCAAGAAGTAGTGAAAGATAATCGTTTGACCTTGAAGTATTGGCATGCGCGGCCGTAGCTCGGCTGCTGCTTTAGGCAGGAACAATGACGTCTGCAGCATGCTGGCAGCCCCCCAAGCCAGCTTCAGGCCCTACCTACCTCACCTAGGTATACATATATGTTTTGCGGCAGCATTCGCTGGACGCGGAACAATACGAATACATTTTCAGGACAGCTACGTGAGAGGCTAGACAATGGACACTGATCACGCGATGAATTGGTGGGTAGATTCTCCAAAACGCCAAATCGTTAATCATTTATGTAAACACCACGGGTATCGTAAGTTTTTGTCGCGGCCCGCCCATCCCTTTCTGCTCGCCTCAAAGCATGTAGCTAGCCGTCTCCCGGTCTGAGAGCCTCCCACCTAAGCTCGCAAATTAACACAATAAATGAAAAGCCGCCTGTGAACAGTCTGAGGTCGGCGCGGTTCGCGTTCAACCGGACGTTCAGCAGTAACGCCTAACTTTTCGGAAGTCAACCACGCAAAAGCAGCCATGCAAAAGCAATGACCGACGCCAAAGTCGTGCCGACTTGTACTCCGGGTCTACCGCAGCATGCGGACCGAAAACGGCTTACGGTTTAGGCAATCTCTCCACGTCGACGCCGCGTGAGCGTATCTCCTCCGTGAGCAGCTTCTCCTTCTCATTGAACAAGAGCTTGTATGCGTGACGAATTGTGCTGTCGCTGACATTCACGACCGTCTGAATCTCCTTAGGACTCTTTGGCTGGCCCATGAGGTGCCCGGCCATGAAGATGCAGGCCGCGGCAGATGACAGCGGAGAGCGACCAGCCAGGGCGCCGGTGGCGGTCATGCGGTTTGCCAAAGCGATGGCGACGTTGGAGGTACGCTGGTCCATGCCGAGGATCGAGCAGTAGCGATTGCAGAGCTCGCTCGGGTTCGCGTTGCCGCTACCCTTATATTCCTCGTCAAACGCCACGACACCGCCGGCAAGCACGGCCGCACCTTTGTGCTTAGCTTCTTTGTCCTTGTTCATAAGGAAGCTCTCCAGCAGCTTGAACGTGCGCCCAATCTCCTTCTTGGTGACTTTCGTCAGATCCATGACCTCACGAAACGATCGAGGAACACTATTCCGTCGACAGGCGAGGAAGAGGCAGCCGGCGATCAGAGCCTCATTGCTCTTGCCCTTGAAGAGGCGGCTCTCCTCAGCATCTTTGTAGAGGTGCTTGGCAGTCTCCGACACCGCCGATGACAGTTGCCAGCCATCGCATAATGCACCGATCTGCTTGTAAGCTTGCAGCAGCTGTTTGTTCCCCTTATCGAGGTTGGACTTGTTTTGTGCACGGTGCAGCTCCTTGTTACGCATGCCGCCATCCCCAAAGGCGATGCTAGTGTTCAGCTGGGCCCCGTTGAGCAGAGCATTTGGACCGTCACCGACACGCGAGGGATCGTCGCCACCCTGATCGTCATTTGAAAAGGTACGCCACTCGGAGCTCACGTCAATGTTGCGTTGGGTGAGCACCAAGCCGCAGGTATCGCACTCGACATCGCCGCTAGCATGATCCTCGTAGAGATTCGGCGGGTCCTCCTGGCAATCCTTGCAGATCAACTTCACGTTCAGGTTCTCTCGCCACTCTTCTTGTTCTATGGGTGGAGACTCCGCCGCGTCAGGGAGTGCGCCTGGAGACAGCCCTTGTATCATGATGGCGAGCGGCTTGCGCGGGATTGCTGCCTTGTGGCGCTCCTCAAAACGTGTCGACGCCCTCTTTTTGATACCTCTAGACGTGACCCTGAGCTTGTGCTGTCTCGCGTAGCAACGGACGAACAGTGGGGAATACGTCTTGGCGGTGTTGGCCTCGCTGATGAAGCAAGCTCACAAGCGATCGCCGACTGCCACGTGCAGTGTAGGTATGGATCGCTGCAGAATTACAAGTGTCAGCCAGCTTGCCACACAAACAAATGCAAGCAAGCATGCAAGGATAGATCTCGCAACCGCAAACAAGCGCAGCTGTATGTGTCACGCACAGGGCGCAAGGCAGCAGCTCACTCACCCCTCGCTCCAGTTGACCGGTTGCTTCAGAGCTTGTACTGGAATCACCCAATTCTCGAAGGCTCAAATGTCGCAAGTGGTCGTGATGGAAAGAGCGTTTAGATTACACTGCTGATGTCCGGCCCTCAACCAGTGAAGGCGTCCTTGAGAGGCGGCGAAGATCGTCGGTCTCGCAGAAAAGGGCCGTTAGAGCACGCAGGTCGTCCGTTGCAGGCTGCCAGCAACTCCTTCAGACTGTCTCTGGGGCTCGGGACAAGCGCTTGTGCGTATTCTGCGACAGGCAGAGTGGGTGTGAGCGTGAGGGAGAGGATGTCGAAGGAAGAGGTTGGTGGTGGAACGAATGAGCATCTTGAGCGGCGGCGTCACTAGTGCGGAATTGGTCATCGATCACGTGAACGGGCGGATCCGCTCGAGGCTTAGTGCAATTCCATCTTTGCTGCTGAGCGGAGGTGCGGAGCTGCCATGACGGGCGGAGGCTACCTCTATCACACGCCAGCAACATCACCATCATGTTTGGACAGTCAATGCGGGCTTCGGTATGAACGGATCTCATAACGCTGTATGCGCAACGTATGCTAATTGAACCAGCGCCAACTGCTCGCAAGGGCCGCGCGCCAGCAACATGCCGTCACCATGCGCCGCTCCCTTATGACCCCGACCGCCGTCCGACAAGGTACGGAAGAGATCATACACCACCTTAGAGTTCTACGTATCTGACATGATCAACAGCCGATCTGGTCCAGGACATGTACCTGAAGGAGCTGCGCGCCTACAAGCCGACCCCCGTGAAGCCGAACGACTCCGAAGGCCACGTGCAGAAGTTCAGCATCCCACAGCCGCCGGCATCGCCCGAGGAGGCCGACCTGGCGAGCGACTTGAAGGCGTACGAGGACCAGGTGCCTGAGGTTGAGGGCCAGGCAGCCGGCGGCGAGTCCGCGCCTGCTGAGCAGGACTGGTTTGAAATGCCTGAGGAGGATGAGGAGGAGGCGCACCACTAGTGGAGTTGCATCAAGAGCTGAGGCAATGTACAATTAGGTACGATAGGGGGGCGTAGTTGGCAGAGGTGCACCAGCTCGACGGACGTATCTCACTCTCAATCTGTCTCATTGTCTATCACTGGTGGTCCATCCGGCAATCCCGTCCTTGCAACAATTCCAAGGAAATAGGTTCGTTCTGATCGGTATGTCGAAGCCCGGAAGCTGGGTGTCTTGACATCACGCGTTTCCTGCATACCCAGCGGGCCGTATCGGTGAAAGGAAACACATGCACCTAGCTCTGATTTTCGAACCTAACAGCAGGTAACTACCGGCCCTTCATCAGACATGTCGATACTGAATTCTACTTACATCTCGATGAATCTTCACACCGAGTAGGTACCTACACCTGGGTGACAGCTTAAGTCTCCTCGGCCGTTCAGACTGAGTAGCATCCCAAAAATCACATGAAAGAGATCTTATATCAACGAGCACTCAATGACAACACAATCATGGCGAAGATGACGCTCCTGGGACGGAATGGGCGAGGCTTCCGGGCCACCCTGGCGGCCGCCAAAAGAGCCTCACGAACGGTGTCCGCCACTATCCCCGACGGAGACGGCGATGAAGTGATACCGTCGGCGCCCGCTCGACAGCCACCAGCACTGCCAGCGACTTCTCTTGACACGGCTCAAGCCAGATTCTGTACATTACCATACGCAGAATTCGACGAAGAAGTTGTGATTGACGAGAAGACACCACTACTGCCAAACATGCCGTACGGCGACGCCAAAGAACGACTGGAAAGAATTGATCTGGAGCGAGGCAGCGAAGGTATCCTAGAGCTGGCGAAGTCCCAACAACGAGTAACGAGACGGTTCAGGATCAAAATTATTCTTGGCAACGCCTGCCTGTTCTTCGCCGCCATTGTGGGAGCCGCATGCGCCGGCACGATCGCCGCCATCATCACCGCGATCTTTGCCACCATACCGAGCGAATGCGACGCGCTGGTCATCCTCCTCTTTGGCGCTATGGCGGGGACACAGCTCACACTGTTGGTTTTGCTGTTCTGGGCTCTAGGCTTACCCTTCCGCCAAGCTCTGAGCGAGTCCTGTGCCTGCATGTGGACGGCTTTGATTTACGCATTGCTGCTTATACAAGCCCTCTTTTGGATAGCTGTGATGCTGGGAGGCATTGATTCTCCAGCATTTGGGTCGTGGTGTGATGCAATCGGCGATGCGATGTTGCTTGCGTACGGAGTCACTCGTCTCGACGGACAGGTGTGAGACAGACTGTGCTTCAGCGGTGAGAAACGATCTTGGCTTTTGCGCGCGAACGAAGGAAGATGTGCTTGGCGGCAGGTGGCCGCTTTTCCAGTATTTACTGCGAGCAAGAAGATGAGAAGTTGTTGCATCGAACGGTGTCATTCGCTCTAAGTACGTGTATACCTTATGGTGCATTGTCCGCTCTATGCTGACCGCAATCTAGAAAGCAACGGTCCGAGTGATGTCTGACACACTCACTTCTCAGCTTCTCACTCGTTCCCTATCGTGCACTAGTCTGCCCTTCACCCATACAGCCATCGTGTTCCGATCATCACCTGTATAAACCCACTTCTCCACCTTCTCGCTCCATGACTCTCCACCAAAAACGTCCACCAGCCCGACACTCTGATCTAGATCCTCGTCCTTTCCTACAGGATTCAACATCACCATCTGCGCGTCCCAGTCCTTGCCAACCTCAAACCCGCCTATACGATCTTCTAGCCCGACAACCTTTGCACCACCGCGAGTAGCTAGGTATAATGCTTCCTCAACCGACAGCTTAGCCCCATCGCCTTCAGTCATCGCATTGTGGCGACTAACGAAAATGGCTTCTCGTGCTTCGGCGAGCAAACTAGATGTATAGCCGCCACTGATATCCGTTCCCAAGCCCACCGTCAGACCCTCATTCAACAGCGTTCTTACCTTAGCTGTCCCAGAGGTAAGTGCAGTGTTGCTCGCGGGGCAATGACTGATCTTCGCTTGACGCAGCTTGATCAGCGCTCGCTCTTCAGGGGTCAAATGCACAGCATGCGCAAGGATCGTCCGGTTCGTCAGCAAGCCAGTGGAGTCATAGACCTCTGTATAGGACTTGCTTTCGGGGAACATCTCCTGCACGAGCTGGCACTCTGCCTTGTTCTCTGAGATGTGCGTTTGGCACGGCAGACCCGTTTCCTGTACCAGCCTCCCCTGGGCTATTAAACACTCATCAGTGCACGAAGGAGCAAAGCGCGGAGTAATGATAGGCGTGATGAGGTGGAAATCCGGATCGATGTTTTCGATGTGTTCGATGCATTTCTTCGTTGCATCCATCGCCGCCTCGACGCTTTCATCCCGATACCATTCCGGGCTCAGCCGGTCCATACAGACTCGACCAACGAAGGCTCTCTGTCCTTTGGAATGACAGATGTCCGCTAGAAGGATGGTGGCCGGGACATGCACAGTGGCGTAATAGCACGCCGTCGTCGTCCCATGCGAGAGTGTTCGTGCCACCACACGGTTGTAAATCCGGGCAGCCTTGTCCAGAGCGTTGAAAGATGACTCTAGGGGAAAGGTATAAGTGTTCAGCCAGTCCAGTAACGTCGACTTGCCGAAGACACCAGCGTTGGGGTACTGCGAGGCGTGGATGTGTGTATCTATCATGTGCAGGTCAGTGGGCATCCTCATGTCGAATCGTTGAAAGGCGGTTCGAATATCATTGCTCACCTATGAAGCCCGGGAAAAAGAAGCCATGTTTCAAGGAATCGACGATTTTTGCGCTCTTCCAGCCCTGCTCGAGCGACGTAGCATGTCTATCTCGATGAACGAATGCGATCTTGCCCTGCTCATCGACACCGACAGCGCCATTATCAACAATGTCCAACTCGGTCAGACTCTGGCAATGAATGAAAGTCCCAATGTACACGGTCTTCTCGAGCGACATGGCTCGACAATAGAGCTGACAAGGGGGGACCGGAAGGGATTGAAGCAAAAGCGCAAATGAAGAGCAAAGATTTGGTCAACGTCTTTACCTCATGTCTATGTATATCGTGTCCCAGTCCTGAGGCCGCTCCGAGGTGTACAGTCCCGTCGTTTGAGTGGGTGCTTCTTGGTGGAGCCTTGCAGTAATTGGTCCTACACATCACACTAGACTATGTCCGGCAAGCGCAACTGACGGGAGCCGGCGAGATGCGATGTATGGACAGATTGGCGAGACTAGGCTATACAATGTTCAAAAGGTGTTTAACGAAATGCCTACGTCTACTGTGCACTTAACGAGTCTGTAAGAGCAACCATCAGAGGACCAGCGCAGCAGGCCATCGCAAAAGCATCCCTCACAACCCGCGCGACGAGACGAACACGGATCTATCAATGCTCAGGTGCAACCGGACTGCCCTCGACCTTGACCTCGTGCACCACCTCCTTGGACACAGCTCCGTCTTCTTTAACGAACTCCTGCGGGACCTTCTCGCTCAAGTTGACGGCCGTGAAGCTCTTCGGCAACTTGACGGTATGGAACTTGGCCCTGAGCGTCTCAATCACCGCCTTCCAGTCCGCGTGCGGCGTCAGACTGCGGCGTGGCGCGCAGCCGATGCAGTGCTTGCTGTCGAGCTGCACGTCGAGGGGGTCGAAGGTGTGGCAGCCGGGGGAGAGGGTGATGCGGATGCTGTAATTGTACATGTCGTGCGGGTCTGTGGTGCTGGGATCCGCGGCAGCATCGGCGTTGGGGGATTCGTAGAGCTCAAAGCAGATTTGCGAGAGGTAGTCGAGTTCTGGGATAGCGTTGCGGGCAATCTTGGTTTGGATGCCGCCTTCCAGGATGCAGTTGAGTAGAGTGTAGATGTGGGATTCCTTGGTGAAGTAGATGAAGGACTTGGCGTCGTCGCTGGCTTGCAACTCTTCCAAGTCCTTGACAATCTCTTTGAGTAGGGGTAGGCTGGTCAGCAGGCCGATCTCGAGCTTCTCGTCCTCGGTAATGCCGTACTCTTGCGGCCCGATGAAGTCGAAGAGGATCTTGCTCAGACTGTACAGCTCGTTGAGCTTTTCCAGGCGCACATCTAGCTTGGCTTTGGACTCTGGCGCATTCGCATCGCCTCGATAGAGGTTGAAATACGACTCCTTCCCGGTCTCCGCGCTAACAGCAGCCATGGCGTTCTTGGCAACAGACATGAAGTCCTGACTGCGTCTCCTGAATCCCATTCGCTCGCTGAAAGTCGGTCTGGCAGACACAGGCTTCTGTCCCTCCTTGGCGCTCATCTTGCCCTTATCCAGCTCACCAGAAGAAGTCATGGAAGTTTCACTGACTGCCGTACTGCTCCGCATTGGCGGTCTCAGCTCTGCCGTCTCCTGCGCATTGTCCCCTCCCTGGTCTTCCTGAACCGGCTGAGTTCCCTCATGCGTTGACCTGAACTCGTCACGTGCGCCCTGGCTCTCGGTCCGAACCAACGGCGTCCCATCCTCTTCAATGCCGTCCTCCATCAACTTCCTCACCCTTTCCTCCTCCTCCAGCTCCATCAGAATCGTCTTGCTTGGCGTGAAAACCCATTCCAGAAACTGCCGGTTATGCAGTGCGTCGAACTTCATCGTATCATACAGCTCGGAAATCTTGCTCGGATCGACCTTTTCGGCGTCGACAAATTCATTGAATAGCTTCTCCCACCTCTCCCGGAACAGGTCCGCATCTTCACCCGTACACCAGCGTTTTTGGATCGAATTGACCGTGAGGGTGTTCGGTGCAGGCGCTTCACCGTTGGGCGTCGCGGCAGGCGTGTTGATCTCACTAGGATGCTTCAGCTTCTCCAGGCTTGCCAGCGCCTCGCTCGACTGCAGCTTGGCGAAGTTGTGCCTCATCACCCGACGGTGAAACTTCATCAGCTCTACCACATTGCGGACGACTAGATACGGTTCCGGCGTGCCGTCCCTTGGCCAAGCGAATTGCTCTGGCGCCTTCTCTCCTTTCCGCAGCAGACCCTTCAGCCTCTTCTTCACCCGGTCCATCTCGTCCTTTGCGGCGTTGCTGTCATCAAGCAGATCCTTCCTCACCCTAATGCCCTCGGCATCGACATCCTTCTGGTCCAAGAAGGCGCCAGCAAAGATCTGCGCCGAAGTAGTGACTCTACGCTCGGAGGAGGTGAAGATCGAGACGTCCGACAGCACTTCGCGGTTCATCAACAATAAATCGTTCCTCATGTTCTCGCCGAGGTCCGACGCTTGATACCTCGCCGAATGTGTCGGTTCGCCACCCCATTTCATGACCAGCTGCAGCTTGTCGAGCACGAGATTGTTGTCCGCCGCAGCGACGCGGGACATGGTGACCTCTGAGATGGACTCACTCCTCGTTGCGCCCCTAGCAACACCGGGCCTTGCCTGCGTTTCACCCTGCTCGGCAATCAATGATCTTTTCTCCTCCTCTTGCTCTCCCTTGGAGAACTCATTTTCTCTCCACTCGATTCTTTCAGCTGTGCTTGACGTTTCGATTCTCTCGCCACTCTTCGGGTCTCCAATTCGATCGGCACCTTTCTCGACCTTTCCCTCCTTCTCCTTCTTCTTGTCCTTGTCTTTCTCCGCTCCCTTTGGCTTCTTGAACATGGGCTTGATCTGCACCTTGGTGCCGGGAAGACCACGTTTGCGCCGTAGAGCATTCTCAAGTTGCTTGAGCTTCGCCATATCCTCCTCTCCTTCTCCTAAAGCCATTCGTACAGCCTGAGCCACGCTATCAAGAGCCGCTTCACCCACCAAAAGCACCTCTTCCTGATGCCCCTTCAGTAGATCGACAAATGGCTTGGTATGGAATGTGAACTTGAACTTCTGTTTGGGCGTCCGGTCTGCGTGGCGAATGACGGCGACCATGCCTTTAAGCTTCCACTGGCTTCCACTTGCGGGGGCAGGCAGATCCGGCGGAGGCTCCGAGGTTTGGTTGGTGGCATCTATAGGGTCCTGCGAGATGCTGCGCTGTTCGTCTTCGCTCTTCAACTGACTTAAGCGCTCGTTTACGCCGGCCCCGATCACGTCGCTGCTGCCCGAGGCAACAGCGGGAGGAGGCAAAGCCTCATAGTCTTTACTGATCGGAATTGTTGGCGCTCTTTTCAATCCCTTGTCCAAGACTGGCGGGCTCATTAGGGGGCTCGTGGCGCCAATAGGCGATCTTGCTCCGCTTGATGGTTGCTGTCCGGTCTTACTCGCAGCTTGTGAGACATTATCTCGCAACTGACTAAACGACCTCGACTCGAAAACACTTTTCAACGCGCTCTTGCGTGCCGGCTCATCCCTGTCTTTACCCATAGTGCTCTTCCTTTGTATGGTCGCCAAACCATTCTTCTCGAGCGGTGCGGCACCTTCGCCACCCGCGACCTCAACTCCATCATCCGAGGCAGCAGGAGTAGCGCGACTTTTCCGCTTCAGCTTTTCGGCTATGAACATACCGCGTAAGATTCCAGCAGCCTTGTCGTAGTACTCATTGTTATCCTTCACAAAACTCCACCCGTTGACATCAATCACGTAACTCTTCTCCTCGACCCGCAACAAGTCGAAGCCACACACGCGCTGCCCGAAACCCGTGGCAATCTTCGCCGCCATAGTCTTCTCCTTGTCGGTCAGACTTGTGATGTATCGTATCTCCTTACCATTCGGATTGCGCTTCACCACACCGTCAACGACAGGAGACTTGCGAGTCTCTGCATGACAGAAGTCCGGCCCAACGGTGTAGGCTTTGACATCCTCCGCATTTTCCACCTTGAGGAACTGCTCGTAGACGTAGCTCTGCCCTGCCTCTGTCACGCAGCGAGGGATTACCAGACTGTCGTCCTTTTCGGACGATTTGTTGTTGACTTTGCGGAAAAGGCGTCGGCCACCACCACCTTGGGATTTGGGATAGTAGATGTTAATGTTGTGGTCTTCGCCCGACACTGGCTTTTCGACGAACGGTTTGGAGAGGCGACGACCGTCCACAACAAGAGTGTCGTTATCGTCCTCCATCTCCACAGATTGCGGGGATGAGGCGCCACCACCCCGCCCATCCTCGCTCCCTTCCAGCTGGACGCCGGTGAGCTCATCCACCCGCTTCGCGATGTCAGTTGACAAGATCACCGGTCCGCCATCTCTATTGACTTCTACTCTCCGCGGAGTGGGGACACCGAGCCGGTCCAAGATGTAGAGACACATCCTTCGATCCCACAAAATCGTCTGCATCGGTAGGTCATTGACGCAGAATGGTTTCCTCAGCTTTGCGTACGCAATCGCCTTTTCCAGCGGGAAACCATCGGAGAAGAACGAAATGAGGAAGTCGCAAAGCGGCCAGTTCTCCACGCTCTCATCCAATATCACCTTGTCCCCGAAGATGATGACATTGAACTCTTCGCCCTTGCCGACCAGCCGATTCAGAATATTCCTAGATGGTTTCGAGCGGGCTTTGGAATCGAGGGCGCAGATACCGATCGTGCCTACCCTGTTCGCGTTCGCGATCGAGGACCGGTCTGCGGAGGGTGAGGAGGAGGTACCACCAGAGACGGAGACTCGCCGGGAATCACCGGGCGTACGACCGCGTACTGTGCGTCCGCCTTGGCTGCGTGATTGGACTTGGCCTGTTGGGGCGGGTGAGGTGGGAGAGCTCACGGTCGATGGAACACTGGATGCACTGGGAGCAGCAGCAGGTTTCCCGTCACTGTTGCCGTAGCTGGGATCCATACTCGTACTTAACGCGCCATTTTGGCTGGAAGTCGTGACGGAGAGGTTGTTGGTTGCAGTAGTGGTACGATTTTGAGTAGCGGTATCACGTTCACTAGCGACCGAGCTCGATACGGATGTACCTAGGTTGTTGAGGGAGGAGAAGGACGTGCGGGTGTTCTGTGCCTCTTTATCGTTGCGTCGAGCTGCGCTGGGGTCGGCACGGCCGGAGGCGGAGGAATCTCCAGACACCTGCTCCTTACTTTGCGCCATGCCTAGTAAGCCCTCGCCATCTTCCACCGCCGAGGTGCTTGCTGTCGGCGTCATGTTCTCGTCCAGCTTGGTGCCTTTCGTAGAGATACCCGGATAGCGCGAATTCAGAGCCTGTCCCGGTCTGGCAGGCGGGGGCATGGAGATGCTCGCTCGATCTACGTCTGCGGAGGAAGTGTCCATGTCGGCCTGTCGCCCCTTGCGAGATGGGGAGGATGTGGATGTTGAGGATGCAGCGCTGAGAATATGCTGGTGGGAGGAGCTACGCGAGCGGGCGGAATCGTTAGAGGTGGTGCGAAAGAGAGGGTCGGAGGGGGTGGGAGACATTGCCCGGCGACGGGAGAAGGCGGCAGGGAATGGAGGCGTGGAGGGTAAGGTAAGGTAAGGTAGGTACGGCCCAGTTCAACGTTCTACCGTGACATTGGATGCAGGTGCAGGTGGTGTCAGGTGGGGATCACGGCGGAAAAGACAAGTGCCACCCAAGCGGTACTGCTGTGAACACAATCTCAACGCCTCAAAAGAGAATCTGGAAGGAACGACCCGAGTGCAGTACGGTGTCGAGGTCGAGTCCGAACGCGTCCTGTTGCACTCAGCAGTAAAGTACCTACACCCTCCTAGTCCCCAAGGCACGATTTCAACATCCGACCACCAAATACAGAGGTACAGCCCGAGGCCCCCGCCAATGACGATGGCAGGCGGGCGGCGGCTCGGCGGACTGCTCGGGCCGATATCGATAACGCACATACAGAGAGCTTAACTTTTTGCGCGCGAAACCTCCGAGTACACCAGCTGGAATGTCCAGATGTAAGGGCCGCAGCTCGTCAAAACGCATTACCGACTCCCTCTGAGCAGTGGCGGCAGCGGCGGCGGTGGCGGAGATCATGGAAATCGATCTCATCGACGGCAGAGTGGCTAAGCGTCAAAAGCTTACCAACGGCTCGTCGAAGCCCTCACGCCGACCTGGTGCCTCCCGCCTCTTCGCTCCATACCGCACCATCGGCCTCGTCTCACCCACCGCCGTCCCCTTCACCTCCGTCCCGCTTGGCAAGACGACGTTCCAGATCACGACCTCAGTCGGCCGCTCCCTGCAGACGTACGATCTCCGTCGCGGCCTCAATCTCGTCTTCATCACCCGCCCGCAGACGCCCGGCCCCATCACGGCGAGTACAGCATGGAAAGACAAGATCTTTGGCGCATGGTCTGCAGCTGGTGGGAATTTGAGTGGAGTGGGATTGGGAGCGGAAGTTGATGCCGACGCCGATGCCGGCAAAGCGAGAGGCGTCTGGGTCTTCAAGCGCGGCAAGAAGGAGGCTGAGCTCGAACTCCCCCCGCAATGGCGGGAAGATGTCAAGGCCTTCTGCTGCTTTGGCGGGTGGATCATTGGAGTTTGTGCTACTGCTCTCCTCGTCTGGAAGAGCGGCACGTATGACCTATACACCACCCTGCAAGGCATCTCGCCCGTCCACTTTACGAAATGCATCACGAGCTTGCCAACCTTCCTCAATAAGATCATCGTTGGTCGGGAAGACGGCAGCGCGGAAATCTGGAATGTCTCTGCCGCTAAGCTCGTCTACACTTTTCTGCCCCCGTCAACAGCATATGGCCCTGTGACGGCGATCGAGCCCACACCTGCGTTGGGTCTGGTGGCGATTGCATATGCCAAAGGACCTATCTTGATCCAGAACATCAAGACGGATCAGACCATCATGCACCTCTCGGCGCCCTCTGGCGTTCCTGTGACATCAATCTCCTTCCGCTCGGATTCCCTTGGCGCAGGCGAGGATGGACAGCAATCTGGCGTCATGGCCACGTCCTCGAACGCGAGCGGAGACATCACACTTTGGGACCTCAACAACGGCGGCCGCAAAGCCGGTATTCTTCGTTCCGCTCACGGACACCCCGCTCCTGGTATCCCGGGCGGTGTGAGCCGGGTCGAAATGCTGCCTGGTCAAGCGATCCTAGTAAGCAGCGGACTGGACAATAGCCTCAAGACTTGGATCTTCGATCAAACCCCCTTCTCGCCTATCCCGCGCGTCTTGCATCACAGAGCCGGTCACAGGGCGCCAGTGACCAAGCTGGAATTCTTGCCATCGGCCTCTGATGGCAGTGACGATACGGGAAAGTGGCTCATGTCGGCCAGCCAGGACAGAAGTCTCTGGGGCTGGTCTCTACGTCGGGATGGACAGTCTACCGAGTTGAGTCAGGGGGCAGTGCAGAGCAAGGCGAAGAAAGCTGGTCTTTTGTCCGCTGAGGGCAATCGGGACAGACTTGACGACTTGAAATGCCCCCCCATCACCGCGATTGCTACGTCTCTTAATCGGGACGGTGGCATCGGTGCTGTGCCAGGCAAACACCCAATCTGGCAGAACGCCAAGGGCAAGAAGATTGACGCTGAGGTATCTGGTATGACGGGCTGGGAGAGTGTCGTCACCGCTCACGTCAATTCCCACAAGGCGTTGACCTGGTTCTGGGGTCGCAAGCGGGCTGGACGCTGGGCTTTCACAACCTCCGACGACTGCCCTGTGAGCTCTGTTGCCATATCTCCGTGTGGAACGTTCGCAGTAGTAGGAAGCGAGAAAGGAGGGATCGATATGTTCAACTTACAATCTGGCCTCCACCGTCAGCGATTTCCGGCACGATTGACGCCTCAGCAGGCTAAACAGCTCAAGGTTGAACTCGAAAAGCAAGGCGGAGTCTTAGAGGAGAAGAGCAGCGATGGGAAGAAGATATTCTATCGCGGCCAAGGCAAGCATGTCTCCGCCATTGTCGGCCTGGCGGTCGACAGTCTCAACAAGACCGTTCTGTCAGCCGGAAGCGATGGAAAGGTGAAGTTCTGGGACTTTTCCTCCGGCCTCCTCCGCCATCAAATAGACTGGTCCGGTGCCACAGGTATCAAAGCTATACGTCTGCATCGCGGAAGCGACCTCGCAGCCTTTGCTTGCACGGACGGTTGCGTACGTGTAGTGGACATGTCTACACACAGACTCATCCGCGAACTTTGGCCTTCCCGGCCACCTCCTTCGCAACTGGAAGACGTTCCAATCACGGACTTTGCTTTCAGCAGTGATAGCCACTACATCGCCGCCGCGATGGGGTCCGTAATCTTGCTCTGGGATCTGCCAACAGGACATCTAGTGGACGCATTTCAGCTCCCGACCAGAGTCACGAGTCTCGCTTTTTCGCCGACAGATGAATTCCTGGCTACGGGAATGGAGGGAAGTGTGGGCGTGGATGTCTGGAGTTACAAAGCTCTGTTTATGCACGTGCCTACTAGGCGGATCACAGCGAAGGAATTAGAAGAGATCGTAGCTAGTGCAGAGTCACAAGCACCCACTGCAAGCGGAGAATGTGGCGCGCAACTGATCTCCACCTCCATCGGACACGAAGAGGACGACAATGGCGACACGCTCGATGACTTTGCGATCGAGAAGCAAGACGTTGACCAGCTTTCTTCCGATCTGCTAAGCCTGTCGCTGGTGCCAAGATCACGTTGGCAAAACCTCCTACATTTGGACTTGATACGGCAGCGGAACAAGCCAATCGAGCCGCCAAAGAAGCCAGAAAAGGCACCTTTCTTCCTTCCCTCCCTACAGGACCGGCAAGGCACCAAGTCAGCCTCCGCCGTAGCACTAGGAGACGCTGGGGACAGACTGCCTACTCCAGCCGAAGTAGAAAAAGAACGAAGCCGAGTCATGCGACTCAAGGGCGAAGGCGACCGAAGCCGCTTCACTATCCTTCTCCACCAGGCGCGGGCAACGGGGGACTTCACACCTTTCCTCGCGCACCTCCAGACTCTGCCACCTGCAGCCGCTGATATCGAGATCCGCTCACTGTCTGCCATGGACGATGAAATGACGACGTACGTGCGCGCTCTGACGTGTTTGCTGGAGGAGCGCAGGGCTTTCGAGCTTGCCCAGGCTTGGATGGGCGTTTTCTTGCGCGTGCATGGTGGGGTTATCATGGAGATTGAGGGGCTGGCTGAGGTCATTGCGGAGTGGAAGGAGGTTGTGGAGGCCGAGAGGAAAAGGGTGTGGAGGCTAGGAGGGTTTGCAGGGGGGGTAGTGAGTTGGGTGAAGGCTCCTAGAGTGTAGAGATATCTCAGCCCGTACGGAAAATTCGCAGGCAACGATCGGCTGTTGTCTTGCTTTGTGTGTTAGAGATGTACAAGATAGGTTATATACAGCATGCACCAAGGCGCGCCTTCTTCCTACCCGTAGGCCTGTTCTATGTCTATTTCTTCCTTTCCTCCTCTCTCATCCTTTCTTGCACGAGCACTCTTTACTACTGGTGAAAGAACCCTACAGCGTGAACAATACAGTACCTAGCTTGTAGAGTTGTATTGCACCTTACCTCTCCTCATCCGTTTCAACCTTGTGCTGTACGCAAGCATCGACATAACGGTTTGCCTGACCTGTGCGGAGTAAGAGGCAACCTCGACAGTTCAGTCTACAGAAGAGCCAGAACGGTCGAGTAAAAAATAAAAAATTGGACGCTGTGGGAATTGAACCCACGACCGTGAACCCTCTTGCTGGTTTCGAGCCCGAAGGGCGAGATCCAGCAGGAGGGTTCAGGGAAGTGTGTGTGCGCGAGCGAGATTTACCTTCGGCGACCGCTCTGCGCGGGGACATGCCGTACAGTGCGCGTATCCCATGCTCGAATGTACACAACCTCTCTGAACCCTCCACGGGCCCTCCTGCTGGTTTTGAGCCCAAAGGTCGCGAGGGTCGGTTCGTTATGGTGGACAACATCACGACAGATAACAACAGCTTGAGGTACCTACAGTTACAGACCTTGCGGCGACAAGCGCGATCCTGAGTGATGCGTGAGGTATGCATGGTGATAAGTTCAACTACGTATGCTGAGTAGAGAGCTGGGCCGACCACCGTTCGGCCATGTCTCGAAAGCACCAACAGTGTAGTAGCTTGCTGGAAGTGCTCTGTCGCATGCTAATCATCAACGTGCTCGGAGTCAGAGTGCTGCTCAGTTTCCCCGCCCTCGGCCTGAGCATCCTGCTCATCCTGCTCGTCCTGCTCATCCTGCTCGGTCTGTGCTGCAGCCGCACGCGACGACCCACGACGCTTCGGAACCGCCTTCTTCCTCTTCGAGACCGCTTCTCCCTCTGCCGCAGCGCCGGCGTCCGCAGCCTTGCGCTTCTTACCGCCTCCAGCACCGTCTCCCCCTGCTGATGCCTTCTTCGGCGGTCCGAGGTTGAACAATTTGGTCAGCGCGATGACCCAGTCGGTAAGGCCAGTCTCGGAGAAGCTGGAAGCCAGAGAGTGAATGCGCGTTGTGACTGGAATCGACGGCTGGCTGTTCTCGCTTTCGCCAGTGACCATCGCAGTTTCCGACTCCGCTTGCTCGTGCTGGGAAGCGGCGGATAGCTGTTCGAGGAAGCTCTTTGCCTTGTCTCATGGTCAGTGGAAATTGGCCCTCCTGACCGCGGGGTTTCACCTACTTGCTCCTTCGCTGGATTGCCGCGCGTGACGGTCAACGTCTTACGCTCGCCTTTGAGCAGATGCATCTGATCGCGAAGCGCGCCTCGGAAGTCGTCGTTGTCGAGCTGATTAACGATGCTGGCGTCTCGGTCCGTCGTCTGAGGGTCCTCCATCTCCTTCGCCGCGCCTTTGCCTACGGACGATCAGATTGGCCTGGACTCTAGGAACAATGCAACGTGGGACTCATTGGCTTGACAAAAGCGTGATAGCAAGGAATGTCAGCCCGGATGCATTGACAACAACTGCTTACCGGAGAGCCTGGCACTAGCAAAGTGTGTGAAAGCCTGCTTGAGCTCGTCGATGCTGGTCGCGATGATCGCCTGATTGTGCAGCCCAACGCGCTCCGGTACGGACATCATGTCTGGGTTCTTTACTGACAACCAGTTCTGTGAACTGACCGTCATGCCGCCCGGCAGACGTAACGGACTCGGGGAGCGACCGCCGCCAGATACGGTAGAGCGAGGCGACACCCCCTTAGCGGAAGATCCGCCGGGAGGGAGATGCTGGGGGGTGCCCTGGGTTGGCATCTGGAAGCCGGTGGGGGCGCCAAATGGCGAGGTGGTAGCGCCACCAGGCGTGGTCGGAGAATGGCCACGCGTGCCACCGCGCGGTGCAGTACCACGGTCTGATGCGCGGCCGCGGTGTTGGTCTGGACGACCCATAGTCGCGGCAGTTTGAGTAAGAGGATATTGAAGGGAATTTGTCACGAGGTGTCGCTGATACAAAAGCCTTCCGTAGATGGAGATGATGCCTGAACAAGGTACGGAATCACGCCCACAGCCCAGTCGCCGGAGGACGAGCCGGGAAATATAAGATGCCCGATTCTACATAGTCCATTGCGTAAGATAGTTGCGCCACACCGCTCTCGGGACTTAGTATTCAAACGCTTGAATGTCGAACAGCAGACATGAGCGTATCCGCCTTGCGCTCATCCGCTTTGCGCCCTTCCGGCTTGCGCCTGCTGTATGCGCCGCTGTTTGTGGCCCACATACAAACGCACCGTCTCCAACAGCTTTTGCGGTTAGCACATGCTTCAAAACGGACGACGACACACGTCGCCTTGTAATCGAGCTGAGCGCGTATCCTTGGGCGAGATTTGTGCGTCGACAAGACCCCTCCTCTGCTCCAGAAGATTTTTACATCTTCAGCGGCTGCGGATGGCCAATACTTACTTGCAGGTACCTGACCCAGTGCACCTTGCGCTGTGTCGTGAAGTCTGCAAACCACACTGATGCCTCAACGTGACGCGCGATAAACGACTCTCAAGTAATTCTCTAAGCGCGCCTGCTGGACAGCCTTGGATCTCTGCTGACAGCGTACGTGTATCGCCAAACGCGAGCTGCTGCAAAGTTGTCCTGCAAAGCATCGAATGCTTCTGTTTGTCATGGGAAACCTGCATGATGCTCTGCATACTACTAGCACCCCTGAGTACGAACGTTCTACGGTGTAAACCAGCATCATCACGCACCGAAATCCGTTAAGCCGGCCAGATCTCTGAATGATCGTCTTTCAGCGCAAGCATGCCGTAAGACTACCTTCAAGATGTCCCGAACGGATGGCGCCAGACCCTGGACGCCGCTGGGCGACGACAGTCTCACACACTGCTCAGAGACCCACAATCGATGCTCATCCGATTGGCGATTGGTCATGTGTACGTATCAAAGGCGGCCCAGCGCGTCAAGACGTAGCAAGCTCAGGGGCTGCTCGCTGCCTGCATGGCATTGTTGCACAACATTTGCGGTCACTGATCACAGCGCAATTTAATGTTACACTTGATGTTCTGCGATGCAGCTGACCGCACGTTTCCTACCGTGCTCGTGCGGTCATGTCCTGTTCCAGCTTCCACCGGTTATACAAAACTTGGCGGTCGACGAGCTACAAACGCTGCTACCCTGATGTCAAAACAGTGCTTGCAGCATGATGTCGATCGCGAGTCGCGGTGTTGGTGTTTGGTGAGCCAAGAACTTTGCTATGATCCACAGTATCACGACCTCTGTTGACAAATGCTTCTGTCGGTGGTCGACAGCAATAATATCCTCACCCGATCGTCGAACATCGAAAGTCGCTGCCACAACTGCGTTGATTTGATGTTCCAATTTCTCTGAAGACAAATGTCATTTGTGGCCACTGCCATCGCATCAGAGGCACGCTCGAAGAGATCTTTCGCCACTAGGACGGACCTTTGATCACACATTGCTGGCATTCCGCTTTCATCCATCGCTTGATCTATCCGATTTGGAATTTCGACATTCACCATGGTCGGCTCAGCCAGTATGCTTCCGGCGCGGAGCTTCGCCAAGCGCAAATCTCTACGCGACCAGATCGAGCGCATCGATTACCTTGATGAGGATGGGAAATACGAAATGCGATTTCGGATGATAGAGGAGCTAGAGGAAGATGTTCAGGCTGGCAAGAATTTCCGCTGGCACGCACCCTCTACCCAGAGCCGTCAAGACCATCACCTGGACTTATACAAGGATTTTGTGTGCAAATGGTATAAAGGTCTTGAGCAGGAAGAGATGGACACTATGGCAGAAGATGAGATGACGATCCTTCTGTTCCCAGCGGATTCGCAGACGCTGGCTCACCAATGCAGCTTGTAAGTTCATACCACCCTCAGGGTTTCATCGTCTCCACCGTGTTTGGTCTTCACATATGTCTAGCATTATCAGACAGACCCCATTGCTCAGATCTTCCGCTGACTATGTTCCAGGTTCGTGACGTACGCCTTCAAACAAGCTATTCCTCGGTCTCGAGCTGCTGGATCGATCCAGATCCGTACGCTCTGCCAGTACCGAGACTCATTGCTATACTGGGGCAAATGGTATTACGAGCACCGCGGCGCTGACTTTCCATACCGGAAAGTCTTCAACGAGATGGTAAAGTCCATGCGCTACGTCCAGAGTGTATACGGTGACCCGTTGGTCAAGACGGAGCGGCCCTGGCTTGGACTCGCGGAGCTTCGGCAGCTTCTTGACTTCGAAGCCGTGAACAATCGTTGCATTGAGCTGTCAGAACAGCATCAGGTTCTATGGTGCATCGGCAGAGTGACAGCCCTTCGGCCTGGATCTCTCTGTCCAAGCGGCCGCTACGCAAGGACGAAGCCATTGACTTGGCGCAGTCTCGTCTTCATCCAAGGCACTCAGCGTGGTGAATTCCATTGCCGTCTCACATTGGACCACATTGACATCAAGCGCAGCGAGGACACCGTGTTAGCAGCCGAAGCTCCCTCTGTGCATCCGCTCGTGATCAATCTGACGTCGCCGGAGCCGCACAACCTGGTTTTCTCTCCCGCACACCGCCTGCTCGTTATCGCTCTTCGACGCGGCCTGTTAAAAGGCATCTCTAACCTGGACGAGCTGCTCAGCTCGGAGTTCTACGAGATTCGAGTCTCTGAAGAGCACCTGGATGACGTAGTCTTCCTGGCTGGCATCCCTAAAGGAACAGCACTGGACTCGAAGAAGCCATTGAAAGCACACGCACTTACGGAGTACCTACAGCGACGTGGCTATCAGATTGGATATACAGTTCCACTTACGTGGTACGGTATTCGTCGGCGCGCCGCTACTGACATGGCAAGGCGGATTGGGCTGAGTGCGACACGTATCTTTCTGGGCCATACTCCAGACAGCCAGACTCTTGAGCGATACTACCTGAACGCTACGGAGACATTGGACAACATGGGGATTCTTACAGACCAAGGTATCGAAATTGGCGGCCACTCGAAGCAAATGGCATCCAAATGGGCGCCCCTCGCTCTTGGGAAACTGGAAGATCAAAGTCTTCAACGTATCCGAGGACAAGCACTCTCAGAGATGACTCGGAGACTCATCCTTGCAGATCCGGATGGGCCCGAAGAAGACACAGCGATAGGCTTGAAGAAGTACGTCCAAAGATGATCCCTCTCGCGTCTTCCGCAGCCTACCTAGTGTTCGAGCTCACCTCAGCCCTGCCACCCTGCGAGATCTTTCATTCCAGGTTCCTATCATCCGAACACACTTGTCAGTCAGTGTGCGGTGACTTCATAGCTGACTTGTGCTGGGATCTAGATACAGACGTCGCGTTCGTCGATTTGCTCAACAGCAGCTCGTCGAAAAAGAGATGGAGTGGCAGCGTGGACGCATTACTAAAGATGCAATGAAGCAGAGGACTGCCGCACTCCAAGCCTCGACCTTCGCTGACGAGGTCTTGCACCATGCTCTGGATGCCATGGAGGCTCGCCCACGTAGCCAATGGCTCAACACTGGAGATGAGCCGATCGCCGATGCTACGCTCGAAGATCCAACTGATGAAGACGGCAGTCTCTTCATCGGTGGAACTGACCAGATGGCAGAACATGAACCAGAACCTGAAGAAGATCTTGAGCACACACTAAGCACTACGCTTGCTAAGGACGTGGAACTGGACGAGCATGGCGCCTTTACGCTTACCATAGATTCAGAGATTGATGCCGAAGACCCTCGCAGCAAGAAATTGCAGGACCTGAGCTACAGCTTCCTCACTCGCTCAGCGATGCAACTATTGCTTGACAACGTTCTGTCGAAGCACGAGACTTGGTCTCAAAGATCGAAGACATGTCCAATCTGTCAAGATGACGATACTGTGACCGCAGAGCAAGCCGTAAGTTGGAATGCGTTTGCCGCTACTGACTATTGGTGTACTGACTGGTGTAGGGACACGAGTACGGATCCGCCGACAAATTGGACGCACATTTGACCGGATATTTCCACCATCCAGTGAATAAATGGAGACGCAGGGCTGAGCAGCACACGAAACGTGGTGGTCGCTATTTCTGCCCATATTGCGCGGAAGCTGGTATCGAGCAAGCGAAAGGGTTCAAGCGTATGCCCAACATGATGCACCACATTGTCGAGAGCTCGCAACTGTCCACAAGCAAGAAGCACGACGAGCTCAAGGCGACCGATGGCTGGTACGATGACGATTTCGAAAATGCTTTAAACCTTGGTCCGACGCCACGATCACTCGAGAAGTACATGGCTCACGGTGCCAAGTCACTGACTGAAGTGGGCATTGATACCACACCGCATCGCCAACTCGTCGGCACAGAACCATATGAGCATAGTGACAATATCGTACGGGGTTCTCACCCGTCGGCTCCACTGACTTCCCGCCATCTTCCATTTGTTCAGAGTGGCGACCTTTCGGTACCTTCTGCAGCAGATGCTATCCCAGCACAGCTCAAGGAGTTGATCACCACTGGCTACCCAGAGACCTTGCCTAATCCCTTGCCGCAGTACATGCGCGACGAAGTTGTCGTCACAGACTATCGACGTAGTCAAGAAGACGATACTGAGATGGGCGACTAAGTTACAGAGGGAGACGACTATTCGGTTACGTTCGTGGTACTGATAGAGGTCATAGTAGTATAGATGACGTGTAGTGTTAGCTTTGTCGGACTGGAAGTAGGGCCAGAAGTAATACATGCTGTAGAAGTCACATTGGGGATCCATCCTGTATCACGACCGATAATAAATAACAGAAGGCGATTACGCCCACGTTAGTACATCATCGATTATGGACTGAACGTCAAACAAGTTGTTACCTCAATTCGCATTAGCTGTCTTCAGCTTCCGACGGTAGTAGCTGTCTCATGCTTCGACACATTCTGCGTCAAAAGAGAAGGCCAAAGTATAGGTGGGTACGGGGTAAGTAAGAGTGGGAGGAACGGCAAAAAGAAAAACGTTGGACACTGTGGGAATTGAACTACAGCCAATTTGTTAGCATCGACATCGACCCGAATTGAGCGAAGGTGATGATCTTACCCCACGACCGTTCACAATCTTGCACATGCAAAGCGAAAATCATACCCCTAGACCAAGCGCCCGATAAGAAGACAGGATCGTAACGTCAATATTATCCCCTAATCTTGCGGACCGAAGTTTTGCCGCGAGTGCTACGGACGCGCAACGGCCTGACTGGCGCGACGCAGACGAACGTTCAAGGTACGCCTCCACCACTCCAGCAGTATTTGCCATCCAGAGCACTCCGTCCCCGCGACATTCCAATGAACCGGTCGCAGATGAGTACATTCGCGCGTAGATGACCTGAAGATGAATATCTTACAGAGCGACAAAAATATCACTACCTAGGTACTCTCTTCACACAACACAGTGACAAGTTTCAAGCCACACGTCTCCGTGCATTAGCATGGAGACCACGGACAGCACGGCATTGCTGCTACTAGATCTACCGGAAAATGCACTGGCCGGCATCGACCTATTCACATTCACGACCACGCCTCGCTTCAAAGGCGTGAAAGGCTTACCGCCAGGCTATCACTTCACTTTCGTTGGCTCAAGTACGGCATTTTCAGAGAGACACGGTCTTTGGTACAAGATCGCGGACACGGCTGGAACTTCTGCGCCGCCCCTCTATATTGCAAGATGGGAGACAGCAAATGAGACTCTGGTGCGTGAAACTGCGGAAGTCGAGGTACTCCGGTGGCGTGCCAATCTGGGTGGGATATGGAGAGAAGGTCTTACCCCGTACAGCCAGTCTACGATCTCTACAGAGTCAGACGAACCACAAGAAGAGTTTGTCAATTGGCCGAAACTTACGATGCACGTCACCGATCGCCTATTGTCCCGAATCACCGGCGACAGCTGGAGTCTCAGCTCTGCAAGCTCGGCTAGACGAGACCTCGAGCAGATACCTGGTCTAAGCAACGAGGACCTCGGACTACAAGCGGACACCGAGCTCAGCTTCCTGCCGATAGACCTGAAACAGACATGGCGCGAAGGCGCGACTGGACGGGAGCGGACAGACGCTGCGCAGGACCGCACTTGGGCGCTCAACAACATCATCGAACAACACTGTGGGAACAGCAATTTGTTGGAGATCGTCGGCGAGTTGCAGTTCTGCTTCCTCATGATCATCACGATCAACAACTTCTCTTGTCTAGAGCAGTGGAGACGGATCTCGACTCTGCTTTTTACCTGTCGCGCGGCTGTGGCGACGAAATCAGAGATCTTCGTGCAGGCGATCAAAGCACTTACGCTCCAGCTTCAGCATTGCAAGTTGGCCGAGAGTGGTCTGATAGATTTGGCCGATGAGGGCGGGTCTCTGTTGAAGGACTTGCTCGCGCGATTCCGCAGAAGCTTGCAAGGTCTCTCTGGTATCGCTGTACAAGCAGTGGAAGATGAACTCGACGACTTGGAAGACTACCTTCGCACCGAGCACGGCTGGCAGTTCGGCGGCACTTTCGCGAAGTCAGGGGTGCTGGAACTGGAAGACGGCGAGCAAGTGCGTATGGACACAACCGCATATGACGAAGATGACGAATCAGGCGAGTATGCTCCGCAGATTGTCGATTTGACACCGGACATGGCTAGGTTGCTGCAGGTTGCTGGAGCGGAGGGGCTGCACCGTGGGCTTGAGAAGGCTTCTTTGCATGAGGTGGAGTCGTCCACCGAAGATGACGAAGTGGCCGAGAAGGTTAATAACGGCCAGGGGTTGCATCAAGAGCAAGAAAGCAGTGGAGAAGAGGAAACGATGGGTGATCTCGACGAAATGGACATGCGGTTCTGACGACACACAAAGGACGGGACGTAACGTCCTCACTAAAGCATCGACTAATATGCATGATGTACTTGGAGAAAGTCGTGGTCGTTAAAGGCGGTCAGCCAGCGAGAGAGCAACGAAGAAGAGGAGGACAAGGTTGCAGATCTCAGGAATGTGGCCACTCTACCCTACTAGCAGCGGAAACATCGGGTTGAAACCCGCTTCCTTCTCGGAGAATTGGCTGACCTTGATGGAACACTTGACGAATGTCTTGGCTGGAAGAGGCTGTCAGCATGTGAAGGGCCCAGTGAAGTCGACGAGATGCTTGGCGATCTTCTGCCACGGACCAGCACAAGCATCAGACTGGGGCCAGTCGCACTGCCATCCCCCCGGCAGCCGGCTCTAAGAATGATCTGAGCAGCATCCACAGCGCCTCCACAGAAATTCCGTTGGCCTACGCGGTATGTGCGAAGTGGGTGGCACACACCTTGTATTGAAGGACTCAAGACAACGGACGAACGATTGGGAGATCCACTACTCTTCACATCTATGTGAATGCAGGTTTGGCTTGCATATGTACGCCTTGCCATCATTGGCTGCAGCCGCTACGGGCAGCAAGACATAGAGTCCCACCTAGTCTTTATATTCCATAGCCCCAACTTCCTCGTGCTGATTCAGCTGAGATCAATATAAGGTATCCTCATGTCGTAAACTCAGCAGGCACGTGTTGTCGACGTTGGCCGTCGGACGTCGGCAAGAGAAATGTCCGGAGATAAGGTGTGCTCTAGCCCCAGTTCTGGAGGTAGAGCAAGGCTAAAGTCAGTCGAAGGCGTCATGCGGCCGCCCCGGGGCCTTGACTTTCTCGTCGACTTTTCACCACCATCGAAGCGCGACAGCCAGCAGCGGAGGTTGGTAAGCGGTCAGTGCTTGGATGGAATGGCCGTTTGCGACATGATTATTATCGTTTAGGTCTTGGAGAGACGGTAGGTTTCATCTCTCCCCACCACAGTACTCATTCCTCACGACACATTCCCTTGTCCTATACAGATAGACCGGCCCATTTTTTCTCATCCCAGCCTGACGAACGGTCGATCGCGGCCGTCGTAACGGAGATATTGTCGACTCCGACAACGGCTTGCGCGCCCAGCAATAACCAGGGCTTGCCCGAACACGATCGAAGAGCGCAGGCGCTCGCAGCATCGAACATCATAGGGTAGAACCATGGCGGCCACGCAAACGAAAAGGCCATTGTCCGACGTTCTCCCGCCTCTGATCTTCGGAACCGCAACGTTCAACTTCCAGTACAACAAGGATCCCTACGAGTTGGACACGACCGGTTTGGTTCAACGTGCGCTGGAATACGGCGTGCGAGCATTCGATACCTCGCCTTACTATGGGCCATCCGAGTCGATCTTGGGCGCGGCGCTCGACACAGACTTCGTGCGCAACAACGTTCCTCGCAAGGACTTCTTCCTGATCACCAAGGTTGGCCGGATCGCATCGGACGAGTTCGACTACTCCCGCGAGTGGGTGCAGCAGAGCGTGCAGCGTAGCCTTCAAAGACTCAAGTCGCCTTACCTGGATCTTGTATACTGTCATGATGTGGAGTTTGTTTCCGAGGAGGAGGTCATGGAGGCGATCAAAGAGCTCAGGCGCATAAGAGATGAAGAGGGGACGATCAAGTATGTTGGCATCTCTGGCTACCCTCTGCCGGTGCTTTGCTCGATCGCTCATCGGGTCTTGCGGGAGACCGGAAAGCCGCTGGACGCGGTCATGTCATACGCCAATTTCACCCTTCAAAACAACCTACTGGCAAGTGCTGGTATTGAGGAGTTGAAAGCCGCTGGAGTAGATGTGGTCCCGAATGCTTCCGTCCTTGGAATGGGCTTGCTGCGACGAGAAGGGGTCCCTATCGGCAGCATGGGCAACTGGCATCCTTCTAGCGACGACCTCCGAGCTGCGGTCAAGCGGGCGAGCGACTTTTGCGATCGACACGATGAGAAGCTCGAGGTCGTCGCGATTCGGTATGCGCTCGAGCAGTGGCTGCGCATTGGCTCTTGCGTGGGCTCTCGTGGTGACCCAGCGTCTGGGGTGCCGTGGCAGCTGGAGTCGAACGAGCAAGTAGGTGGCTCGAGGCTAGGTGTGAGCGTCATGGGTGTCAGTAAGACGAGCGAATTGGAGAAGACGATGCAGGTGTGGAGGAGTATCCTGGACGGCCTGGAAAACGGGCAAGAGACGGCCATCAGAGCTGGGCGTTGGAAGCGCGACCACGATTGGAGCCTGAACCGACGGAAGGCGATTGAGATCTTGGCAGATGGCATTCACGAGCACATTGACGAATATCTGGACTATACTTGGGACAGCCCGGACAAGGACTTTGTCAACAAGCGTGGCAGGGCGGAAGATCAAGGGCAACTCAAGTCGGCTGAAGAGTCGTGGCTGACGCCCGCTGCGAGTCCACAGGCTGAGGAGCTACAGCTGCCGGACGAGGCCGCATTGCCGCTGCGATAGGCTCGAGGTGAGATAGGAAAGGAGACTTGGGGGATATGTACGAGTGATGATACCTTAGCGCTACATTTGGTGGATATGAGTGGCCATTTCGTCGGCCATCTCAGGCTGAAAAGAATTTGATAGATAGCTATACCTAGAGTACCTGGGTACCTGAAGTACGCAGTTGCAATCTGCAGTTGAATGCCCACCGCATCGCACCTGATTGTCGCGTGCACATTCTCATCTGCATGACCTGAGTCCACCAGCGAAGTTGTAGGTGAATACAGTTACTTTGTTATATATATGGTATGGGTGTATTCTCGGAAGGCACGTGTCAAGGTTCCCGTCAGGAACATTAATGTTCTCGTCCCGCGCATCTGGCCGCCGGCAACGTCATGCACTTGCGCACCTGCTGCACCTCGAGCCTGCTTCAAGTTGTTGCCCTGCTCCTGCTCCTGCTCCACTCCACTCCCGACGACCCCGAGCTCCCGTCAGGCGTAGTCCCGAAGCTTGAGGAGCCCAACACGCTTAGCGGACAACGCTGACTACTACTGTACTGTGCTTTGTGCAGCAGGAGACACTATCCATAACTTGCTTACCTTGCTCACGTCGATACTGCAATCCATTACCGGCACTATCATTACACCCGTCCTCTCGGGATGCCATCATAATCCTCCCCCGGCACTGCCCTTGCCCGTACCATCCCGACCAGCAATGATGGACGCCGCGCACTGATCCGTGACCACCCTCCAATCTCTGGTAATCAGGTACCGTGGGTGCAGCAATCCCCGGACCTCACGTGCACCACCGCGTCTGACATCCAACACATCTCTCGCACGTGACCGGGGTGCCAGAGACGATGTGAATGCGGTTGCGGCTCGCCAGTGAGACCACCGACACATCGACCGACGAGCCCATTGCTTGCCGCATGAGGCCCTACCCGGATCACACCGCAGCACTAGCCCTATCGTAAGGGATGGGGAACAATTCGTCCAAGGATGAGCGGAGGCCGTCGCGGGCAGAAGCGCCCCGGCAAGCGAGCTCGCGGCCTGAGGCTGGGCAAGCTTCACCCTCTGCACCGTCTCAAAATCCTGCGACGGATCGAATAGCAGCCGCCATCTATGGGACTCGAGGCAGCGGCGGGAGGGGCAGCAGGCATGACCTCTCCTTCTTGTCGCTGGGCCGAGACCGAGATCGAGATGCAACTCAGCCGGAGCGTCCGCGGGAGACGAAGCAAGAGAGGGAAGCCAGGAGGGCGGAGCGCGAGAGACAGACACGGCTGAAAGAGCGGGAGCGGAGTGTGCGGGAAGAGGGCGTGGACGGCGGCTTCCTGGTCACGCTGGGCACATACACCGGGCCAGAGGACTTTAACAAGAGCATCGTACGGCAGCTGCAGATTGAGCGGAGAGTCGCCCCTTTCTGGAAAGGGCTGAACGACCACTCGGACTCGTGGACGGAGGCGCAGTTGGTGGCAGCAGTGCGAGACTTGCCAATACCGGCTGCAGACGAGATACCGCCGGACATGGCACGGGCTGGGTCACAAGGCTCCTCGAATCCGCGAGGGTCCGATGTCAATGTAAACAACCTGACCGTGCCAATCGCCTCCCGATCTCAATCCTACCAATCCGATACATCCGCCAACCTGTCGGCTTCGCACCCAGCCTTTTCCAATTCAGGGACCACCTCGCCTACCAATCTTTCATCAGGCACAGCACTGCTTAGAGGGCGCGCAAAGACCTTGGCATCCCTGGCGACCGGATCCAAGAGCCACTCGCCTGACATGACGCCCAAGGAGATACAAATGAGTAAAGATCCGTTCGTTAATGGCCTACCGATCGAAGCGTACCTGTATAAAGAGGCGTCGGAATGTCCCATTTGCTTCCTTTATTACCCACCGTGGCTGAACCGGACCCGATGCTGTGATCAAGCCATCTGTTCTGAGTGCTTCGTACAGATCAAGCGGCCTGATCCTCACCCACCCGAACACGAGCAACCGGGACAAGAGCGGCCACCGGAAGAAGAGGCTGAGCTGCTTGTGTCGGAGGTCGCCGCCTGTCCCTTTTGCGTGACCCCTGAGTTTGGTGTTACCTACGATGCGCCACCCTTCCGAAGAGGCCTAGGGTACGCAAACCAGCAACATCCGCTGAAAAGCTTTAATTCTGCCATGTCGTCTTCGTCATCACTACAGTCTGGCGGTGGACGTCGAAGAGCACAGTCGCTATCTGCGAATGCTCCCCAAGTCATTACCACCGATAAAGTGCGGCCAGACTGGGCGAAGAAACTAGCAGATGCTCGTGCTCACACGCTGCGACGGTCTGCCGCAGCTACGGCTTTACACAATGCCGCTTACGTGATTGGAGGCAACGACGGTCAGGCACGTCCTGGCCTCAGTGCATTTGGCAGGCGGCGTAGAAACCTTTTCAGCGATAGCCCCGGTGCGAGCGGCAGCGGAACACCACGCTTGCCAGAAGGTAACGCTCATCGGTCCAGCAGACCGCGCACAGAGACGTATGCTGACAACGCTTTAGAAGGCAGCAGCGAGGCGCATCCTGCGCGAACCACATCCAGACGCCACCGCGTTGACGATCTGGAAGATCTTATGATGATGGAGGCCATCCGTCTATCGCTTGCTGCAGAGGAGGACCGCAAACGGAAAGAAGACAAGGGGATCCGCAAGGAGGAAAAGAAGAAAGCCAAGGAGGATAAGAAGCAAGCCAAGCGTGACGACAAACTTGCCAAGAAGCATGGTAGCGGTACTTTATTGGTCCGCCCCGGCACAAACGATAGTAGCGGCAGCACTTGGGCTTCAACAAGCATGACACGCTCGACTAGCAACCTTAGCGGGCCAGCGGCCATTCCAGAAGAGCAAATTCAGGGCAAGGGCAAAGCTCCTGTGCAGGATTTTGCTGGCTTCAACCCTCTGTCGGATCCTACATCCACTTTAAATACCGAGTTTGGAGACGATCACCGGGACGACACATCCGGCTCGCCGTCGCCTTCAAGCGGTTTACGAAAGCCACGAGAGAACCCCCAAGGACATCTCCAAGCTTCGAGAACTCATCTCCAACCCTCCGCCTCGAACCCAATTTCCGCTCCGAGCCCTCGTTCGCCACACTTCCGCCAGTTCTCCAACGCATCCTCCATCGCTTCATCAAACGGCAACTCCGCCCCCAGCAGCCTCCGCGCTGACTCCAACGTCCCCTCCGCGACCGGCAGCCGCCTCGACGTCTCCGGCGACGACGAAACCCCCGGTCTCGGCACCACCCCTACCCACTCCGAACCCATGTTCAACTTCCGTTCCCTCGCCGCTATGATCGGCGACGAGGACAAAGCCGGGCGCGAAAGCGAGCACATCGAGAACGCATCGCCCTCGCCCCCAGCGGAAGAAGAGCTCAAAGAGCCTAGCCCAACAGGCTCTCCACCTCGGGCCTCGCCGCTAGCCACCCCGGCTGAAGGCAACCGCAGCCGCGGCGACAGCGGCGAATCGAGCGCAAGCGCGCCCCCACCAATCTACATCGAGCACCCACCTACCCCCGGCGCCGACGATGAGATCACCCCTGTGCCTACCAACGTGCAGCAGGTCGCACATGACCCAGATCGTAAGGAGTATGGGGCCGTGAATGTACTGGAGCATGGGCATGTGCATGGCACGACGTAGTGAGATGCATCTTCTACTCCCTCCCATCAACACCAAACACCAAATAAGAAGGAGCGAACAGACAGACGGACCGGAAGTTAGCATATTCATTTACCACGGCGTCCGGGGGGACCAGGGGGAGGGGCGAGGAATGATCATGACGGGTAAAACTTTCCAGAATGCGAGGCGTCTTAGTCAGGTGTTCTGTCTTTTTCTTCGTCGTCTTATTCGTCGAGCGCGAGCGGGAGTCTCATGATGAGAGGAAGAAAAAAGCATCTTGGCTCTCCCGCGGCGTTCGCTAGTCAGGACGTCGGAAGATGTCTATACACTTACATACACACTCTGTCCACCCCTATGTCATTCCTTTCTGTCTCGCTCCAGCCAGACATGCGCAAAGAAGTACTCTGTTACGGGAGTGTCTGGCCGAGCATCTTCGGCATAAGACAAGCCAGGCTTTTTCTTCTCTCGAAAAGGGAGGCGCTGAGGTGTTCACGATCGCAAGCAAAAACGTTAGCCTGAACGCAGACCCGAGTCACTGCAGGAAGATTATGCTACGACGACGAGACGAGAAAGCAAAAGGGGAATACCTCAGTGAAAAAATTTGTGGATTTGAAAAAAAAATAGTAGCTCGTACATCCAGCCTATTGCGTCCATATCCCTCCCTGTCCATCCTCTCGATCCGTTCATCTAACAGTGCAACCAGCCAGCCGTGCCTTGGCCCCCACATGTTTTGATGCGCTGCGAAATGCTCAGCGACTAATGATTCCCCGACACGGTAAACGCTCGCATGCGAAACGCTGCATCCTAGATGCTCCCCTCGCCCGCTCGCCTGCCTGCCTGCCTGATTGCCGGGCATGTCTATGCCCAAAGAAACTCATGTGCGCCTTACGGATCTCAGAGTCCTCTAAATCCTGACTATGCGCCCCTTTTTCCCCTCTCCTTCCGCCATTCACTCTGTCGCTTGCGGACTTGCCGTTCATATGCTGCCGTGATTGCCGAGTGGTTGGCTGAATGGTCGATCGATAAATAGTGTTGGTACAGAAAGGGTGGGAGGAAGTTGGGTTGATATGATAGCTGAGCTGGACTGAACGAATTGGCGGAAAAAACATTACGA
Organism: Salinomyces thailandicus; assembly: GCA_005059885.1. Taxonomy (NCBI): domain Eukaryota; kingdom Fungi; phylum Ascomycota; class Dothideomycetes; order Mycosphaerellales; family Teratosphaeriaceae; genus Salinomyces; species Salinomyces thailandicus. Next base: position 97,583 of record NAJL01000006.1, on the reverse strand, counting down.
GGTCTCCGTGAAACACTCGTACATGTAGATGAGGCCGAAAGCCAAGAAAGCTACAGCGCCGCCGATGGTGACTGTTGCATTGATCGTCAGCTCCGTTTCTCATCTATCCCCATATAAATTGATATGGGTTGGAAGTGGGTGGGCTGTAGACTTACCAACTCTCATGCTAACCCGCCCCGCGAGTGCCCGCCCGCCTATCACTGCAAGACCCGTGCAGCACGCATGCCCTGTAATGGCGCCGAGGGTGACCCACCAATAGTCCTGACCAGCGGCCATGGCGATAGTGGCGATTTGCGAGCGGTCGCCCCATTCGCCTAGGAAGGTCATGATGAATGTTTGCACCCAGGCGGGGCTGAGGACGAGGGTGAGGAGATTTGTGAGGCCGGAGAGGCCCTGGCGCGGGGAGGAGGATGGGGAGGTTGAGGGCAGTTTCTCGGAACGGCCAGATTCCATGGCTGAGGAGGAGTGCCGAGCGGTTTGGGATTCTTTCTCCTCGAGCTCGGCTTCGACTTCTCTCATTTCCTCTCCGACACCGGAGTCAGCTGGCATGGCGAGGCCTTCGCGGAGGAGGCGGGCGCCGAAGACGAGGAAGAGGAGAGCAGCGGCGAAGGTGGTCAGGCGCTTAGGGAGGAGGGTGGGCAGGACGTGACCGAGGATGGCCGAGAGGATGGTCATAAGTATAAGGGCGGCCAAAGCAGCAGTGAAGACGAGGAGGCGGTCGTGGCGCATGGCCATGAGGGCGGCGACGAGGAAGGTCTTGTCACCGATTTCCGAGAACAAGATCATGGTGAGGGAGAGGCCGAAGGAGTGGAACCATTCGTGCCAGTCTGTGTCGCCGACTGTGCCAGGGGAAGTAATGGCGGGTTGAGGTCTGGCGTTGGTGGGCGGCTTTGACGAGCCTTCAGTATAGGGCATGGTATCCTGCAGCCATTTGTTGTTGCCGGTGTTGCTATCAACAGGTGGTTCCCTGGCTTGTGGGCCTCCCTCAACTGAGCCGGGGCCTTTGTGATCCGGATGGGGGATATTGTGAGGTTTGTCCGGCAGGTCTGCCGGCTTTTCTAGACCAAGTCCGCCGGCGCCATACTCGCCACCCTTTTTGGCTGTGTCGCCGTCTTTCTCGTTTTCCTTGGCTTCGTCCTTCCCAGCTTTCGCCCCTTTCGCCCCTTTGGCCCCTTTGCCCGCAGCTTTCTTGCTGCTGCTCTTCTCTTGCGTCTTGCCCTGTTCAGCTGCCATCCGCTCTTGCTCGCTGTGAGGCAATGGCGGAGCCTCATTGGGTGCCTTGGGCTTCTTCTCCGCATCCCCTTTGAATGTATTGTCTTTGGTCTTCTCGCTGATGCCTCCTTCAGTGCCTGTGGTGCCCTTCTTCGGCGCCACGCGGGCCTCGTCATTCATCACACCATCATTCTTCTCCGGAATATCCGCCAATGACCAGCCATCTTCGCTCGACGCCTCAGCGAACTTCTCCAAAGACGTCGGGCGAGACTTGGCGGTCGTCGTAGCGTCTGCTGCGCCCTTCCGCCGCGTCGTCGTCTCGTCCGGTGTGGTGTCCACAAAGGGGCCTGCGTGGGGCTTGCCGTCTAGGCCGTCCACGGGCGCGTCGTCCGTCCCGACATACGGCTTCGGGGAGGTAGAGGGCTTCCTGCCCTCCTCCGTCGTGGTCGTCGCGTCCGCCGCGTCTGCCTGAGGCCGGAATTTGGCCTTGCCTTTGCCAGCGGTCTGCCCTTTGGCGACATTGAGCTCCAAGATCTCCTCCTTGGTCAGGCGCTCCGTGTCGCGCTTTTGCAAACGGCCGTTCTTGGGCGAATCGAGGTCGGCGGCGGCAAAGGCAGGCAGCAGGAGGAGGAGGAGAGGTGAAGCTCTTCGGAGGCGCATGGCGGGTGACGTTGTTTCGCGCTCAACACGCGCGTGTGCAGCTGAGCAGGCAGCAGCTCAGGTCGAGGAGCCGAACATGGGATGGCAGGCGCAGGTCGAGAATGCCTGAGGTTTGACTTGTCGCTCGCGAGGCGAGCAAGTTGTTGGGGATCTTGTGTATCAGCTGACGTCTCTCTCTCTCTGATGAGCCCGACGAGCTTGGAGCGTCTGAGCCTCAATCGAGCTCGGTGGTCTCAGTGTCCTCCCGCCAAAAGCGGATCGGCGGCCGAGGAAGTGACGGCACGGGAAGGTGCAGCCCGGGCGGGATCTCGGGAGACAAGGAGACAGCGACGCTACCGTCTCAGGAATCCAATCCTTGACTCCGTGACTCCCTGGGTGTAAAGTGCAGGCAAGCAGGTCCGTTGACGATGCGATATCGATATGGACTGTCGGCGCGTGCAAGGCGTGTGGGCCTGAGGCAGAACAGCAAGAGCTAAGGAGCGTGTACAGTCGTGGGCGAGGGAGGGAGCGGCAAGGAAAGAAAGGGAGGGACGGTGGTGCAGCATTATTAGCACCTTTCTCTAAGGACTCACAGTACCAGGTACTTACATATAGCAACACGTCTTCTATTATTTCTCCTGGGGCGCAGCGGCTCGTGATATCTCACGCCAGCAGCTGCCCTATGAGAGCACTAACCATGCCAGTCTGGGGTAGCTCGCAACGAGCCCACGCGCATCCAGGGTGCTCTCGTGACACTGCCTTGTTAGGTGAGTTGCTGGGTGCGGTACCTGTAATCGCCTGTGACAGTCCACGTGACAGGACAGGCCTACTTCTGTTCTACTAGGTTTGTTCAACGCGTCGTGAATGAGACAGGAAACGCACGTGATATCACAATAATCAACTCCTGTCACCTGCAGCGCGTTACAAACCGCAACATTCATGAAAGCCCCAGCACGCGTCCGCGCCAAGTGGCTTAGCGCGTCGATGAAACTGCCAAGCAATTTCAGGCAACCCTGACCCTGCCCTAACCCTGGGTTTTCGCAACAAACCACCTCCTGCGACTCCCACTACCTGTCTACGTACTGGCTCTCTTCGTACCGACGACGACGGTGGCTTTTCATACCGTTGCTCTCGTAGCCAGGAGTCATGGCCAAGCAATACGCGTCCGCCGGACCGGCTAGTCGCCAAGGTAGCGCCGCTCCCAGTGACGCGCCCGCTGCGACTGCACCGGCGAGGACGACGCGGTCGACGCGTAGCCAGAGTCGCGAGCCAAACGTGCAACTTGCAGTCGGTGGTGAAGAAAATGTGGCTGATAGCACGAAGAAGCGGGGAGGAAAGAAGACCAAGGGTACAGCAGTGTCAGGTACGTGATTTCATTACAACCCTAACCCGACTGTAAGACGAACGGCAGACGGGGCGTCGAGACAACCTCTTCGTATGTGAGAAGCTTCCGCTACATATGTGCTACGGTGACGACTAGCTGCAATGACTTCCACAATGGCGAATACGCCTGTCATCATCGTCGACGAGGCGACGCCAATACGTACACCAGACAATGGCTAACGGCAAGACCAGACCTGGCGACCGTCGCTGAACAAGACGCCGACCACCCTGACGACGCGCAACACCAAAAAGACATTGCAACGGCCGAGCAGGAAGCTGTTGACGATGAGGCGGAGCTCGAAACAACCCCCAAGACTCCCTTCTCCCAAGAGGAGATTGCCGAGCTAGACCCGGACGTCATGGTCGACGTTCTGCCCAATCTCGCCACGGCGGCCGAGCAGCTGAGCTCACTGCTATTGCCGGCCGATCTCAAGGCGAGGCCTGCCGTTTGGAGAGAAATCCGGGCTCGCGGGTCACGGCATCAGAAGCTGCTCAACAATCGCACCGCCTCCTTGCTCGTCCACAAGCACAGTTTCGGCAATCAGGAGTACATCGAGCCTAGTATCGTTCTACGAGCCCTGCTCGGCGTGCAGACAATGGCCAACGTACCCGACGGGCTTTGGAGGCCCGACAGCATCATCTACAAGATCAACCTCGCCCAGATGCTTCACACGACGCTGGTTACCATCGGTGATCCTTTGGAATACGAATACGACATCCATGAAGCTTTAGTCGGGCTGGTTCGGCAGTTTCCGAGTGCAGTCGCTGGCTCGAGCTTCGACACCGAGGCCGTGCAGACGTGCCTTGAGCTGCAGACGCAGCTCACCATTGTGCGTCTGCATCTCTTCAGCGGGTTCGACGAGTACGATCCGAGTAGCATTGTGAGCGAGACATTCTACAACCGTGACGAGGAAGGCGTCTATGTCTTCCACGACGCTCTGGGCATGGACCAGCTCGACCCGGTGGAATTGGACGTCTGGACGGACAAGATCGGCGACTTGGTCTCAGACTTGCAGGCACCTTTTCGAGGCCAAGGGTTGAGCTCCACGGAGGAGTCGCTTGAAGCCGTGAGGGCACTTTTTCCATGGCACGGAGCTGTCGATGAGGTTGTGAAGTATTTCGAAATGCGTGCGTCCGAACTGAACTCTGAGATCGCTGAGGCTGGTGGCGTTGATGTCATCGTGGCTTCCCTCAGCGAAGAAGTCGAGGGCCGATATACCGAGCGACTGGTCGCTGAAAAGCGCCAGAGCTTCGGAAAGTCAGGCGGCACACCAAAACAAGCCCTTTCGGGCATCGCCGCACTGAAAGCTCGCGAGCAGAGACTGTCCAGTCAGGTCGCGCAAGCTCAGCCTGCACCAGCGGCTCAAATGATGGACCCTCGCCTAACGCAAGAACAGGAGCAGGCACCAAATGCACCGGCTGATGAATGGGCAGCACTGCCCGACGACGACGATGAGGAACAGACTGCCATCCAGCAGCATGCACAGTCAGCGCTGCAACAGTTGACCGGCTTTCAAAATTCGCAGAGACAAAATGCCAAGGGCAAGCAACGCTCGTTCAACGATCGACAGGACAACGCTCAGCGCATCTCGTTCACGGACAGCCAAAGTCAGCCTCGGTCCCAAGCTGGTCCCTCTTCTGGCGTCCCAGGCCGCTCCTCAGCTCCCGGTCCGTACCACATCAGCCCGAAACGCAACGCCAAGCGTACCCACGCCGAAGTCGATAACGGCCTGACCGATTTTGAGCCCACCCAAGACGAAGGCTTCCAAAACGACGTCCGCGATACCTCCGCTGCCGACGCCCGCCGCAAATCGGCCCCCCGCCCACAACCGTCTCAGCGCCGCGCCGCGTCCGCTACCACAGTCGCCTACGAATACCCCGGCTCAAACTCCGCACCTAAGCGCCAGCGCAAGAACCCGGGCTCCTCCATCCCGCTCCCTGTGGCTCCCACCGACCCCGAAGCCGGCGAGATCCCTTCATCCGAGTACTACCAGCGGGCCAAGAACCTCGCAATCCAGAATCGACTTGTCGCAGCCTCGCAGAAGGCGCCGCAAGTACGCACGCCGTGGGATGAAGCAGAGGAGTTTGCGCTTGTCGAATTGATTGAAGAGCACGGCGGCGACGGCATCAGCTACGCGGGGTTGAAGAACAAGGATTCGAATGGCGACAATCGACTCGCGAGGCGCAGTGGGGAGGACATGCGCTTCAAGGCGCGGAACATGAAGCAGACGTTCATACTGTGAGTTTTGCCCTCCTTTTGACCCCGAGGCCCCTCGTTTGCTAGATTGCGTGACTGGCTGGCTGGTTGGCTGGCTGGCTGGTCGGCTAGTCGGTGTGGGTTCATTGAGATGAGTGGCTGACAGATTGCTGTAGGGCTCGTATGAGCTTGCCTATGAACTGGGAACACATCGTGCTGGACAAGAAGGCGATTGACAAGATTCGCGCGCGCGGAATCCCGTATCATCAAGAGAAGATCCGGGGGCCGGTGGTTGCGGGTGATGAAGAGGCGGACGGGGCTTGAGTAGCTTGTCGTTGTTGCTGTACCGCGCCTATTCCTGCATGCGGATTGTAAAAGGGCCTGTGGTGATGAGTTTGGCGTTCTGCTGGAGACGGCGCACAAGGGACTTTCAATGGTATGGGAAGGGATGGACGATGGAGACCTTTTGGTTTTGCTAGTAAACTGCAAGTAGCGCTATACCCCCTTGAGCAGCCTTGTACACACAGACATCACGCGACATAAGACAACGCCCCCGCTTCCTTCTCCGGCCCCAAGCCATCCCATCCTACAACTTAGCAAACACAGTCCCGCTCCCACCCCTCGCCATCTCCACCAGCGTACTCTTATGCCTCACCCACGCCTCCAAGCCCCTCCTGCCATTCTCCACGCCTAACCCACTCTTCTTCCAACCCCCCACAGGCATCTCGGCCGGCGACTCCCCCCACGTATTCACCCACGTGATTCCGGCCTCAAGCGCGCCCACCACCTGGTGCGCGAGCGCCAGATCCGCCGTGAACACGCCCGCGGCGAGACCCATCGGCGTAGCATTCGCGCGCGCGATGAGGGTGGTCAGGTAAGCTGGGTGACTATCGTCGTAGGGCAGGATCGTCATGACGGGGCCGAAAATCTCCTCTGTAGCGATGAGCATGTCATCTGTGCAGTCCGTGAAGACGGTCGGGCGGACCCAGTAACCTTCTTTCCTGCAGGCCGGGGGTAGAGGGGACGGGGCGCCAAGGCCGCCGTAGAGGAGGGTGGCTTTGTCGGTCTCGATTCCGTGGCGGATGTAAGCTGTGACTTTTTCCCAGTGGGGTTTGCTGACTAAGGGCCCGAAGTTTGTGTTGGGGTCCATGAGGTCGCCGGGGCGGATGTCGGACATTTTCTGGAGGAGGCGGGTTTGGAAGGCGGGAAGGAGGGATTGCGGGACGAAGACGCGGGTGCCGTTTGTGCAGACTTGGCCGGAGGAGAAGAAGTTGGCCATCATGGCGCCATCGACTGCGAGTTCGACGGCGGCGTCGGGGAGGATGACGCAGGGGGATTTGCCGCCGAGTTCCATGGTGACGGCTTTCATGCCGGCAGCGGCGGCCGAGGCGACTTTGCTGCCGGTGCTGACTTGGCCGGTGAAGGAGACCTTGGCGATGGACGGGTGGGAAGTGAGGCGGGCGCCGACGTCGCCGGCGCCGTGGACGACGTTGAAGACGCCCGGGGGCAGGCCTGCTTCAGTGTAAATCTCGGCGAGTTGGAGGGCATGGAGCGGGGTAAATTCCGAGGGTTTGTAGACCATGCAGTTGCCTGCGGCGAGGCAAGGCGCAGATTTCCAGAGGGCGATCTGAATCGGGTAGTTCCAGGCGCCAATGCCTGCGCAGACGCCTAGAGGTGCTTTGGTGGTAGAGATGTAGGCGTCCGGGCGGAGCGGGGTAGTGTCGCCGTCGAGGCCGCCGGCGGCAATAAGATTAGCATAGAATTGGAGGACATCGGCGCCGGTCACGACGTCTACTGTGGAAGTTTCGGAGAAGGGCTTGCCAGTGTCGTGGGTTTCGATCCGGGCGAGGTCATCGTTCCGGGCGCGGAGTAGGTGCACGGCGCGAAGGAGGATGCGGGAGCGTTCTAAAGGCGAAGTAATAGACCAAGAGGGAAAGGCACGCTGGCCAGCCTCGACGGCGGCGTCGATCGCAGAAGGGTCGGCTTGGCTCACTTCGGCCAAAGGCTCGTTGTTGGCGGGATTGACGGTGGTGAAGGTGGACTGGAGCTGGTGGCGTTGGCCGGCAATGTAGAGAGGTTGCTTTTCGTACGGCGGGGACTGTGTGAGACCCATGATTGTGGGATGTTCTTGATCTGCGCAGAGGTCAGATCGAATGTGCAATTGACCTGAAGGTGTTCTATCCGAGCGCGAAGACCCGTGAGGTCGATGGCCCGGTCACGTGAGCTCAGACGGTGAGGTCTGAACCTACCTCCGTAAGAATGGAGTGTCCAGGCCGGCGCTTCTTCGCGGCTCTACGATTGTGTTTTGTCTAGTCCCAATCAGGCAGCCCTTGCCCTGCGAGCTACATGGCAATTTTCTTTTGAATGACGACAGCGATGCTCGTCGCGGCCGCTCCCGGACGCGATCAGGTAACTTAAGGACAACCTTAGGTAAGGTTAAGTACCTCAAGGTACGCTACCGTACAGTACAGTGTACTGTTGCTGTAGCACGCGGAAAGTCGTGGCAGTCACGACATATGCGGAGCTGAGCACGCAGATCACGGAGCACCGAGGCGTGCGTACTGCGTCCCACAGACTGTAAACCTACCTTAAGGTATCACAGTATCGATAAGGAAGAAGCCTCAGGCCAGGCTAGGCTCCAACCTAAGTGCACCTCAGGCTCAGGGCTGCAGGGCTCGGCCGGACGCGGGTTTAGCTTCCAATTTCTTTTTACACGTTTGCGTCGGGTGGGACGACTTGACGGGAGGTGAAGGTTCTTCCGGACGGCAGGTGCCTTCCATGTGACCCTGCTTGTAACAGACGTCCAGGCTAAGTTATCACGTCTCCGTTTCGAGTAAGTCATGCACCAGGCAGCGGTGGAGCGGGATACCTTAGGCTCTCAACTAGCTTGCTTCCATCTCCTCAAGTACTTGCCTGAGGTACCTCTCTCCCACCTCACCTCCCGTCCTTCCACTTCACCTCACTTCCCTTCCCCCTCTCTCTTCTGACTTCCCCTCCGCCACACTTCCCTTGCCTCACACTACACTCACATCCTCACCATGGCTCCACTCGAAGGGCGTAGCACTTCCTTCACCCAGTCTGTCCCGGCCAACAACCCCACGGGCCACCTGCCCACCGCCGGCACCACCGACCACATCTCCGCCAGCGATGTCGACAGCTACGACTTTGTCATCGTGGGTGGTGGCACCGCTGGCTGTGTCATCGCCTCGCGCCTGTCTGAGTACCTCCCCAACCGGAAGATTCTTTTGATCGAAGCCGGACCATCCGACTTTATGGATGATCGTGTGCTCATGCTGAAGGACTGGCTCCATCTACTCGGAGGCGAGCTGGACTATGACTACCCGACCACCGAGCAGCCCATGGGCAACAGCCACATTCGCCACTCGCGCGCCAAGGTGCTCGGCGGGTGCAGCAGCCACAACACCCTGATCTCTTTCCGGCCTTTCGAGTACGACTGCAAGCGCTGGGTGGCTCAAGGCTGCGCGGGCTGGGACTTCAAGACTTTCACGCGCGTGCTTGACAACTTGCGCAACACCGTCCAGCCTGTCCACACTCGTCACCGCAACCAACTGTGTCTAGACTGGGTGAAGAGCAGCAGCACCGCCCTCGACATTCCCGTCATTCCTGACTACAACCAGGAGATCCGCAACACTGGCGCGCTACAGCAAGGCGTTGGCTTCTTCTCCGTCTCCTACAACCCGGACGACGGTCGTCGGAGCAGCGCCAGCGTCGCTTATATTCATCCCATCCTCACGGGCGCGGAGAAGCGGCCGAACCTGACTATTTTGACCAACGCCTGGGTCAGCAAGATCAACGTCTCCGGCTCCAAGGTGGACGGCGTGAACATCACCCTCAAAGATGGCACTCGCCACACCCTGCGTCCGAAGTGCGAGACCATTCTCTGCGCCGGTGCGGTCGATACGCCTCGCCTCATGCTCCTCTCCGGCCTTGGCCCCAAACAGCAACTCCAATCTCTCAACATTCCGGTCGTCCACGACCTGCCCGGCGTGGGCGAGAACCTGCTTGATCACCCAGAGTCTATCATCCTCTGGGAACTCAACAAACCCGTCCCACAGAACCAGACCACTATGGACTCAGATGCCGGCATCTTCCTTCGCCGCGAGGCTCCTAACGCCGCAGGTACCGACGGCAACATTGCCGACATCATGGCGCATTGCTACCAGATCCCCTTCGTCTACAACACCGAGCGCCTCGGCTACGCCACCCCGCGCGACGCCTTCTGCATGACGCCCAACATCCCGCGCCCACGTAGCAAGGGCAAACTCTCCCTCGTCTCCGCTGACCCATCTGTAAAACCCGCATTGGACTTCCGCTACTTCACCGACCCAGAGGGCTACGACGCCGCAACCATCGTTGCCGGGCTCCGCGCCGCCCGCAAAATCGCACAGGAAGCACCCTTCAAGGACTGGATCAAGCAGGAAGTTGCTCCGGGCCCGAAACTCCAGACGGATGAGGAACTCTCCGAGTACGGCCGCCGCGTCGCGCATACCGTCTACCATCCAGCAGGCACAACCAAGATGGGCGATGTGCGAAACGATAGCTTTGCGGTCGTGGACCCGCAGCTCAAGATCAAGGGTCTGCAGGGCGTGCGGATTGCCGACGCCGGTGTGTTCCCGGAGATGCCGACCGTAAACCCCATGTTGACCGTGCTGGCGGTTGGAGAACGAGCTGCCGAGATGATTGGGCAGGCTTGGGGCTGGGAGGGCATGGGGAGGCCGAAGTTGTAGATCATCGTGTCTTATGGGTTTGGAAGGAAGGAAAGAAGGACGACAGGACGGAGAAGATTGTGGCTGCGGGATAGAGAAGGAAGAAGCGGGTGTGGGTTGGACTGGGAGGTGGATTCTGTTGCGTTACAAGCGAGGTGTATCTAAGCCTGCTCAACCACGCGGATCAAAAGCGATATACCCGCCATGTATTGTACCTTGTGCTTTTGATCTTTTTCACCTCATGTGGTTAAAACGGGTGATTGCGTGTTGCAGAGGATTTGCATTGCTGTGCTCAGATGTTTTGAGACTGCCCATTACCTGTCCAATCCTTGTCTCTAGGCCCGGAAATCACTGGCGAGTGGCACTGGAGTCTTGGCGTGCCGGTACTTATATATATAGTGAGATTGGAGTTGAAAGAGAGCGCTACGACGAACCACGGTGGTGGCAATTGACAACCGACATGCTGCCCATCCTCGACAACCAAATCGTTCAATAGACCCCAGTCTGTACTCGCCCGCTCCTGCGCCGCGCCGCCCCGGCACAACTGAGCGGCCGCATCATCGAATCATCGCCTTTTCGCCGCCGCTGCAGCCGCCCTTTCATCGAGAGGCTGGCTAGCGCTGAAGGCACCAACTTCTTCACTTGCCTGCCCAAAACATTGATGTTTCACGAGTTATTCGTCTGGCTTCCAAACATGCTTTTGATGACGTCTGAGGGAGACTGTAGAGACCGCACGGCTAGTCGGAACGTTAGTATTTAGGGATGTTGTCGGTAGGGGTAGGCTCGCGAAGCGCTGCGTAAGCTAAGTTGCGAGAGAGCTTCATGGTGCGGGCTGTGGTACCGATATCTGGTGCTGGTAAGATGTCTTTTGAGGCGTCTGGATGTATGTGTTAGTGAGAGGGCCGGGGAAGATCGGGGGGTCTCTCGTACGCATTGTTAATGAAGCCCGTCCCGAAAGCTTGCCTGCTGACGGACTAGGTCAGGCCCAGTTGTACCTCAGTCTGCGGCGGAGCTAGCTAGGCAGAGCAATGCTTCTGCCTCGATGGTCACACTCGGGGTGACACTGCGCTTCAAGCAGCGGTCGCGCGCGGGCTGGAAGTGCCGCAGTCGCAGTACGAGTAGACGACGTGGTGATCCTTCGACAGTTCTTCTGCACTATCAGAGTGCGGAGTGTTGTCCTGTCAGGCAGCCGACATCACCGCTTAGCCGCAGAAGGTAGACTATACCCCCTCGTCATGAAATCGGCGCTCTTGCCGCTGGGTCGAGTTTGATCGCGAGTCGAGAACAGACTGCGTACGTTTTCGCTGTCCAGCTTACGCTTCTTCGCTCGTTCCTGTTCCTCCATGACTTTGGCGGCGATAGACGCTGTCGAGGAGTTGTTGATGCTGGTAGTGACGTCGACATCATTTTTGCCGTTCGCAGTGGTTGAAGGCTTTGGCGCGGCTTCTCTCGACAATGATGGCGCGTCGACTTTGGCGTCTTCGCTTGCCGCGGTGCCTTCGTCCCTCTTCTTGCGCTTCTTGCCTCCACCGGAAGCCTTTTTAAGCGAATGAGACAAGCCCTTTTCCTGCAGCGTCTTCAATCGTAGTGCCAACCGCGCAACATCCGTCTCTGTGACGGGCAGGATCGGGATCACATCATTGGAAGCATACTCAATATCACACGTCAGGCACTTCTCACCCAAGACCTCTTTAAGAGCACTGCCAGAAAAGGCATGCCCGCAAGGCACGATGTACGCGGCCTTGGAGCCGGGACCGAGCTTGTCGCCAGTCACCGGACACTTCCAGACCTGGTGATCGGTCTTCGCAGTCCCCTCCTCGTCGACGTCGAACTTGACTTCCACCACATCTTTCAAGCTCTTGACAGCGCCGCGGGTGATGCGCTCCGCTTCCTCCTTGCGCGCGCCCTCAACGAGATACTCCAGGATCGTATCCTTGTTGTAGAGCTTGCCGTTGGCGTCTGACATTACAGGTTGTGCCAGCGGTTTACGCGAGATGGGATCGGTGGACCACTGGTATGCTTGCTGCTCGTTCTGCGACTCTTTGACTTCGGCAATGGTCGGGTTCCGCGCCGCCTCCTTGACCAGCTCGCGGCGGGTCGGGATGCTGCCACCATCGTTGCCCATGTTTGCTCTTTCACCGTCTCTACCTCGACTTCTTAGACAGCCATCTAATCGATGGCGCAAACTGTCGAATGAGGCAGTTGCAAAGGTCTTGGCTACAAGACGATAAGAGAGAGTTGATAGCAGATACCTTCGCAAGCGGTCGGCCCGGCGGAGCTTCCCGAGGACCGAACAGGACCTCGGCCAGTGACCTTAGTGGATCCTCATCTTACTGTACGACAATGGGCTGACGAAATGCGGCCCATCGATTATCTCAACCCTCCCAAGTTCTCCTCGGGGACAGAAATGCATCCACGGCTTCACAGTCGCTCCCAAAGGTGCATTACCCCTGTCGCCACCCCCCCTGGATTGAACTTCACCTCCCCGCTTGAGGGTACCTGCTCCATTGGGAAGTCGCGCACGTGCTGTGTCTCAGCTCTTTAGCCCCGGGGTCTCCTCCTTTGTATGCGAGCAGCCTCGTCTGAACACTTTGAACACGAAAAATGGCAGAAATGGAAAGGCCAGCGGCTAAGCGCCGCCGCATCTCGAGCTCGGCTGCCGATATGATTACCCAGCCCGGAACCATCAAGATCAACGTGGCCGGAGCCTACATAATCGATCATGGAGAAGAGGACACCTCGCACGGCAGTGACAGTAACTCTCCGACCTCTGACCCCGAATTCGAGGAACAATCGTACACGCAGCATAAGCGGGACATCCGTCTCCCGAACCATACTGCACTAGTCAGCCACGTCGCAGCAGACATCGGCGGCTCCTTAGCCAAAGTCGTCTACTTCTCTCGAGAAAACGGGAATCCTGAGTCCGGCGGCCGCCTGCACTTTCTGTCCTTTGAGACGGAGCGAATCGACGACTGCATCGAGTATCTCCGGCTCCTGCAATCCCGGCACAAGCAGACCAATGGCGCCAAAGCTACCGAGCTCAGCGTCCAGGCGACGGGAGGCGGTGCGTACAAATTCTACGACCGGATTCGTGAGCGGCTGGGCGTGGATGTGCGGCGGGAGGACGAGATGGAGTGTTTGATTGGAGGCCTGGACTTTTTCATTACTGAGATCCCTATGGAGGTTTTCACGTACAACGAGGCTGACCCGGAGAACGCTGTGGTGTACCAAGAGGCGAGGTCGGACATTTATCCGTATTTGCTGGTCAACATTGGCAGCGGCGTCAGCATGATCAAAGTCTCTGGGCCTTCGCAGTATAAGCGTATTGGCGGTACGTCGCTCGGGGGTGGCACGTTGTGGGGCTTGCTATCCTTGCTTACTGGGGCTCGGAATTTTGATGATATGTTGGCTATGGCTGATAAAGGCGACAATGGATCGGTCGATTTACTGGTCGGCGATATCTACGGTGAGGGCATGGGCTACGAGAAGATTGGTCTGAGTGAAAGGACGATCGCGAGTAGCTTTGGTAAGGTGCTGAAGCGGAAGCGAGAAGCGGAAAAGCGGGCGGAGGATGGCAGTGGGCTCAGCAACGGCGACGTGAACCGATCGAAATTCGACGGCGGTGCTCAGGAGGAAGACGGTCCGCAGGCTAGTCTGATCGGGGATGGAAGGATGTTCAAGCCAGAAGACATTTCGCGAAGTCTTCTGTATGCGATCAGGTAAGCTACTTATTTCCAATCCCACAAGCATCATGCTATTAGGACAAGCCAGCTGACAGCGACGAAGTAACAACATCGGCCAGATCGCCTACCTACAATCCGAGAAGCACGACCTACAGCGCATCTACTTTGGAGGGTCGTTCATTCGAGGTCACCAGCAGACGATTCATACGCTATCGTTCGCTATCAAATTCTGGAGTAAGGGCTCGAAGCAGGCCTACTTCCTGCGCCACGAAGGTTACCTAGGGGCTGTTGGAGCTTTCTTGAAGCGGCGGCCTGTTAAGTGGGGCCGGCAGGGTAGTGTTGAATTGGGCGAGACCTGACTACAGTGTGAGAGAGTAGCAGAAGCATGCGACTTCTTCGGCCGGATGTCCTAGAAAACAGGTATTCCTAAACAATACAGGCTTGAGTGAGGCTTGAATATGACAACTGACACGTCCAATGTCATGCTGAATCGAAAGCGAGCTCATCTTGTCTAAACAACATCGCTATCTGGTTGAGCCTGAAGGCCATGCCTTTTTCGGGGTGCACGACGTGTGATACCGGAGTATGGCGAGAGCACGTCGCGACTCCTTTACCTTACTTTCAGAAATGTCGTCCCCACTCACCGATAATGCAGAACTGAAGCGGTGTCACAAGCGCGCCGAACGCGATAGATACGACCTCCCTAGTGCCCACCTCAGGGAAGCTATCCAAGCGACTGATCCCGCTGCAGTCTAGCCCGACGATCTGCCTGGGCAGGTTCACGGCTCCGATTGCGAGGAATTGATGAGATGCACAAGTCTCATCGCACACAGAGCAAACGCTTTCGAGGCGGGTCGGCAGGAAAAGCGTGCCGGCAGTGCAGTGTGAGGTCTCGGCGTCATTGTTACGAACAGCATTGAAGTGCATGTATCAAAAGGCACCGAGTTCGTCGAGAGCTAGGCGAACGGAGGCCATAATAATGAGATCCGAGATAGGGATTCGTGAGTGTGATCCTCAACGCGGTCACATTACCATTGTAGGCAATGCGTACAGTATGGCAGTGAGATTGCCTCCCTACTAGTAGCCTGAGAGGTACCTTGGGCGTTTGAGCTCAGTGGCTGCAGGCTTGGCTGTGAAACGCCCTCCGCGGATGTACGTCGATGCACACTCATCCTGCGACTTGTATCATAAAATGATGGTACTACTTTCCGGGATCCTCGAGACCTTCTTGACGCCCATGACGAACGCACAGACGTTCGGTTAGGATCTCGAATGTCTAGCCCCTGGCTGTGCACGTTCGTACTACGGAGGTATCTGTGTAAAGGTCATTGGAGAAGGGTTGTGCTATGTATACCTTGCACGACCATTGGTGCCCGCAGCTTATGCCTGATGTAGCACTTTACTTTCATGATAAGGAGGCCGGCCTACTTCGTAGTACCAAGTACTTTTTGTCCATACAAAGTAGATGATGACGGTGTTGGCCGGAAGTGAAGGCTCCTAGCGGCTCGCTCTGTCCGGCTCTAGTGACATTGATTATTGAGCGGATTCGTTGCCTCGCACCGTTGGCCCTGCGGAAAATGTGCCATGGTAAGTTTCGCGAGTTCGACGAGGCCGGACAGCCATTGACGTACAGTTTGTGGCAAGTGAAGGAAGCATGTAGATTCGAAGTGAAGACGGACAGCAGGACGGACAACGTTCATTGCAAGGGAGCGCGTTTGTAGCACGTAAGGTAGGTAAGCGATCCTGTGTTATGCTATCATTGCGGAAGCAACCGTTTGCCGCTTGACCCCTTAGTCCTGGGCTAGTGCAACCCGCCAAACGGAGAACACCAATGCCGCAAACCTACATTACGTTGCGATCCTAAACGACCTGTCCACCGCCATTCTTCTCCTACAGAACTTCCCTACAACCGTTACAGTCTGCAACAACATCCTCAGCACCCGCGCTGTCCGGAGTCATTGCCTGGTGTGCACCATGTCGCGGGCGCCTGGCGGCCGACTCAAGATCCTTGATATTGAACGGAAGCTCGGCGTGTGGTTTCCGCTCGGACTTTCAAGGCACAAGGACCGCCTGAAAATCCCCCTGATCAAGGACTTTAACGACGAGATCAAGAAGCTGACGACGGCCTACGGCAGCAAGACGCAGGCTGAGATTCGCGATTCGGATACGTTGCGGATCGATGCTGAGCAGCTGTTTGACAAGTTTGGCCCAGAACTGTGGACAGATGATAAGGTGGATCGTCTGAAATGGCTGGCCGACGCCTCATACAACGATCTGGATGGCGTCTACCCTCGAGATCTTTACTATTCTGATGCCGAAGACAGAGCAGTGTGAGACAAACTTCGTCTCTGCCACTTTTAATCGTTGCTGACCATATCCAGCTTGTGGGAGGCATTCTATCTCCTGGTTGTTGCCAAGTGCATTCGCTACTACGAGAACCATGGCAGAGGGTGGCACTATGAGGCGGATCCAGTTGAAGGGCAAGTCGACGAGACAATCGACGTCGAGGCTATCAACGGTGTTGCCGAGCATCCCCCTGAGCCCGAGAACGAGTCAGATTACGAAGAAGGCAATACATCACTTCAGCCGCCGAACGAAGGATCAGAGAAGTCGCTAGGCGCGGCGCAAAAACGGCACTCGCAATTCACGCCGGTCAACAACATCAACTATTACATCCAGGACGATGAACCAAACGAGCCGGCTCCAGAAGAGTCAAGGCCACAGCCTACCCCGGAAAGCACGGTGACCCATCGATCGAGGAAGCGTGGTAGCCTACCGACTACCGGTTCTCCCAGGTCTAAAAGAGCAAAGACCAGCCAACCGCCGGAGCCTCCGGCCTCCACTGTGCCCGAGTCGATTGCCCCGCGACGTGTGAATGGAATGCAACCGAATGGCTCATTGTCGGCGCCTGCACCAGGCGACCCTCTGACCATGCCGCATCCCGGAGGGTATCCTGCCGGCGCATTTCCACCAATCTCGAGTACCAATCCCGTGATCAGTGAGGTGCTGGGCCCCTTCATGGACAGTCCGGTGGTGTCGCAACTCATTGGTCCCAATGGACTCGCCCTGGCCTTGCCGGACTGGGAGCGGCTACGTAGCGTTTTCGAAAACGTACCGGCCACCAGAACAGACGCTCAAGCTCTGGTTGCAGAGCTGTCAAAGAAGGCCAATGGCGCGATAGGAAAATCACCTCTAAACACCCATACAAATGGCATTGAGCTTGGGATTCAAGCGACCCCGACTCCGTATCACAACGCACCTCCTGCTTTGCCCGGCTTTGCCTCTGTAACCCGACGCAGCCCCGAACCGAATTTCGGTGAGACGCCAAGATCCGGCAACGGTCCCTCCAGCACCACGCCAACAGGCATGCCCAATAGCACATCTTGGCGAGCCGCATCGTACTCAGCAGTTCCTCAACCACCACAGTCAGATCAACCTCAGAGCCTCACGCCCGCTCCCGGTCCTCCTCCTGCAGAGCACGGTCGATCGCACGAAATGACGCCCACAGGCGGCGACACGACCTACAGCGACGCCCTCGAGCGCGCGGAGCTCGAGATCGACTGGTGTGTGAACGACGAAGCGCAGGGTTTTATACAGCTCGAGGCCGGCGACGACGTGCACCGCTTCTTCCGCAAGATCGACGACGAGATGCCGCCGCGGCTGAGGGACCGCGCAGTCAGCGCTGTGAGGGTCAAGCATTTAAATCCGCCGCCGAATACGGGGAGGGCGTTCAATGGACGGATACGACGTGGGGCGGAGCCGGGGTTCAGGGCGTTAGTAAGGCGATTAAGGCAATTGAGGGATGGGTCGACGCCGGAAATTATGGTTACGGTGGAGTGGGAAGGGTGAGGGTTCACGATGAGGTATTGCTCAGGTTTTCGGATGAGTATCGTCAGGCATGAGCACTAAGTACCATGGTTCGGGTGGTAGGCTTCAGCGCAGCACGGCCATCCGAGGTGCTCGGTATGAGATGGGAACCCCGGCCGACGAAGCAGCATCGGAGGAGCACTAGAGGTATGGTGACTCACACCAAGGGCACGGGTGACTGTCACGGCCTATGTTGGACGAGGGCGTGTCATTGACGGGACGAAAGCTTGGTGCTTGACAGGTAGTCCGACAGCCTTGAGTATGTCTTTCTCATCGAGTAAGGAACACAAGGTACCGTATGCAGTTGATACGCATCTCGTGATCTTCTAGTGGTTGGCCGTGCACAATCGGACATGACCGTATTGATAAGGTAAGGTACGTCTATGGTGTACCTCCTGTAGTCGTCGGGTCCCGGCCACATCCCACCTGGTCCGACAAGTGAAGCCTGGACGTTTCGTCAAGTGAATTAATACCTAAGGCACTCAAGTCCATTAATACCTAAGGCACATGTACCCACTGCAGGTACCTGAAAGCAGCTGGTGGAATGGAAGCTTCTCGACCCAGGATGCGTATCGCACTAGTCTCCATTTGTATAAGTGTCGCTTACGTACTCTAGTCTTGGCGATCGGACAATGAGGGTCCTGGCGTCCCGACGCTCAGCCGCCGTCTCCTTGTTGCAACGTGTCGACTTCCTCCGCTTCTGCCTCTCCCGCCGTGTCGGAACGTCGATGTGTCCTCAAGTGCTCTACCCGCAGTCAGCAATGTAGCGCCCTCTTTTACCCGCAGGCACGCCCACCATCATGGAGACCACTTCACATCTGTCGCCTGCCACAGACATCCACACCCATACCATGTCGTCGGAACACTTCCTCAAGATGGAGGACCTCCACTCGTCAGCCTCACCCTCGCCATCATTCGACCTGGACCAGCAAGATACCTCCCCGGCGCCCACGATGAACCAGACATCCCCGCCACCCGTCATCGTCCAGTCCAAGCAAGCCAAGAAGCGGAAATCATGGGGTCAGGAGTTGCCTGAGCCTAAAACGACCCTCCCCCCGCGCAAGCGGGCCAAGACGGACGACGAGAAGGAGCAACGCCGCATCGAGCGCATAAAGCGGAACAGAGCCGCTGCTCACAACTCGCGAGAACGAAAGAGGCAGGAGACCGAGACGCTCGCCGTCGCTCTTGCTCGCGCGAACGCCGAGATCGAGGCCTACCGGAGATTACACGGCCCACTGCCATCCAACGTGGTGCTGCCGGAGGTCCAGCTCTGTACTGATATGTAAGACGCATCCTCCACACACGTGTTGTCAAGGCCGCCATACTAACAATGCTCAGGGCCGACACGCCCGCATCATCGTCCTTCTTAGAGTCTCATGGCACGGCCGAGGGAGTTGCCAGCCCGTCGTCACCGGCAACTCACATGTTCCATCTCAACGATCAACACATCAAACAGGAACCTCTCGACAACGCTTTTCGTACCATACCGCCCGCCTTTGAGGCCCTGGACTCCAAGCCTACGCTCTCGCCCCTCGACCCGACACAACATTCTGCCGCAATGTTGTGCGACCTGCAGTGTCGGTCGAGCCTCGCGAGCAGCAACAACGCAAGGAGCCCAGCTATCAACCGCTCGACCTCAGCCAAGTCCTTCTGGGCAACTCTTTTCCTCCACCTCATGACACTCCACATTCAGACTTGCTACAAGGCCCTCTTGGTGGCGATCTGGACCCTTTCGCCTTCACGGATGGTGCGTATGATGCAAGCTTCAACCCACCGCTTGACTTTTCGTTCGACGACCTCATCAACAATGACGACACCGCTACTGTCACGGTCAGCGGCCATGGCGCAGCGTAATGCAGCGACTAGCCGTCTGGCCCAACAGGGCGCTTTTGCAGCGCTTCAGCGGTCGTCTGAGGATGAGGGTTTGGGCGTGAGAGATAGACGGCAGGCGGTTGCGGCGAGGCATCAGCGGGTTCTACGGCTGCGCAAGGCGTTGGAGCAGGACGTCAAGGATAACCATGAGGTTGGGAAGCGAGACGATGGAAATGCTGGCGTTTAAGGCATGCGATTTAGGAGATCATCCGACAAAAAGTAGACACAAAGCAGTCAGACAGCCTGTACCAGTACGATCATGCTTTTGGGCCTCCGTCCTTTCTCTTGCGTCGTTATATGAGACCCCCCTCCACGCTTACTCCCTCGCCCTACCAAGGATACTCACCCAACTTTCCCCCATCCTCATGCACAAATTTCCCATGCAGCTCATCACACTCCCCATTGACCATTCTCACGACCGGTCTCGCCCCCTCACTCGTCGGCTTGGCTCCATTCTCGGCCTTGTTGAACGGCCCCAAATTACTGACGGTGAACCCTGGACAATACGTAAAAATCTTGAACCCTTTCCCACCAAACTGCACGACTTGCTCGGCCGCCACCATGTTCATGGCGGCCTTGCTGGCGTAGTACCAAGGCGCGCGGATCTTGCTCGCCGCGCCGCCGTTGGAGGGCGTGAGGCGTTTGGATATGGAACCTGCGCCGCTGCTGACGGAGATTATGCGGGGGTGGTTGGTAGTGGTTTTGGACAGGAGCGGGGAGAGGGCTTCGCTTAGGAGGAGCGGGCCTGTGGCGTTGGCTTGGAAGCAGAGGGCCATTTGGGAGGCGAGGGGGCTGAGGGGGAAGGTGGCTTGAGAGCCGTTGAAAGCGATTTCGTTTAGGATGCTATTCGCCGGGGTGGGGGAGGCGATGCCGGCGTTGTTGATGAGAGCGTCGAGTCTGTTTTGTCCGGGTGGGAGAGTTAGGGAGGTGGGGCTGGTGTTGGGGAAGATTGAAGGAGATTACTGACTTGCCGTGTTTGGCTTCGACGGTCTTGGCGGCTGCTTCGATGGACGTTGGGTCTGAGACGTCGAGGTGAAGGAACTCGACGGAGCCGGGAAGATTGCGGGAGGTGAGATCTGTCATTGCGGCTTCGCCCTTTTCAGCGGAGCGGCAGCCGAGTAGGACGTGTTTGGAGGCATCGGCGAGGAGCTGCGCAGCTATCTCTAGGCCGATGCCGCTGTTGGCTGCATGGCATCAGCTGGAGTTGCTTGATGATGGCGAGCGTGGGTCTTACCGCCGGTGATAAGGGTGATCGTCTTGGTTGTTGCCATTGTGTCAGGGTGCGTACAAGTTATGCTGGAGTATGTCTATAACAGTGCTTTGACGAGAAACAACTTAAAGGCAAGAGGAGCTTGAGCAGCTACCTTAGGTATCTATATATCGCCGTCGTCGCTGTTACCGCGGACTTAATGCAGGCAGCTTCAAGACCCTACGTCTATTACTACATGTCTGAGTAATCATCAAGACGACATAACATTGTAGGATTGGTGGCGTGCTGCAGTAATGAATAGTCACTGAGCAGAAGCAACTGGGTATCGTCAGTGAGGTATACCTAAATCCATTAGCGTGCGAGCTGCATGCCGATCTGAGACTAGCGTTTCTCTACAGCTCTTGCGGATTGACCTGCACAGTGTCTGCATCAAGTTACAAGTACGAACCTTAAGATTTGCTTGGTACGGAGGAGGCAGACAAGACTACCTCCGTTCCTTCGCTTCAGGGTATGGCACAACAATCGGGTTGAGCTCTTCAAGTCGAGCTCCGGCCGCTTGCCACATTTCAAGCTAGGCAATTGGAAGTGTTATGCGTACTTCCGTTCTACGAGGGACGGGAGAATACCCCATCGTTAATCAGGACCAGTGCTCAAACAACCTTGGCATGACAATGGGTGCGGCCGAGGCGGCCGCAATATGGACTGGCATCCACCAAGGCGGCCGATCCGTATCATGGCGCTGATGACACGTATAGGACTCGCCAGCACCGGTCCTTGAAGGCTCCGTTCTGATTTGCAAACGATCTGCCCGACCCGACCGATGCTCTGGCTAGATTTGCGACCTCTGCAAGCGAGTCCGAGACTGAAACGCAGCTGCCGAGATCTTCGTATCAGACGGCAAATGACAGAGCCGCTCGAGGTTATCTGCATTCGCTCGCAATGCGGTATTCAAGGGTAATGCTTTCAATGGGGATCATTCGCGTGATGGTAAGTGGCGGCTAAGCAGATTATGTGTGTCTTCTAGCATGCCTCATTCCTGTGACATGACCCAAGAGCATAAGCTTGTGAATTCATCCTCAGATCTCGACGACCTGCGGCGGGTTCCATAGCTGGCCGGAATTGTTGTACATCAAACTCGCATTCACCATGACCGTAGCATTGCTGCTACCGCCCCATACACGTTCCCACAGCACGCCAGCCACGCCCTGTCCAACGAACTGAGCAAACTCGATCCAGATCTTGGGATTGAACATAGTGAACAGCCCTTGATTCCGGCTCAACACTTTCTCCGAGGCAGCTTGCGCCTCACACCACTTCACTACTTCCCTGCCACCCTTGAGCCAACCAAGAAGGCCGCTCTTGCCCGCGTGGATGTGACCGAACACATGGAGCAGCGGCTGAACCCGCCTAACTTCACCCAGTAAATGTTCGCAGCCTAGCGCTGCGGGAAGATCAAGATGATGCTTCGGAGGTGTATGCGTTACGAGGACATCAGTACCGTCCGGCACAGTCTCCGACCAAGCATCGTCACCGCGTGGATACTGGAAAGCAAATTCCTCACCACCACAGGCCGGGATCTGAGGCGCACCATAGACCTTTAGCCGCCGCTGGCCGTGGTGGAAGGAGAGCGTTATGCTGCTATGCTGGAGGTAGCGCAAGCGTTTCCAATCAATTCTCCCGTCTCGATCGGTCGTACTGAGAGTCTTTCTACTGCGCGGATCGAGATAGGTGTCGTGGTTCCCGGCAATGACGACTTTGTGCTCGTGTGGTAGGCTGTCTAGCCAATCTATCTGCGCTTGGAGCTCCATGGGCGTCCCGGCATTAGTCAGGTCGCCCGCGTGAACGAGAAGGTCTCCGGGAGGAACGTGAGAAGGCTTGAGACAGTGAGTATCTGATATACAGACGACGCGAATAGGGGGTCGGCCTGGCTCTGGAGACGTTCGTAGCAGATTGAATATCAAGTTAATGGTGATTGCAAGAGTCTTGATGGGCTGGGTGAGTATGGTATGGAGAAGCCTTGGAGGATCGAATGGTGACTTGGGCGCCAGCAAGGAGGCCATTGATGGCATAGACGGCCAGCGAGTGAGCGCGAGTGAGGATTTGTCGTCGTTATAGAGCTTTGTTCATTGAAGATCGGTGTCGTGGCCCGTATCTCCAATGGCATATTGATTGGACGTAATCAAGTTTCACGGGGAGATCTTGATGATGATCGCCCCGCATTCGATCGACCGGCACGCGACGCCGGCGGACACATGACGTCGCAGGTGTTCCCGCAAACGCGTTGGAAGTTGGAAGGCACGATGGAGAAGACGTCGGGCTTTTTACTTCAATAAGGTACACCACGTCAGCACGCCCGCTCCTTCCTCGCCCGTACCGGGCTGGACTGACAGTTCTGTCGCATATCCAAGCTGGCCGCTCCTCCACTACCAACCAACCCCCGGCGTACTCGCTTCCCTAGGAGCTTCTCCCAACTTGTCGTCCGGTCATTGATTCCATCCGCCCTGCAAGCCGACATGGCTAAGAGCCGTGATGCCACCCAGAGCAACATGGACGTAGACTATGTCCTCGTCTACCGCTTCGCCACGACCGGTACTTCCACGCCGCTCCATTACCCACCCGTCCCCAGTGGCTGATAGTGTATCTCACAGACAAGCCCAAAGCCACGTCCCGCTTCGAGCAGCTGCTACACAAGCTGGCAAGCGTTGGTCTCGCGACGGAGGTCCGCAATGGCGAGAATCATTCCCTACTCGTCTTCGCCCGTGTAGCCAGCGAGCAGCATATGTTTGGCGAGATCTATCGCTCCCGCGTCCGAGATTGGATCCACGGCGTACGGCCTGCTGAGCCGGCGAGAGAGGTCCGAGCCTCTCTCGAACAAGAGCCCCTACACGAAGCGGAGCGGCTCAGGATCATATACCAACTCATCACCAACCCCGAGTCCGAAGGTGGAGCAGGCATCACGCCGAAAAAGGGCGAGTGGGAATGCGTGGAGTCCATCTTCGCCCTGCACGACCATGTGTACAACAAAGAGTGGATCAAGAAGTGGTCGACTCAATGGCTGCTGTCGCCGGAAGATCTGGACGAGATACGCAACCGCATGGGAGAGAAGATTGCGTATTACTTCGCCTTCACACAGTCCTATTTCACTTTCCTGCTCTTCCCAGCTGGGCTTGGCGTGCTATGTTGGGCATTCCTGGGCTACTTCAGCTCCATCTACGCGATTGGTCTTTCGCTATGGTGCGTGGTCTTCACGGAGTGGTGGAAGCACCAGGAGCACGATCTCGCCCTTCGATGGGGCGTGAACGGCGTCCGGCACATCGAGACCAAAAGACATGAATTCAAGGCCAGCATGTCAGCAAGCGACCCTGTCACAGGAGAGCAGCTGCGGATATTCCCTGCGACCGAACGACTCCAGCGTCAACTCATGCAGATACCCTTCGGCCTTGCTGCAATCACTGCGCTTGGCTCTCTGATTGCGATCTGCTTCGCAATTGAGGTCTTCATCTCAGAGGTCTACGACGGGCCCTTCAAGTCCATGCTGGTATTCTTACCTACTGTGATACTTTCGACCGGCACCCCTCTGCTTTCTGGCGTCATGACAAAGGCGGCTACCAGGCTGACCGACTGGGAGAACTACGAGACAGAATCTCAGTACGAGAGGGCCATGACTATGAAGATTTTCATCCTGAACTTCATCACCAGTTACCTCTCGGTCTTTCTGACGGCGTTCGTCTACGTACCTTTCGGCAGCCTAATAGTGCCATACCTTGACGTTTTCAGCTTGACCGTGAAGCCGTTCGCAGAGAATGAGCAGCAGATAACATCTCCGAAGGACCCTGGGCAGTTCACCATCAACCCTAGCCGCCTGAGGAAGCAGATGATCTACTTCACAGTAACAGCACAGATCGTCAACCTCGGCATGGAAGTGATCATGCCCTACCTTAAGAGGCAAGGGTTTATTAAGATCAAGGAAATGCAATCGAAACGGACAGCCAAGCAAACCTCTGGTAACACACAGCCTCCACCATCCCTCGAAGACCCGCCGGAGGAGAAGGAATTCCTTGCCAGAGTCAGAAGCGAAGCTGAACTCGCTATCTACGACGTGTACTCCGACCTCCGTGAAATGGTTACGCAGTACGGCTACCTCGCACTTTTTAGCGTCATCTGGCCTCTGGTCCCCGTGAGCTTCCTCATCAACAACTGGGTCGAGCTCCGCGCCGATGCACTGAAAATCTGCGTCGAGATGCAGCGCCCGACGCCCTGGCGCGCCGACACGATTGGCCCGTGGCTCGATGCCCTCACCTTCATCACCTGGCTCGGCAGCATAACCATGAGTGCGCTTGTGTACCTTTTCAGCAACGACGGTGTCGGCCCAGACGGCCAACCCAGTGACATCAAGGGCTGGGGCGTCCTTCTCTCCATTTTCTTCTCCGAACACCTGTACCTCCTCACCCGCTGGGCCGTCGGCCTCGCTATCTCCAAGATCGATAGTCCAGGCCGCCAAAAGGAGCGCCGGGACCGCTTTGCAGTGCGTAAGCAGCTGTTCGAGACCTCACTGGATCAGACCAAGCGGATCCCGCCAATGAGTGAGAAGGCTGAGGAGATTACGCGTTCAGCGCTAGAGGACGAGGAGCGCCAGAGTACTTTGCGGTCGGCTTCGCCGCAGGAGCGGTTCTGGCAGAGGCAGCGGAATTGGCGGGAGAGTGCCCTGATTGGGAAGACTTTTATTGAGAAAGCTGTGCCGGATGTGGAGGAGAGTGCGAAGAGTAAGAAGGAGCTGTAATGGACTTGCTCGCGATCTTGAGGTGTCTGAGCAATCCGAGACCTGGAAAACCTTGGTGGCGATCTCGGTATGAGGCGGGTGCCATGTTGCAGCAATGAAGTACGTGCTGTTGAGAAACCGACCTGGTTGTTAGCGTGGCGTTTGCTGGAGACGAAAATGGAACTGCACAACCGAGGATGGTAATGCGGCATGCCTTAGGTACAGTCAAGGATAGTCTTGCGGTCATCTTGATACTCTATCTTTCTCCGTGGGAGAAAGGCTACATCTAGCATACCTAAGTACTGTTCGCAACTGGGATGCATCCAACCTCGGTCAGCAGGCCTGTCGCCTCCATGGTTTCCCGATCGTGCTCGCCATCACGTTGTCATCATCCTCAGCACCGACTGTTATTCGACCGATCGCCGGGTGCGCAACAGATGTCTCGCTGTTGGCGGCATTATCACTAGGGCTTCCTTGCAGCCAGATACGCTGTCTTCAGATCCAATTGTCTTCCACTTCTGCAGGCGAAAACGTACTTCACTCGGCTTTGAGCGCCTGCTCAGGACCGAGCAATGGGTACTTCTTCCTCGCTCGACAGAGGGTTGTCTGTGTCGTTTGCTCGGCATCAGTGAGCTGTAAGCTTGCGTGCATTTTTGCAAGGTATTGGTACAAAGTGGCCGTGCTACGTGCACGCTTTTGCTGCCAGGTTTTTCTTCTGAGCTGGGCCCCAGTCCTCCTGCAACCAGGTTCGACCGTTTACCAGACGTCCTAGAGGCATATCCTGTGAGGAGGGTTGTAGCGATGGCGGAGTATGCTGGCCAGTGTGACGTTTGCCGATCTGATGCTACGGGCTCGAGAATTACGCGGGAGTTGTGAGGCATTAGCAACGCTTTTGCTCTCAGGCTTTTGCAGCAGCTTCTCTATACAAGGCAAATAGATCGTGACGAATCCCAAGGACGCACCTAGCTAATATTCGTCGAGATATAATTCCATCAAGCCTGGGTATCTTGCGGTGGCACCGGCGTAATCTCATCCGTTTTCTTACTCAAGTCCGGCGCCGCATCGCCATCCTGTGCAGCCCGCATTTCCAAAGCCTTCTCCGCGTCCGTCTCATTTACAGCTTCCTGATCATCCGTCGCGTGATGATGCTCATGCTGATCGTGGTGAGGCTCAGCCTTTTCGACGTCCACGGCGCCTTTGGTCCGCTCATTCGAGTCCAAGCGCCGCAGATCACTCTTCTGCTCGTCGTTCTTCCCGTCCGCACTCTCCCGTGACTTCTTCTTGATGGCCCATCCGCCGTGCCACCCATACCAGCCGTCTTCCCACGGTCCGCGCGCGAACGTAAAGAGTAGCGCCATGCCAATGCTACCCATACTGTAACTCCCGCTTGCGATCCAACCCCCTTTAGCGTATAGATGGGCGCCGGCCGACGTACCCACCAGCTGGCCGCCGAAGGTCGCAACCATGAATGCGGTGTTGACGCGGTTGCGGCCGGTCGGCTCAACGGCAAAGATGGCGGAGCGGTTTGCGATCTGCGATGTCTGCATGCCAAAGTCGTTGATGAAAGCCTGGATGATCGGACCGGCTACTGTGAAGGTCCCCGTGTAGGTACCGATGCTGATGCCAACCAGGCAGTAGAAAAGGCCGAGAATTACCGAGAACCAAGGTACGAAGCGGTCGATGACGAGGCGAGCGTAGAATGGCCCAAGAAGCATGCTGCCAATGCCGACAAGAGCGAAAAGACCGATGGTCACGGGATCATAGTTGTAGGGTTCGTCAGCCAGTAGGAAGGTGAGAACCGTCCAGAAGTTCGTAAACGTCGCGGCGGTGAAGAAGGAGATGAGGCATGCTTGTACGAGTACGGGATGCTTCGTTAGCATGACTAGGATAGACCACAGGATCTTGGGATAGGCCATGCCAGCTTTGTTGGTCGCTGGGTAGTCTGGCATGAAGAACCACAGGCCGACGAAGATGATGTACTGCAGTGCCACCGATAGCCAGTAGACGTAGCGCCAGGACACGAACTGAGTCATGATACCTGAAAGCAGGCGAGCGATCAAAATGCCGAGCATGAGACCAGAGACCACGATGGACATGGCAGCTGCTCGCCGCTTCGGCGGCGCCAAATCTCCCACAAGCGGCAGCATGAGCTGAGGCGTGACAGTCGATACACCAGTGATGAATTGAATTGCCGAGAAGACCGATATTGAGCTCGTCGTTGCCATTCCAATACTCATCGTAGCCGTGAAGAACACCAAGCTAAGCACAAAAGGTCTCCGCTCCAGCATATCGCCCAGAGGACACAGGAAGAGCAGGCCCGCGGCATAGCCCGCTTGAGCGAGGGTCGGGATCTGGGACACCTTCTCATACGGCACGCCGAACTCGTCGGCCAAAATGTTCAGGATCGGGTGATTATAGTACAGATTCGCCACCGTAAACGCGCCCGCGAAACCGAATAGGATGTTAAGGCCCATAGAGAATGTAGGCG
The DNA here is from genome assembly GCA_005059885.1 of Salinomyces thailandicus. NCBI lineage: Eukaryota > Fungi > Ascomycota > Dothideomycetes > Mycosphaerellales > Teratosphaeriaceae > Salinomyces > Salinomyces thailandicus. The sequence continues at coordinate 69,546 of NAJL01000006.1, read as the reverse complement.
GCTTGTCTGGGTTCCATCGCAGATTCGGCGGGGTCCAGAAGATGGTGTCGTAGATGCGTCGCCATATTGATGGCTGCGTCGCTTCAGACTTCTGCTCGTCGTCTACGGAGGAGTTGCTGCTGCTGCTGGTGTTCGGCGACTCCTCTGCAGTCTGGTGAGCAGTCTGGTGCTGCTTCTCCTCGTTCGCCACCATCTCGGTACTCCGCTCGTCGCTGACCGAATACCCATTGGCCTCCGGTTCACGTCCAGCATGATCTTGCATAACCACACACGCCGGGGAATAATGCGCTCACGTCTCCGTGAAGAAGGGAGATGGAAACAAGACGATGTTGAAGAAACATCTCGGGGTTCGGACGTGGTCGAGAGTTTATCTCAGATAAGCGTTGCATTGGGTCGATGATGACCCGACGTTGCGTCGAGCCGACGCCGGCCAGCGAGCAGTTGCCGCGTTTGAGCGTGCCGCAATAGCCGGGCACTACTACTGCAGGTCCGGTCACTCAAGACCGCAGGTTGTTGCGAATGGGGAAGGAGCGAAACATCAAGTGACATTCGTACTGCTTATAGACCACACTGGACGGTCAAGCATCTCGCAGTGGCATGATATGTGTCTACAGAGTTCGTACACCTGCAGACGTCTTCCTTCCGTGCAAGAGGCTGAAGCAGGATAGCCACACAGGAAACCCCAAGGACAAAGAAGAGCTGTGGTACGTTTCGGAGATTGTAATGTCGGTGAAGGTGAAGTGGCAGCACGACTGTCTGGTCACTAAGCCATAGATGGGAGAACATCACGAGGACCGCATCAGCAGATGCCAAATCTTGGATCGGCCGCGGTAAAAAGCGCGAGAAGAGCAGTAACACAACACGAAGGTGGTCAATGACGTATAGGCGGCAAAAAGGTCATTGCTGTGGCAGGAACTTGATTTCAGAAGAGCATCTCGACATTAGCGACTGGTGGCAGGTCCGCCTCTTCGTCTTTCCCACCACCATAACCCTTCTCCTCTCTCATCGGCCTCCGATGCCAGAACGCAATGAAGCTTCTTGCTGCGCACTCGGTCTTGAAGCCCATAATATACACCAGCTGCTGTGGCGTCCTCCTCTCCTGCCCAGGCCTCCGGCCCTCGGAAGTTTGGAGCTTGTCGAAATCATGCTGCATCTGTTCTTCTTCGGTCCGCGCATTCGCAGAAGCGACCTTAAGTGCGAGCGCGCTGTCATACTCGTGCGGGTTGACATGAGCTTGCGGCTCCCACTTGGTGATCTTAGGTAAGACGTCGTCGCCTCCAGACCAACTCAAGGCGCGGCCTCGTCCGCTCTTGTGAAGTATATGTCGGATAGCGTTAGGCTGCAGCTGTGGGCCGTCTAGCGTGAAGCGCGTTTCGTAAGGCATCTTGTCTGGCCGTGACACCAAACTGAAGTAGCCCTGGTATTTGACTATAGATTGCATCATCGGCGAAAGCGGCTGTTCTAGCATACGCAGGTCGATGTTCATCGATGCTGGGATGAGCGCGAATGACTCCATCGCGGCGTGCGCATCGACGCCATCGATTAGGTAGCCCGGCGGAGGTCGGATCGGCGACGCCATCGACGTGGGTGTATGTGCCGCGGCCATGCGCGAGAGACGCGTCGCTTGGCTTTGGTAGGTAAAGGCGCTGAGCCGGGACCCGAAGATCAAGTAGTAGTAGCTTTGGTGCTCAAGGGTTGCCAAGTTCCGTCCGCGCACGATCTTCAAAATGTCGCCTTGCTCCAGCGTCCAGCCTTCCATATGCTTGCCTTGCGGAACTATCCGTCTGAAGTCTTCCTCTGTCAAGTTCGGACTGGCGTTGCGCAAGACGAGCACGGTCGCTTCTGCAGACTGGTTGTCCGCTCGTATCAGACCACGCTCCCATTTCGCAGTTTTACTGTTGAAGGTGCGCGGTGACTTGTATAGATCGCGTCTCTCAGGGACGTACGACACTTTCTCCATGGGCAGTCGCGGTATCTCGCGCTGCACCGCTCGCTTGACCTCTTCATGCCGCTTCGTCTCCTCGGGAAAGAGTTGCTCGATGAGGGAAGGCTTTGGCGATGCACTGTCGCTCCCTACGTCCAGATACTTCCTTGGCCGTGCTCTGACTTCTGATCCAACACGTCCGATTTGGCCATGCTTCGGTGGACCACTCCTCCCGACAGTGCTCTTGCTCTCCCGACCACGTCGATCCCATCCATTCCCGTTCGCGTTGCTGCTGTCACGACTGAAGCAGCGCAGCATCAGACGATCGGCAGTCCATGGCTGGCCGATAGTCCGCCGTCTTGCCAGCGGCACCCACAGCATCAATCACTTGGACGGTGAAGTCTCAAGTCCAATGCCAAGTGAAGAGACGGTACCTACCTACGTGAGCAACTCGCAAGCTGCACTGCAGGTGAGAGTCGAGGTCCACGCCGCTAGCGCCCGTCTCAAGCGAGCCAATAGGCGTGCCCTGCGTTACACTGCGCTAAGGCATGGATCGCTCTTTCCTAAACTTCAGCACTGCTCACGTAATGTTTTAGCATGTGACTGAGACGTTCAAATGTGACGGGAGTCTTTTTTAATTCTCGAGCTCGCAGTGCAGGAGCTCGCCTTCGCCGCTACAACAGCAAGTGAGTCGAGGCAACATGAACGCCCTCCACCCCCTGCGTCTCAACCCTCCTGACAGGGGACTCAGCTTCGCCCATATGAGCGGCAACGTTGCATTCGTGGTTCGATCGTTGCCTTCGTCGGTACTCGACGGTGCCTTCCGTGTGCACTTGTCACCTGACGCACTCGAGAAAGCTGGTCTCAAGCTTGGCGACCTTTGTCTGATCACCGGCGAGAATGGCAGCTCCGGCTATGGCATTGCATGGCGAGCGATGGACAAGATGGGCAACAGCCCCAAGGTACCACCGGTGAAGATGACTGACATCTTTCGAAACGCCTTCGGATTCAAAGAAGGCTCACATGTCACTATTGCCAAGTCTGCTGCCAAGATCCAGCGTGCGAACGTGGTCACTCTTACAGACGTCACCCCTTCGGACTATGGCAATGCTGCTGAGCTCGACGGCTATGGTAGGTGGCGAAACAAGTGCGTTTGCACGCTCTCAGACGCCGAAGCCATCGCAGTTGGCATGACTTTCGATGTGACCGCGAAGAAGGGGCTTAAGAAGCGTTTCTACGTCGAGCACATCCAGGCGGCAGACGTGCAAGCAGGTACCACTCGTCTTTACTACATGCAAATTCGTGACCGCGCTGACCATGGTTTCTCTCACAGGTGGTTTGCATTTGTACGACGACGCTTCCCAAGTCGTTCTGGGAAATGGAGGCTCGAAAGCAGCATCTACTATTGCAAACGGAGATGCCCTTCCCGCGCTGGATACGACCAGGATTGGTGGGCTGATCGACCAGATCAAGGAGCTTAATGAGCGCCTCGATCGTGTGCTCCACAAGGAAAGCAGCGTGGAAATGGCGCGCTTGTCAACCAATCGACACATCCTTCTACACGGCTACGAGGGCACAGGCAAGAGTCTACTACTCGACAAGCTGGAGCAGACGAGCGCGTGCCGAGTGTACAGGCTCGAGAGGGCGGATATGACCACGGGCAAGATTCAATCTACTATTCAGGCCACGTTCAAAGACGCAATTGCCAGTCAGCCCAGCGTCGTCATCATGGACGATTTTGAAAGACTAGCATCTCCAGATAATGAGGCCTATTCCAACAGCATAGAGCGAGAGTTGAAGAAGCTTCGCGGGCACAACGTGCTTGTAGTTGCAGCAACTCGCTCGCTAACAAGTATCGACAGCAAGCTCACACGCGGTGGGTGCTTCTCCAAAAAGATCGAGTTGCCAATCCCCGACGTCGCAGACCGCAAGCAAATACTCAACGTCCTCATTGGCAACCCTGCCAAGGCGGACGATTCGGTGACTACGATGGTCAGCGCCAGAACACACGGATTTACCGGCGTCGATCTTGAGCTACTAGTGGAAGAAGCCACCGATGCTGCACTCAGTCGCGTAAGAATCCAACCTGAGAAGCGGGCCGTGATTCAATCGCAGGGCCCCGTCACGAAGGATGCAATTGCCCTCGAAGATGGTCTGGTATGCAGTCAGGACTTAACCACAATAGAAAGCCCCACTCTAGGCTCGGCGCCGAACGTGGCGGTCGATGGCGACGATAGAAACCATGACATGGGCATCACTGCTGCTGACTTTGAAGTCGCGCTGACTTCAGGAGGCGTCGGGCCAACTGCTCTTCGCGAAATCTTCTTAGAGACTCCGAGAGTACGTTGGTCAGACATTGGTGGATCGGAAGACCAACAGCAGCGTTTCGATGAGATCATTGGGTGGCCACTACAAGAGCCCGAGTTGTGTGAGCAGCTTAACATACTCCCTCAGAAAGGAGTGTTACTGTACGGACCTCCAGGATGCTCGAAGACAATGACCGCACAGGCCGTCGCTACGACCTATGATCTCAACTTCATCGCAGTCAAAGGTGCCGAGCTCATCAGCATGTACGTGGGCGAATCCGAACGTGCTGTCCGTGAGATTTTCCGCAAAGCCAAGCAGGCCGCCCCGTGTATCATTTTCTTTGACGAAATCGACAGCATCGGGTCTGCGCGTGAGAGTGGCGGTACGAAAGGCCTGAACGTACTGACGACCCTCTTGAACGAAATGGACGGATTCGAGACGATGAAGGACGTCTTGGTCCTGGCTGCCACCAACAAGCCAGAGAGTCTTGATAAAGCTTTGATGCGGCCTGGCCGCTTTGACCAGCACGTTTATGTCGGTCTGCCGACCGCTCAAGCGCGCAGGGATATCATTGAGATCTCACTGAGTAAGAGCCGAGTAGTGCCTACCGCGGACATCGAGAGTATGGTCGCTACGACGGCCGGCCATTCAGGAGCCGAAATTGTCGCGATCTGTGAAATGGCCAAGCGCTCTGCTTTCCGCAAGAAAGCAGCTATTATCGAGGACGAGGACCTCAGGGAGGCGGCCAGAGTGGCCCGAAGGGGCGTCACTGATGAAATGTTGAAGGGGTATGAGGATTTTGCGGCTGCAGGAGCTTCCAGCTGAAGCACATGTAGCTTTAGTACAGGCGATATTGAAGATCAAGCCGGAATCTTTCATGCTTCGGCGGCTGAGATGACGGAAGCTGAGCGTTAGAAAGGTAGTCTTAGCTGGTTTGTGCAATCGTGGACGTAGTTCATAGCCTCTCAATCCATGGAAATATCCGTTCTCGGCATCATCGTCATCATCGTTATGGTTGTAGTCATCTTCGCCCATACACTGTGCCCTCATAGCATGTCTCGGGCCGGGAAAGGAGGTTCATGTAACACACAGCTCCTCTGAATTCAACATCATTGTTGTGCTTGCGATTAGATTTAGGCACATACAGTGGCTCCACGAAAGTAAGTCTGCTTGCCCTGGGAAAGGCAATTCATCCAGGTTGTGTTTGTTCTGTTCTCAACAGAACGATGGTGCTTATGTTTGTGCGTAACGACGCACGGTGCCTTCCCAGGCTATCTAAAGGCTTGAGAAAGGTTGTTCACGTTGACGACCTTCTTGCTGTTTCTCAGCGTTATCGTCATGGTTGTCAGTGTGTGAAGCTGCATACAGTGCCATCGTCAAATGTCTATCGCTTCAGAGAAAGGCCTCTCGCGCGAAGAAGTGCCCTCAGAATGGCCGTCGAGACTGTGATTATACATAGTCATATACGGGGCCTTCTCAGCCTTGTTGTATCTAGAACGGCGGTTCACATGGACACGCCCTTTTCTCTCACGAGCATTTCTCCAGGTTCTGTCGTTACGTGTAGCGATATACAGTACCTCTACAAGAACATTCATTGGGTCGAGAGAGGCGCTTCACACGCCTTGCATGCCACCAGATTGCTTCAAGAGCCTTGACTTGGCGAAAAGACAGCGCCCACAAAGCCGAGCAAACGCAAGATCACTGGTGCGCTGGTGACTGCGGTTCCGAAACGCAGCACAAATACCGTTCATAGCTGCGGGTCAGTTCCTGATACGCCTCACAGACACCATAGGTACCTGCCCTGGTGGCACTTCGACCAGGTGTGAGACAGTATCGGCGCGGTAAGGCCTTCTCGTCATTTTTGCTGTGCCTGTCGATCTAGAGAGAAAGAGAGAAAAGGTGCTTTCGCAGTAGGAGGGTGACGGGATCAGTTTGCCAGCAGCGTCACCGGCTGACCCTGGTATACGATACGCCGGCGGAAGGGCCAATCCATCCAAAACGGTCGAACGCGACTGGCAGATCAGCCCTGTCGAGGTAAGCGCCCATTCTTGAAAGGACATATCTGATTTCGAAGGCATAGAAGCGAGCTGGGTATAATACTTCACAACACCGCGCTGAGAAGCATCACGAGCGAGCTCATCAATCACCGATAAGGCGAAGGCTGTCGACACAATCCGGTCCAGGATTCAACGAACTGCCTGGCATCTACACCCTCGTCAGCACAGCTCGACGTCGCATACGTTGGTGAACTCACCTTCTGAAGCCGTGAAATGTAGGAGATACTCATCCGTGCCCCGACGCGGCGGCTGATATCCCGCATGAAGAATGTACGGCGGCGGTCGAACGGCAGCTAGGCTCACCAGTCCACCACGCTCGTTGCATACCCAGTCTGGATCGCCGACATACCTCGTGATGAAGGCCGTCCAGAGCGGGACATCCTTCATAGGCCCTCTCAGCGCGCTCGCTTCGAGCCGAACCACGCCGGAACTCCGGTCTTTGAACAAGCGAAGCGCGTGCCGTAGCTCACCGTCCTTGATCTCACCGCCGAATACTTCGTGTTCGCCGCCCTCGCCGCTTAGCTCCAGGTAGTCAAGGAGGTTGCCATGAGGGACTTGGCGTTGGTCTTGATGCTTCATCGCAACGAAAGTAGAGTAGAAGAGGACCATGCCTGTGATGCTCGTCAGCCTGAACGTGCTAATGCTGTCATGCACGCGTAAGCTTACTCACGCTCATATATCACGAAATTCAGCCGTGCCCACAGAATATAAGTACCGTCGCGACGCGCACGACACAGCTGGATGGATGATCGATCACGGATGGCTTTGAGATTGACGACGGGCATGCAGTAGTGCAGGTCTTCTCCATAGCGGTCCTTAGCCATGATCAGGATCCGTGCTCGGCCATCTGGCGGCCGCCAGTACAGGCGCATCCACAGCTGGTCTCCATTGAATGGCCTACATCTGGCTGTCAGCGGAGCCTGAGGAGACATGAAGATAGACTGACAGCTGTAGTGCTCTGACGAAACCATCTTGACCAAGGCTGTAAAGGGCAGAGGTATCTCGCTCTCCGTAACATGTTGAATGTTTTTCACTGTGGCAAATGAGCGTCTATAGATGCCGTAAGGCAAGGCTTGAGAGTCGCACTCACAGGTAATAGCCATCTCGAACTGCGGTGCCGGGATGTCGTCCGTCGAAGACTTGCTGTGCCCAATGAACCGTGGGTAGAGGCTGATGATATGGGCCACTCGAATAAGACGTCTGACTCGACTCGAGTGTCCGGGACGAGCTTGATGTGAATGTTGGTGAAAGCGGAGCTTCCGGGGCTACGGGCGGTGGTCGACTGTGATTCCAATAGTCCGAGAAGTCACTAGGCGAGCTCGGAGTCTGCACTGCTCGTGGTCGTGGGCGTGGAGTACTAGGACCTGTTACTGTGATTAGTTCGACCATTCTCTGTCGCTATCTGAAGCAATCAGTCAGGCTTACCGGACTCTACCATGGCGGGCCGACGGGAGCGCGAATTCCCAGCCTCTTGTGCATCTTGCAGCGCATGTATCTGATTTCGAAAGTTAAGCAATGCCGATAGTGGCAGCCCGCCGCCGAGAATCTCCAGCTGAGCACGCAAGAAAGCATAGTAAAGGCCGAGACGTTCAGGAAGCTCAATGCCTTCTTCATGTCCCATTTGATGTTGAAGATCCTCCCAAACCACGTCGCAGCTGCGAGTTCGTGATCGAGCGAACATATCGAAGACATCACGAAGCGTCCTTTCTAGACTAGGAATCGGAAGGTCTACGTCCTCCCGAATGCGGTGGAAAGAAGGAGCATAATCGCGATCGGTTTGCGCCCGATCGAGTTGCCGAAGAAGCGAGCTGATGTCGAACAACCTGCCAATGGCAGCTGTAATCCTATTGGCATGACCTACGAGTCTACCGCGGAAAACGTGCAATCCTGATGCGACCTCTTCGGCATCGGTGGCCAGCGTCAGCAGAGCACGCGGTCGGCCAGCCATACTGCTGAAATAATCCCCAGGATCCGCGTCACAAGGTTGCCGCTGTGCATACGCGCTTCCAGATGCCAGGTGATTGGATGTCCGCCGCCATGGTCTCTCACGCTCTAATCCCAAGAAGGCGTCAGTGGCCACCTGCGAGTGTCGCTCTCATCACACACGGATGGTGCAGTGCGCAAAACTCACCGGTAGCATTCTGACCCTTTAAGGAACACAGCAGCGCGGGAGGCTCTGCGTGAAAAGCCTTTGGTGGTATCTTCCAATTGCAGCTGCAGGTGGGGCGGCTTGCCTTCACCGGAGCGGAAGCTGTGCTGGCATCCAATGCTGAATCATCCCGCCGTGCAGCGGCTGGCCGTGCCTAGGCAGATAGGCGCGCACCGATGCGAATTCCAGAGAAATCCTTCGTCTTCTGAAAATGATGAGAGTGAAAGAAATGTGTACAGACCTACTATACCAGGGACGCAACATCCTTCTGATTTCGAGGCTGGGAAGCAAACGAGCTTCCCGTGCAGCAGCCATAGGCAGTCCCAGATATCTTACAATGCAGCGACCGAGATACTAAGATGGATCGTGAGAGCAGCGCTCTGTCCAAGGATGAATTGTGTCTGGTAGAGCTCTCGTATGCCGAAGCTGGTCTAGAGCGCCGAACAGCCAATTGCTGAAGATTAGTGGACTGCATAGCCGTGCTATGTCGATCCGTGCCGTCGACAAGGACGCAACAGACCTAATGGAACGATGGTGATGACAAGGAGAAGAAAGAGATGAGGTGAGGTTTGATGAATGTTGGCGCCTAGGTTGGACACGAGCACTGCCACCAACGCAGCATGGAGCCTCAGGCAACCAACCTTCGAAGCCGACTGAGGCCGCCCGCCGGCGGACCTAGCTGCTAGGTGCTGGCATAGACGTCGCCGAATTCTCTTAGGAACCAGCATGTAGCACGCTCAACCACGAGCCTACCACTACATACTCTGAATCAAGTGTGGGGTGTTCTGGCTATCAGCGACCAAATGGCCGCAGAGCTTCATTCTCATTCTGAATGGCAGCTCCTAGCTGCAGAGCTAATTCCTACTGAACAACAAGCACAGGGTATCCCGCAGCTCATCATATCCTCGAAGAACGCCCACGGTTCTTCTCATGATCATGCTAGTCAACGCCGAATCCCCATTTCAATCCCGATGCCGTAGGCTTACCATCCTCCTCCTCGTCCTCACATTGCAAAAGCTTGGGTAAAGCCGAAAGAGCGAGCAGTCACACAGGACAAGCAGCAACGCCTAAACAAATTCATAGTCCTCGTCCGCATCCTCAGCCGCGGCGGACGCTTCCTTGGTCTTGGCCTTGCCCTTCTTGGCCGGAGTCAAGCCCACCTCCTCGCCTTCCGTGTCCAACACTTGATACTCGTCCTTGACCAGCTTGATAGTCGCGCGCTCCTCGAACCGCTCGACTGCCTTGTTAAGCGCAGCGTTCAGGATCTGGCTGCCTTGGGACGGGCCGCGGCTGGTGTCGAACGAGTACATGACGCCGGCGTCGGCGGGCTGTGCGGGCATGTCTTCGGGGTCGGAGGCAGAGTTGGACGAGTCGTCGGATACAGCGGTGCCCTCGAGCATATCTTGCTTACGCGCGAGCTTGGCGCCGTTCTGAAGCTCGGCGACGGCGCCTTTGGTCTCCCGACGCTTGGCGTTGTAGAGGCTGCGAGGGGTTAGCTGGAGCTTCTGGCATGTGCGATAAGATTGTACCTACGTCTCAGAGGGACGATGAGGCCGAGGTCTGCCGCCAGCGAGTCTGCCAGTGGTCATGGCAGAGCCGTGGGCCCATTTGTGCTTGCGAGCAGCGTCGCGCTTGTAGTCTTGAGCAGTGCTGCGGAGGTCGGAGGTAGGGAAGGTCTGCTCAGAGGACATGTTGACGGCTGTGATCGGTCTGTGGGGTCTCACTGGACTGTCGATGATTGTTCGATCTTTTGGAGCTGAGGTCGAGCGATTGCTGAACAGGTGCCTGGGGATCTGGAGGGGGAAGCGAGGTGTTGGTAGGTCGTCGAAGTTCTAGGTGGTGGCGGTCCTCAGGTCTGGTGACTCTATTGAGACAACAAAGAGCGCAGCAGAAGCTACGTGACAGTGGCAGAAGTGAGGGGCAGTAGGAACGATGATTACTCTTGGGTTGAGTCACGGGTCTAAGACGCGGTTGACAAAGGCTGATGTCCGAATCTTGACACCGAAAGCACCGTGATGTCTCGGACCGAGCGCGTGGTTGCCTGCGATCGTGGATAGCGTCGCTGCGTGTGTAGTTACGATGCTGGTGCAAGAAGGCGCTGACTGCCTCATTCAAATGCTTATAGACAACAAAGGAAGCAGCACAGCACGTCAGTCACCGCGATAAACAAGGCCGCTTTATCTCTACACAGCCGCGGCGGCCGGATCCAAGGAGCTCAGGTCAAGCTCGAGCGGTCCCCGGCCGTGAGTGGTGCCTCCAAGCCTCATGTGGAGAGCAGGAGAGCAGCGATAAGCAAGCACCTGCAGCCACAGCGCCAGAGCCGCGTTCCTCTAGGTGTTGCTGATGACTGATGACCAACGCCATGCGCACGCTTCGTCACTCGACCTAGAAACTGATCGGGAACGTGCAAGTGCTCTGTGCTCGACGGGCTGCTGGACGAAACCGGCTTTCCACTGCATTGTTTGTCCATCCGCCTGACGGAAGCCTGCACGTGTTGTTGCCGCTCGTGCTGACAAGGCGGAGTCGGCTGAGTGCTGCGTCATGTTCCTGCTGCACGGCCTCCGGGGTCATCCGAAGCCAGATGGATGTCACGTGATTGGTCTCCTTCGGCAGCACCTCAAGCACCTCAAGCACCTCAAGCACCTCAGTAAGCACCTGCAACCAGAGGTGGTAAGGTAGGTAGGTAAGGTACATGTATTCGATATATTGCCTGAGGCTTGACGATGAGGTACTGGATCTCACCTTCAAACAGCGGTCAAAGGAGAACGCCTGAAATCTTACTTTGTACATACACAACATCTCTGTACCTACTGCGGCTGTTTCTTCCCATCATCCACCACCTTCGGCGGCGCAGGCACCTCTATCTCATCCAGATGCCATTCCATCCCGACATAGCTATCACTTACAACCATGACCTTCATCCTGCGCTCCACATCGCTATCAGGCAGCTTGATCATAGCTCTAGTAGACGGCCTACTCGTATCGCCACGCTTGACTTTATCAGGAGACGGCCAGCTCACTCGCTTCAACGCGACAATGTTGCCCTTTGCGGCGTCGGAGACGATCAGGAAGTACCCTTCTGTCTGCGGCTTGGGGTACCGTGGAGCGTAAATGTGGTAGTCTTTGTTCTGGACGGCGTTCAGTCGGGCCAGGTTGACTGTCATGCCTAGCGCGTTGACGCCTGTGACTCCAATTCGTAGCTGAGGCAGCTGGCCTAGCGCCTTGAAGACCCGTGCGTGTGATGGAGCTGGTAGGTCTAGCTGCTTCAGCGCGCCTGTCATGACCTCGTGCGAAGCAGTTGTGGCCTCCACAAGCGTCCGCGGCTTAGCATTCGCATCCGCCATTCTCTTCTTCTCCGCTTCAACCTCGACGTTAGGGAAGATCGCCAGTGGTCCGTCGTCCGGCCACCTTGCAGACTTGACGCACTGCAGCAGTGTGATCATGCCGCGACAGCTTTGCAGGTAATCCATCTCCGTCAATACATCGATGCTGGCTTGAATGATACGGATCGCCTGGTCAAGCACCGAGTTTTGATCTCCGACGTAATCGCTGATGGGCAGATCGATGCGGGAGAAATGCGCTTGAAGCAAGAGAAAAGCTTTGACATGCGGGTCCCACATTGGTAGACCGAAGCTCTCGGCTTTGAGGGGTAGATTATTGGAGAGCTCGGCGTTGATGAGATCCTCGTTGTGGCGAACGGGCAGCTCGTCGTACTCGGTCGCCCTGGACATCCACGAGAGTACGTCCGCAAAGGTCGCCGTCGGCCGTGCGTGCTCGCGTAGCATTCGGATCGTCTTATGCGCCAGGTAATAGTAAGACATGATCTTGCCCAGTGCTGTCGGGTCTACATCTCCATTACTCTGAATGGTCAAGCAGCCAGACTCGGCCAGTTCGCCAAGAGATTTGTCGACCATCTCAACCATGAAGTCGTTCGCCGCCTGCTGGGCCGCCGTGCTATTGTTCTCCTCGGCTGGAATCTCAAGTCCATAGTATGATGGGTTCTTGTGAAGGCGGCGGAAGAAGAACGTCCAGGTCAAGTAATCCAGAGCATCCTGTTTCGTCAGAATCGTCTCGGCAGATACTTCGGCGCCCAAGTGATTGTCCAGTACGTTATGAAGCGACGATTCGACCGGGAAGCCGGTATGCAAGAAGTGCTTGTAGAAAGCCTTTTTGGAGTCCTGTGTGAAGATACGCGCGATACCGGATGTGTCGAACTGCGGTCGCCCGGCACGACCAAGCATTTGCAAGACATCGGTCAAGTCCATATCCTTGTAGCCTTCGATCTTGGCGTCGAAGAACTGCGTGCCCTTGACGACGACCAGATGAGCGGGCAAATTAACACCCCACGCAAGTGTGCTAGTCGCGACGAGGATCTGAATCTTGTTATTCGCAAATAGTTCCTCAGCAAGCTGCCTATCAGACTCAACAAGACCAGCATGATGCAATCCAATGCCGAAGCTCATGGCCTCTTTCAGCGCATCGTCCTTCACGCGCGCCAGGTTGAGCGCCAAATCTTCCTCGTCCATCCTCATGAACCGCCGCGGATTGTCCTCCATACCGCAGAAGTTGATGAGATCTCTCGCAGTCAGTCTCGTCTGCCTTCGCGAGGCCACGAAAACAATGACTGGCTTGTCTGGCGAATGGCTCTTTATCGCCAAGAAGGTCGGACGATTCATACTCTGCATCAAAGGGCAGAACCCCCTTTGCTCTGGGAAGCCATCAATGAAGATTTTCAACGGCACCGGACGTACAGAGTGCCTGAAGTTGAACAAGCCCTCTTTCACACCAAGCCAGTTCGCAAGATCCATGGCGTTCGCACAGGCTGTCGACATGCCCACGATCCTCACACTGCCCTTCTTCTGGCTGGCAATGTAGTTCATTCGGCTGACAATGATTTCCAAGATCGGTCCACGATCTCCACCGAGCAAGTGGATTTCGTCGATGATGACGAGGCTGACCTGCTGGACATAGCTTCTCGTCTGCCAGGATCTCGAGATACCGTCCCACTTCTCCGGTGTAGTGACAATGATGTCTGCATCTCTGATGGTGCGGGTATCAGGCGTGTTATCACCTGTCAGCTCGACAAGCTTCAAGCCCATCTGTCTCGTCAACCTCTTTTGCCAGTCCTGGACTCGCTCTCTCACCAAAGCCTTCATAGGAGCGATGTAAACGACCTTGCTCCCCGGCTTCTCGCGAAAGGCCCACCACATCGCTAGCTCAGCCGCGATCGTCTTTCCAGATCCTGTCGGCGAACCCAAGAGGACGTTGGCATGGGTGTGATACATGCAGTGGAAGAGTTGCGTCTGCATCGGGTTGAAGAACTGGAAGCGCGATCCGTAGATTTCTTCCAGCAGCGGATTCTTCAACGCTTGGATGGGCAACGGTCGGAGGTTCAGGAGGTCCGTGTACACGCTCTCAGTGTCTGGACGGATGAGGTGCTGGAATGACACAGGCGTGACAGTTTCGGCACCAAGCCACCTATCACTCACCGCCCTGACGTAGATCTGCGAGGGCAGAGGATCGGAGAGCGGGATGGTAAAGTTCAGCTCGTGCTCGTCGTAGAGCTTTCTCCTGCTCAAGATGAAGTACTCATGATGGTAGATCTCAGACGTCTCCGAGTTCTCAACCCAGATCCAGTAGCTCTCGCTGCGGCCGTGATGGCGATCGTTCCACCTGAAGTCCGGCGTAAGGAACAACTTGATTCTTAGCACGTCCCTGTTAAGTGGAGCCATTTCCGCCTCTACCGTCAGCGTCGGGAAGTTGTCAAGCAACTTGCTGATGGTGACCCCCATTCTCTGATTGTGCACCAGGCTACCAATCTCCGCTGGCTCCATATCGCGCAGACTGTCCACTGACGCCGTACTGCCCTTCTCATCCAGGTTCCTAAGCACCGCCGCTGGTAGATCAAACTGCCTGAACGGATGCTCATAGGCCCAAACTCTCTTCTCAATCGACTTGCACATGCTCAACAGCACCAAGCACTGATAACCCCAGCGCCTGTTAAGCGCGATCATAAACAGCGCCCGACAGATTCTTGCAGCGTTCTGTGCGACATAAGAGCTATCACTGACGAGAGTGAAGTCCTCCAGGCGCGCATTAGATATGTAGGACTGCAGCAGAACATTTGTCTTCCCCTGCTGCGTGCCAACGCCTCCTGCGATATCACAAGGCGCCGCTTCTTCCTTCAGTCGCATGAGTTCTTTTTCTTCCGTCTCCCTAGATTGGATGTTGTCAAACTCTCCACTCATGGAGATCATCTTGAGCATATCCGCCTCCGTGGCTCTCGGTCGCATCATGGTGTTGAAAATTTCGATGCTTGTCTGCAGAACGTAGAACTGCGAAGCAATGCGACCAACGTCCTTGGCTCTGAGCTCCTCGGTCGTCTCGTTGAAGATGATCATCTGACTGCTCTGGAGAACCCTCGCAGCCCTGACAATCAGGTCACGACGCCGCTGGACAAGGTTTGGATCGTTGTTGATCTCGCTCCATTCAATGCCATAGGCTATCGGATTCCGGCGCATACGCACGAAGAGGTAGGAGTAGCCCAGCCACGTTATACCTTCCGGCACGCTGGTCACCGTTCCTAGAGAGATCTCCGCATTCAGATTGTCGACCAACTTCCTACTGAACTGAGACTCGATAGGCTGCTGCTGCGTCACTGCCGTGAGATAATGCTGCAGCTTGTCCTGGCTGGTTAGGATCATGCCAATTCCCACCTCTTGAAACTGTGGACGTCCAGCTCGCCCGAATATCTGAAGCACATCAAGTATACCTAGGTCCACAAATTTACCAGCTTCGGCGCTGTACAATTGCGTGCCTTTGATGATGACTGCGGCAGCCGGTAAATTGACACCCCAGGCGAGCGTTGCCGTACAACAAAGTACCTTGAGGACACCTTCCCCGAACAGTCGCTCGATGAGATTGCGATCTGAACGCGGCATACCAGCATGATGTGTCCCCATCCCCTTTGCGACCAACTCCCTGATCTCCTTACCCTTGCTTTGCTTGACATCCCTGACTGCATTTCCGTACCCATCGTGCTGGGCTGGGTCAAAGAGATCACCACATCCATCGTCTTGCGCCATCTCCAATAGAGTGCGTGCAGTCTTGACCGTGTCCTTGCGAGAGTGGACGAAAACCATGATTTGATGGCCTTGCTCCAGCATTTCTTTCACCTTCTCGAAAGCAGTCTTGTCAATATTTTCTCTGCTGGTTTTCGAGCCGGCCTTGCCTTTGACGCCGAGGAAGTGCTGCGCCAGAGGCACGGGCCGGAACGACTGATCGAAGTAGAAAAGGCCGGCCATCCTGTTCACCTTGAGAAAGTCGGCCACATCAATGTAATTTGGCAGAGTAGCGGAAAGCCCAACGATCCGAATGAGCGACTGCGTACTCTCCACCTGTCGCTCAGTCCTCGCCACAAGACTTTCCAGCACTGCTCCTCGTTCGTCGTGAAGCATGTGCACCTCATCAATGATCAACAATCGTACTTTCTGTACTAACGCTGTGTCTCCGGTCGACTTCCGAGTCACGACGTCCCACTTCTCAGGCGTCGTGACAATGATCTGCGTAGCCACAATCTCAGATTTGGTGAGTTGCATGTCACCGGTCAACTCTCGGACCTGGATCCCCAACCAAGCAAGACGTTTGCCTAGCTTGTCGGTGATCTCAGCAGCAAGAGCTTTCATAGGAGCAACGTAGACGATTTTGAAGTCGTCCGTGTGAACTGCAAATTCCTCCGAATCCGGGTGCTCAATAGGAGAGGGGTGGATGTTCTTTGCGACGGTGTTGAGGATGGTGAGCATCGCCGCATCAGTCTTGCCCGCACCAGTAGGGGCACAGATTAGCATGTTCTCGGAGGTGTGGTACGCGACAGAGTAGACCAGACTTTGCATCCTGTTCAGGGTCTTGTAGCCTTTGAAGGTTCGTTTGCAAAGACCGTCGAGCTCGGCGATCTGGACGAGCTTCTGCTGTTTCCCCAGAGTGTCGACACGAGTCGCGGGAATTGAATACTGTTCATAAAGGGGCCGTTCGACACGCTCACTGCCCACTGGAAGCGCATACTTCTTCCCATGCGAAGACAGTGTGTTGCCTGCATCGTGAGATTTGTAGACATGCGGGTATTGCTCTGAGCTACGGTTCTGGGCAGTGGCAAGAGTAGCAGTTTTGTGCTCCAAGTCAGCTTGTCTCAAGCGAGCGTCTCTCTCCGCCTTCGAGAGAAGGCCTGAAGGCGGCTTAGCGGGTTGGGAGAGCAACTGCTGACGATAGGCAATGATGTCTGAGACTAAGTCCAACTCATCAAAGCCAAGGGTATCGGCCAGTGTCATTTGGAGCTCATCATCGCTGCTATCGGATGCCAGCACCGCCACTATCTGATCCTGCAGCGTGTCCGCGTCGAGCCCAGTGCCCCTGCTCGCCACCTCTTCGCATCTTTTGCTCAGCCAGTCCCGTGACCCAACGCCTGCAGATTCACCAATTACGGCCGGTACCGTCTCAATGCTCTCCTCGCTGAAGCCGTCTTCTTCCTCATCCTCGCTGATCAAGTCCCAGATGTCGTCCGTTGGCGAGGCGGGTGAAAGGTCGTCGTCATCGAGATCGAGGTCTCCCTCGTACTTGTAGCCTTCGCCATGTCCGTTTGTCTGCGGCAGCTTCAAGCCTGCGATGGCTTCTCGCATCGCTGCCAATTGTTCCAGCCATTGCGACGCCGCGAAGTCTGCAGAGGGCGACATAGTGTTGCTGAGCTGGGCGCCTTAGGTCGTTTGAGTTGTGCAGCAGACTAAGTGTTGCCCAGTTGTTCACTGCGCCACGTCTGTCAACGCATGCATCAATCACCGACAATTGTTGCGGGTTGCCACAGGTGAAGTTGGAGTCGGGTGTCCTTCATGAAATGGACGTCGATGACGATTAGGTTTAATTTCCTATCGCGTCCTTATCACCACGTGATT
This sequence comes from Salinomyces thailandicus, assembly GCA_005059885.1. Classification (NCBI taxonomy): domain Eukaryota; kingdom Fungi; phylum Ascomycota; class Dothideomycetes; order Mycosphaerellales; family Teratosphaeriaceae; genus Salinomyces; species Salinomyces thailandicus. The sequence goes on along the minus strand of NAJL01000006.1, from coordinate 52,167 downwards.
TGGCGGGCAGAACGCGTCTCGCGCAGCACCGGAGACCGCAGGTAGGTCTACCATCATCTGCACTTACTCCGACAACGAACGTTGTACAGACGACGGTCATGGTGCGTGACGCTTGCGAGAACTGCAAGCGGAATCTACTAATAAGATCTCAGGAGAGCCCGCATGAGCATCAGCAAAGCCTGCTTCTCTCGCGTATCATCACGAATGTTGTATGCCTGCGCTCCCTAACCCAAGAGGCCCAATTACAGCATTAACGACCACCTAGGAAAAGCTCAACGAAGCCATGATGGTCCTGAATAAAAGTCTGCAGGTCCGTTTCGTCTGTGAGTTCCGTTCGGCTCAAGGTACGGGTGCTGATGATCGTCAAAGGAGATCAACGTGCAGAATATGAATGTCGAGCTCGTGGCCTCGATGTTTAAAAACTATCAGAGCAACGTGCTTTTCCACTTAGAAGGTACCGTAGCTCTAGATCCTAATGAATTCGGGAGCAGTCCGCTGACATGTACGTTAAGCTACGGACAGCTTGAAGGAGCCATCGTGAGGCAGGACAAGGAATGAAGGCAATATTGAATGCTACAATGATACCCAACACGATCTACTAAGGCATGCGCGCACGCACTCTCCGGCTTAACGCAAAGAGAACTGAATTCAGCGTGAGGCCGCTGGCGATCGTCTCTAAGCTCCCAAAAAGATCATCCCCACCATAGCAATTACAAGCGCGATTGACGCGCCTTTCTTCGTTCCTTTTGCCCCCGGAGCTCCAGCAATCTTGGGCTGAATCGCCGTCGCAGACCCATCTGATGTCGCGCTGGCCGTCGAGACACTGAACTGCGATGTTGCAAGAGCGGTTGGTAGCGGCGGTGTATTGGTTCCGTTTTTAGTAAAATTTGCCGTCGCATTCTTCGTTGCCGGGTAGGAAAGGCCGGAGCTCCCCGACGAAGCTGGAGCGTAGAAAGTGGCGTTCGTGGACGCGAGCGTGGCGTTGGAGAGAGACGGCAAGGTAGTGATGTTGAAATAGTGGCTCTTGAATTGCTCCTGCGCACTCGCATTCTTGCCTTCGTTGAAAACGGAGACAAAGAACGCGTTACCCGTGCTTGGGTCAAACCAGCCGTCTACGTCGACCAACCAGGTGAGGCGCTGGGTGCGAGGGATGTGTCGGCCATTGGGAAGGTACTGGAAGCTGGAGTTTCCGTCCTGCTGGAGTGTTGCGGAAACAGATGTCCAATATGTTTGCCATTCGAGAGTGATTATATCGTCCAGGGCGTAGGCATAGTTGTGGGAGTAGTTGCCGAAATGGGAGGCCAGGAGGGGGGGTGGGGATACGAAATGGTTGTGCAACGCCGCTACGGCTAATGTGGGCACTGAGGCGGCGAGAGTGAGGAAAGGAAGGGGCTGCATGATTGATGTAGCAACAAGTGTGTTCTTGGGCTGTAGGTGAAGGGACATAAGGAAACTTGAAGGTGTCTGTCTAACGAGCGAGCTTTAGATACCGCGAACGGTACTTGAGCCTACATCCAGCAATCGCTTTCTCGCTCTTCGATGCTGAGCCTTCATGTCGACGTACGGTGCAGTACGCGTAGACGCTGACAGTCACAGTCAGCCTACCCAACCTGCCTTTGGACCCAGGACGGGGCTGAGTTGGTGAGGGTGGCTACTGGGCCCGGAACCCAACAAACCAAGGGTGATGCTCTTTGCCAAGTGTACGCCGCCTCATCCTAGAGTCAGAAGTAGGTCTCGGAGAACGTACAGATATAGTGAGGTGGAAGAGAGTGGAGGTGTGAGAGTCTGCTTGAAGCATGTGACAGCGCGACATGGCCTGTGCGCTTAGCGCCTGGGGCTGGTCAATGAGGTGTGAGCTCACATGCAGCTGGCTCTAATTCAAATAGAGCTGGAGGCATCTGACAATGTCAGAGACTGGAGAATGGAGCAGAGCGTCTTGAAGGTGGCCGCGTCACTGCTGCTTCGTAACACATGAGTCTAGCCCCAAGAACCAAACACCAATGCATTGAGCCAACGCGACAGCCACGACTACCATCGCCATGCCTCACTTCACCCTCCCGATCCAGTCCACCGCCGGCCGCAACTCTCCCAAATCGCTTCCCGTCGACCCCTATAACGTCTCTGAACCGCCCTACCAAGGTCAACTAACCACGGACGCTGCAGCCTATCAGGACGGCACTGCCGACACCGCGATCGTCGTCGACAATGGGTCCTCCTCGGTGCGCGCCGGCTGGCAGACCGAGGGCGCGCCGCGGCTACAGTTCCCGCCGCTCATGGCACGGTATACCGACCGCAAGCTGAACCGTAAGCTCTGCTTCCTCGGCTCGGAAATTTACTTTGATGGCACCGCGCGAGGACAGGCGAAGAATCTGTACGAGCCTGGCAGTAACATTGTCAACAATTGGGACGTACAGGAAGGGGTACTGGATTACATATTCCTCAAACTCGGCATTGACGGCCAGAACGGGGCTGTTGATCGACCAGTGGTTATGACCGAGCCTCTTGCCAACGTCGGATACACACGGAAAGTGATGAGCGAGATGCTGTTTGAGCTATATAACGTCCCCAGCGTGGCGTATGGGGTGGACAGTCTGTTTAGCTACGACTACAATGGCGGAACGACAGGGCTCGTCGTATCGAGTGCGCACATGAGCACGCATTTGATCCCGGTAGTGGACAAGCGCCCGCTCATTGCTCAAGCGACGAGGCTAGACTGGGGCCGATGGCAGTGCGTGGATTACCTAACACGCCTCCTCAAAGCCAAGTATCCCGGCTTGCTAGCGGCGGGCAAAGTCAACGAGACGCAGGTAGAAGACATGGTCCGCTCGCACTGCTACGTCTCGCAGGACTACGACAAGGAGATGCTCCGAATGCTAGACTGGAGCGGCCTGGAAAGTCGAGATCATACCGTGCAGCTGCCGTTCCAGGAGAAAGAAGTTGTGCAGAAGACGGAGGAAGAGATTCGCCGAGCGGAAGAGAAGAGGCGCGAGGGCGGGAGGAGGCTGCAAGAACAGGCGGCGAAGATGAGGCTTGAGAAGCTGATCAGGAAGGAGCAGGAAGTGGAGTGGTTCAAGGAGGTGCAAATCAATGTCCAGAATGCAACGACGAAAAAGGAGAAGCAGGTGCTGCTTGACGAGGAGGAGTTCAGGGACGAGGTGGCATTGGAAAGAAGGATCAAGGAAATGGAGAAGAGCATCCGGAAGCAGAGGAATAAAGACGTAGGTGATATGGAAGAGGAGCCCGAAGGGCCGCCCACATATCCACTACTCGACATCCCGGACGCAGAGCTGGATGAGGATGGTATCAAGGCGAAAAGGCAGCAAAGATTACTGAAGAGCAATCACGACGCGCGCGCGAGAGCGAAGGCCGAGAAAGATGCAGAGAAAGCGAGGCAAGAGCAAATACAGAGGCTGGATGATGCCCGCAGAGAGAACGATCTTGAGGGGTGGGTCGAAGAACGCCGCATCGCGCGACATAACACTATTCAGAAGATGAGAGATCGCGATCGTCTGAAAGCCGATCTAGGCAACCGGAAGAGCCAAGCAAGTCAGATGAGAATGAAGACCATAGCGAATTTAGCCTCTGACAACCCCTTCAATCGAAAGCGGCGACGCGGGCAAGCGGCAGACGACGATGGATTCGGTGCTGACGACGCCGATTGGGCAGTCTATCGTGATATCGGACGTGGCGAGGATGATGATGAGGATGAGGAAGAAGATCTAGATGCGCAGCTCAAAGCCGTGGAGGGCCAATTGCTCCAGTACGACCCAGACTTTACAGAAGAGAAAACACTCGAAGGACAGCAAGACTGGACGAAGAGTCTGGTACATTCTTTCTTGCGAGGACCGTATCCCTTCGATGCCGAGAGTGCCAGGGAAAGTAATCAGTTCCATCTCAACGTCGAACGGATCCGCGTCCCTGAGGTCATCTTTCAGCCTGGAATCGCCGGCGTAGATCAAGCCGGTATTACGGAGGTCGCGGAGGACATACTGAACACCCGTCTCGCTACGCATGCAGCCCGGTCGGACGTCCTAAAAGACGTCTTCTTGACGGGAGGATATTGTCTGTTCCAGGGCTTTGAGGAAAGGTTGCGGGCTGAACTGCGTGCTGTTCTGCCTGCTGACGTGGTTCTGGGCTTGAGAAAAGCCAAGGACCCATCACTGGATGCTTGGAAGGGCGCGGCGAGGTGGGCAGGGACGCCGGGGAGTAGGCAGGCGTTTGTGAGTAAGAGGGAGTGGGAGGAAAAGGGAGGGGAGTATATTAAGGAGCATGATCTGGGTAATGTGTTCACACGAAGATTCAAAGAGGATTCCTGACCTTCAGCAATGAGCCTACAATGTGGTCATAACGTCGCCATCGGCTTACTCCCGACTACTGAACGTCCCGTGGTGACGGGAAGGACTTCAGGAGCCCAATGTGAGCTTCAAACCCAATCAAATCACGATGGTAGCTCTGAGATATCTCCTGCAAGAATTATCCTTGCCGACCAGACGCCAGGTGCGTGGAATTGGCTCAGGTTGTCTCGAGTTCTGACTCTTGAGAGACCGGACTGTGCGTGTCCAGACGATGGCAACTACCTTCTATTGGACATTGAAGGACTATTGCCGACGAGCTTGTGGCGATCGAAGCTGTACAGGTGAGCCCATGTGCGAGGGCAGACCGTTTGGCACAAGCTGTCGCACACAATCGCCCCAGCAGGAGACGGATGATTTCAGGATTTGAGATACGTCTGCTCGTGGAGGAGGGCCGTCGTGCCCAAAGAGAAGACAAATGCGGGAGAGAGGCCTGCCGACCCTGACGTATCATTCGAGCATTTTGACTGACAGGTCGCGGACGCGAATCATTCGGACTAGAGTCCGATCGATTAGACTGGAGACAATTGGGTATTTTCATGCGGGTGTCGTAGATGCTACAACTAAGGTACCTGTAGTCTACAACGACCAACAAGCGTGAGGTGGTTGTTATCCAAGAAGGACGGCTTTGATCACGGTAATAGGTGCTTACCACTTCATCACTTGAAATATACTCATGTCCAAAGTTGGTCGACATTCTTGGGTGGCTTGCAGAAGTAAATGTAACGCCTGAATTAGCGACTGTGGGTTGAGCAATGTTCCCTCCTTCAAGGCTCGAGCGCGAGTGTGAGTAAGCGATTGCCATAGCGCAGGCGGGCCGTTGCCACGGTGCTATATTAGGAAGTTTACCCCAGGGGACGTGCATTAGTCCTGTATCCTGCTGGTGGTGTGTTTGTGCCTCGACTTTGCTCGGGCTTCCCATCCGTTTCTATCAGCTGTTACTGTTCGCCTCCGCCCTTCCTACCTTACGCTCGCTATTTTCAGGACTCTATCGGGAGCAGCTGTGTTGCGAATTGTATAATCATATCGCCGTTTCATTCATCACCTCCCCACTGGACGACAATTCGCGGGCAGAAGCAGGCGAATCGCAGATCCCTTTGGCCATCCGGGCCAGCAGCGGTCCTCTTCTGAAGGCCATCTAAAGCGATACATCGGCTCGGGTAGCCTTACATTCATACAGCCGTCGATATGCGGCCCACTCAGATCTTCGCTTCAATATCGTTACTCTCCGCAGCATCATCAGCATGGCCATCCGTCTGGCGACCCTTAGAAGCAGTCAAGCGTGAGCTCGAACCGCTCATGGTCCGACAAGATTCGGGCACGTCTTCCGGGTTCGATCTTTCCTTCAGCGGCAAGCAAGGGAATACTGCGACAACAGAAGAGTCATCAGCTGCGGCAACGTCGAATGGCGATGCTACAACGACGGATAACAGCGATGCGTCAAGCACAGGCAGCGACAACTCAGAGACTACTGCAACTGGCAAACAGACAGGGAAGACGACGGACGCATCAAAGACAGACTCGAGCAAGACTGGCAAGTCAGCAAAGAGCACGGATCAGACTAAGACATCTAGCACAAGTATCGACGCGCGGCTGCCGGCCGGAGGCCTCTCCATGGTCACGCCCAACGTGTACACGTCGAGGTACTACAAGATCGGCACCGAGGCTGGCAAAGACTTTGTCACCTTCGCCTGGAACTTCACCTCGTTGTCCGTAACGCCCTCAGCCGTGGACGTCTTAGCATCTTGCTCGCTGAACTCGGAGACGTACACGATCGCTACCAACCTCACCATTAGCCACGCGACGCAGTCGGTCATCTGGGATACTGGCAAGTATCAAGAGTCAGCGACCGTACCTCTCTTGACCGAGACGTACACGCTCATCATTCACGACGCTGCGAAGGATGTCTCAGCTACGGCCGGAGCTGGGTATCTAGGGACATGGTCGCAGTTCACGTTCGGCATGTACACGCCACAAGCCTATACGCCTCTTTCTGACTGGGTCTGTGCTACCTGTAACGGCGCGTTGAGCTCGACGGAAAGGCAGACGCTGGGGTTCATGTTTGGCATGGCGGGATTGACTGTGCTCAGCTTTGGGTGGTTTACTGGTGCCGCGGGGTTGTGGTAATAGGTGTAGGGAATATGAAAGGGTGGTGCTGCTTTGATTGTGCATTGCGAGGTGGTCTAGGCGTTCAAAAGGTTGGAGGTAGCGATTCGGATATACGGGACGGGATGGATTTACGTGTGGATATGAGGTTCCTTCGGATGAAGATGGAGTTGTCGACAACAGTGAAAGGAGGACTGTCTCTATTGTAATTCGATACTTTTGTGTAATGGCAGTCGTACTCGGAAGCGGCCGCCTTGAGCTTGATATCATGCCTGTGAAGGCAAACCTTCCAGCCCCGGGAGCAGGGGAACAGACAACATCCTGACTGGCGACTTCATGGTGCGAGAGAATCGGTGTTGATGCTTGTCGTCACCCAGATACATGTACCTCACAACAAAAGCCACGCTTTTAGCAGCACGCACGTGACTACACGGGAGGCCCCGACCTCGGCTCATGTACTTCCGCGTCACCATCACCTTACCAATCCAACTCTCACTTGTAGAATGCTACCTATCTCATTCCAGCCGTCCACTACCTCCGAACCTTCGATACTATCATGGCCTCGCCAACGCTATCAAGAGACTGCCTAAGAGCTTGCCAACATGTCAGACAAGCTGCGTCCTCAGTAAGCCGACGGACACGCCACCTACAGCCTCAGTCGCGAAGTCTACATGCAGCGCCAGCGCCTCTCCTCCTCGACTTTCTCGCCCCGTCATGGCAGTCACGAACCTCCGATGCGCTACCGCGAAGGCAAATCTCAAGTGCGCGACTATCGAGAGTATCTGATTCCCGAAGATGGATATCATCTACATCGCTGCTCCAAGCCAAAGCAGTCCAGAACCCGCGCAAGGACGACGATGGAAACGAGATGATTGTCGAGATCACTCCACGCGCTGCGCATCGCTTGACAGCCATCGCCGAGTCAGACAAAACTCCCAATCTCGCACTGCGAGTCGCCGTAGAATCAGGTGGATGTCACGGCTTCCAATATCTCATGAGCCTGGTGAATACCGCGGATATGGATGCTGCTGAGGATACGCTGTTTGAGAACGAGGACGTGGTGAAGAGCGGGAGCGAGTACAAAGCCAAGGTCGTCATGGACGAGCCGAGCCTTGAGCTGCTGAAGGGAAGCAGTATTGATTACACGATGGAGCTTATTGGCAGTCAATTCAAGGTGACAGGCATACCTGGGGCGAAGAGCAGTTGCGGGTGCGGGACAAGCTTCGATATTGCATAGACGATTTTTGTAGTTGGCAGCGAGCGGCATGACATGGGACAGCATTGAGCACAGCGTTGCATTTGCTATGAATATAACGAGAACCCAATCTTTACCGCATTACTGCGTTACACTTGCCATCCGGCCTGACCTCTTCTTACGGGGTGAGGACGTTCTTTACAAATCGATTACCGCTCGAAAGCTGATGTGAGCCCTCGCCGCACTGCGGTGCATGGCGGCGTCCAGAATGCCTGAGCGCTCTCGTGTTGAGTGGTGAGCCGCGATGATCTGCTCAGCGAGGCCACATCCGACCACCTTGATTGTTCTCGCTGCTCGCCGCATTAGCGTTCGCCGCATGTTACCTTCGATTGGTCAATATATTAATCAACGACCTTGGTCCCTGAACGGCGGCAAGGCGGCCCTGGCCGGGCGGGGCTAGCTCTGTGATTTGGTGGGGTGGCTTGTTGAGAAACATTTCAATTGACGTACTGCCGACATCACGGTACGTTCGAGCACTGAATTACTGAGAGTCTGTCTTTGTTTCCCACTCTCTTTACGACGCACACTACGATCACAGCAAGTGCCTGAAATACCCAGTCGCAGTCATGAGCGCCAGGGACGTCCAGACCAAGCCGTATCAGGACCAGAAGCCCGGCACGTATGTACCGCCTATTCAATGCTAATGCACACAGCAACTCACTGACCATCTTGTAGCTCCGGTCTTCGTAAGAAGGTCAAGGTCTTTCAGCAAGAGAACTACGCCGAGAACTTCGTCGCCTCCATCCTCCTTTCCATCCCCGAGGGCGCCAATGGCTCCTTCCTCGTCATCGGCGGTGATGGCCGATACTACAACCCGGAGGTCATGCAATTGATCGCGAAGATTGGTGCAGCCTACGGTGTCAAAAAGCTTCTGATTGGACAGGATGGTATCATGTCCACGCCCGCCGCCTCGCACATGATCCGAATCAAGAAGGCGACGGGTGGCATCCTGCTCACGGCTTCGCACAATCCTGGCGGCCCCACGGAGGACTTCGGTATCAAGTACAATCTGAGCAATGGGGCCCCGGCGCCGGAGGGTGTCACCAACAAGATGTACGAGACTTCGAAGTCGATCACCTCATACAAGATCATGGACATCCCAGACGTTGACCTGAGCAAAATTGGCACGCAGAAGGTTGGGCCGTTGGAGGTGGAGATTGTACACAGCACCAAGGACTACATGGACATGCTCAAGGACATCTTCGACTTTGATCTGATCAAGTCTTTCCTGAAGGAGCACTCCGACTTCAAGATCCTCTTCGACGGTCTCAGCGGTGTGACGGGCAGTTACGGTGTTGACATCTTTGAGAAAGAGCTTGGACAAAAGGGAAGCACCCAGAACTGTGTGCCGAAGCCAGACTTCGGGGGCCACCACCCGGATCCGAACTTGGTATACGCGAAGTCGCTTGTTGACGCTGTCGACAAGAACGGCGTCCACTTCGGCGCTGCTTCGGACGGCGACGGTGACCGCAACATGATCTACGGCGCCAACTCATTCGTCTCGCCGGGTGACTCCCTCGCCATCATCGCCCACCACGCCGATCTGATCCCATACTTCAAGAAGCAAGGCGTCTACGGTCTCGCCCGCTCTATGCCTACCTCTGGTGCCGTCGATCTAGTCGCTCAGAAGAAGGGCCTGAAGAGCTACGAAGTACCAACCGGCTGGAAGTTCTTCTGCGGCCTCTTCGATTCGAACAAAATGAACATTTGCGGAGAGGAGTCTTTCGGTACCGGCTCCAACCACATCCGCGAGAAGGACGGTCTCTGGGCTGTCGTAGCATGGCTCAACATTATTGCTGGCGTTGGCAAGCAGACAAACAGCACGCCGAGCATCAAGAGTATTCAGCAAGATTTCTGGAAGATCTACGGCCGGACCTTCTTCACGCGATACGATTACGAGGGCTGCGAGTCTGAGGGCGCGAACAAGATGGTCGCGCACATGAATGAGCTCATCACGACGAAGAAGAGCGACTTTGTCGGCTCGACCGTGTCCGGCAGGAAAGTGGTCGAGGCTGACGACTTCAGCTACACGGATCTGGATGGCAGCGTGAGCAAGAACCAGGGCATCTACGTCAAATTTGACGACGGTAGCCGCATTGTCGTGCGCTTGTCTGGCACGGGCTCCAGTGGCGCTACGATTCGTCTGTACGTTGAGAAGCACGAGACGGACGCTAGCAAGTACGAGATGGATGCGCAGGACTACCTGAAGGAGCCGGTCGGCATGGCTGTCGAGCTGCTGAAGCTGAAGGAATTTGTTGGCCGGACCGAGCCGGATGTCAAGACTTGAGCGCTTGGGCTTGGAGCCAATATGAGTGACGATATGAAATAGACAAACAAAGAGAACGTGCGAGAAACGAAGAGTCTTGTTGTGTTCAAGGCGGTTTTAACGATTTGTAGATAGCGATATAGCGTGCATGTGGTACAGCATACCAAACAGGGAGAGGGATCACTCTTGCGCATGCTATGCAGGAAGTTTTGTGACGACTTGTTTGTGCAACCTCATTCGATTCTCCAAGAAAATGCGCAGGCCTACTTATCCGTCTTCGTCGGACTTCCACCAAGCGAGAAATCCGCTTGCCAAAGAGATTCCCAGGGCTGCTGCTTGCTCTTCGCAGGTGATTTGGCCGGCGACTTAACAGGGGATTGAGTGCGTTCGAGGTGCCGCTGCAGCGACCTCACTGATTTCGACGGCGACTTTGATCGCTGCCTTGCATTGTCGTCGGGAGACCTGATTCGAGGCTCGGGCTGGGTGTCTGAGGTCTTAGGAATCTGTTTGACGCCAAAGTTAGAGCTGCGCCCTCAGGGGCCCCATAGGAGATCTTTGCGTACTTGATCGTTGCGTGGCTGGTCATCGTCGACATTCGACACGATGCCCAGCCCTGAAGTGATCGCGGGCACACCACCCACTGTTTGCGTCGGCGGCGGGCGCAGCGAAACCTGGCTTTCGGACCGCTGCCGACCTAGCATCGTCGTTGCTGGAGCTTCTGCCGGCTGTTGTTGACCTACGGTTGAGCTACCTGCGACAACCCCAGATGCGAGGCTGACGCCTTTCTTGGACGTGGAGGAGCTCCGACGGCTGTCAAGGCTCTTGTTAAGATGCTTGCTAGCGTCGTCGCCCTTGCTGGATCTCTTAATGCGGATACTGCCGCGAGCGTCGACGTTGGCGGCCGCGACGGTGCTCTTGCCCAGACCCGGCGTGATGGGTGCAGCGCCCGGCCCGCGTTCCTCGCTCGCGTGGACCATCCACCAGGTCAAGCCGTCGGAAAGGTCAAAGGGATTGTCGTCTTCGACTGAGGGCGCTTCGCTGCCTTCGTCGAGGCTGCGTCGTCTATCGGTATTGGAGGCGAGGGATTTGCTGAGGTCTACGACTTTTTGCTCGACTTTGCTGATGCGGGCGACGATGAAGTCGCGACTGCCTAGGCGCATGCCTTCTTTCTCCGCAAGGAAGTAGTGAGGACATCCGATGTTGAAAGCAGCCCAGGCGCCTTTCGCCTGCCCTCGGGTGGGCAAGAAAAGAGCGAGGTCGCCTTCCTTGAAGTCTTTCACAGCAACCTTAGCGTGACCCTCGGCTTTCAGCTTGCTGGCCTTCTCCTTGTAGGCTTCTGCACGCCTGCTTGCTTCTCGTCCTTCCTTGCCGTATTTCTTCGCGGTGTACTCGTAGTCCCGCACGCGCTTGTGTACTGCATCTGAAAAGACGTCGATGTCGAAGCGAGCAATATGCTGCAGGAAGGCTTCAAATTGACTTGTCTCGTCTTCGGGAGTCTGAGCATCCGGCCAACGGACAAGCGACAGATCTTGCGGCTGTGACTGCGGCTCCTCCGTGGTAGATGACTTGCGCGTCGGTGGCGGTGATGCGAAGGACGTGGTACGATCGAGCTGTCCTCGGAGGTCTAGCATTTGAGTGCTCGTGCCCATCTTCGACGCGCGATCGATCGTCATTGTGTTTCCCTCGTACGTGACAGCAAGACCTAGACGCTCCAGACACCTAGACAGGCGTGCTTGCTCGGTGTACAAGTGTTGCGAAACCTCTCTGGCACGGTTTGCACGAATCTGTAGCCGCTCAGCCGACGCCTCAGCGGAGGTATGATAAGCTTTATGTTTCTTCTGAAGCCGCATGAGCTCGATGTCCATGCTGTTGATATGAGACTTGGTCTCGGCGAGCTCTGAAGAGAGTCTGCCGGCTTTGGCTTCCTCGTCTGAGATGCGCTGTCGCAGTACTTCCGAGCCTGTCTCGCCCTCTGCGAACTTGCTATGGAGCTTGCGCAGCTGGTCTTTTTCTCCTTGCAATTGCTGCTCCAGTGACTGCGCTTTGGCTTGCTCGGCAGCTTGAGCCTCTTCACTCTTCCTAATATCATCCTCCATTTCAGTTCGCTTGTCGGCGGCAGTTGCAAGCTCGGACTTCTGCTGTTCGTTGCTCGACCGCAAGGACTCGTTCTCGGACTTCGCAAAGGCGACCGCGTCGGCCAGATCCGTGGCATGGGCGGCAGACCTACCCGCGAGCTCCTCCAACATAGCTGCAAGCGAGGAAACGTTGGCTGGCGCATTGTTGCCAGGCGAGAGGTGGCCATGCGCAGTAACTAGCAGCCGTATGTGCTCGGCTTCAGACTTGTCCCTTTCCTCACGCTGGGTCCGCATGTCCTGCAGCTCCTTCTTAATTTCGGTCCTGGCTTGCTCAGCGGCTTCAAGCTTGAGCTCGATGGCGCTCCTGGCATCACGCTCGGTGGCAGCTCTGGCAGCGTGACCCATGGCATCGTCCTTTAGCCGCGCAATTTCCTCCTCATACGCGACTGTCCTCGCGTCGACACCATCGCGCTCGTGGTCTCGAGAGCCCATTAATCGATCAATCTCGTTTTCAAGCTCCTCAATCCGCTCCCTGAAATCCGAAATTTCTCGTTCAAGCGTCCTACGCTCATCTGCGAACTCTCGCTGCTGAGCGTCCATGTTCTCCATCAGATCTTTCTTAGTCGACACTGCTTCCTCAATCTGCTTTGCCGTCTCTGCATCTGAATCCCTACGATTAGCAGCTTCGTCCTTGTGCGCTTGAAGCTCTGCTTCGAGGTCAACGACCCGGCGCGCAAGCCTCTTCTCCTCAATGACTTGAGCCGAGGATAAGCGTCGATGTCTCGGCGTGCCGTTGCGCGATAAGTCTTCTGATGGTGCAGGTGTGGGTAGAGTAGGCGTGTGGGCTCTCTCGGAGAAAGTGGCGCTCTGAGGCGTAAACATTTCGCCAGTACTAGCTCTACTAAACTGAGATTGGCGGTGCAACAGATCCTCGAGCTTCCTCACACGGCTTTTCGAACCTTTGAGTTCTTCTTCCAAACGCAGATTGTATTCACGCAATGACTTTGTCTGTTCGTCGCCGCGTAGCAGTAGCGATGTGTCTCCAAAAGCGGCCTCGTGCATGCTTCCGTTCTTGAAGGCCTTGGCGTGCTTGATTTGCTTGCGCGTTGGCTTGTCAAGATCTCTGATCGCCTGGTCAAGCTCCTCGGTCACCGGTCCCTGGCCGTAGACCTCGAGAAGAATCTTCAGGTACTGATCAAGCTCATCACGAGTCACCATTGGCCAACTTCCACCTTCGTTTTGTAGGTTCAATTCAATGCCAAGGACGTTGCTTTGCAGATTTTCAGGCTGGACTACATCTTCGACTGACCGGATCCATCTCTTGCGCCGCTTGTCTTCTTCCTCTTGGTAAGTCGCCACTTCCTCCTGCAACGTCGCAGAATCGCGCTTCATCTTCGCCACCCATTCTCTTCGCCGCACAGATTCTATGAGCAGCTGGCCATATACCGAAGGCAACCTGGAGACCATGTTCAAAGTTTCGAAGGCTTGCTGTCCATCATGAGGTGTGTCCAAGTTCTTGAGATCAGAGTACAGCTGCGATAGCTCCGATTCGATGCCGGATAGCGTCTGCATGTGCTCCTGAGCAGCCTCCGCTGCACCGCTACGCTCCCGGCGCGTTCGACTGACAAGCTCGTTCATCTCTGCACAGTGCTCGTTCAACGTTGGCAAATAGTTACGCTGGTGCAATTGAGCCATCTTTGTGGCCTGCGAAACCGACTGTGACGTTCGCGGCAGTGATTGGACGTGCTCTAGATCTGAACCAATCTTCTTGGCAACAAGTTGTATTTCTTCCATCAATTGCGTAGGCTCGCAAGCGCTGTGAGTCGAGCGACCGTTGATCTGATCGACTGCCTGTAAAAGCTCCTCGCTTTCTCTAGTGACCGTGTCCAACGCACTCCGCATTGTGTTGACCTTCTCTGCGAAGCCACCCATAACAGACTTGGCGGCACTAGCAGCCTTCTTCGTCGCAGATACATCGACGAAGCCTTGAAGCGTTACAAGGTTCCCTTGCTGCGAGAGCCTTCGTGAAGCATTGCTCGGCGGCTGAATGAACCGGGTGAACTCTGACCTAGCTGGGATATTTCTCAAGCTGTCCAGATGCTGCTGCCAATTCGTCACCTGCGCATCTTGCTCCTGGAGTTGCTCTTCCGCCCACTGCTCCGTCGACATATATCTCTGCTCCGCCGTCTTCACATGTTGTTGCAAGGAGGCGACCGCAACGCCGATGCTGCGCTGGATCACAGAGCGTTCATCTTGATACCGCTCGGCCAGTCTAGCTCTTGTTTCGCATCCGTTGAGCAGGCCGCTAGCCCAGCTTCTCCGGAGGCGGAACAGGTTTTGCCATGCCTGCAGATCGCTTTGATTACCCGAGACCTCGGGAGGTGTGCCGGGAGCGAAGTCGTTCGAGCTGGACAACCCCGAGCTCGATGGGCTGGTCGCCGGCTTCGAGAGCTTACTGGAGTCGAAGATGAAGAGCTCGCCCTCCGTAAGCAGCGTCTGTGTCCTGACCGACTTGCCCTGTGGCGTGAGCAATATCTGAGCGCGTGGTTGTATGCCCGCCTGTTCGGCGACCCATACTCGTAGCGCTTCGACGGTGGTGACGGTGCTCGGGTCGAGAGTGAGGCGCTGGCCGCTGTGTCCGATGTAGACTTGCGTTGACATTCGCAGCGATGAGTGGCGGCAGCACTGATCCGCGAGTAAGGATGATTGTCGTAGGCTCCTGGTGGCAGTAGTAATAGTATGAGCGCAAGGTCGAGTCAAGACATCAGGCGGAGGGTGCAGGTCGACGACGACCGAGCTGCCTGAGTGACCCATGTCTGTCAGTGGTCACACGGCCGCCCAAGCTTCCGGGACGATCACGGGCGGCTAGGCGCGCTCATTCCGAACCGGTCGTGCATGATAAGCGCTTGATAAGGTACGGTAACGTGATGTGGTGTCCGATAAGATGGAAGCTGTGCTGTCATGACTCTTGTCGTGAAGAAATAGGATGGGAGAGAGTAGGTACACCATACCCAGGTATTTGCTTCGAGGTGTACTCTGAGCCGGACCCCGGTGTGGCGACACGACGTGAGGCTCTATTGCTGGAGTGAATTCTGAATGGTTGCCCGGGCTGAGGAAGCATCTCGAACAGTCGGTTTGCCGCCCAGCTCACGCCTCACCTGCTGCTCACATAGTCGCCAACCGCAAGCACTAACCGCCTGCCCATCACCTCACCCCAATGCGATCGTCGCCGATATCTAATTCGTAATACTTAGAGGGCGTCTCGAGGCTTACACGGATCATTTGTCAGCTCTTCCAGACATGCAAGCGAACACAATGGACTATGCCAGACAGCAGGATGGCCAAGACGAGATTCGCCATCTACGGAACCTGTTTGTAATACCCTCTAAAGCAGATTTGGCAAGCAAGACAATCCAGACACCGTCTTCAGGCCAATCTGGTGCCGGCGAGCGCAGTGTCTATCTCTGCGGAAACTCACTAGGCTTACAGCCGAGCTTGACGAGATCCTACTTTGAGCAATATCTCAACACCTGGGCTTCCAAAGGAGTCTACGGCCACTTCAAAGACATTGAAGATAGCAATTTGGTGCCCTGGTTGCACGTAGACGACGATGTCAAAGACGACATGGCCAACATCGTCGAAGCGCTCCCATCTGAAGTGGTGATCATGCAGACTTTGACAGCCAACCTTCATCTCATGATGGCCAGCTTCTACCGACCAAACAGGGAAAGATACAAGATTATACTCGAGGGCAAAGCGTTTCCGTCGGATCATTATGCGGTGGATTCGCATATTCGCCACCACGAGCTAGATCCAGCGGATGCCATGATCCTCATCGAACCGAAGTCCAAGGACAATCCTATCCTGTCAACAGAATACATCAAGTCGATCATCGACAAACATGCGTCAGACGCAGCGCTCTTGCTCCTACCGGGCATTCAGTTCTACACTGGTCAGTTTTTCGATATGCCTGGACTTACGGCCTATGCACAAAACAAAGGCTTAACAGTGGGATGGGATCTTGCGCACGCCGTCGGCAACGTCCCTGTCCAACTCCACGAGTGGAACGTCGACTTTGCTGTGTGGTGCACATACAAGTACTTGAACTGCGGACCCGGCTGCATCGGCGGTGCTTTCGTGCACGAGCGCCATGGCGAGGTGATCGAGAGAGCCGCCGGGCCACATGGAGAGTCTAGATTCGAGTATCGCAACCGCCTTTCGGGCTGGTGGGGCTCCTCCAAAGCGTCGCGATTCGCTATGGAGAACGAGTTCCATCCAATTCCCGGTGGTGCTGGCTTCCAGCTGAGTAACCCCTCGGTGGCAGATACGACAGCTGTCAAGGCTAGTATGGATATTTTCAAGCAGACCAACATGCAAGCGCTGCGCAAGAAAAGCTTGAAATTGACAAAGTATCTTGAAGATCTGCTTGATGAACTTGCAAAGGAGCAAGAGAAGACGACCGGGGATGCTTGTTTTAGCATCATGTCACCACGCGACCCACAGGAGCGAGGTGCGCAGTTGAGCTTGCTTCTAAAGCCAGGCCTACTCGACACTGTGATGCATGAGTTGGAAGAAGCAGGCGTCGTGGTCGATGAACGGAGGCCCGATGTCATTCGCGTGGCACCAGCACCGCTCTATAATAATCACGAAGACGTCTTCTTGTTCGCGACACACTTTCGGCATGCTTGTGAGGCTGCAAAAGGCGCGAAAAGCGGAGCTAAGGCTTCAGCCGTTATGGTCGATGGCGGCAAGGAGGATAAAGGCTGGAGCGAAATAAAGTGAACCGATACAGGAAGGGAACTTTTGATGTTTTCGAAGTGTCGTCGTTAGCACGCTCCTCTGCACACAATTTGACGTTACAGTCCGGCAGTGCGTCAGTCTCAGGGAAATGTCTGTCAAACTGGACTCTTCTCCATTCGCTCCCTTGACTACCTCCAGCGGTCCTGCAAGCGCTCTGTCGTGTCTCCGCACCGCACGCTGCTGATCCCATGGCAGATGTCTCGCCTGGACTGCCAGAGGAACATCGCGGTCGCACATCGTTGTCGTGAAGCTAGCTGAAGAGGCGAGTGCCGTGGGTCGTTCTCACTTACCAATGTACTGTACCTAGGTAGATATGGATCAAGACGTAAAAGAGGTCAAGCCCGCCGTCTTCATTGCCTGTTACCTCGTCCACGACGAAAGGCCCTTCTACCGCGTAAAGGCATATAGATATCCGCTGCCATGTGGTCTCGTAGTAGCCGCCCTAAGCGTTGTGTCAAGCGGCTAGCTCATCTGAGAGGACAGACAAACGGAGCAACAGAGTGTGCCCAAAATCGAAGGGTTCGAGAAGACAGTCATCGCTGCAGATGCTGAGAAGATGAGGCACCTTGAGCACCGTTACATTCGATACACAAAATGAAGATAGTTGGGATTGAATCGATTGTGAAGAAGTGTTTTCCAAGCAAGTAGCGAAGGTACCTTATGAAAGATGTACTTGACGCATCAGTCATGTTCTCATCACGATCCATCTTCCATCATCCTCCCATCAACTCGTCTGCTCAACCCTATCATCGTCGTTCCGTATCTCCACCTTCTAGTCATTCATATCCCAACGCCATGGTGATGCCGGTACTGTATATCGCCGTGCGAGGACAGTTCATCGGAAAGATTGGCTTATTTCTGCAACATCAACGTCAGCATAACATTCTCGCAGCAAGTCTTCGTAAGTGAAGAGGAGAGAGCGACGTACGCCGCACGTGCAAGAGCCCGGCGCGCAAGAGCAGCTCGCGCAGGTGCAGTTGGTGTTTCCGCAGCCGCCCATGATTGCTATGGTTGTCTTTGTCGTAGTTTTGTTTGTGAGGTTTGAGATTGGTCTGATATGATGGTGTGTTGTTGATGTGGATGAATCTGTGTAGTACAAGGGAAGATGGCTCTACTTATACACTCCCGTCCCTTCCACACCCTGCGGCAATTGTGCGTTCAGGGTCCAGCAGTAGCAGCACAGCCAAGGCCAAGGTGGGATGGAGGGATTGAGGGGCAAGTGGATTGGTGGGTCCTGCGTGGTTTGTGCCCGACGAGAAGGTGGGTCCGGTCCCAGAGCGCAAAAGGCGCGCAGGACCTTAGGACAAGAGACGTATCGTCATGTAGAAGCTGATTGGTCAGGAGCCGCAGCGAAGTGGCGATTTGAGGGGATTCTGCGCGCGAGCTCTGGCAGCGGAGGTGTCATGTGAATACCGGATCTGGTTGGATCTGGCTGCCGAGCGCCATCTTTGCGCATCCCTCGGACCCCTAGGACTGTAGGTGGTGTTAGGCACAATAGGTAGTTGGCGATAGCGGCCAGTGACCATGCTGCAATCTACTGTTTCTCCAGAGGGGAAGGTATGTATGGGTCAGGGTGGTCGAGAGACAGTTGATTGATGGAAAACTTTCTCAGCGATGTGCATGCATATAGGTACCTATATACTCCTACATAGGTTTCCAAAGCACCATGATGGCAGCTCGGAGAAATCGCAAGCACATTGGTGGCCAACAAGTCTCGCTCGTCCCGTCCCATGTAGCACAGCGCAATACAGTTCCTGACAGTAAACCATCAGGACCGCGCCGCTACATGCTTGACCGTCCCCGCCGTCACCTTAACAGCCGCCTCAAGCACAAACACGGCACTCTTCGCCGTAAACCCCAACAAAGCTACCGCAGCCTGTATCGGCTTACCCACATCCGCTGGCTGGCCTACGAGCTCCTTCTGTACCCGATCAATAGCTCTGGAAGAACGCTTATACCATTTCCGTGACTCGACGGCTTTTGCCGAGCGTTTCCCGTGTGTCCTGTCTTCGACGAAGGGCGACTTGGGCGGCGGCGCGAAAGTAAGGGTTTCCATCGTTGAGGTGTTGATGTGTTCGAGCGATGAGACGGCGAATAGTGCTGTCATGATGGTGTCGAGGAGGTAGCGGCAATTGAGGGCTAGGAGGCCTGGTAGGTCTAGTACGCAAGTGTTGTTGCCGAAATCCAAGGAAGCCAGTACTAGCGTTTCGGCCGCCACTGCAGCTGCGGTTGCGGTGGTATGATGTAGGCTGATCTTGACTTTGGGCGCTTGAGGAATGCCGCTCCTGCCTGACTGGCAGACCGTGATGGCCATAGGGCCTAGAGCAGGGTGCTCGAGATCGTACGCAGCAGTCACGGCGCCCAAGCTGTCACGCTTCTTGGCCTTCCGGCTGAGATGGCAGCCATATCTGCGCTGGGCTTCTGCGACAGCATCTTGAGCAAGTCGAGCAGCTTCAGGGGACCTGGCGGATGGGTCGAACGTGGCAATCTCTGCGGCAGCAGGTGATTTGGAAGCGGCCTCGATGGCGTTGACGGCAGCAGCCTGTGGGAATGTCGCGACTGGATTTTCGGCAGGGTTGACCATCGTCGGCCTGCCCTCAGGCAGTGCAAGCCGGGCGACCGGCACGAGTGCTCCGTCCCGAGGCGCATGCTTTTCGACTGCAAAGTGCTTGGCCTGCTTGCGTGTCTGTGTCGGCGATTGTGGTGAAGCCTTCCTAATCGAGAACAGCGGGTGTTGTGCTGACAGACCAACAGCAAGGGTTTCATCGCCAGCAGTACGATGTAGACCAATCTGAATCCTTCGTGCGTGTTTCGGTGCGATGTCATTTGAAGCGCTCCATATGGCCAAGATGTCTGACGTGTCGGCAGCAGGCACTTGCTCATTGCCATGCGCCAAAGCAAGCGCGGAGTCAAAGCGCTGGAAAGCAGGTCGCTCCACCGGGCTAGCCGCTTTACTGATCATGTCGCTAGGCAGTCGTTGCGCTGGTGCTCTAGGGAAGTAATGCTGGTGACTGAGAGGTTTGGATGAGTCGTACTGCGGAAACATTGATCGCATAGGCGGACCTTGCTCAAGAGGTCGTAATGCATTCTCGGTCGATCTGGTAGTACTCCTTGATGACCATGTACGGTTTGATCGCTCAGACAGGGGCGTAGGATATTCAGACGTCTTCGGTGAGACTGGTGTGAAGCGGGTCCTCTCTGGTAGAGGCGGTAGCCCGTCGCCTTCGTCTACTATCGCCTCCCCAGTGTCTGGCAAAGCTTGGGTGGACAAGTTGAATAGCCTGGGTTGTTGCAGCTGGGACACCAAAGACTTCTTTGGTGGCGATGAGGAGCCGAAGTAAGTATTGATCGGCAGCGGTGACAGTTGATCGTCCTGCACAGCTGGCAGTGCAACCGTCATATCGCCTTGGTTGCTTGCTGCGCTAGGCCTCCTCTTCAGGGGTTGTCGATGCCGAGGATGCCGCCTTTGTTCGCTAGATGACGGCGTCGGCTCGCAAAAGAGTGAGTGCTTGATGTGCTCGCCAGCAGGCGAGATCTTGGGAGATATAGACGGTTTACGCGTACATCGCAGAGCCAGACCTGTCAGCGCAATCGCCGGAGGCGCCTTTGGTCGAGCTTTTGGCTTCTTTAAATTCGACTTGCGTGGTCCAACATTACTGGAAGGGGCGGGGAACAGACTGAAAGGAGGGGAAGAAGCCATCATACCAGACCGACAGCGCCGCAGAACGAAAGTAAGCAAAGAGACAAAAGGGCAGACAACTAGACTGACCGTTCGAGAGCTGCTTAAGCAGGCGGCTGCATCTACGTCGTTATAAGTACGCACTGAGATATGCTCGAATCGCTCCTTGCCGGATTACCGCAAAATTCAATAGTGTTGACCAGGACGTAAACGCTTCGCGCCGTGAAGTCGTATGTAGTGTGCAGTAGTATGCCAAGTGGTGTTCAGGGTGGCGAATCGAGTGCTGTGCCGCACAGGCGATCCTGAGGCTCGGAGTGTGAGTGATGCGCAGAGGATGTTTAATGTAGGCGCCGGGTCCCTCTAAGCGCCCTCTAGTAGATCGTACTGGTACCTGGGTATAGAAAGGCCTTCCTTAGCAGACGATTGGACCATGGCGGTCATGCACGTATCTCCGGACTGTCCAAATTGACTTGCTTGTTGAAGCCGCAGGACCTCATCCGGTTCCTCGGTTTCAGGGAGTGGATGGGCAGGTCGGCGCGTAGAGGCGATGCTTGACGCTGTCGAACTTTCAGGTCACATCATTACGACGAGATTAGCGACATTGCATGTATGCTTTGCAACGCATCGATGATGACTTCTCCGCCGCCTTTGGTGCAGGTCTGCTACCGACGAAGAGGACGAGTTGGGCATTGATTGAAAGCGAAGTGGTTCGGTTTGTTTAGAAGTACATCCGATCGGCCGCTCCCGCTAGGGTCGTTCCCACACCAACCAATGAGAGGCCGTATTGTGTGCGTCAGTGCCATGCGCTCACATGCAGACGGCACAAGCTTGGCCTAAACGCCGACGGGAACAATCACCTGCACACACCTGTACAGTTCTTGCGACACCCGGCACAACATCATGGACCTCGCACGATAGTCAAGATTGACGCCATGGTGTCCTTCTGGCCCTTTAAAGGCAACGATACCTCCGCCGCTTCCTTCGAGAAGATCCTAAGCCAACTGTCGACCAAGATCAACAAGGCCAGCGCACAGAATGACAGCTTCCGCCAAAGGCAGCGCCGCTACAAGGTGCTATGGACGCTATACTCGACTTTCGCGTACATCCTGGTGGCTGCGATCTTGACCTTGGTAACGGGCTACCAGAGGTGGAGTGCGCTGGAATACAGCGCACTGGCGGGTAGTCCGGTGCTGATATATGGCGTGCGGACAACGTTGGATGCATACTACAACTACCGACTTGCGAACTCTCAGGCGCATCTGGACGACCTCTCACAACAGCGAGAGAAGACGATTAGGAAGCTGAAGGAGGCGACAAAGTACGATAGCACGCAGCAGCTATTGGACAAGTACGGAGGCACACCTAGGAAGCGAGGCTCTTCGCCGCAGCCGCCGAAGAAAGGAAAGGCAGATAGACCGCCACAGAGCAGGCAGAGCATGCCGGCACCTGGGCAACGGACTGGAGTTGCCCCACCACCAACTGCAAACATACAGCGGCCACAGACTGCAGGCGGTCCGGGGCCGCCTCCAGGTCTTAGGGTCATGCCAGGCCCGTTGCCAGAAGCAGGAGCAATGAGGCAGCCACAAGCTGCGTCGAACGAAGAGTTCGCACCGAACGCGTTCTCCATACCTCCCCAAAGACCTCCCGCCATTCGCCAGCAGTCTACCCAGTATGCCGAAGGACCGAAGTGGTACGATCGCATACTAGACGTAATACTGGGTGAGGACGAGACACAGGCGAAGAACCGCATCGCGCTCATATGCGACAACTGTCGCCTCGTGAATGGGCAGGCACCTCCAGGAGCAAGGACGGCGGAGGACATCGGAAAGTGGAGGTGCAGTGCCTGTAATACCATGAACGGCTCAGAGAGCGAGGCGGGAAAGATTCTCAAACAGATGAAGGGAGAGCCTGCGAGTCCTACGAGCCCAGTGAGCTCTGCGAATGAGACGGCCTCGCACGCTGTTGGTAGCAATTATGACGACAGCGAGTATGAACATGTCGCCGAAGACGTGGGTGCTGCTGACGATACGGCGGCTGGTCAAGAAGACGGTCCAGCGGAAGGCACGCGGAACAAAGCGCGGCAGCGCAGCAAGGCATAATACCGCCGAAACGCGAGCAATAATGGTAGTACTTCATAGCATAGCGAGGGGTCGTCTACACAGGCATGTAATGTACACTTCGAAAATGCACTGCCAGTCTCGACAGTCTCGCGGGTCTGCCATGCCACCACAAGATACTTCCGCAGCAGGGTCGAATCTTCCAGATCACAATCGATGCAGCGTCGTTATCCAGCAGTGTACAAGGGACGTTATGAATCGAATTGGTGGTGCTTCTGAAATGGGATAGTGACATTTCGGCTTTGAACGAAGATACGGGGTGGGAGGTGGTGCCGGAGGTTGAAGTCATTCGGAGAGTGTCGGCGGGTGAGGCGTCGCAGGCTCTGGACGACGCAGCGAGGGGCCCTTGGTAACCCGATGCTACGATCACTCTACTTTCGTCCCTGGCGGTCGTGAGCAGCGGCCGTAAACACCCTGGGAGTCGTGTTATGCCCGACCTGATAGAGCTGTCTGTCAATGGAAGGGCTCGTTCCTTGGAGTGTCATACCAACAGCTTAAAGCGGTATGATGATATATTATGGACGTATCGTTGAATCATGAAGTGTCCCTCTCTGATCATGTTTCGACTCAACCTTCTGTCGCTGAAACATGATCCGAAGCTCTCACGAGTGTCAAGGAGCGTTCGACATGATAAGTGATCGAAGATGCTTGCTCAGGTAAGCTTGTTCCGGTCCGGCACATGCGATTGCTTTCGTGCTGTTCAGTAAGTAAATGGCGGAGTATGTTGTAGCTGGCACGAGTTTGTACGTAAAGGAGGTTATCACCGGCGTGTAGTTAGTCTTTGATTCATTAAGGTGAAGCTAGGAGGTACAGGGCGAAAGACGATTGATAGACCTCTGGGCCGGCAACGATGAGGGCGGACGTTATTTGATACGGGCTAAGGTATCTCGCAGTAGTTAGCGTAAAGGTATCCGCACTAGTTGATTGGCGCGTTACAAACGGCCACTAGTCAAATTACGGCCTAGCCCCAATAATACCTTAGTGTTCGCCGCTCCCGATCCTTCGGCCTGCTTCCTGCAGGTCGCGCCGGGATCCAGGATGCACCACTATCACCGTCACTAAATGATCAGTTGGAGGGTCGCGGATAGAGGGTGTTGTGAATACATTCATTCTTCGTCTACAGTAACACCCTCCTTTAGTGCCTCTGGACGACATCATACAAAGACACTTTGCGTCAGCAGCACGCGTTTGAGGTTGTATCAAACCGCCGCCGAGGCTACCAACCGAACAGCTGCCATTCGCCTGGTCTGACCGGACGAGAACTCCTTTGAGCGAGCTCCGTTCACGGCGACAGCAGGCCTACCCTATCCCAGTCCTCCTATTCCGCTCCAACACCTCCAGCAACATCCCAGCTGCCAGCATGGCATCGACCAATGGCACCTCCCGGCGCAGCTCCTATATGGCGCTCTCTGTCAAGCCTGTCGAGTATTCTCTTACCGCTGGCACGGATATTCCAGCTCCTCTCGATTCACCGCCAGACTCTCCAGTGAGCTCTGGTAGACCACCTACACCAGGCGGCGGGCCCTTGACCTCACACCCTACGAACCCCAACGACATGCCAGGAGCATTCCCACCGACGCCAGATCCAGAGAAGGAGAGCTTGGCACAGACATCGTCTATGCACAGTCGTGCGAAACAAACGCGTGTGGACAGCTTCCGCACGCCCATCTCGCCTGCCTCAGCATTGCCAGCACCAACCACATCATCGCCTGAGTACCAGCAGCATCTCCGTCGACCCTCCGGCGTTCGCAAGCTCCTCAGCTTGAGCTCGCTGCGCTCGTCCTTCAGCAGCTCGCGCACGTCGCTCGTCTTACCACGCCAGTCACACGACGTCCAAGTTCAACCCCAACCCCAACACCAGCCTCCTACAGGCATCAAGCGGCCTTCGTCCCCGAGCATTGCCTCCACAACCGCGTCCTCCTTCCATCAGCCCCAACCGCGGCCGCCTTTGAGATCGAAAAAGTCGGGAGGAAACTGGTTCAAGCGGAGGAGCAGCATGTTCATGATGAGCACCGACGCTCTGAACGAGGTGGACGAGAACTCCAGGCCGGACACGAGGGACAGCAAGCGGTTCAAGGAGACAATCAGCAGCCCGCAGCCCTTGAGACAGGCAACACCGCCGCCTATGCTGCCGCAGATCGGCAGAGGCTCCTTCAGCGGTGGCGAGCTTGGGTGGGATGAAGAGATGTTCAAGAGGTGAGAAGGGGACGACGACGTTCAATCAGGTACGAAGCATGGCGTTCTTGGCGAAACGGGTGGGTGGCCCCCAAAAAATATCCCTCGCCGCCCGCTCTGTGTATTTGGAAATATCCAGTGGTTTGATTCTACTAGCGCGAGATGAGAAATGCAGCACATCGCGGTTGCTGCACACGAGGCATGCTCACGTCCTACGGCTGGCACGGCGGACACAGAAGCAGCAGCAGCAGCAACTTGAATAGAAAGAGCGTCGACGGGTTTTCGGTACAGCAATTCACATAATCCGATTGTACAAGGCCTCAAACCTTCCCTTCTCCCACCCTTGCCCAACGCCTCACTGGGTTCTCCGCCCCGCCTGCTCCCTCTCCCACATCTCGTTGATTTGCTCCGCACTGACTCGCACCGCTATTGACTGCAGCGTTAGCAATACTCCAATCCCGATCCAAGGCTTCACACATGATCCAGGTATGATAGCTCTCTCTTCAACTCACCTTCCTTCCTAACCCAATGATCCTCGCCCTCCCGATCCCTCCGATAGAAAATCCCCGGATCCGCCGCCGTGAAGCTGTTGACGGAGTTGTGGTCGCGCAGCGCAATTCGTAGTAGTCCTTCTGTCCGGCGCTCTTGGTCGCTGCGAGCGAGTTTCTGCTTCCGGTGCTCGGATCTTTGCTGTTTGCGGGCTTTGCGGTCGTGGTAGTACCGGAGCAGGGCGCCGAGGCTGCAGTCGAAGATGGAGAAGGGTGGTGTCTTTTGGGGTTTGATCGTGGGGCCCATTGTGGGGGGAGGCGGCGGTGGTAATGGGGTTCGCTCTTGGGGGCTTTGCGGGGTGGAGGAAGTGTGAGAGAGGGTGGCAGCGGTCGCGGCTGGAGATGTGCTGGGTAGGTTCTGCGGCGATCGATATGTGCGACTGCGCGAAGATGCTGGAGGGGGAAGCATGTTTGTGCGTTTAGAAGTAAATCTATTCCCTGCTAATCGGTCTGAGGTGGCGAAAAGCCAAGGGTGGCTTGTTGAGCTGGTTTAATTAAGGCGCAGACGACCGCTACGTCGTACTTGCCTTGCTGGGTTGGAAAAATAACGGAAGGTAGCACTTGCCTGTGTGACCGGCGTCGCTCCTTCTGCATTCACTGATGCCAAGACCTGGCTGCGCGACAATTGGCACCGGCGCCGGTATAGTGTAGGTGCTTACTTAAGTGAACCGTGCTTGCGACCACTGCAACCAGTCCGTTTGCTGCTCCGTCGGCAGCTGGCAAACGTCTTCGGTCGTGGTGTTCGGCGAGGCGGGAAAACGCGTGAAGAAGGGGGCGGCGGCGTTGAGCAGTGTCGAATCGACCTCGGGTGCTGCACTATGTTCTTCGATCGCCTTCCCATACGGGACTTGAGGTCTGTTCGATGCTGATGGCGCAGAGACTGTGGGAGGAGCGGCAACAGGACCGAGAAGTGCTGCCGTCTCGACGTCAAAGCCGACAGCGACAGCTCGCGGCGCTGACGGAACGTGCAGTGGCGACTGTGCGCCCGTGCCATATGGAGTCTCCTGTCCACTGCTCGGGCACCCATCGTTGCCAAACGGTTGGACTTCCGTAAGGCCCCTTCCCATACCCCGAGAACATCTCGACGGGGGGCTTCGTAGAGAGATAGGAGCAGGCGGGGTCGTGCGAGCGGCTTGACAGAGCGCGGCGCGGTCCTTTGGGATGTAAGGCTGTAACCCGACCTCGCCTGGCGTCTCGCTATCAAGTGGCGTCGTGGTCTGGGTTGAGGGAATGGCGGCCGGCAGAGCTGACATAGTCATGGAAGTAGTCGCGGTGGACGCTCGCCTCGCTTGGTACAATATTTTCACCTCTTCCGCCGCCTGATCGACCGGCGACTCTGGTTCTTTAGACTCGTGTGCAGCATTTTGAGCTGACACGAAATCGACTTGGGACCTCCCTGCGTCGCTTCCCGCCGCCTTCAGAGCCCTCCTTTCCCGGATTAAGGTCGAAGTGCTGCGACCCGACGCGGTTCTATCAGGCGGCTGCACCAGCTCTGGGGCATGCTCCGCCATTGGGGGTGATAGTGATGGACTGGACTCCTCTTCCTCGTCTGCGAAAGTTACCCGTTTGGAGGGAAGATCGTACATTTCCCACCACCTTGCACGTTCCGGTCTCCCTGAAGCGGCGGAGCATTCACAACGAAGATTCATCGGGGCTCGATGCCCGCAGATAGAGTCTCTGGTTTCGCTGCTGGACTTTGGCCATGCTGACTGGGGCTCGTAGTCCTCCACATCCAAGCTTCCCATGGCATCCACGACACGGTTGACCATAAGGGGCACGGAAAATTGATCGCGCGCCCTGGCGTCGACTTGTGTCGAAGCTGGACTGTCTTGATCTCCATGCTTCTGCGAGGCATGGCGCTGCTTTACCTGCTTCCGGCTCGCATGGTAGTTCATCCGGAATCTGCTTTCGTCGGAATTCCAGCGTTCTAGCAGGCGTGGACGAGTCGAGACCGTATCGATACTCTTGGAGCACTCTTCTTGCGGCGCACGGTCAGTGGAACCAGATGGGATTGAAGCCGGCTGCCGTTCCACACTAGGGAGGTCAGCGCCTGCGGAGTCTTCGGTGTCGTCGGACTCTGGATCTGTGACAGCATTGTCTTTTGGAGAGTGAGATGACTCTGTCTGGTCGAACGCATTGGCCTTGGGGTCGAGCAGGCTGTGTTGGCTTGTACTCTTATAGCCACCAGCTGTTCGCAAGAAACTTTGCTTGCGGAACCTAGGCAACCTGTACACTCGCGAACTATCGGTGTTGTACGTGCCGGACTGGTCTGTCTCCCTTGCTTGCTCACCTGTCTCAAGTCCTGGACTTCCGGCACCACTCTCAGGACTTCCATGAGCTTGACCATCAAGCCTAGCAAGCGCATCTGCAGGCGTCTGCCCTGGGGTCACTGTAGCCTGTAGCTCCTCGACACGCGCCTGCATCCGATGGTCGTCATTCCATGCAGCCTGAGTGGCCTCCTGCGAGCGACCTAGGCTCTTTGTCGAAGCGTCACGAAGGCGAAAGTCGAAGCCGAAGAGCGACCGTCTCTTCTGTCCTCCTCCTATAGGTTTTTCACCGTCGGAACCAGGCGTCTGAGTCTCTACAACATTCGAGTCTTGCTTCGAGAAAGCGAACATTTCGGCGAGACCCTTCTGCGACTTGGTGCGGAGGCCGTCGCCTTCTTCATCCGCATCATGGTCGATGCCTGCATGTTTCTTCTTCTTGTTCATCGCCTCAGTGACCGTACCAATGAAGCTTTTGCGCTTCCTGCGAAGCCGCGACTGATCCGTCTCGCCCTCAGCGTGGCCGCCTAAGAAGCTTCTACGGTTCTGGCTTCGCGGCGGCTCATTGTCCACGTCGATGGCCTCTGCATTATGCCCGAAGAGGCGACTCAGACGATTGCGATTATCAGCCATGATCTAGCTGTAAGACTTGGTCCTTTACCAGTGATCTGGTTGAGTGGGAGTTCCAGGACGAAGTATTGAAACGGACGGTTTCCAGATCACCAGGCTCCTAGGATGTAACGTCGCCAAGTGTAATGCTGCAGGTCTCAACCCTTCTCGTAGCGCGCCGTATATGCCGCCTCTGCTACGTTGATTCGCTTCTTCTTTTTCGTCGCATCTTCAGTGTCAGCTCGATCTCCCACCTCTGAACCAACGGCGCATACTCGACTCACCGAATCACGCATAAAGCACGCCTGCGCAACTATATACCTGCAGTATCGAGCAATCAAGTGAGTGGGACAGCAACAGACAAAGACCTCATCCAGAAAGAAGCTATCAGGAGAAGTAAAACGGAGAGGAAGAAGCAGCGAGACTTACACCGCGAGTACCGAAAAGATGCCACCGCACCCTACCTTACCAACCATCGGCGCAAGCATTACCAATCCACTACTACGCGACCGCCTCGATGCTTGGAAGCAGTCAGTCAAGCACAAAGCCGCCATCATCATGCGCGCAATTCCAGGACGGCCTTCTAATCCAAAGCACCTCTATGGAGGCGAAGCTGACAGCTGCGGGCAATCTGGAAATCTGCAGCTCGAGGAGGTAAAGCTTCTTCGCAGCTCGGGGGTTAGTAGCTTCAATGGAAACAGGTCCCGGGATTCTGGGTACGTCGGAAGTGTAAATGACGGGTCCGATAGAGATGAAGAAGGGAGAAGGCAGCGATTCGATTCCGCAGTCTCCTTTGCGCCGCAGGAATTTGGATATGCTTGTCAAGGACGTGATTTGTATGCGCAGATTGACGAGGCGTGGGAGGATGGTCGGCTGGGGACGGGTTTTGGTGTTTTACCTAGTGATGCGGAGGAGGACGACGACTCGCCGATTCTTGCTTCCAATCTGCTTAGGCCGGTGCAGACGGACGATGCGAGCATTATTAGTCTGGATCTGGACTGGATTGTTCGCAACAGCTGCATCGATCTTGAGTGTGCGACACAGTCTCCTGACTCGTCGCTCTTCGAGAGCTTACCTGAAGGGCTGAAAGCGTGCTACGCGAGTGTTCCGCCGGAGACAGATGTTGAGCTGGATGTTGGTCGAAATCTTCCCGCGGTTGCTGAGCAGCCTGTGGAGTTTTCTCCTCGTGGGATGGCGGCTCTGCGCAGGCCGAGTTACTTTATGGAGCATTTTGATCTGGCCTGTACGTTTGGCAGGCCGCAGCTTGGCGCTGTGCCTGTTGCGGTTGGCACCAGAGTGAGGTGATGTATGGCGACTGTGAGACTTTGGCAACTGGATGACGAAAGGAGACGGCCAGTGCGATTGGGTATACAGGGTGTGGGCGCGCAAGGTGCCTTTGGCGGCGAACTTGTACTTGGTCCGATTCTTGGAGCAAAGAATTGGTGCATCGGTGTCGGAGTCGGTGCCATCGGGTACACACAAAGTGAGTAAGTACAGTAGGTAGTCAATAAGGTGGACATTTTGGCGCTGTCGATATGAGCGGGAAGGAGGGGCGGCTGCGGGGCCCAGAGTCAGCCAACAATGTACAATCTAAGCATCTCATCCCAATCATCGTCTTGCACGTTAGGAAGTTGAGAATATGGTTGTGATCCCGGTGGCGAAACCGTCATTGATGTATACCAGGTATCCTCGTCCCAATACCGCCGGGTTCCTTGGCTCCACGTCGTGGACGACCTGAGCCTCAGGCAGCCTCGTCTCATGGGCGGGCGTTGCCGTCGGCTGAGATGCCTTCCAAAGTTCCCGGTTTCTACGTCACACTCTCGAACGCGTCTCGCACGTACTTCCCATTGGATTGTACAGGTACATGCATCGACTCAGCCTGGACGAGAGGCACGAAGCGGAATTGAACGTACCCTCAGCTGCAGTACAGTACAGTAGAGTACTTTACGAAACAGTCAATTCACTCGCGTCGAGCGACATATGAGCTTACCGCCTCAGGAAGCACGAGACTAACGTGCTTGGTGCTGCTGTTAGGCGTCGCTTGTCACCGCCTCGCGACCTCCATCCGCACCAGCGTGACCAGCTCCAGCACCAGCTCGCAGCTACTGCTAGCTCGGTACTCAGGTACACGGCACGTGGGCGCGGTTTCAGTGCAGCCATTCGACATCTTGACCAAGACTACCGACATCTCTACAGCTGCACAGACATCGCCAGCGCAGCGCTCCCGGGAAGGCGAACGTAGCACGCCCCGCACCCTCTTCCACCTCCGAACGCCGCAACCTCACATCTCTCCGATCCTCCCTGGCTCGACCGCAAGATGCCTACCTTTAAAGGCCTTGCGGTCAGCATCCACACCCCCGACGGGCCCATTCCCGAGTTTGGCATACAGAAGCAGTCGAGAGCGTCGCGCATATCGTCGTACATACCGGTGCCGCCAGCGAAGGTACCCCCCGGCTCGCTCACCGGCAAGCTCGAGCAGTCCTCGTTCGCCATCTCCATCACGCTGCTCACGCCCGGGCTAAACGTACCATACTCCACACCGAAGCCGTCGCCTAGTGACCCGTATCCGACACCGCGCGTCGTAGGCTCCTTGCCTGGCTCTACATCCGAGAGGGGCAGATATGGCCCGACAATACCACCCTACATAGCGCGGACCGGCAGCGACAGCGAGACTATTGCTGCGTACATCTACTTTGACGGGCGTCCAAAGGAGGAAGTGGCCACGCTGTTGCGCCGCGGTGAAGAGACATGGGTCAACTCGCGCTGGGTCAGCGTGCCGAAGTCAGAAGGCGGCGGTTTGGCCGAGCGCGAATTTCTATTTAGGGAAGTGGGCCTGGAGCGCTGGCTGAACGGCCTGGATCTCGAAGGCAGTAAGAATAAGGCGGAGCTGATCGAGAAGAGGCAACAGCGGCTGGAGAAGAAACGGCGGAAAAAGCTACAACGGACCAACAGTGATGGGGAGATGGAGGAAGGGCCGTATACGAGACTGAACCGGAACGGCGTGCTGCGGTACGGCGGTGAGCAAGGGTCGTTCGTGGAGGACATCCAGGACGAGAGCGGCCTGTTCTCTTCAGACTCCGATTCTGATGATGAGCCGCCGCAAGCGGAGGCGGCTGGTCAGATCAAGGTCGCCTTATTTCGTGTACTCGCTAGTGGTGAGATCAAGCGCGGCGAGTACTCACCACAGTTCGACGCACATGACGACGACGACGGTACGAACCAGAACGGCGATGGGAACGGAGACGGCGGCGACGCAGATTTCGACCATACCACGAGCTTTGCCAAACCGAAAGCGCTAGATCCTAAGACAATCAGCACGCAGACGGTGACAGGCCTAGATGGCCCCGAGTCTCCGTACGCTGTGTTCACTTTCTTCTACCGAGGCGAGAAGCAGCTAAAGAAGATGGGAATCGGATTCAATGAGGATCAGCAACAGACACCTCAATCTACCAAGCGGAAGGCTGCAGGGCCTGACTTCTCTAAGCTAGGGCCACTAAAGAGTGGTGGCACCGTGGGCTTTTCGGGGTACCGCGAGCCCACCAACAAGCGGGCGGGGAAGAAGGACGTAGATGCGATGGATAGTGACGAGGATGACGATGAGCGGCCACCGGACGTTACGTACGTGGATGGGACCAGGGACGAGGCAGGCGAGTTGCTGTCACCTGAAGATGCAAGGCGGCAGGGTGAGCTGGCCGATGGCGTGCAAAAGATCAAGGTAAGCTCTCTTCCACCTTTCCTTGGTTGCGGTAAAGCAAGCGAGAGAACGAGCGAGACATCTTGTCCTTGTTACTTCCAATGCAGTGCAAGGTACAGTCAAAGGTAAAAGTTGGTCGGATGGCTGCGCAACTGCTACATGTTAGTCCGCAGGGGCTCCTGCAAGAAGGCGGCTTACCCCATAAGCGCCTGTACCTTGTCAGAAGTTCGTCTCGGCGCGTGCAGCAACGCTCACCCTGCGTCAAGACATACTCCTGACCTAATGCTGTATGGGAGATTTTGGTAAGAAGATCCGGACTGACATCCTTCCAGCTCAAGCGGCAACACTCAGCAGAACCTCTCGGCGAGCCATCATCCACCCGCAAATCACCCTATTTGAAGCAAGAAGACTCGCCCTCTGGCACGCCGCCGTCCGTGAACTCAACATCAGCAAATGCCGGCACGCCACCCGGTGGCCTCTCACCTCCACACGCTGAAGATGCGACAGATTTCGTCGCAAGCCCGTTTAAGCGCCATCGATCCAGCATGCCGGGCCTCAACAGCAACATCTTCGCACCTCCAGGCTCCCAGACAAATGACTCCTACCTCGCGCCAACTTCTGGAGCGCCCGAGGCAAAGAAGATGGAGGAGCAACAGCGAGCTGCGTCGACGCCGGAGGTGAAATTAGAGGGAGCTACGGCAGAGTCGGAGAACGAGGAGCTGTGACTGCGCCACCTCTTTCTTCGCGCTGGCTACTTCCAAAGCTAATCTGCTATGGATTGTAGGAAGACACAATTGACGAGTACGAAAAGGCGGAAGCTGTTCGGGTGCGCCATCCCTCCGCCTTCGTGCCGGTTGTTCTCGTCACCCACTGGCAGTCTGCCACGGTATCCCGCTCGCTCCGGAGAGGAGCAACAGCGGATCGTGAGGCGAAGGCGCCCGTTCACGGAAGCGTCCACTCCCAGTCCCTCAGCTTTTCCCGGATTGCAAGGACGACACGACATCTTCCCCTAACGATAGTGCGTCGCGGCCTCTTTCCACCTCCTCGACTCCGCCAAGCTAGAAACCCTTCGGTCTTCGAACCCCAGGACGGCAGCCACTGAGCGAGGTCTCCTTCTCCTTTGTTAGCAAAGCATCAGTTGCGGCAAAGGCTCTCTCCACATGGATACCTGGATATGCTCAGGTCGAAGGCCTTCTAGTTGGGACATCACCGGCGATGCTTTTGCTTTTTTTTTTTTTTCTTTCTTGCGTTGAGGCAGCGGGGGCGTACAGTGTGAGGGGCTTTGCTTGGGCGCGGACAGCCGAGAGGATGGATGATGTATCATACCCCGTGTGCGCCAGAGCGCCAGCGCGGCAAAGGCAGCTCGTTACAGTAGCGAATGGAAGTCAGATGAGCCAGAACATGTCATTGCTGATGTTTCGGGCCCCAGTGGGGATTTGTGTCTCTTTGTTACGAGTTAGAGTGGCGAGCATCGGTATCCTGGCTTGTGTGTGAGGGGGTTAATTTGGTAACGAGGTGTCAGCGGCTCTTGTTGGGCTTCGCGACAGTAGGCAGGCTTGAAGCAAATTAATCGACTACCACTCTTTTCCAGATAGCATGCCGGTCTTGCGCGACACAACCAGTCTCACTGTCCTGGCGTCTATGCCTCTTTGTTGTGACGCCTGTACAGTACGCATAATCGCTAAACCAACATGCACAGGGCACACTCAAAGAAGGATTAGAAGAGTCGGC